>CM019065.1:285723086-286923086 GCA_009667805.1 Leptobrachium leishanense | reverse complement strand
ACAATACAAATCTCATTTTGTAAAACCTTTATGCAATGATTTGTGTACTTCCTAATATGTAGTTTTGACCTTTCTAAAAAGTGGCAGACCTCAAAATCCTGATTCAAACCCCTAGGTGCTAGTGTTTTTAAATTATATATCCATCTCATCTCTGTCCTATTAATTTTATTGATGAAATCCCCTCCTCTCCATTCCTTTTCTACTTGCTGGATCGCCAGAAATTTTGTCCCATTAGGATCTTTATTATGTTTATCTTTATAATGTTGAGGTACAGTATGTGAATCTACGCCTTTTCTAATATTATTCAAATGTTCGCGAATGCGAACATTCAAGCTTCTTGTTGTGCGACCAACATACATCTTCCCACACGGACAAATTAAAATATAAATAACATTTTTTGAAAAACAGGTGAGTGTGTCGTATATCTTGTATCCTTCGCCAGACATACTATTGAACTCTTTTATATGTCTTTTTTGGTTCCCTGTTGTTCTACATGCAAGACAATTCCCACATCCATAAAAACCATTCTCTAAACCGAAATGGTTTTTTTGTTTCCTGCTTCTCAAATGGCTGCTTACTACACGATTTTTGATGTTTTCAACCCCTCTAAAGATAATGGTAGGAGAATTCCCCAATATCTGGCGAAGGTCCTCATCCTTGCGAAGGATGGGCCAATACTTTCTAAGGATTCTTTTAACCTCCTTATGTTCACTGCTGTATTGACAAATAAAAGGAACCTTATTACTCAATCCTCCCTTCGATGTTTTTTTCTTATTGAGAATTTGTTTCTGATTTATTTGTGACACCTTTTTTCTCACTTCTTCCAGAACCTGTCCATCATAGCCTTTTTCTTCAAATTGTATTTTCATCGTTTCAGATTGGGTGTGAAATTCCGCGTCCTCAGTACAATTTCTTTTTAACCTAAGGAATTGTCCCTTCGGTACACCTTCCAACCATTGCCAAAAGTGGCAACTTGTCTTCTCTATGTAGCTATTTACGTCTACATTTTTAAAATGGGTTCTAGTTTTAATCCGAAGGTCTTCAATATAGATCTCTAAATCTAGAAAGCTAATATCTGATTGACTAAAATGGCTATCAAGTCTGATTCCCCAATCATTTTGGTTTTAAAAACTCCAAAAAACAAACGAGGTCTTCTTCCGATCCTTTCCAGATAAATATGATATCATCAATGTAGCGTTTGTAAATTAAAATGTTCTTATCCCACTCATGCTGATCTTTAATCCAAGTTTTTTCCCATAAGGCCATAAATAAATTGGCGTAACTGGGTGCTATTTTGCTCCCCATAGCGGTTCCCATTAGTTGTAAAAAATATTGGTCATCATACCAGAAAAAATTGTTCTCCAAAATGAGGGTAATTCCTTCCACAATATAATCTATTTGATCTTTCTTAATCTCACCGTCTTCCAGGAGCATTGTTCTTGTTGCTTCACAACCCCTATTATGCGGAATGTTTGTGTACAGGGATCGTACATCACATGTAACGAGAAAGAATTTTTCTTCCCATACCACAGATTCCAGGCTTCTAATAATATCACCAGTATCTTTAAGATAGGAGGGGATCCTTTTAACAATTGGTTGGAGGAGGTGGTCCAAATATTCAGCTATCTTACTCGAAACGGAATTGATCCCCGATACAATTGGTCTTCCTGGGGGCCTTTCCATATTCTTATGGATCTTAGGTAAGTGATAAAAAACAGGTATCCTTGGATGTTTCACTGTGAGATAGTCCGTCTCCTTATCATTTAGGAATTCCCTTTCCTCCCCTTTTCGAATAAAATCATCAAATTTATTTTTATTCCTTCTAGGGGATTGTGCGGTATCCTTTGATAGACCCCTATATCGTTAAGGATTCTGGATGATTCTTCATGGTAATCCTCCCTATTCTGAATGACAATACCCCCCCCTTTGTCAGCCGGTTTTATTACTATTGTTTTGTCATCCGCCAGTTCTTTCAAGGCCTTCTTTGGTTAAATTATGTGACTTCTTTGGTTGGATTTTTTCCATCTCGTCCAGCACCATTGTTTCAAAGGTTGTTATCTCTTTACTGATGAGGTGTCTGGGATAGAAATGTGACCTCTTCTTCAGCTCTGTGTGTTTCCATTCATCATTCTCGCTTACTATTTGTCGAGTGACAGGATCTTTCATGAAGTACTTTTTTAGGCACAATGATCTTTTAAATTTTTGTAAATCAACAAAAACTCCAAATTTGTCAATTTTTTTCGTAGGTGCAAACTTCAATCCTTTATTAAGTACTCTTATATGTTTTTCTTCCAAGGTCTTTCTACTTAGATTGAAGATACCCTGTGGGGTTATCTTCTTTCTCTCTTGTTTCTTCCTTCGTCTATGCAGTGCTCTCCTTCCTCGCTTTCCCCTCTTTCTGGAGCTCTTCTCTTTAATGGGATACCGTGTTCTTGATTTTCCTGTGTTCTTAGAATTCCCATTCGTCCTTTTGGGCTTCTCAATCTCTGATGGGGTTCCTCTCTCACTACTACAGGACTTCTGTATCTGACCCTTGGTCTGCTCCCTTGAAAATCCTCGTTGCTATTGTACCTCTCCCTGTGTCTACCCCCCCGGAAGACTTCATTATAATCGTGATCCTCCAGTGTATCATATCTATTTCTGGTTGGGATAGAATATCCTTGATCATATTTTCTTTGGGTACCTCTTCGATCCTGACCTCTTCCAACATACTGGCAGGGATTTCTTTCCCCTTTTCATTCCCTTATATTATTGATTAAGTGGGAAGCACTTTTGAGGGGAGGGGGGGAATTCTTCTCCTCCCTACTTCGTTCATTCCCTTGACAAACCGCAGTTTGCACTATTGTATTCTGGATATGGTCATCTTGATGGGAACTGTTTCGTTGTTCTTTTAGCTCTACATTCCTCCCAGGTGTCCATCCTTGTCTCCTTTGTTGATAATAGGGTTCCCTTCTTTCTCTATTATAAGAGAATCTCCTATTCCTATAGGTACTATGTTTATAGGTGTTCTCTTGAGTGTCAGCCCATCCACGTTGGGGTGGTGGAGGGCGTGAGTCCAATTTCCAGACATCACCCCTGGCATAATCATTTTTATCCCTAATGTATTTAGAGGTCTTTCTTACAGTGATATCTATTTCTAACTTCTCCAATTTTTCCTCCATCTGTTCCACCACCATTTTCATCTTTTCCGGATCTAATATTGACTCTAACTCTTTTTGTTTATCCTCTATTGTGGTATTAAGTTCTTCCAAAATTTCTTTTCTCCTCTCTATCACTGTCTCCATAAGACTAAAGGAAAAACTCTCCAATTGTTTTTCCCATCTTTTAAATAAAACTGTGTCACTCCTATCAAAGGTGGGATTTTTATACAGCCTCAAACCTCTCGGAGTGAGTCCCTCCTTAATGTAGACTTCCATCATTCTGATATCCATTTTATTCCTAAGTTCTTTAACCAATAGATTTTCTAAGCTGTATACATTTTTATTTACATCACTTGATAACAAAGTGTTTTCTTCTGTTATAGTGTGTATATTCCCACCGAATCTATCTCTTTGTACCCTGTACATTTTGGGTCAGCCACTGATACCTTGAGATGATTATACAGCAGCTCTCGGCCGCTGAATACAAACACAGAATAGACAAGTATCTGGCGCCCCCTAATGGATATAGTTAAACAATGCTGTTAGTACACAAACTATTCTTAAGTCCAAAGGACATAGAGCATTAAATTGCAGTTTAAAAAGTCAGCAGCAGATGGTTCACACACTGATAGTTCACCTCCAACCACCAGAAAGAGTCAATAATGGAAAAATGTGGTGACAGTCCGCGCTTCCCTCTTTTTTTCTTTCCTTTTCTCCCCCTAAAATCTTGGTCGAGGATCTTCTTTAAGCAGTTAATTGCTTCTTTTATGCAGTCCTCAATTCTCAAGATATATGGGGATAGAAATGAGAAACATAGTGTGATCCATAAAAACACATCCAAGTCCCCAAAATACAATAGTTCAACTCACATTTGGAGGTGTCATAAATCAGACACTAGATGTATCTCACAACCGATATTTTTAGGAGATATCGGGCTCCCCTTTTCCTCCTCTGTCCGATGATGTTGCTCCAAATGAAAAAATAAGGTTGCAGGATATCGATGAACAAAATTAAAATTTATTAAAATTGATTTACATGCCAACTGATGAAGCGAGTACATCGCGAAACGCGTATTGGTGTTTGTCTATTTATTGTTTTATGGAATAAATTTTAAATTTTAATAAATTCAGAATCCTTAACGATATAGGGGTCTATCAAAGGATACCGCACAATCCCCTAGAAGGAATAAAAAAGAAATTTGATGATTTTATTCGAAAAGGGGAGGAAAGGGAATTCCTAAATGATAAGGAGACGGACTATCTCACAGTGAAACATCCAAGGATACCTGTTTTTTATCACTTACCTAAGATCCATAAGAATATGGAAAGGCCCCCAGGAAGACCAATTGTATCGGGGATCAATTCCGTTTCGAGTAAGATAGCTGAATATTTGGGCCACCTCCTCCAACCAATTGTTAAAAGGATCCCCTCCTATCTTAAAGATACTGGTGATATTATTAGAAGCCTGGAATCTGTGGTATGGGAAGAAAAATTCTTTCTCGTTACATGTGATGTACGATCCCTGTACACAAACATTCCGCATAATAGGGGTTGTGAAGCAACAAGAACAATGCTCCTGGAAGACGGGGAGATTAAGAAAGATCAAATAGATTATATTGTGGAAGGAATTACCCTCATTTTGGAGAACAATTTTTTCTGGTATGATGACCAATATTTTTTACAACTAATGGGAACCAGTATGGGGAGCAAAATAGCACCCAGTTACGCCAATTTATTTATGGCCTTATGGGAAAAAACTTGGATTAAAGATCAGCATGAGTGGGATAAGAACATTTTAATTTACAAACGCTACATTGATGATATCATAATTATCTGGAAAGGATCGGAAGAAGACCTCGTTTGTTTTTTGGAGTTTTTAAACCAAAATGATTGGGGAATCAGACTTGATAGCCATTTTAGTCAATCAGATATTAGCTTTCTAGATTTAGAGATCTATATTGAAGACCTTCGGATTAAAACTAGAACCCATTTTAAAAATGTAGACGTAAATAGCTACATAGAGAAGACAAGTTGCCACTTTTGGCAATGGTTGGAAGGTGTACCGAAGGGACAATTCCTTAGGTTAAAAAGAAATTGTACTGAGGACGCGGAATTTCACACCCAATCTGAAACGATGAAAATACAATTTGAAGAAAAAGGCTATGATGGACAGGTTCTGGAAGAAGTGAGAAAAAAGGTGTCACAAATAAATCAGAAACAAATTCTCAATAAGAAAAAAACATCGAAGGGAGGATTGAGTAATAAGGTTCCTTTTATTTGTCAATACAGCAGTGAACATAAGGAGGTTAAAAGAATCCTTAGAAAGTATTGGCCCATCCTTCGCAAGGATGAGGACCTTCGCCAGATATTGGGGAATTCTCCTACCATTATCTTTAGAGGGGTTGAAAACATCAAAAATCGTGTAGTAAGCAGCCATTTGAGAAGCAGGAAACAAAAAAACATTTCGGTTTAGAGAATGGTTTTTATGGATGTGGGAATTGTCTTGCATGTAGAACAACAGGGAACCAAAAAAGACATATAAAAGAGTTCAATAGTATGTCTGGCGAAGGATACAAGATATACGACACACTCACCTGTTTTTCAAAAAATGTTATTTATATTTTAATTTGTCCGTGTGGGAAGATGTATGTTGGTCGCACAACAAGAAGCTTGAATGTTCGCAGTCGCGAACATTTGAATAATATTAGAAAAGGCGTAGATTCACATACTGTACCTCAACATTATAAAGATAAACATAATAAAGATCCTAATGGGACAAAATTTCTGGCGATCCAGCAAGTAGAAAAGGAATGGAGAGGAGGGGATTTCATCAATAAAATTAATAGGACAGAGATGAGATGGATATATAATTTAAAAACACTAGCACCTAGGGGTTTGAATCAGGATTTTGAGGTCTGCCACTTTTTAGAATAGGTCAAAACTACATATTAGGAAGTACACAAATCATTGCATAAAGGTTTTACAAAATGAGATTTGTATTGTGTATGCATAAAATATCCATTTAGAAGGGTGTACTGAAGATGTTTGTATGAACTAGGATACACTGTAACCAAACATGTATTGAATATGGAGGTTATAATGTGTTTGACACTAATGTATCAATTAACCATCACCCTATAGGCATACTGTTAGGTAGGCACAAGCACTTTATTTTGGTTTACACATTAGCACTCAGTATAGGGGTATAGAAACATATGGGTTAGTTTTAATTCGGTATACAACATTGTAAGAGTAGCACTTTAAAGAGAGCACTTTATTGAATGACATTATAAATTCTTTACGCATATAAGGAATAAAATTTTCAGTTCTGATAATAGTATTCATATACATTTAATTAAGATTAGCATATTAAATTTTGCAGAAGGCACTATAAATTTAGCACTTTAAAAATCAGCATCTCACGCAGAGGATTTCAGAGGATGGAAAAAGTTCCACACTCCCCCCTTGTGTGAGATTTTTTCCATCACGGTAAAATATAGATATAGAGCACATTATTGGATTTCCAATAGTGTGGCAATACATGTGTATCTAGAATTGCAGAATAACCTATTTAGGGATGAACATGAAGGTAGATAATAATTAGCCTTGTGGGTAGAAAGAAGGTGGAGCAGAAACTTTAGGAGTTTAAACACTAGAGATCTTAAAAGGAACATGCAAGAGGGCACTACGAGATGTATCACCACCATCTTTTGGGTTGATCTGATATTTGGAATGCCCCACGCAGGTGCAGAATGAGTAATTGTAATTGTAATGAGTGACACGCAGGTGCAGAATGAGTAATTGTAATTTTGAGGGAGGGAGAACGGGCGTTTCCCACTCAATCACAACACATTTTAAAGGGTATATAAGGAGGTTGCAGGAGATTGTGAAGGAATTGATTTACATGCCAACTGATGAAGCGAGTGCATCGCGAAACGCGTATTGGTGTTTGTCTATTTATTGTTTTATGGAATAAATTTTAAATTTTAATAAATTTTAATTTTGTTCATCGATATCCTGCAACCTTATTTTTTCATTTGGAGCAACATCATCGGACAGAGGAGGAAAAGGGGAGCCCGATATCTCCTAAAAATATCGGTTGTGAGATACATCTAGTGTCTGATTTATGACACCTCCAAATGTGAGTTGAACTATTGTATTTTGGGGACTTGGATGTGTTTTTATGGATCACACTATGTTTCTCATTTCTATCCCCATATATCTTGAGAATTGAGCCCAGGCACTACTTACAACGGTGGGAAAAAGGATTAGAGCCCTTGCTCCATGGCTCCAAACTTCAAAACAGCATAAGAAACCCCAAAAGCCCACGTATTAAGTCAAAAGTGGATTTATTCCAGCACCAAGGAGGACAACGTTTCGACCAGAACTGGTCTTTGTCAAGCCTAAATTACAATTGTATAAAACCTCATTTAAATAGTGTCATGAATTGCCAATCACGTAATCAGTTGGCAATTAGTGAAGATTTGTATATATTGAACACCGTGATTTAAAAAACATTATGTCTAATTGCAATCCTGGTTATGACATCATCATATCTATTAACTGCTAAATTCATCATACACTATATTGCCAAAAGTATTCGCTCACCCATCCATATGCGAGTCAAGGCAGGTGAGCGAATATACTTTTGGCAATATAGTGTAGCTATTAACACATTACATATTACTGATACTCGAGTATACCGCTAGATTTTGGTGACAAAATTTGACCTTAAAACTGGAGGGGTCACGTTATATTCAAGACATCTGCAGTGCAAAAATATCCACCATTGTACAAGATGCTTTGGAGAATCAGATTATTGATGTGGGTTTGTCTAAATTTCTTATCAAGAAATATCCTATAACACCTGCTATGTATGTTTTGCCAAAGATAAACAAATCATTGACTGCACCTCCCGGGAGGCCTATTGTATCTGCTGTGGATTCGGTATTTAGCCATTTGTCCATATTCTTGGACACAGTGGCTCGACCCTATTGACAGCAGATTACCTAATTTATTCTGGATACTACCGATTTTCTTGAAATTGAGTAACATCCATGTAGAAGAGAGTAGTATCCTAGCGAGTCGGGATATGACTAGCCTCTATACGTCTATTCAGAACAGATAAGGCATTGATGCTATGAAAAATGCATTGACGGTACTGGGTTTTACTTTTTGTGATGAACAACTACAATTTTTACTTGACCTATTACAGCTAGTGTTGGGAAGCAGTTTATTCCTTTTTGATGGTGTGTACTATACACAAATCCATGGGACTTCCATGGGTACTAATGTAGCACCGACATATGCAAACATCTACATGTCAGAATTTTAAAAAAACATTGTGTACGAATGTGATCTTTTTAAAAGATATGTACATCACTGGAATCGTTACATTGACAATATCATCTTCATATGGGAGGGCTCCGAGAAGTCCTTACATGGGTTTCTGACTGTCCTGAATGCAGGGTCAATGTCCATTAAGTTCACAATGCTATATAGTACCAAGCAAATTCATTTTTGGACACTGGTCGTCAAAAGAGATGGGAAATTGATGACTGATCTTTTTCGCAAACCAACACATAAGAGCTCATTACTTAGATACGACAGTGCACATCCCATTACATTGTTAAACTCACTTCCCAGAAGTCAACTCATGCGGGTTGACAGGGTGGTGAGTTTACCCAAAAATAGGGATAAAAGATTTGAAGAAATGATTGAGAGATTCAGGGCCAGAGGGTATCCTAATAAAATATTTAGGGCCACATTACAATCTTGACGCTAAAATCCTAGCTCAAAGCGAAAATCTTTGCGCTAAGCGTTAAAGTTTAGCGAGCGCAAATCACCATTGGAACTACAATATTCGCACGTGCACACATCTGCTGATCAATAGCGCATGTGTGCGTAACGCTAACAGAACACTCCCGAATGCACACGTAGTACCGCCTCGCACAAAAATCTTCGCACGCTGTTTTTTTTTCTTCGCGATTCAGCCAAAATGAAATTTTTTTCTATTGTTATAAACTGCAGGTTCCACCCAGGGTGCACAGATCGCTATGTGGGTGCAATCAACAGCCCCCAGGACATTGGGGAAGCATCCAATTGCATAAAAGCCCTGTTTCACTCTTTGGAATCCCTCATGGGTGATAGGGAATCTTATATAGTGGTGCCAGTTGGCTTCATTTCTAAGAGGAAGCGATGGAGAAGGTGCTCTGGCTGACACCTCCTAATTCAGTTAGAGGCTGCAGGAAGGTGCCAGTGGCAAGGAACCTCAGGCAGCATAGCAACTTCGTCATCCCTGGGACAGATATCTGTGTCCCTGACCTGGACTCCAGATGGGACCGCAGCTGTAGGTAGAGCCTGTTTATCTGTGCCAGGGTCAACTGGTAGCGGAGTCGACATTCAGCATCAGTCAGATGTTCCAAAGTCAATTGTGTCATTTGGACATGAGGTGCCCGTGGAACAGCACGCTCCCTCTCCAACTCCTGCTGCCATCGGAGATGAGTTTGTATGAGTTGAATAGGCAACTGTGCTTTGCTGCATTCCTTTTTATGGGCTTGTATATTCGGGGGTTAGCCAGGTTGTTCAGATTTGTCATTAGCACCAGCTTTTAGTAGTCGATTATCCGAATAACGTCCATGTGGTAATTATCGCGAATAGATTGTAATCATAGGCGACTCTACAGGGGGGCAAGGGGGGGCAATTGCCCCCCTAGGTTAGTCCTTGCCCCCCCATGTGCCCCCCCACCAAAAATCAGCTTCCAGCTTACCACACTTCTTCGGACCAGTGTATCTCCGTCCCTGTGCATCGTATATGGACGATCTAGGTGTCATTGGAAAGAGAAGATTCTGGCCTTTCCAATGATACCCAACATGACCATATTCCGTTTGAATAATCAAAAACATTAAATAATAACAGGCACTTAAACTTAAGCATTTTCACAGGGTTGAAATGTCTCAGCAGTGAAGTGGTTAATGTTCAGACTATACATTACATTGTGTATTACATTAGTTTTTGCCTTGGTTTAGTTGTATATTAAGGGTTAATGGGTAGGCTTCATCCCTCACATTATACATTTTATTTTTTCCTTGATTAATGGCATTTTAGGGGTTAATGTGTTAGCTATATGCCTCACAGTGTATTCATTTCATGTTTTAACTTGATCAATGGCATTTTAGGGGTTAATGAGTAGGCTAAATGCCACATTGTTTATTATTTTTATTGTATTTCCCTGGGTTTATGGCATTTCAGGGGTTACAGCTTGGAAAAAAGACGAGACAGAGGAGATATGATAGAAACATTTAAATACGTAAAGGGAATCCACAAGGTAGAGGAAGGGAGTATATTTAAAAGGAAACAAAATAGCAAAACAAGAGGACATAGTCTTAGATTAGAGGGGCAAAGGTTTAAAAGTAACATCAGGAAGCATTATTTTACTGAGAGGGTGGTGGATACATGGAACAGTCTTCCAGTAGAAGTGGTAGAGGCCAAAACAGTAATTGAATTTAAGCAAGCATGGGATAGGCATAAGGCTATCCTAAACAAAAGATAAATCCAGGTAAAGTATCCATGTAATTGGGCAGACTAGATGGGCCGAAAGGTTCTTATCTGCCGACATTTTTCTATGTTTCTATTATGGAAGTTAGAATCTAAAGGGTCTAATCATCTTTAGATCCTCTGCTTTTTGTCACATTTCGGGGAATTTATTTCGCCGAAAATAAAGTGAATTCCCTATTTAGCGAATGGTCACTGTAATTTGCTAAAAGTGGAGTTGCTGAAGGAGCAATCAGACATTCAGCGAAAACTGCCGAACTGCGGCAAATAAAGTATCATGTTAGTACAATAAAAAGGCATCATTACATCACATTACTCTGGGCTTTTGGAATCTTATTTATATATACTTATTTAGGGCACTATTACCCGGTGTGAGTTAACCCTTGCGTCGGCATGGTTTTGCGTTAGCGCCAGGTTAATCGAGTCTAGCGCCTGACCAACAGATCTTTTGCCTCTCGCTACAAACGGGAAAAATCACTTAGCGCATTGCTATTAGCGATTTGTAGCTCAAGCTTACTGTACTTTCCGCGTCCTTTACTTAACATGGGGAGCGCTAGAGATCTTTAGCGCTTTTGCAGCTAGCAGATCAGTTGGTGCCAGCGCTAATTTTTTGAGGGGCGCTAATTGCACCATTTTACCTACTGCTTAACCCTGGTGCTAACTCCAAAAAAAACAGATCTTCGCCCAAAATTAACAGGCAATTGAAAGGAATGCAGCACAGGTGTTCTCTTGGCCCCATACACTATAGCAATGGATCTGGTCCGCATTGTCGTTGCTGTTGCAGTCGGCTCGATTATAAAAGTATCCTTTATCCACATATATCCTAATTCTAATATATTGCCTAATTTTAAACATTTTATGCTGGGGGTTATTCATAGTATGGAAGCGGTTGATTATTAGGGTGACTGTGTGGACCATGTTTAAAGGGACATGTGAATAAGTCTTGCCCTGAAACATGTATTATTTATATGCTGCAGCAGGGAAATTTTTGTCGCTCACCTGGCCTTCCTTTTGGATCTATTAAATGCAGTGTAATGATTCTACATGCTGCTGGGTGGCATTTATCATGCAATGCCCATCAGCCTTAATATATGTGTGCATCAAACCATGGATGATACGGCCACCTTGGATGATTTTAATAATACAGGGGTGTGAGGTTATTCACTGGATGTGTTCATATTCAAGCTTGTGAGGGCGGGGGATAGGTATGGCCCGGCACTCTGCACTGAGAAAAAAAAAAAAAATTCTATCCTGTACACAACCGCATTAGCGCTGGGTCTCAGCCCGGGTCTTAGAGTTTTCCTAGCGTGCGCTAAACGACCTTGTTCATGGACTACTGCAGACAAGGTGATCTGTTCGTGGGTCGTCAGGCACTATGTTTTAGCAACTCGCGCTAAAGGTTTCCTTTAGCGATGGTGTTTTAGCTCACACAGGTGATTGGGCCCTTAGTTTTATTCAGTGGTATGATTTAGTGGTGAAAATTATTAGTGCCCCCCCAGTTTTGACTGCGGTATCTTCTGTGCCCCCCCTAAATATTGTTCCTAGAGTCGCCACTGATTGTAATACCTTACTTATCCGAGCGCACCTTTGCGTTTGCGCTCACAATGTTAAGTATAGGACGCGCAAAGTACACTAAGCTCGAGCTAGGTTCACGCATGGGCACACATGGTACACGATTCCGCATGGTTGCAGCGCTGAGTATGTAATTCGGAAGCCGGCGCAAATGGTTTTACCCCACGCAATAAAAATTACTTATGCCGGCGCTAACGTTAGCGTCAAGATTTGAATGTGGCCCTTAAACAGGAACTGGCTAAGATTAATCAACAACAGATTAGGCCCTGTAATCGTCAGAGTCGAAATCTTGGTAGAATTGCTTTTGTGTCTAAGTATGGCACTCATACCAACCAGGTAAAAATAATTTTGTCTAAATACTGGTACATTTTGAGAGATGCATATCCAGATGTACCAGAATTTCAGACAACCTTACTCATGTCATACAAAAGAGGGAGGTCATTAAGAGAGACATTGATGAGGGCAGAATTCAAGCATGATCCAGGTGGGAGACATTTTTTGGGAGACCCAGGAATGGCACCTTTCCGTGTGTGAGTTGCTCATGCTGTAATGCGGTCATCTGTGGTGACTCCTTCACACATCACATTCAAGCAAACTCCATCACAGACTCCTCTCCTTTTCTTCCCTCTGCACCCTGAACCAAGCCGTCAAGCAAACTCCATCACAGACTCACCTCCATTTCTTCCCTCTGCGGCCCTGAACCAAGCATTCAAGCAAACTCCATCACAGACTCACCTCCATTTCTTCCCTCTGCGGCCCTGAACCAAGCATTCAAGGTATCCACCATTTCAACAAGGCGTCTGACATCATACCCCAGGCTGCCATAATCTTGCAAATGTGTTTTTATGTCTGCATTTATTATTCCCTGACAAGTCTTTTAAAGTATTTTGAATCTTCCTCCATTTCAGATAGAAAAAATATGTTTGTTTCCCTCCTCCTCCTCCCCCACGTTTGTTAATTGGTGCTATTATTATTATTATTCTTTATTTATAAAGCGCCAGCATATTCCGTAGCGCTGTACAATAAGCACAGTATAGACAGGGTTACAATACATTGAACAACATTTGACAAACAGTACAGGAGGAGATGAGGGCCCTATTCCGGTAGGAACTCACAATCTGGGAGGGTTGGGGTTGGAAACAGGAGGAGAGGACTGTAAGGTGAGAGTGATTGATGGTTGCGTCAGTGAGTTGGGTGGTAGGCTTCCCTAAATAGGAATGTTTTAAGGGAGCATTTGAAGGAAGAGAAGTTAGGGGAAAGTCTGACAGTACGAGGGAGAGCGTTCCAGAGAGTGGGGGCTGCGCGTGAGAAATCCTGCAGTCTATCATGGGAAGAGGTGTTATCTGTGCATGTCACAAACCTCATTCTTTCCACAGCAAACTCCATCACAGACTCACCTCCATTTCTTCCCTCTGCTGGCCCAACCCACCCTCCCCATCCACCCGCTCACCCAGGGCTGGTCCCTAATTTCAGGCATCCTTTCCAGCTGTCTCCACTTCTCTCACTAATTACCCTTACTAAACCCAAAAAATCTGATCCCTTTTATGCAATCCCTATGATATTCTACTGGCCACCAGTTTCACCTTCCCTCTGCTCCCATTTGTTTCAGTTACCCTAGTCCCTTAGAGTGTAAGCTCATGGGATGTCTGCCTGAGCTTTTGGTTTAAAGTGATGTATAACCTGGGTTTTATTTCCTCTTGTATCATGTAAGTCTGCTGTTTGTGCTTCCCCATTGTAAAGCGCTATGGAATTTGTTGGCACTGTATAAGTACTTGTAACTGTAACTTTGTATTTCTGTAACAATTCAATGTTCTTGAACCCAGGACATACTTGAAAACGAGAGAAATCTCAATGTATCCTTCCTGGTAAAATCCTTTATAAATAAATAAATCCCCATTCAGATACAGGTTTAAAATTAAAGGATACTTCACCTGTATCTCCACTTTTGTGGTGTACCTGTTGAAGTGTCCCTGTGGATTGATTTACATTGGAGAAACAACGCAAAAAGTCAAAAATCGATTTATTAAACATAAATCAGATATTAGAACAAAAAAAAATCAAACTCCCGGTCCCACAGCACTTTGTGGAGAGCGGACATGACATTTCCCAATTACGTCTTCAAGTGATCGATGAAGTACCAAAATCAACAAAAGGCGGTGACAGAGAAAAATTACTTAAGAGGAAAGAATTATACTGGATATACCACCTAAATACCCTTGCGCCTCATGGCCTAAGGCTAGGGTCAGACGAAAGCATTTTTCCCCGCGAACGTGAAAATGTGCGTCCGAACGCATTGACGTATTTTTTCACGGAATGCGCAAAAACGGTCAGACGACGCGCATTTTCGGGTGTGATTTTGTACGGATCGTCAATATAACTCTTTTTGCGTCTGGACGTTATGTAGGCCGGATATTAGCAGCGTCTGACATCTCCTAATCACGCAAACACGCCGCTATGCCGCAGCTGCGCACTCAGTACGTCAGTACTAGCGGTTCAGCATTCTCAGAAAAATGCGTTCAAATTCCACTTGCGTTGCACGGCCGGACTTTTGTGCGGCCGTACATCGTATATTGGCCGTCATTGCCCGTCATCTGCTGCTAGTGCGGCCGTAATTATGTGCGCCAGAACGCACGTTAAAAGTGCGCTGGTCTGACCCCAGCCTTAACCGAGCGGCAGATTTTGTGCCATTCTTATAAGATACCTTTTGAGTAGATATTTTCTCTTTTTAAGTTTTATACCGTAGCTCCTTATAGTTCAACAATGTATAAACCATCCCATTGTGTCTTTTCAGATCAGATCTCACGTGGATCGCTGTGTAGCTGTAAGAGTAAGGTAGTGTGTTATACACTATTTTGGTTTAAGAATCATATGTATGATTTCTATTTAGGCTTTCATAATTGTCTTTTTTTTCCTGGAATGTAAATAATATGGAATGTGTTACTAGCTATGATGAATTTAGCAGTTAATAGATATGATGATGTCATAACCAGGATTGCAATTAGACATAATCACGGTGTTCAATATATGTAAATCTTCACTAATTGCCCACTGATTACGTGATTGGCAATTCATGACACTATTTAAAAGAGGTTTTACGCAATTGTAACTTAAACTTGACAAAGACCAGTTCTGGTCGAAACGTCGTCCTTCTTGGTGCTGGAATAAATCCACTTTTGACTTAATACGTGGGCTTTTGGAGCTGTGTATGTGGGCAGCTCCGATCCATCATTCTGCGCAGACGCTACGGGACTCTCAAGTCCCATTGGGGTGCGCAATTTGCATTCCTTACGCTACACAGGTAGTGTAGAGCGTGCACAGTGTGCAGAAAGACTCATGGACTTCTGGGTTTGGGAATCTCAGAGCCAAAGAGGAGGAGCTTTGCTCGTTAAGGGAGAAAAAGTGAGTAAATATCGGCAAAATAAAACCAAAAGTCAAAAAAGAATTGGGCAGAGACTGTTAGCAGCCTCCTCCCAATTATTTAAGGGCAAAAAAAGGGACCTCCACTTTTCAGTGGAGTGTTCCTTTAACAATGTATTTTAAACAGAAATAGGCACTTATTAATTTCTCACTGTATGTGTATTTATCTGTTTGTCTGCCTATCTATAACTTTGTCTGTCTCTGTATATATTTATAATCTGTACTGGAAGCTTCCTCCACCTTTCTCCTATCACTTACCTAGGTGCAGCACAGAATATTCCCCACAGGCAGAGACTACTTGTCTGTCGGAGGAATGAAGATTCTGGACTTTTACCCATAGGTTATGGACCTTTTATTTTGCTGAACTTGAATTGGATCTTTGCTTGATTTTTTTTGTTCTTTCTCCACTTATCCTGTGTGTTTCTGAGCTACTTAAATTCCTTATTCAAATAAATCAAGTGTCATGGTGTCCAACAATGTTTCTCTTCTCCGCCATTTGTATAGACAATTATTTGCTTGTTTCCTGGCTGGATTCCCACATCCTCTAGACGAGCCTCATTTTAAATGGATTTCACACAGCAGGTATGGACAGATGGGAGAATTATTCTCTTGCTGTTATTTCATAGGCAGTCTGGAACCTATATGAAATCAATAGTTTCTCCATACTTTCTACAGACTGCTTGTCCTTTTGTTAACCTTGGATGAGCTTATCACTGATTTCAAAGTGAAAAAAAATCTTCTGAATTAAGACACCTATACTATAATAAAATTCCTTGTCTGGAAGTAGGGAATTGCCAACATTGGCAAAATAGTTCCATCATGACCAGGCGATTTTTCCATTGTCTGTCCGAAAGTAACCACTGCTGTTTTTACGTTTCTGCACTGTTTGTGATTTAGGTCTAATTTTCCTCTTATTCGTTTATGAAACCCACACACATTATATACCATTTTTCCTCGCCATTGATTGGACTTTCTAAAGATACCATTATTTTCATCATATCTTATAAATTACTATAAAAAATTATGAAATATGATCAAAACACTTGAAAATACACACTTTTTCAAACTTTAATCCTCAAAATCTAGAACCGCCAAAAAAGACCCCGGCCAAATAGTTTCGGAATTTTGTTCTGAAATTAGAAATACCCAATTCTTTTTTTTACATGTTTTTGCATTTTAACCCCTTCACTGCTGAGCATTTCCCTTCTGTGTGCCGAGCTCATTTTGACTGTTTTATGCTGATCATGTTTAAATGTGATTTGTAGTCCTATTTTATTATACCACACAGACAATTTTTTTTAACCCTTTAAGGACCAAGGGTCTTTAAAGTCAATGCATTTATGAAAGATCGGTTCTGTCATTGGTCCTTTAGGGGTTAAAAAAAACACTTTATAAACTTATTTTATTATTATTTTTTATTTTTACTCCAAACATAGTCATTGGAGGAAAGGCCATGATCATGCCTTTGAAATGATACCAAACATGACCCTCTAGCTGCCACGGTTCGGGAGATATGTGGGTCCAAAGGATCCACTTGGCAGCTAGGGGGTTAGCTGGCCAAACGACGTCATCGTACATATGGCGACAACATCAGTAGGTGGGAGGTGGCTGACATTCAAGATGTCAGACACCTCCGGGAGCAGATAGCGATCCGGCACCTAAGCAGTTAAAGAGAGGTACTGCTGAAAACGGCGCGGGGGGCTACTGAAAATGACGTCATCATGACGGCTGGGGCCCATAAAACTGTCAGGCTAGCTTCAAGGATGCCAGACTGACGTGGGACCCCGGCCAGAGAGGTCAGTATAGGGTGGGAGGGGGGTTAAAGGGCCATGATGTACATAGTACGTCCTTGGTCCTTAAGGGGAATTTTCCCCAGGATGTACTAAATTCGTCAATGGTCCTTATGGGGTTAATGCATGATTCATGATTGATCAATGCATTATGATAAACTTTCTGTTCAAAATAACATAATTCTATGAAGACAAATGTTGGTCAAATTCATGGGACAGGAACATGAGAGGTGTGTGACAAAGTTTCAGAATCAGCCTCAACCAGCTAGGTTTCCAAAACTACTCAAAGTACGTGTAGTCACCATCCAGTCTACCCTAGTATATCAATACATTTACCCATAGGTCAGGGGTCTGCAATCTTGGCCCTCCAGATGTTTCAACATAAAATATCCCATGATATTCAGGTAATCAATAGATTGGCTGGAACCCAAAGTAACCCATAGTAAATTTGTGGTTCCAAAACATTAGGAGGTCCAATGTTGCTGACCCCTGTCATAGGTAGGGATGTCCCCATAGCCTAGTACCTACAATTATCAGACAGATAACGATGGAGTGGGAATATTTCCTTTTATTACTTAATAATAGGAATGTGCACCGATTTTTTTTTTCGATTCGATTTTTCGAATTTTTAAACTTTTCGATTCGGCTCGTTTCGACTGCTTTCTGTTTCGATTCGGTTTGGCTCGATTCGTTTTTCGGGTACATTTATTTTTTGGAATATCGACCATTTTTCGTATTTTCGGGTCACTTTACTAGGTTTCTGTAACGACTTTTCGTTATTTCGGAAATTTTCGTTTTTTGGAATTGTACATGGTTTTCGGTATATATCGACTAGTTTTCGTATTTTCGTGTCACTTTGCTCGTTTTTTGGTTATCGGCTCTTCGCTATTTCGGAAATTTTCGTTTTTTTCGGAACATCTGTTCTCCTCGTTTCAAAGCTGTCTAACTCTATTGCCCCAGCAGTCCAGCACATGGATTTTCCCCAGCACATGGATTTGCCCCAGCTCATGGATTTGCCCCAGCTCATAGGATATTGCCCCAGCACATGGATTTGCCCCAGCTCATGGATTTGCCCCAGCACATGGATTTGCCCCAGCTCATAGGATATTGCCCCAGCACATGGATTTGCCCCAGCTCATGGATTTGCCCCAGCACATGGATTTGCCCCAGCACATGGATTTGCCCCAGCACATAGGATATTGCCCCAGCTCACACATGGATTTGCCCCAGCTCATGGATTTGCCCCAGCACATGGATTTGCCCCAGCACATGGATTTGCCCCAGCTCATAGGATATTGCCCCAGCTCATGGATTTGCCCCAGCACATGGATTTGCCCCAGCACATGGATGCCCCAGCTCATAGGATATTGCCCCAGCACATGGATTTGCCCCAGCGCATGGATGCCCCAGCTCATGGATTTGCCCCAGCACATGGATTTGCCCCAGCACATGGATGCCCCAGCTCATGGATTTGCCCCAGCACATGGATTTGCCCCAGCACATGGATGCCCCAGCTCATGGATTTGCCCCAGCACATTGATTTGCCCCAGCACATGGATTTGCCCCAGCACATGGATTTGCCAAAGCACATAGGATATTGCCCCAGCTCACACATGGATTTGCCCCAGCTCATGGATTTGCCGCAGCACATGGATTTGCCCCAGCACATGGATTTGCCCCAGCTCATAGGATATTGGCCCAGCTCACGGATTTGCCCCAGCACATTGATTTGCCCCAGCACATTGATTTGCCCCAGCACATGGATTTGCCCCAGCACATGGATTTGCCCCAGCTCATGGATTTGCCCCAGCTCATGGATTTGCCCCAGCACATAGGATATTGCCCCAGCTCACACATGGATTTGCCCCAGCTCATGGATTTGCCCCAGCACATAGGATATTGCCCCAGCTCACACATGGATTTGCCCAGCTCATGGATTTGCCCCAGCACATAGGATATTGCCCCAGCTCACACATGGATTTGCCCCAGCTCATGGATTTGCCCCAGCACATAGGATATTGCCCCAGCTCACACATGGATTTGCCCCAGCTCATGGATTTGCCCCAGCACATGGATTTGCCCCAGCTCATGGATTTGCCCCAGCACATAGGATATTGCCCCAGCACATGGATTTGCCCCAGCTCATGGATTTGCCCCAGCACATGGATTTGCCCCAGCACATGGATTTGCCCCAGCTCATAGGATATTGCCCCAGCTCACGGATTTGCCCCAGCACATGGATTTGCCCCAGCACATGGATTTGCCCCAGCTCATAGGATATTGCCCCAGCACATGGATTTGCCCCAGCTCATGGATTTGCCCCAGCACATGGATTTGCCCCAGCACATGGATTTGCCCCAGCACATGGATGCCCCAGCTCATAGGATATTGCCCCAGCACATGGATTTGCCCCAGCACATGGATGCCCCAGCTCATGGATTTGCCCCAGCACATGGATTTGCCCCAGCACATGGATGCCCCAGCTCATGGATTTGCCCCAGCACATTGATTTGCCCCAGCACATGGATTTGCCCCAGCACATGGATTTGCCCCAGCACATAGGATATTGCCCCAGCTCACGGATTTGCCCCAGCACATTGATTTGCCCCAGCACATGGATTTGCCCCAGCACATGGATTTGCCCCAGCTCATGGATTTGCCCCAGCACATAGGATATTGCCCCAGCTCACACATGGATTTGCCCCAGCTCATGGATTTGCCCCAGCACATAGGATATTGCCCCAGCTCACACATGGATTTGCCCCAGCTCATGGATTTGCCCCAGCACATGGATTTGCCCCAACTCATGGATTTGCCCCAGCACATAGTATATTGCCCCAGCTCACACATGGATTTGCCCCAGCACATGGATTTGCCCCAGCACATGGATTTGCCCCAGCACATAGGATATTGCCCCAGCTCACACATGGATTTGCCCCAGCTCATGGATTTGCCCCAGCACATGGATTTGCCCCAGCACATGGATTTGCCCCAGCACATGGATTTGCCCCAGCTCATAGGATATTGCCCCAGCTCATGGATTTGCCCCAGCACATTGATTTGCCCCAGCACATGGATTTGCCCCAGCACATGGATTTGCCCCAGCTCATGGATTTGCCCCAGCACATGGATTTGCCCCAGCACATGGATTTGCCCCAGCTCATTGATTTGCCCCAGCACATTTACAAAGACAAAATTTACAGAATCAGCGATATAACCGATAATAGTTAAATAAACGATGTTCAGAATTACCGAAATGGAACCGAAATCCCGAATGGAACCGAAATCATGAATAGAGGGAAAATAAATTTCGATTTGACACATTTCAAGTACATTCGAAAATTCCGAAAATTTTTCGATTCGGCTCGGAAAACATTTCGGATCTAAAAAATTTCGGAATTTCGGCCGCATCGAAAGACCCGAATCGGGAAATTTCGTGAAAATTCCGAAATTCCGAAACCCGAAACGCACATCCCTACTTAATAAATTAGGGGCACGATTCCCTAGTGAATGCTAACGTTATCATTAGGATGTGTAAGCATTACCTCCAGGATAAGTGAGTATAACGCATGCCCTCCCTATTACTAGGGATAAGCTGTTCGGTCCGATCGGTTCGGAGTTCGATTCGAACATCGCCTGTTCGCATGTTTGCGAACTACGAACATTTCCGCGTGTTCGCCGCATGTTCGTCCACAATGCACCACACTGGACCACAATGCACTTTTCCACTGGCCTGAAGCTTGAAAATTGGCTACAGCCTTGCACCTGACCACAGGTCAGGTGCAAGACAGGTTCAAGACTATGCCAATCACAGCTCAGAGTCCTGATTGGGCAAATTTTGCCCAATCATGGGCTCACAGAGCTAAGTCCCGCAGCACACTATATAAGGCTTCACACAGCACTTCAGCACATGTTTGAGAGGAGATTGTTCTTGTGTTAGTGTGTGTTATTAGTGTGTGTTCTCACTGCAAGTCTGCCACCAGCTACTGGGTGGGGGGGGTCTCATTTCTACAATATTTCTGGGAATTGTTCTAATCTGTGTGTTCTCACTGCCACCAAGTAGAAACATAGAAACATAGAAAAATGTCGGCAGATAAGAACCTTTCGGCCCATCTAGTCTGCCCAATTACATGGATACTTAACCTGGATTTATCTTTTGTTTAGGATAGCCTTATGCCTATCCCATGCTTGCTTAAATTCAATTACTGTTTTGGCCTCTACCACTTCTACTGGAAGGCTGTTCCATGTATCCACCACCCTCTCAGTAAAATAATGCTTCCTGATGTTACTTTTAAACCTTTGCCCCTCTAATCTAAGACTATGCCCTCTTGTTTTGCTACTTTGTTTCCGTTTAAATATACTCCCTTCCTCTACCTTGTGGATTCCCTTTACGTATTTAAATGTTTCTAACATATCTCCTCTGTCTCGTCTTTTTTCCAAGCTGTACATGTTAAGATCATTAAGCCTTTCCTGGTAAGTTTTCTCCTTCAAGCCGTACACAATTTTAGTAGCCCTTCTCTGAACTCTCTCTAAGATGTCTATATCCTTCTGGAGATACGGTCTCCAGTACTGCACACAGTACTCCAAGTGAGGTCTCACCAGTGCTCTGTACAGTGGCATGAGCACTTCCCTTTTCCTACTGCTAATACCTCTCCCTACACAACCAAGCATTCTGCTAGCATTTCCTACTGCTCTATAACATTGACTACTTACCCAAAAAAAAGTATTTTGGGGGGTCAGTAATTTCTACAAAATATTTGGGAATTGTTATAATCCGTGTGTTCTCACTGCAACCAAGTATTTTGGGGGGGTCGGTAATTTCTACAAAATATTTGGGAATTGTTATAATTCGTGTGTTCTCACTGCAACCAAGTATTTTGGTGGGGTCGGTAATATCTACAAAATATCTGGGAATTGTGGTAATCTGTGTCTTGTCACTGCCACTCATCAGGGGGTCTCACTGATTTATAGGAGGTTTCTGGGAATTGTAATCTGTGTCTTGTCACTGGCTGCCAGCTATCAGGGTGACTCACTGAGTTATACCAGAGTTCTGGAAATCTTTAATCTTTATACCAGGGTTGAATCAGAGTTCTGCAGCATATCTCCAATTTTTATAACAGAGTTGAATCAGAGTTCTGTATATATTTACTCTATATATCACTCACCATGTCAGAAAGACCAAAAAGGACAGGCAGACGTTCCCAGGCACAGATAAGAGGGCAAGCAGCCTCTGTGTCGGGAGGCTGTGCCTCTGGTCGTCGTGGACGTGGTGCAACCTTTGCAGGGGCACGCTTGTCCTTTCTACCTTATGATGGCCGTCTTAAGCAGCAGCAACATATAGAGGATTTGGTGGATTGGCTAACCAGGCCATCCTCATCCTCCGAGTCCTCTGCCAGCCAGGCTTGTAGTGCTTTACAGTCCACCTCAGCTGCGAAAGCATCTAATGCAGCCTCCATGTCCACAGCTACTCCTGCCGTAGCCTCACTATCACACACAGAGGAGTCAGCTGAATTGTTTGACTACAATGACATGCTGCTTGAGGATGCGCAGCAACTAAAGTACTCTGATTCTATCTCTGAGGTTGAGGAAGGGAATATAATCAGCCTAGAGGAATGGGGTGCCAGTGACACACAAATAACTGGCACTCCTGTTGCCCCAGCAGCTGCAGCATACTGCCAAGTTGGCTCCAGTGACGAGGAGATGGGGGTGATGACAATGATGATGAGGTCACTGACTCCACCTGGGTGTCTGATCGAACAGAGGAGTCATGTGAGGAGGAGGCACAACAAACACGAGGCACAACATCCTCTATGACCAACCGTAGCACTAGCCAGTACAAGGCATCAGATGTCACAGCTGCTCAGGTGCAGAGCGCTGTTGTCTCAAAGCACACATCCAGGAACTCTGCTGTCTGGGAGTTCTTTAAGAAATGTGCAGCAGACCCACCATTGCTATTTGTAATCTATGTCAGATGAGGCTCAAGCGTGGGAAAGACACCGGACGCTTGGGTACCACGTGCTTGAGGCGACATATGACCACCTGCCACGCATCCCGTTGGCGCAAAACTTTGCGTAGGTCCTCCTCACCTGTCTCTACCCCCACTATATGTCCTGCCATGTCATTGACTCCAACCTCCACTGACAGGGATGATGCTATAGTAAAATATGAACCAGGTCCTTCCTCACAATGTGACAGCATCCCATTAGCTGAAGATTTACCCAGTCGGATTACGATGCCCCAGCGGCTGCAGCTTAAGAAAAAATATAGTCCCAAACATCCCCAAGCACAGCGTCTAAATGCCAGCTTAGCAAAATTACTCGCATTGCACCTGCTGCCTTTCCAGCTGGTGGACTCTGCTCCCTTCCGTGAATTTGCTGTATGTGCTGTACCACAGTGGCATGTACCAAAACGCCATTACTTTT
This sequence comes from Leptobrachium leishanense, assembly GCA_009667805.1. Taxonomy (NCBI): domain Eukaryota; kingdom Metazoa; phylum Chordata; class Amphibia; order Anura; family Megophryidae; genus Leptobrachium; species Leptobrachium leishanense. The sequence goes on along the minus strand of CM019065.1, from coordinate 286,899,192 downwards.
CACGGAAGGCTATTCCAGCACTATACCAGCACGTGGAAGACAATGTTATCGAGTCATTGGGAAGGGCAGTAAGCAGCAAGGTGCATGTGACTTTAGACACGTGGTCCAGCAAGCATGGACAGGGTCGTTACAATTCCTTCACAGCACACTGGGTAACTCTGATTGCAGCTGGGAGGGATCCAAGACGGGTCTCTGTGCTGGAGCTTGTTCATCCACCACGCCTCCAGAAAGCTGCTTGTATGAGGTCTGTCTGCTCCACCACCACCTCTCCCTCTTCCTCCTCTCCTCCTCCTTCTCTGTCTCTGGCGAAGTGGCAGTTAAACCGAGTTTAAGTGGCAGGGGCTACGCAATGGCTCAAGCAAAAAGATGCCATACTATGCTTGAGCTGGTTTGTTTAGGGGACAGGAGCCATACTGGGCCAGAAATTCTGTCAGCTCTGCAGGGGCAGGTGCAGAGATGGTTAACACCACGCCAGCTTCAGCTGGGAATGGTCGTCTGTGATAATGGCAGCAACCTTCTCTCTGCCCTACGCCTGGGTAAGTTGACGCATGTACCATGCCTAGCACACGTCTTAAATCTGCTGGTACAGCGTTTCCTAACAATGTACCCAGGACTGGCAGAGCTTCTCAGTCAGGCCAGAAAAGTCTGCAGCCACTTCAGACATCATTCCCAGCAAGTGTTCGCCTGGCAGAAATTCAAAGAGAATTCCACCTTCCCACAAACCGTCTGATCTGTGACATGCCCACCAGGTGGAACTCGACATTAGCAATGCTGCAGCGTCTGCACAAGCAGCAGTAGGCCATCAACGAGTACCTGTGTGAGTATGGCACAAGGACAGGTTCAGGTCAACTTGGTCCCCCCCGGAGTGGCTGATTATCAAGGAGGCATGCACTGTACTGTCACCATTTGTGGAGGCAACGAGTATAGTGAGCAGGGACAGTGCATTCATCAGTGACACAATTCCTTTAGTGTTCCTGCTGGAGCACACTCTGCGGGGAATTATAGATGTGTCTCTAGAGGCAGAGCAGCGGGAGGAAGAGGAGGCCTTCCCTAGCTCTAAAGGCCCCAGTCTTTCCGCAGACAGCATTCCAGTGGGTCCTCCTCAGATCAGACAGGAGGAGGATGAGGAGGAGGAGGAGAAATATTTAAGTAGTGGGGGCATTGAAGGTGGGGATTCCTCAAGGGAGGGTTTTGTGTGCCTAGAAACCCAAGGACTAGTACGTGGCTGGGAGGAGGAAGTGCACAATGGGGTCCTCCTCCTCATTGACCAGGAAGACTCGGAAGCTAATGCCACCTCCAACCTACGCTGCATGGGCTCCCTTATCCTGCAAAGCCTGGTAAAGGACCCCAGGATTCGTGCTATCAAGGAGAGTAGGCTTGTGCCATGTTTTTTTTTTTCGGTTCGATTCGATTTTTCGGATTTTTAAACTTTTCGATTCGGCTCGTTTCGACCGATTTCTGTTTCAATTTGGTTCGGCTCGACTCGTTTTTCGTGTACATTTTTTTTTCCGAATTTCGACCATTTTTCGTATTTTCGTGTCACTTAGCTCGTTTTTTGTATCGACTTTTCGTATTTTCGGAAATTTTCATTTTTTCTGAACGTCTGTTCTCCTCGTTTCAAAGCAATAAATTTCGATTTGACACATTTCAAGTACATTCGAAAATTCCGAAAATATTTGTTTCGGCTCGGAAAACTTTTCGGATCTGCCATTTTCGGATCTAAAAATTTTCGGAAAATCGGCCGCATCCGAAAACACGAATGGGGAAATTTCGTGAAAATTCCGAAATTCCGAAACCCGAAACGCACATCCCTAAAGGAGAGGGATCATTACTGGTTGGCAAGCCTTCTTGATCCACAATACAAGGGTAAAGTTGCAGAGCTCATCCTGCCCGCACAGAGGGATGAAAAAACTGGAGGACGCTCTAAAGTGACACTTGTGTAACACCTTTCCAGGCACTGGTAGGTTACCAAGTGATGACACAGGTGCTTCTGAGGCTGCGGATGATCAGAGGAATAGAGGTGAAGGCTGGGGCCGCTTGACTGATGCCTTTTTAATTTTTTTTAGTCTACGACGCACAGGGACGTCAAATGTAGGCAGCCATTGCCAGCGTCTTCACCGTATGGTGCAGGACTACCTAGGGGCAAGGGCAGACCTGGATACCTTTCCAGCAGATGATCCACTGGCTTACTGAGTGTTGAGATTTGATCACTGGCCAGAACTTAGCCAATATGCTATGCAGCTACTAGGTTGCCCTTCATCCAGCGTGCTTTCTGAAAGGACGTTCAGTGCTGCTGGAGGTTTTGTCACAGACAAAAGAGTGCGTCTGTCCACCGACTCTGTAGACCGGCTGACATTTATAAAAATGAATCAGTCCTGGATCAGCAGCTATCAATCCCCTGATGCTGACATAACGGAATAGATCGGGGATCTCTTCTGCATTCACAAAACCTCCACCACTGAACTCTTCCACAATACCACAAAAGGGTTACGGTGTGAAGGCATTTGCTGCCATGAAAGGCACATTATTTGGGTGCACTGACGCCATTACCAGATTTATATAATTTAAATTTTTTGAACCGCAGGGTCCAACCCTGCACTCTTCCACAATACCACAGAGGGGTTACTGTGTGACGGCACTGTTGCCGACACTAAAGGCCCAATTTTAAAGCACCTATTGTAACTTTCATCCAAAGCCTGCATAAGTTTCACCATAAATTAGTCAAAAAATCACTAAACTTGTTCTGCGTGTCCTAAAAGGTCTCCTCTTTTAATACAGACTGCCGCCCCAAGCAGTTGTTTATGAATAGATTAAAGGAAAACCGTTTACAGTCATTTGAAATGTCATTTTTTTGTTTTTAAATGTTTCTATACATCCTACAAATCCGCCACTTCATGGGCAGGTTATGGGGACCTCCTAGGCACGATATTTGAAGGAACTTTTCGTTTTTATTTTTAACCCTTATTTCATGGAAAACTCACTGTCCCTTTAAAAACGTTTTTTTTTTCAACTTTTTGTCCTTGTTTCCTGTCCCCCAGGGCACTGCCCGGACCCCCATACACCTTTTATGGCAAATATCTTGCATATATTCCCTCTTGGAGGGCACTCTAAAAACCCAACTTTTGAGTCCCATTGACTTGCATTGAGTTCGGTTCGTGTTCGAGTTCGAACTCAAACTTTCGAAATTTTTCGAGTTCGAATGCGAACCGAACACGGGGGTGTTCGGCTCATCTCTACCTATTACCTTCCGGACACTAAACCCGTATGAGATCACTTAGCGTATCAGTTTTTGCGGGAGCTTCTGCAAACTACTTTGTGAAGTGATGTGATTTTGGTGTTGTTAACCTAAATTGTTTACTTTATTGGAGTGTTGCTTCTAACTGCATTCACAAGCAGACGACTTTCTCATAGGATAATACCTTTCACTGATTGTTAAATGGATTTATAAAAGCTGTGAAACACAGCTGTCCTCAAATGAACTATTTATAATACTAGTGTTTTGACAGGAGTATCTTAAATGAATGCTGTATTTTTTGCATGAAAACCATATTCTATGCTACCTAAACATACAGTAAATCGATAAGCACGTCATGCCGTGTTACATTTTCTTGGATGTCTTGAACACCAATTGTACAGAGAAATACTTGTGATTTTTGTAAATATTAATAATAAATAACCAAAGTGAGTTTTCTTTTAAGCCTCCTCCTGCCCTGAAATTACCTTAAAACCTACTGGATAAAGGCATCTCCGTCGTGGAAGACTGGAAATTGCATCAAAGACAGCAAATAATGAGCACATCCCCTGCACATATTGCTTCCTTATCATGTTTACTTGGTGGGACCTGTGCAATAAAGAGCCTGTCAGCCTTTGTTAGAGTCACCTGTGATCACTGCTGCATCTGGCACGGGAGGTGACGGGTAGTCCGCAGCCACCCAGATGTAACTGTCAGCCCAGACACAGAAAATGCCAGGGAAGTCGGATTAGCTGCTTTTGGCAGCAGACTTCAAAGATGCATCGCAGCACGGGGGAATTAGAGGCACTTATGCAAATTAGCGAAAAGGCATAATTGTCATTACCTGAGCGTGTGTGTTTGTACAGTCTATCCATTCTGTGAAGTTAATGGAGCAGCATAAAGTGCGTTGATTTTAATACTGGTTTTGAAGCAAACCATTCGTGTGCTAACACGAAGAATGCAAAGTAGCCCTCTAAATGCTCTGACAACTCGTCTGCTGCCTATATTTCCCACATTTTAATGGCCAAAGAGAGGCATTTATGTTTTGTGTTTTATTTGAAGGGTGGTAGGTTTATGCTGACGGTAGCTATGACTAACCAAACATGAAGTCCTATTCTCCACTTGCCGATAAAAGGGAGCTTGTAAGGGGAAAACACATAAGCATTCACTTAAATTTTATTTGTGGATAGAGTTATATATATACATTTATGTGTAGCAACCGGTGGACAGCACTGGATACCTTTACTAAGCATAACAGGACGGTGCTTCTGAAGACAGATAGACAAAAAACAAGTGGAAAGCACTCCATTACACTAACTACACCATCTCAAACCTCATATAATTCAAAGACATTCAAGGTGTTTTTTTTGTTTTTTTTTTTTACACAGATTTTCCACAACCTAACTCAGATCATAATTTGTGGAACTTTACTTCATAAAATGTGGCCATATCTTGCTTAAATTACAGACTCATAATCATTGTACTCACAGAATCATGTGTAGCGCTCACCCCCGAAGGAGCCGCTGAATAAACCTCGGGATAGTCTCACCGCACTAGGAATTATTACACACCAGCACTGTTGGGGATTTTCTAGTTTTATATGCTTTACTAAAAGATAAATGCGCGTTGAATGAAATTACAGGATGCGTCACGCGGGAAAAACACGCAGCGGAAAAAGAACGGTTAATCCCCTCAGTTCTGGAGTGTAAGTCCCGCAAAATAGCTCAAAATATATATGTACAAAGTTTAGGGTACCCGGGTACTGTGTTGGACTGGCCAGTGAATGAAAAGAGCAATCTTCGACTAGTTACCGTTGGGGCCCTGTGAATTTAAACAATATTGCAGCATGCGTTTGTTTTGGAACTGTGGCCTGGAGGCCTCTCACCCATCCGATGAACGAAACTGTCCAGCACTCGATGCCTCAACCAAAGGATCTTCTCCGCTGTGTACTGGGACTCTGTGCCACCGAATCTGCTCCCTGCTTGCCAAATCTCCGCAACTGGAACAATCAATCCGCCGCCTGCACTCCCAGTCAATCGGCGCGGCCTCCTAAAGCGGGGTCCTGCCGAAACCAACTTGTCCTCCAGACCTCTCAGCGTGGGTAGGTAGGTCACAGCACGATTTCTGTCCCGATCTCCAGCACCAGTAAGACAGCGTCTGTACTCCGGCCTGGTTGCGATCCCTGACAGCTCCAATGTGCGTCCTCCACCTTTCACTGCTCCGCTCACACTCCACGTGCCAACCATGAGGCTCCCCAGTATATCCTCCTCTTTGTACCTCCCACTTCCTGTCCTCACGCAAAGGGTGATGGGAGATGGAGTCCACTCTGTCCAGCATATTCCACAATGTCTCCCTCTGGTGGCAGCAATAGTTCAATGCACCAGAATACAGTTTTTAAAGCAGTACTACACATGGTTAACCCCAAAAGTACCAGACTCTGCCATATCAATACAGTGGTATTCCTGTTATAGAAAGGACAAAACAAAGAGAGGAGGAGCATTTGTTATTTATGTTGATGTGTCCATTAAGTTCACCCCTTTACATAATTCTAGCTCCCCTGCCATCTTTGATTTCTTCTCTGGTATAAATGAGATGGGTGGAGTAGAGGTAACATCACTGCTCTGCGTGGAGAGAGCCTGTGGAGTCATGGGTTCGATCCTGACGAGTACCTCTCCAGTAAGTGTCCTGGGGCAAGACACCTAACGGTACATACTCGCCACCCAGGACATACTTGAAAACGAGAGAAATCTCAATATATCCTTCCTGGTAAAATCCTTTCTCAAAAAAAAATAATCAATCATTCTTCCTGGATTCTATCGCCCACCAAGCTCTGCAGTGCACTCCCTCTCTGACATAACTCAAATCCTTAATAACCTACTTGCACAAAACCAAAAGTAAACTGCTGGTCCTCGGCGATTTTAATACAGATTGGCTAAAACCTAAAAACAATAAACACTGCTCACTGTTTAAGACTTTGCAGCTAACACAATTAATCTCCTCCCCCCACTTGCATTAATATGGAAACCCCTAACCATACCTTGCTGGACTGGATTCTCGCATTGTGTCCTGACAGAAAACAGGAGGCAGGCGTTCTCGCTAATAGCTTCAGTGACCACTGTCTGGTGTACTGTGTGCGCAAAATAAAGGCCACAACATCGCCCCCAACGGTAATAATCACTAGGTCGTTCAAGAATTCTAGAATCCTTCCTAAGTGATCTCAAACAGCTCCCATGGTACAGATTAAACCTAATCCTAGACCTGGACTGGGCAATTGAATACTTTCATTATGAGCTCCTGCAAGTCTGGAATTCCCATGCCCCACTGCTTAAAGTGCAAGTAAAAGGGGCCCATCTCTCCTGGGTTACAGCTGATCTTACTCAAATGTACCACCCAACTCACTGACGCAACCATCAATCACTCTCACCTTATAGTCCTCTCCTCCTGTTTCCAACCCCAACCCTCCCAGATTGTGAGTTCCTACGGGAATAGGGCCCTCATCTCCTCCTGTACTGTTTGTCAAATGTTGTTCAATGTATTGTAACCCTGTCTATACTGTGCTTATTGTACAGCGCTGCGGAATATGCTGGCACTTTATAAATAAAGAATAATAATAATAATAATAAAATGTACCAGACTAGAGATTCGCTGTGGTCAAATTTCAAGAGTACTGGCTCCCTGAATGATTACTGTGAATACCGAAAATGCCGGAATGCATGCACAAAACAAACAAAAATGGCTAAAACCCAATACTTCAATGAAAATCTAAACAATAACATATCAAACCCTAGAAAATTTTGGAAATCATAAGTAACATACAAGCAACCCCTGTCCACTCCGAGCCAGCTGCTGTCAAAGTAAACAACCAAATCCTGCAACACCCACCAGATGTAGCAAATGCCTTTAATAATTAATTTGTTGGATGCACCACCACCCTGATTGATAATCTAGCAGATGACATGCAATCAGAAAGGCCGCACGCAGGTCAGGCCCCTACAACTGTGCAAAGAACCTGTATCAAAGAGGAATTCAGTATTAGACTAGTGCCTATCAGCTTCATTACTAAACTTCTCCGTAACTAAAAAATGAAATACCAGTCTGGACCTGATCAATTCCCAGCAATGCTGCTGAAAATCAGTGCACTGGCAATTGCAAATCCTGTCGCAACCCTAATCAATGAATCACTGAAAACTGGATACATACCCAGACTCTGGAAGACGGCGAGAGTGGTACCTATCCATAAAAGTGGTGACAGTACTTTGGTATCCAACTATCATCCGATATCATTTTTCCCTGTAATGTCAAAAAAAATTGAAAATATGTCTACACACAATTACATGCTTATTATCAATATTGCAACTATTTAACCCCAGATCAATCCAGCTTTCGTCTAAATCATTCAACTACAAAAGCCCTTTTAAAAGTCTGCATTATATCCAAGCCAGCATGGAACAAGGAGACCTAACTGGAGCCATCTTCCTTGATTTTGCCAAGGCCTTTGACACAATAGACCATGGCATCTTGTTACAAAAACTTAAAAACTCTGGTATTGGTGATCACAAGCTAACCTGGTTTAAATCGTATGTATCCGACCGATCGCAATATGTGTCCATTTCTGGCAGTTCCTCCCTCCCCGTCCCAGTCACATGTAGTGTACCCCAAGGCTCGATACTCGGCCCCCTGCTATTTACGATATTCATAAATGATCTGCCCAACGTCTGCAAAACCTCAAATGTACACATGTACGCAGATGACACCGTAATCCATACCAGCAAACCAACTCTCCCGCAGCTGGGCGCAGTGCTGTAAGAACAATTCACAGATGTAGAAAAGTGGATTGGGGGCGGAGCTGACAGCCGGCGGGAACAGTCGCACTTCGCAACTCTCTGTCTCTTAACGCTGTTTTATACGGATTTTTGCGATTTCCTTGCCGGTGGCAGAGCCTGGATTTTTTAGGAGCATATTAGCTCCCCTGCTCACCCTTGCCGAGCCAATTCTGCTGCCTGTCCAGGACTGTTTGGGGGACCTTGGAGACCGTGGCCTGCTCCCGCGGCCTACGCCTGGCGGCCATTTTGGAGACCTCCGTCCAGCTGATCAGTGGACATCTGCAATAAGGTACTCAGACCACGGGCCTTCTGACCAGCCGCTATGGGGAAGAAAACGGGCTTGAAATCTGGCTTGTCGGAGGGCCCTCGACAAAGGGACATAAGGGAATCCATGGGTATTGAATGGCGCCGGTGCCAGGGTGACCCTTATGAGATCCAGATCCAGGGGCTGAGCACCTCGGACGAGGAAGGCTTATCCTGGTCAGAGGACACACAGGCCCACCACAAGTCGCTTGGAAAAACAGGAAAACCGAAGAAGACAGAGGGATCTGGTGCGGTGAGGAGATCGGCAACACGTGCACCCTCGGATGTCTCGCAGCCTCCATCCACGTGTGGGGACGGGGACAACCTTCTGCCTTCCACAAAGGGTGATATCCAGCAGATGCTGAACGACATGCTGGGAGAGATGCGGTTGGTATGGTGCTCGGACTTTGCGACCATGCGGGCTGAGGTGAGGGCAGTTCAGGATCGCCTGGAGACAGTGGAAGCGAAGGTGGAGGGAGCCGCGGCGGCGCAGGCCCTAGTTGGCCCTCAGGTTGACTCTCTTCAGGCCCAGGTGACATTACTTATGGGAGCAGTGTCGGCATTGGAGGCGCGCCATCGCCGGAAGAACGTACGGATACGGGGTATACCGGAACGTGTGCCTGTAAGTGCTTTGCTAGCTTATGCCAACCGGCTCGCTTCCCATGTGATGGGGTCTTCACCCGACGCACCTGTTATTTTTTGCTCTACCACCAGCCTTCAGAAAGCAGCTACGGCCCCTGCGGCTGCACCCCGGGACGTGCTGGCTGTTGCCAGCATGGAATCTGATAAGCGACGCCTCATGTCCTCCCCGGCGGCCCGTGCTCCGCTACTTTTTGAGACAACCACTCTGCAAATCTTTAACGACCTAGCTTTTCTGACCCTGCTGGCTCGGAGGTGCTTTCGAGAAGTGGCCGGATTCCTCCGTGGGGACGGGATACGATATCGTTGGGGTGCAGCTGGTTCGCTGATTATTTGTCATGATGCTTCAAGTCATACGGTGGCCTCCCCTGAGGAAGCGTGGCGCCTTCTGCACTCTCTGGGACTGTCGCGCGGCCAGATCTCTGCCGACTTGAGCCCCCGTGGCTCATCCCCAGGTGCCTTAGACCCAGGTTGAACTGGAGGTGACCCTTCCTTATCGGTTGTGGCTCCGGGTATGGTCGCGTGAACTGACTTTTTGTTCCTCTTATGTTTTTTGGTTCCTTGAATTTTACTCCTTTTACACATTTTTCTTGAGTCCCATATTTCTCTCCTGATGCGTTGTCCCTTCCTTTCCTTCCTTCCCCACCACCCAATCCTGTGGGCCCCGTGGACGGCTACCTTGTGTCTCAGACATTTTATTCTTTTTGGGATTTTGTATGCTGGATTATTTTGCCCACCTCTCCCCCCTTTTGTGATCTACTCTTTGCGGACTCTTTGCTGTTTCCTTGTGAGGACATCTCCCCCCACCTCATTTTTATTCACTGTTTATTATTCTACTATTTTGATATCTCCTTCTGACGTCCATTTTATTTTACTTTATATTACTTATGCGACTGAGCTGTTTGGCCCTGCGAGGTCAAGTTTTCTGGTTGATTTGTGACCTTATTTCCTTTCAAAATAAAAATCTTTAAATTAAAAAAAAAGAAAAGTGGATCAAACGCAACAAACTTTTTTTAAATACTGACAAAACTGTAACGATGCTCTTTGGAACAAAACCTAGACTACATAAATTGCAAAATCCCCATCTGTGTGTCAGAAAAATTCAAATGGCACGCTGACCACAGTCACTTCTCTCAAATATCTAGGTATGTGGTTCGACCCAAATCTATCCTTTGGCTCCCACATAGAAAAACTCTCATCTAAACTTTATCCGAAACTAGGTGCCCTGTATAGAAACAAATCCTGCCTGAGCCCCGGAGTAAGAAAGCAAATTGTACAACAAATGCTTATGCCAGCTGTTGAATACGGAGATGTAGTGTATGCAGTGGCCCCGCAAACACACCTTCAGAAACTTACTACATTGTATAACTGATTCTGCCGCTTTGTGCTACAATGTAACTATATGACCCACCATTGTGACATGTTAAAAGAGCTAAACTAGCCGTCGCTGGAATCTAGATGCACCCTTCACCTCTCCAACCTGGTGTTTAAGAGCTTTTCTGGAAAGCTACCACCCTACATGAATAGGCTGCTTCCCCTAGCAGTTCCCTCATCCTTTAACCTCCGATCCAGGACCTGCACCCTACTTCCAATACAAAAAAAAGTGTCTTGATCCTCATTTTCCTACAGAGCACCGTAATTATGGAATAACCTCCCAGACGCCATCAAATCTTCGCCCAGTCTTAAGTCACTCAAGAGCTCTCTATTAAAATACTTCAATACGAAATGCACCTGTAAACATGTAACATAGTGAATATATTTCCTACATATTTATTTTCTGTATTAATCTGTATATTTGTTTTGTTTTCTTAATATGTTGCATTAAATTACTTTGTAATTCTGTAACGACTGTAACATTTCAATGTTCTTGAACCCAGGACACACTTGAAAATGAGAGAAACCTCAATGTATCCTTCCTGGTAAAATACTTTATAAATAAATAAATCTTGAGTAGCCTGCAAAATAGCCGTATCTAAACAATCCCTCCTTCACTCATCTTACTGTTAAATACTGTGTAAGAAACCATAGCAGAGAAGTAAAACGTTTGACCAAATTTTGGTAAATGTTGCTTCATGGGAAAAATTTACAAAATGGAAATGGGAGACAAAAACCTTTCTTTTTCCATTTTAAATGCAATTACTTCAAAGTAAAAAAAAACAGCAGCATATGTTTTTAATAAAGTTGTTTGGTTGTAATGCACTAGAAATCCAGATATAGCTTATGTAGGTGGTAGTGTCCCTTTAAGTCTGTCACAAAGATCAATGTATACCATCAATGACCGGTCCTACGCTAAACACCTATTGACCAAATATTAAAATCTCGATCTCTTTAAAAACCTTGAATGTTTTTATAAACTCTTTCATTGTGTAAGTTGTTTTTAATCCTTGGTTTGAGATATATGGATATAAGGGGTTATACAATGAGCTGAACTTGCCACCGAATTTCACTGATTGGTGAATTTGCGCATATGGTGCAATTTCATGGCAGTTTGGCTATTCAGAAAGCTGATACTTCGCCAAAATTTTTTGGCAAATTGCCAGCGAAATACACCTCAGGTTGCCACAATTCGGTGCCTTTCAGTGGCAGTGAAAATGTCCCATAGAGAAGTAATGGGTCAGGGTCAGACGAATGCATTTTTCGCGTCGTCCGTGAAAAAGTGCGTTTGAACGAATGGATGTATTTTTTCACGGAATATGCGATAGTGGTCATACGATGCGCATTTGCGTCCGTGATTTTGTACAGATCATCAATAAAACCCTTTTTACTTCTGGACGTTATGTTGGCCAGACATTAGCAGTGTCTGACGCCTCCTAATCACGCACACATGCCGCTAGCGGACGCAGCGCACTCTGTACGTCAGTACTAGCGGAATCACGTTCTGGAAAAAAATGTGTTTCTTTGCCGCTTGCGTTGCGCTTCGTACATTGCCCATTATTGGCCGTCATTTGCTGCTACTACGGCTGTGATAAAGTGCGGCTGCACGCGCGTTCGCACTGCTTTCGTCTGACTCTAGCCTTACCTAGTCACAAAAAAATTCAGTTTCAATCATTTTTTTATTCAACTCGTTTATTCTATTCATTTGCAGCAAAAATAATTTTTATTTATTTATTTATTAAAATTATTTAGGCATTTTTCTGGATTTTTTCAGCAAAAGTTTTGATTCACATTTTCTTAAAATGCTTTTTTTATTCTGTAACAAACCTTATTTTTTTGTAGGACCTTTTTTATGATTTCCCTGCATTTTCATGCATTTTTATTGTTTTAACCCCTTCACTATGGATGACGTGTGGGGGACGTCCTCATGTGTCCCCGCTATATGCAGAGGACATCCCCCACACGTCATCACTTTGCAGCTTCCCCCCGCTCGATACTCACCTCTCTGTCTGGGGTCATGCGGTGGTCTTCCTTGAAGTCAGACCTCCGGTTTTATGCCCCTCCCAGGCCGGGTGCGTTGACGTCAGTTTCAGGCACCCCCATCCCGCCAGGGCATCAAGGGGTACCTGTTCAAGTGAGGCATCACTGGAGGACACAGTTTGCTCTCTTTAACCCCTTAGATGACAGACGCCTTCAGGGGCTCCCCTTGTCAACTGATGTTGTTGTTCATTGGCTCGATGATGTCAGTTAGCAAAATAACCCCCTAGCTGCCCAGGGATTTCCTATGGTGAAGATAGGAGGGTCATTTGGACTCTGTATCTCCTGATCAGTGGCAGCTACAGGGTCATGGTTGGTATCATTGGAAATTCAATTAACCAATTAAAATCTGAAATGTTAATAGGGGTTACTATTTATTTTAGTACAGGAGGGGTGGGGTCGTGCCTATTCCCCGATGGGGTGGCTGCAACCACCAGATGTATCCAGCCCAGCAACATGTATAAAACATAAGAAAAAAATATGTCATCTGCGCTTATTCCCATTATACCATATGAAACAAAACAGAATTAGAGGCTTTCGTTTCTATTAATGGCCATTAAGAGAATAAGCTCACCTGCCAAACGTCAAGGCACCCCCAGTGAGGGTGAGTCCTATCCAAAAATGAAACCACAGGCTGCTGTGTAGCGAACCATCACTGCTCAAGCTCAGGGCTGGTGCTTCCACTAGGCAAGCTAGGCAATCGCCTAGGGCACACTGCCACCTAGGGGCGCAGGCGGCCCCAACCGAGGTTCCATTATTGCACTCCTTCCTCATTGTTTGCTTGTGTAGCCAGGAGTGATGGCTCGCAAAGCGGACCTCCCGCTAGCGGTGCAGAAGGTGGGCATCTTTGGTGATGCGCAAGCGCCACAAGATGACATGCGGGCGCCACAAGAGGCAGAAGAAAGAAAAAAAAGAGACAGAAAATAAAAAGGCACCGAAAGAAGAAAGAAAGTGACCGATAAAGGAAAGCGGCAAAGACCAATCCTGGGTCTGACCAGCGGAGGGGTAAGATGGACACCGAACGACTGTGTGCGGCCCCCGTGCACAGTATGTGTGTCCCCCGCACGCGTAATGTGTGTTCCCCACTTATTTCCACAGGTGACAATTTTTTCTGGGGTTGCAAGTAGCTGGTCTTGCCTAGGGCGCAAAATAGTCTAGCACCGGCCCTGCTCACGCTGCTTTTCAGTCATGAGGTAGACTGGTGGGGTAATAATTTATGCCCTCCCAAAAACAAATCCACCTTGGGATCAAAAAACAAAGACACGGAGCGGAACATGCTGCAATGATGACCTGGCTGGAGGTACAATAAAACATACATAGTACAGGAGGGGTGGGGTCGCGCCTATTCTCCGATGGGTCAGCTGCAACCACCAGATGTATCCAGCCCAGTAACATGTATAAAACATAAGAAAAAATAGGTCAACTGCGCTTACTATTTATTATCTCTACAAATATTGTTACGTATTAATTTATACCACAGTTAGATCAATCCACACTTGTCTCAACCGCTTTAAACCTGTAGGGCTAAATTCCTTCTGATGATGCCTAACAACTTAATTCTAGGCATAGATAGGGGGGAGTCCTAAGGGCTTTTGCAAAGTATTTTACCAGGAAGGATACATTGAGATTTCACTAGTTTTCGGGTGACACCACCCCCTAGGATGGCACCCTAAAAAAAATATATATATTTTAAATTTTTTTTATGTTTGCAAAGTATTTTTACCAGGAGAGATGCATTGAGATTTCACTAATTTTCAAGTATGTCCTGGGTAGGCAAGGCCTAGGCTGGCACTTTCCAGGGGGCGGCAAAAAATCCACCACTAAAGGGGTGACTCACAGAGCACCGAAATGACGCCAACATTTTGGTGTTCTGTTGTTCCCTGCACTTCGGGGGAATCAAATTTCCCCACCCTGCAGTGAATTCCCCATTCACCGCAGGGTCCCCGAAGTGCAGGGAGTCAGCCTACTTAACGAAAATGTCTGGAATTTACATGTAAGGTCCTATGATTGACAATAAAAAGGTCTCTCACAGAAAAAAGAAAAACCACTATAGGATGGATATGTTGTGAGTTTGCAAAATCACTTAAATAACAATTAGTCAAAAATAATCTACACTCACCCCTTATTGCACAGCACAGAGGACGCATGAATGATCCACCATTGGCAGATTCATAATATATCATTATTATATGTATACGTCATGTCCTGCCAGAATGCTATAACTAAAATTATTTTTGAAAACATTAAAAAAAGTGTGTGTGTTTTTTTTTTATATATATATCTTAAAGTTGGGGGGGGGTGCCAAATTTAGGATCTGCCCTGGGTGACAAATGTTCTAGGTACGCCCCTGGCTCTGAGGAAAGTAACCTTAGTCAGGACTCAGAGAGAATGGAGGACACTGACACTGAGAAGAAATGTCACTGATAGTATTGTATTAATGCATGCCTTCTCCCAGAAAAATAGATAAAGAGTTCCCAGCGTCCATCAGCTTACCCTATGCGACCCAGTTTATGCAAGCTTGCACTTGGTCAACAGAGTGCATAGACATCTTTATTGTATAATTTATCAGCTCCCTCTTGTTCAGAGTGAAGCTGCTACCATTGCCTCACACTCATAATAGAGGCGATAATAGGAAACTGCTGAGGGTTATCGGCTCGTGACCATATTTCTCTTTAGTGGCTCCATAGTGAGTGCCGACCTGAGTAATTTTTTTTCATTATGGCTTCTTTTTACATCTTTAAATTATAATATTTCCATATGTTGCTGCTGAAAATAAGCAGGCTCAGGACTGTGCCTGAAATTCAGTGATTACTCAGATAATAGGGGCTATTAGCAAATTTACAAGACAGAAATTCAGTGGCTCCAGATATAACCGGATCTCTTCATGTAAGCCTCAGATGTAGGACACATTGGTGATATTAGTCTGTGTGTGACAAAGCACAGCGATTCAATGACACGGTCCCCTATTACAATTCAACACTGGCTAATATACTGTGACTGCAGGACCCAGGAAGGGAAATACAGAGTAATAAGTCATCCTTACCCTGGACTTCAACATCGCTCTAACACCTGCGTCATATGCTTCTAGGTCGGAAGAATAAGCATTGTGTGCATTCCCATGGTGATGTACAGCATGGATGCATGTTTAATTCTTTTTATTATAAAATATTCTAAACATGTTGACCTACTGGTATAATCTATATTGACTAACATTTATTAAAAACAAAGAAATGCCATCATTTTAACAATATGTACATTGTGTCCAATCTGTAGAGTAATATATATATAAAACACCAGTGTATAGCAGTACGTAGTGATACCTTATTTATTGGACTAAAGTTACATTTAAAAGACAAGCTTTCGAGAGCGTAACTCCCTTCTCCAGGTCTGGAAGCTATACTGAGCAAAATCATAGAATTGAACGCTAACAGGGTAATTCAAAGAGAATCGAAAAGTCACCGCACGTTCGGTGACTTTTCTTTCATTTCAATTCGGTTCGTTTTGTCGATCCCATTTCGGTGACCCTGCGGTGTATTCAGCAAGCATCACAGGGTCCCCGAATTGCAGGGAAAGGCTGCCGCAAACCTGACGAAAACTAACCGCAAAACCTGGCAAATGCACGCCGAAAACCCACAAAAACATCTGGATTAACCTGGCGAAAACCACGGAAAAACCCGAGCAGGAGCCGATCACATGCAGCACAGCCACTGGGAAAAGCCGACACCGCAGACGAGTGAAGTGAATAAATTAGGAAAACAGTTTGCATGAATGATTGAAAGTGAAACGCTGTTTCCAAAGAAACTAATGAGCGAAAATGTCTGAAATTGACATATGAGGTCCAGGGAATGATAATAAAAAGGGCTGTTACAGAAAAAATAAGTAAACGTAAAAAAAAAAATTGGACTTTTTTTTAAAAAAAAAACTAATTCCAGAAAAATGCTTAAAATATCCTAAAAAATCTATAGAGACTCTCTTTACTGCAGAATTTTATAATGAACGGTTTATTAGATATTGAATTAAAACCGGAATATTTTTAACATTGAAGCCTATGGGATTCGCCTGAATAAATCTGCCGCATGAAACCACCGAATGGCAGGGCATTTCGGGAACCTTTCACTGCTGGTTTGTGTTCTCTGAATAGCCGAAGCAGTGCTTTTTCATCGGGTTTTCACTGCCCTCGAACAGGCACCGAACATGCACGGTATGTGCAGGCAATTCGCCAGGATTTGGCGAATTGCCTGCTCTCTGGTTAGCCGAATGGCCAAGAAAGGTAACCCAAAGCTGATTTTCAGCGTTCGGTTACCTTTCTCAAGCAATTCGGATCTCTTTCAATTACCCTGTAAAGGGCACAAGGGTGGGGGGTTCGGATGGGTGTCGTAAATAGTGAAAGTGGAGAATATGCCAATGATTTTTTTAGTATCCTATTTATCTTACCAGCTTGTGCATTGTAGTTAAAAATAAAGAGTACTTCATCAAATTTCTTTTTATATTTGAGTAAATCATCCCTCTCCATCTCACTTACTTCTTGAAGATTATGATTAAGAATCCCTTCCGTATATCCCTTTTCCAAACAAATCTGATTTTAATCTATTCGCCTGCATCTTATATTGAAAGTCATCTGTACAGTTCCTCTTTCTTCTTTGAAATTTGCCTTTTGGAACAGCTTCGAGCCATTGTGGTGTGTGACAACTAGTTTCACAACTTGTTTGAAAAAAGTTTTCATTTTAATCCTCTCCTTTTGCACATATATATATTCAGATCCAGAAAGTAAACTGATACATGGTCTATATTGGTTTCTAACACAATTCCCCAATTATTTTGATTTAAATAGGTGAAGAATTCATGTAGTAATGTCTCGTCTCCCCTCAATATCAGGAGAATTTTATCAATATAACGCCGATAGAGAACCAGGTGGGATTCCCAGTCCGCCATGAACAGTTTGATGTAGCTGAGTGCAAACCTGGTCCACATCGAGTGGACCATTTAATATATATGAAGGTTCCATTACATATGGCTTTGTACTATATTTACTTTTTTGTTGAAGGTCCATTTCTGCAAGGTTAAGAAAGATTAAAGAAGGCTTTTTGAGGGGCAGTGAAACTACCCGGATATGAGAATAGCCAGAGCTGCTCCTAGGGCTCTGAAAAGTTGAGTGAACACATCTATTCCATCTCTTAATATATTGTTAAACTCTTTTGCACTAGGATGTATTCTATCTTCTTTTGAGGTGCTATGCCAAACTGAGGAATCATCACTTAGGTCCTCTGACAACCAAAATATTGAGAAAACACAGAGGAAAACCAATATAAAAATAATGTTTTATTTTTATTATTTTTTTATTTTTACATATAACTTGGTCATGCTTGGTACCATTGGAAAGGACATTACTGGTCTTTCTAGTGTTGCCTTAAAAGCAGGGCCGGATTAAGAGTATCATAGGCCTGGTGCCTAGTATTTTGGTGGGCCTTTTTATAAACAAAATGAATTGCTTTAATGAGCGGTGTGTATGAGTGTATCCCACAGTTCCACAACACTAACAGGGTTATTCAAAGAGAGGTGAAAAGCAGGAGAATGACTGGAGAATGGAAAATTCTAGGTCAAAATAGCCGATTTGGAGAGTAAGATAAATGGGAGAATTTTTCTGGTTTGGCTTTTTTGACCTAGAATTTTCCATTCTCCAGTTGTTTTCCTGCTTTTCACCTCTCTTTGAATAACCCTGTTAAACTCACAGTAATGTGTGTGGGGTGTATGAGCGTATCACAGAGCTCCACAGCACTAAAACTCACAGTAATGTGCGGTGTGTAGGAGTGTAGCACAGAATCTTCTGCAATAAAACACAAATATTTAATTTATTATTATTATTTAAGTTCTATATAAAAGAATTTAAATTTAATTTTAAAAACATACTATTATTAAATTGATTACATAATAAATTTAACTATTTTAATATATATAAACAAATCTATATTTATATCTAATCTAGTATATACCCAGGGTCTGTCCAGTACAAGAAGTTGTACTATGTGAGGGGGTGAGGGGTCTCCCTGTCAAGGAGTAGACCTGGCTGTGAAGAAGCTAGTTTTTAACCCCTGCAGGACCAGACATCTGAGCAACACACTACAGTGACCCTCAGCTGTGCTTTTATGCCATGGCTCCTGCTGCTCCAAACGTCTTATGATCTGTCAGCGTGATGCAAAGCATACAGGTCCCGGCTGCAGGGGTTAAAAACTAGCTTTTCCTTCACAGCAGGGTTTAGTTCTTGTGCTGGACAGACCCTGGGGTGTACACAGGAGGGGTCACTAGCTGAGCTGGATGGAGAGGGTGGCATGTAGTGCAGGGGGAGGGGCAGATAGTATCTTTCTCACCTCCTCCTGGCCTGGTGGGATGGGAGTCTCCATCCTGCCGAGCTGGGGCTGGTTTCACATCCTCCTCACTCACAGCAGGCAGGGGGAGTAGCAGCATGAGGCGGCACATGATTCTGAGCTCAGATGAGCTGTTTCCTCTTCCGGCGTCCTGCAGCATGTGACTCACCAGGAAGGAAGGGAAGTCAGCCACTCCAAGCTCACTAGGGGAGGGGATATTTTACATAATGGGAGGTATTAGGGAGTGCCTGGATGCATGCAGCACACCCCCATGTGCACGCCAAAGGAGAGGGGGCTTCATGTTGGGCAGAGCCAGAGCAGAGAGGCAGGCTTAAGTGGGGCCGGCTTGAGAGCGAAGCCAGGTGCATAACGGAAGAAAAAAATCTCTGGCAGTGGGCCTATTTACAGGAAGGGGCCTGGAGCGGTTGCTCCATCCGCCCCTACGTTAATCTGGCCCTGTTTAAAAGACCCTCTACAAAGTATGGTAAAAGAGATATGGGGGTCCACAGGACCCCTGTATCCCCTCCAAAGGGAATTCCCTGCCTAGCCGAGAAGGAACTCCCTTTCTGATGTCATCCTCGCCCATGCGCAGTGACTTCAGTGGGCCTCTGGGAGAAGTCCACGATCAGCACCAGATTGTCGCTGAGCCGTGGGCCTGCGTAAATGCACTGGGCTCATCCTAGCGGGAAAGCAAAGGACGCACTCAACACATCATCCACAGTCAAGTGGTTTAAAATGAAAAGGGTTGTAGTGTTGTACAGTTACATTTCCACAGATTGCTCATTTTAGTCGGCTGGACTTAATGATGGCAATAAATGATAGAAGTTGGTGGATACATTAGAAAAATGTCTCTCTCAACTAATTTCAGCTTACTCAAATTCTGAAATTTCTAACTTGGACCCTCGATTTAATTATTTTGGACAAATATTTTATTTTTAAATGATTATAATCTGTTAGAGACATTTCAAATAATATATCTACAAAAAATTCCCATAGACTATAATGTGATTTCTGTAGATACATCATTTGAAAGTTTTCTAAAAGATTTCTAACAGATTTGAAAAGGCAATGGTAGCGAAAAATTGTTTGACCACTCAAAATAAATAAATACAATTCAAGACAATTTGAGTATTGTAGAGTGGTAAATATTCAAAAACTAATTATCAAATGAAATTAGAACTTTTCAGTAAATATCAAAAAGACTAATTTATTAGCATGTGCATATGGCTAGTTTATTTTGTGAAAAACATGCTAAAACTGTACGCTTTTATGAAAAAATTATTAAAATGTATATTTGTCCTACATATGCATCTATACATTTTTTCACAATTAGTTAAACACACATACACATATTACATTAATATGGATATTGATGCCTTTTTTCACATTAAAGTAGTTCACTGTGTTTCCATGCTGATCTTTTACGAAGTATTGATGCCTATTTTATTGCAGGTGAACTATGACTTCCCCAATCAATGGTCTCATTTCATTGACATATTGAATACCACTTAATGTTGTGTGGAGATTTTATAACATAAATAGGAAGGGGGGATTTTGAAGGCCAATACCCTAGAGCTTCCTCTGCTTAACATTAATTAACTAATAATGAATGACTTCTTTTGTTTCACGTCTAATCTTTGCACCCGGAAAAAAAAAACCTTTGTCATGTTTGTTAACTACATAGTAGAGAACATATAAAGCTGTGAAAAGAAAGGGAAGAGGTCTGATAATGTACTACACTGAAAACTGCAAAACATGAGGATTTATTTGACCAGGTAGACAAGTTGAACAGATTAAATGTCAAATATAGCATACAAAAAATATAATTTTGCTGTATTAAAAAAATATATATAATATTGAACTGAAAGACTGGCAAGATGGGCTATAAAATGAATTGATGATTTTCATTTAGAAATTATATAAAAATATATTTGTTTACCTATAATCATCCAATGTGGCTTGAAGACAGAAGATTTTACCTACAGCAGATGAAAGAATAGCAAGTCATACCACTTGAGGGGACTGGGCCTACATACCTTTGTATGTGCTCACCTCCTTTTCTTGGTTCCAATTCCACATTTGGAATATTTCACCTCCCTTCCCTCCCCATGAAAATCCCCATGATTTTCTTGGTGGCTGTTTGTATCTTCTTATTAACAAAATTTGCACCCAGTTTAATGTGGCTTAAACAAAATTAAAAACATCTACTTTACTGCGTCTCGACCCTCTCCTCCCCTTCCTGGTCTCACCTGATCAGGTGGGGTTTGTCCCGGGGCGACAAGCCCACAACAATACATGCCGCGCAGCAGACCTTATCTGGTTCGCCGATACCTATCAAAGGCCTTCCTTATTTTTGTCCTTAGACGCCGTGAAGGCCTTTGATAGGGCGGAATGGCCATATTTGTTTACGTTATTAGCGCACATGGGACTTCCCCTCCCTTTGTCCGATTGATCTCAGCTCTGTATGCCTCCCCAGGGGCGCAATTTTGATCCCGGGGGCAGATAGAGTTCCTTTTGCAATTCGGATCGGCACCAGAAAGGGTTGCCCTCTTTCTCCGGCCTTATTTGCTCTCTTCCTGGAGCCTCTCTTACTGGCTATTAAATCGGACACGGGAATTTCGGGGCTCACGGTGGGTGACATAGAATTTAAACTGTCAGGTTACGCGGATGTCGTTCTCTCCCTGACAAACCCTTCTACCTCCCTGCCCAGGGTCCTGGTCCTGGATAGGCTTCATGAGTTTTCAGGTATTTTGGGGTAAAATTAATGTGGGTAAATCAGAGACCCTCCCGGTCGCGTTGTCTACAAAAGAGATGGCTACTTTTTCCTTTCCATGCCCATTGAAGATCACCTACTCTGAGCTAGTGTATTTGGCGGTCCGTTTAACATCCTGCCCGGCAAACCTCTATTCAGCTAATTATCCTCGCCTGTTTGTGACGCTTAAAGCGGAGTTAGAATGTTGGGACAAATATGCGATATCTTGGCTTGGCAGACTCAATTGCATTAAGATGAACGTGTTACCTAGAGTATTGTATCTGTTTCAAGCCTTGCCGGTTACTCTTATTGTAGCGGATGTCATTGCTTTGCAACGTTCAATTGATTGTTTTATATGGGCAGGGAAACAACGTCGTGTAGCGAGGCACCCGCTATTCCACCCACGGTCACTGGGTGGGCTGGGTTTTCTATCCCTCTTCACATATTATTACGTGGCTCAATTAGCCCAAGTGTGGCCTGGCATGTACTGGCAGGATCCCGCAGATGGGTCGACTTGGAAGCAAATCTAATGATACCAAATAAGATACAACATTGGATGTGGCTGGCTCGGGAACACCGCCCTTTGATTACTACCACTTGCCCGGCCATACTGAATTTGTTACGCATCTGGCACAAACTAGCAGTGAAATGTGACTTAACGTCTCTGCCTTCTCCTATGTCTCTGATCTTTGGGAATAGAGACTTTGTTCCCGGTTTATCCCCGGGACCCTGGCGATGACTCGTGGACTCAGGTGTGTGCAGAATACATCATCTATATCATCAAGGCGCCTTAATTCTCCTTCAGGATGTTGTGGGACTTTCTTTTTTGCACGTTTTTCAATTGAACTCTTATGCCACCAGGCTCATATTAAGCAAGCTGCATTGGCACCGTTGACACGTTTTGAACGTTTATGCAAAAAGGGTACATATCCACGTGGCCTTATCTCTCTGTTATACCAGGAACTGACCTCACTCCTGGACTGGAAAGATCTGTCCTATATCCACGCCTCGGAAAGGGATATTGGTGAAACCTTGGACTCAGAGGACTGGTTGGATATTTGGGAGATGTCACGATCGGTTTCGGTGTGTGCCTCGCTGCAGGAACAGTCGATTAAAATGATAATGAGATGGTATGTTACGCCGTCTCAGTTGGCACACAAGAACCGGAATTTGCCTGATGTTTGCTGGAGACTATGCACTTCTAGAGGCTCTTTTTTCCACATGTGGTGGTAATGCCCTCGAATTGAGGAAAGAGGTCCAAGATCTTCTGATTCTGGTGCTATATAAAAATATCCCATTGGATCCTTGGTCATTCCTACTTTCTAGACTGCTCCCTGGTCTTACTTTTCGCGAAAACAAATTATTGGCCAAAATAACCCTGGAGGCTAGACGGGCTAATGCGGAATGCTGGAGGAGGCCCCGCCATGTATGGCTAAAGTGTACGCTAAAATCAGACACTCAGGTTATGGACGAACTAACAGCCGTGGTCCGTTTCACAATGCCACTGTATGAGAAGATCTGGGGGCCATGGCTGGATGCTGGCTTATAGCTTACAATTGTACCATGGGTTCTGGTTATGATGTATAGGGCATTACTGTCTCTTTGCCTTTGACCCTCCACTTGCACCACCCCCCCTATTTTTCTATCGAATTTTGCAGGTTGGATTTGCTTTTATGTCTCTGTGCACTGGCCTGGGCTGGGCCACACCCCCTTTCCTTTTCTCCCCTCTTCACATCTCTTTCCCCTTTTTATTTTTCTCCTTCTTCACTCCTGTTATGTTAAAATACAGATGTTACTACTGATTTTTATATTTTCAATGGCTGCATGTGATTTGTGGATTTGATGTGTTTGATCTGCGCTGCAAAGCAGCTTTGGTTCCCATGCCTGTTCTTTCATTCTAACATCCAATAAAATTTGTTTACAAAAAAATAAAACACCTACTTTAGAATAACAGGAGGTGGGCCAACCAAGATGTTCAAATCATTATTGTACTCCGCAGCAGTTCAAAATGTTACCGGAATCCACCTGGCTCTTTCAGGAGAAGACTGGGCCGGCGCGGACAAAGACTGACTGGACACGAGTCTCGGAGTCACATTTACATTAAAACATAACATTTTATACCTTGAATAGATAATCAGGTACATCCCAATTAGCCCACCCCACGGTGACACTATCCCACCCCACGTGGGTCTGTACCTTCCCCTTTCAGAATACAAAGACATTCCATAAATTGGCAGCTTTCACAGTATTTTGACAATCGGATAATTTACCACTCTCCTAGATCCTGCCTGTGCCTATCTCTCTGGAACTTGTTTATTGTAAACTTCAGATAAGGCCCCAGCTGGTTTCACATCCATTATTGTTCTAGCCCTAGCTCTCTGACCTTGATTTAACTAATTTCCATCCTGTCACTTCTTGCCAGCGTCTGCCCGGATCTTGCTAATTTAATTGCTCTGCCTGTTAGTTTAGGGAATTCCAAAGAATCTATGCAAGCTAGTCCTTATTGAGCCAATATCTGCTATGTACATTTATGTGAACCAAAGTCATGAGTAAGATGGTCGCCTGATACATCATGGCAACCTATTTCTGGCCTGAGTCCCTTACACGACTTCTCCACTGGCCAGCTTGGCTAGCAGAGTTTTGTCCACTGACCTGAGACATCCAGTGCAGGTGTGTGTTAGAGGATGTCTATCGGTATCTTAATTCATAAACCACCGCCAGCGTCTTCCTTTCCTCCACAGAAGACCTACGACTGTGATTATGCTGATTACTTTCCTCACTCTATAGCGGGATTGTGACCCTCCATTGCTCTTGACCAGGGGACTCACCAGCTCCTGCTGTGATTGTCCCTCTTGCCGTTGCCAGGGCACCCTCACATCATTGGAGACACACCTTCAGGCTGGTGTTTCTGCCGCATGCTGGGTGTTATGTATTGTGTATATATAAAGTTGTGTTAAGCCATGCTTCAGTGGCAGTTATTTTGCTGTTATGTATTGTATATATAAAGTTGTGTGAAGCCCTGCTTCAGTGGCAGTTATTTGTCAGTTGAGTCAATAAAAGGGTTGTATCCTTGCTGTCTGTGATTACTGCAGCACAATACTATATAGTGGCAACGACGGATGGGATCCTACAGAGGAGAGAGCTGCTGCTAACCGAGAGACTGAAATCATTGGATGTCAGATCCAGTAGATAGCTCTGGTCAGACCACACTCCCCACCCTGCCTGCCAGTAAGACACACTGGAGGCACAGACGGACCTGAGGAATCCGTCCACTGGGCTAAGTGCAGCCCAGCTCCAACCGCAGTAGTACAGGCATTAACCAGCACCACAGGGGCCTTCTCAAACTGGCCAATCTGGGAAGACTCAACGAGTTCAATATTACTCGCCCGGAACAGTGGATCTCATATGTCTCCCGAGTAGACAACTACCTCAGGGCTAACCAGGTCACGGACGATGATCTGAAGGCAGCAACCCTACTATGTGTCTGTGGCCAAGCCACATTTGATATTGCTGAAAACTTGATAGCACCGGCAAGCATAGAGACTATGGCCTACGCAGACGAAGAAAAAATTATGCGAACATTTTGAGCCTAAACTCTCGGTCATCGCCCGGCAACATGCATTCGAGCAACGTGAACAGAGATCCGGGGAATCTGCAGCAGAGTTTGTGGCCGCTCTTCGCAAAGCTTCACGCCAATGTGAGTTTCCTGATCTGGAAGATCGTCTCAGAGACAGGCTCGTTTGCGGCTTGCGTATTAGAGAATTACAGCAGCACCTATTCGCCATGGAGAAACTGACTTTCTAAGATGCATTGAAGGATGTCATGGCGGATGAGGCTGTCGGGGGGGGCCATGAAGACTCTCCGGCCACAAACAATGCACACCAGCCCCCCAGCGATCCACCAAGGGACTGCAGAAGGTTTGGAAATGGGCAGTGAGATTGAAGAAATCGATCGCTTGCGGAGAGAGCCACTCAGACGGCCACGCTCCATAGAGAAAACAACTCCCCCACAGAGCTGAGCAAGTTTCGGGGGACAGCATGAAAGAGCAGAGTGCAGATTCTGCACAGCAGTATGCCGTGCCTGTGGAAAGCAAGGGCACATTGCCAGAGTTTGCAGAAGTCGTCAGGGAGAAAGGCCCCCAGGACAGAACAGCGTTGAATACTGCTCGGGGAGGCCTAGCATCCAACACACAGGGGCCCAACGTCCCATCAAAGAGAAGATAAGACTCTGCCTAAAACTTCAAGGGATCCCATGCTCCATGGAGTTAGATACTGGATCGGCTCTGTCCATTATTTCCTTTACTACTTTCGACCACATTCGCAACCGTAGCCGACGACAGATTCCGCTCACATCATCGGACTTAGTGCTAACAGACTTCCAGGATCGCCGTGTTCCCGTAAGAGGCGAAGTCACCATTAGGGTACAATTCAGAGAGTTCGAGGGTGCCCTCAGTGTGGTGGTCGTAGAGGGGCCACGCACCAGCCTCCTAGGACTGGACTGGTTTGAAGCCCTGGGCATCAAGCTAACGGGCATCCATCGAACCCAAATAACCGATCTAGGACCGGTATGCCAAGAATACGCTGACGTATTGAGCACTGAACTGGGACAATACAAAGGGGCACCCATTGCACTCAACCTTGATCCAGCAGTAACTCCAATCCAATTAAAACAGCATAGGGTTCCTTTTGCATTGAAGCATAAAATTGATGCAGAACTAGACAAGCTGGTACAGCAGGGAGTGCTCCAACCCGTGGACAGTAGCCAGTGGGAGACTCCCATAGTGACCCGAGTTAAGCCTAATGGGGACGTTCGTATATGCACAGACAACAAGTGCATAGTGCAGTAGTGATGAGCCGAACACGTCCGAGTTTGGGTTCGTATTCGAACCCGAACTTTCCAAATGTTCGGATCCGAACCCGGGTAGTGCCCTGGGGGACAGGAAACAAGGACAAAAAGTTTTAAAAAAACGTTTTTAAAGGGACAGTGTGTTTTCCATGAAATAAGGGTTAAAAATAAAAACTAAAAATTCCTTCAAATATCGTGCATAGGAGGTCCCCATTAGGGATGAGCCGAACACTCCCTGAGTTCGGTTCGGAGCCGAACACTCCGAGTTCGGTTCGGAGCCGAACCCGAACTTTCCAAATGTTCGGATCCGAACCCGAACTCAATGCAAGTCAATGGGGCTGAAAATTCGGTTTTTAGAGTGCCCTCCAAGAGGGCATATATGCTAGATATTTGCCATAAAAGGTGTATGGGGGTCCGGGTAGTGCCCTGGGGGACAGGAAACAAGGACAAAAAGTTTTAAAAAAAACGTTTTTAAAAAGGGACAGTGAGTTTTCCATGAAATAAGGGTTAAAAATAAAAACCAAAAATTCCTTCAAATATCGTGCCTAGGAGGTCCCCATAACCTGCCCGTGAAGTGGCGGATTTCTAGGATGTATAGAAATAAGTAAAAACCAAAAAATGACATTTCAAATGACGGTAAATGCTTTTCCTATAATCTATCTATAAACAACTGCTTGGGGCGGCAGTCTGTATGAAAAGAGGAGACATTTTCAGACACGCAGATAAAGTTTACTGAAAAGCAGGCGAATGACTGGAAAATGGCAAATTCTAGACCAAATAGCCGATTTGGAAAGTGAGATAAATGGGAGAATTTTTCTGGTTTGGCTATTTTGACCTAGATTTTTCTCTTCAGTCATACTCCTGAGTTTCACCTTTCTCTGAATAACCCTGTCGGGGTTATTCAGAGAGCGGTGAAGAGCAGGAGAATGACTGGAGAATGGAAAATTCTGGGTCAAAATAGCCAAACCAGAAAAATTCTCCCATTTAGGCTAGGGTCAGACTAGCGAATTTTTAACGTGCGTTTAGGCGCACTTAATCAAGGCCGCACTAGCAGCAAATGACGGCCAATATACGAAGTACGGTCGCACGAAAGTCCGGCTGCGCAACGCAAGTGGAAAATGAACGCATTTTTTCGAGAACGCAAAACCGCTAGTACAGACGTACAGAGTGCGCTGCGTCCACTAGCAGCGTGTGTGCGTGATTTGGAGACGTCAGACCCTGCTCATGTCCGGCCAACATAACGTCCAGACACCCAAAGTTTCCTGGTTTGGATCCGTAAAAAAATCACGCGCAAAAATGTGCATCGTATGACCGTTTTCACGTATTCAGTGAAAAAATACGGCAATGCGTTCGGACGCACTTTCGGTCGCTGTGAAAAATGCGTTAGTATGACCCTAGCCTTATCTCACTTTCCAAATCGGCTATTAGGTCTAGATTGTTCTCTTTTCCTGACATTCTCCTGGTTTTCACCTTTCTCTGAACAACCCTGAGAGAGAGGTGAAAGCCAGGAGAACTGGCAGGAGAAGAGAACAATCTAGACCAAATGGGAGAATTTTTCTGGTTTGGCTATTTTGACCTAGAATTTTCACTTCTCCAGTTATTCTCCTGCTTTTCACCGCTCTCTGAATAACCCTGTGAATGTTTAATCCCGAGGTGAAAAATAACATTGCTTTAGATGTTAATTTGAATTTTTTTCAAACACCAGTTAAATGCAGCATATTAGGATGTTTTAGGAGGGAAATTAATTCTCAAATCTCAATCAGAAGCAGACACCACCCCACCCCTCAGTATAGTGTACAATGTATCAAATTGATTACAAGACTAAAAACACCTGGTGTTATGCCCGTTTGTGAACAGAGATCATTTAGAGTTGATAATCTTTCCACGTACACATTAGTTTTTAATTCAATATCTAATAAACCGTTGCTTATAATATTCTGCAGTAAAGAGTCTCTTTATTTCTAGATTTTTTAGTATTTTTTTAAGCATTTTCTATACTTTTTTCAAAATGTCTTTTTTTTTTCGAACTCGAACCGAACACACCCAAAAAGTTCGAAGTTCGCGAACTTTCGAACTGCCGAAGTTCGGGCCGAACTCCGAACTGTCCGAATCCGAACAGCTCATCCCTAGTCCCCATAACCTGCCCGTGAAGTGGCGGATTTCTAGGATGTATAGAAACACTTAAAGACAAAAAAATGACGTTTCAAATGACGGTAAATGCATTTCCTTTAATCTATCCATAAACAACTGCGTGGGGCGGCAGTCTGTATGAAAATAGGAGACATTTTCGGACACGTAGAAAAAGTTTAGTGATTTTTTGGCTAAATTATTGTGAAACTTATGCAGGCTTTGGATGAAAGTAACAATAGGTAATTTAAAATTGGGCCTTTAGCGTCGGCAACCATGCCGTCACACCATAACCCCTCTGAGGATATGAATCTGATACAGGCGTCATTGGCAGTGCACCCAAATATTGTGCTTTTGGTGCCAGGCCAGCAAGACTGCCAGGCCAGCATGTACTATCATACAGTAACCCCTCTGTAGTATTGTGGAAGAATGCAGGGGTGGACCATGTGGTCCTATATTAAAAAGATATGCATCTGTTAAAGGCGTCAGTGCACCCAGATATTGTGCTTTTGGTGCCAGGTCAGCAAGTACTATCATACAGTAACCCCTCTGTGGTATTGTGGAAGAATGCAGGGGTGGACCATGTAGTCCTATATTGAAAAGATATGAATCTGGTCAAGGCGTCAGTGCACCCAGATATTGTGCTTTTGTTGCCAGGCCAGCAAGTACTATCATACAGTAACACCTCTGTAGTATTGTGAAAGAGTGCAGGATTGGACCCTGCGGTTCAAAAAATTAAAATGTTATGAATCTGGCACAGGCGTCATTGCAGCCAAATATTGTGCCTTTCATGGCAGCAAGTGCATTCACACTGTAACCCTTTTGTGGTATTGTGGAAGAGTTCAGTGCTGGATGTTTTGTGAATGCAGAAGACATCCCCGATCTATTCCATTACGTCAGCATCAGGGGATTGATAGCTGCTGATCCAGGACTGATTCATTTTTATAAATGTCAGCCGGTCTACAGAGTTGGTGGACAGACGCACTCTTTTGTCTGTGACAAAACCTCCAGTGGCACTGAACGTCCTTTCGGAAAGCACGCTAGATGAAGGGTAACCTAGTAGCTGCATAGCATATTGGCTAAATTCTGGCCAGTGATCCAATCTCAACACCCAGTAAGCCAGTAGATCATCTTCTGGAAAGGTATCCAGGTCTGCCCTTGCCCCTAGGTAGTCCTGCACCATATGGTGAAGACGCTGGCAATGGGTGCCTACATTTGACGTACCTGGGCGTCGTGGACTAAAAATTTTTAAAAATGCATCAGTCAAGCGGCCCTGGCCTTCACCACTATTCCTCTCATCATCCGCAGCCTCAGAAGCACATGTGTCATCACTTGGCAACCTACCGGTGCCTGGAAAGGTGTTACACAAGTGTCGCTTTTGAGCATCCTCAAGTTTTTCATCCTGTGCTCCCTGAGTGCGGGCAGGATGAGCTCTGCAACTTTACCCTTGTATCGTGGATCAAGAAGGGTTGCCAGCCAGTAATGATCCCTCGCCTCGATAGCACGAATCCCGGGGTCCTTTAGCAGGCTTTGCATTATTAGGGAGCCCATGCAGTGTAGGTTGGAGGTGGCATTAACTTCCGAGTCTTCCTGGTCAATGAGGATGACCCCATCGTGCACTTCCTCCTCTCAGCCACGCACTAGCCCTTGTGTTTCTGGGCACACGAAACCCGCCCTCGAGGAATCCCCTTCAATGCCCCCACTACTTAAATATTCTGCCTCCTCCTCATCCTCCTCCTGTCTGATCTGAGTAGGACCCGCTGGAATGCTGTCTGCGGAAAGACTGGGGCCTTCAGAGCTAGGGAAGGCCTCCTCTTCCTCCCGCTGCTCTCCCTCTAGAGCCACATCTATAATTCCCCGCAGAGTGTGTTCCAGCAGGAACACTAAAGGAATTGTGTCACTGATGCATGCACTGTCCCTGCTCACCATCCTCGTTGCCTCCTCAAATGGTGACAGTACAGTGCATGCATCCTTGATCATCAGCCACTGCGGGGGGAAAAAAACAAGTTGACCTGAACCTGTCCTTGTGCCATACTCACACAGGTACTCGTTGATGGCCCTCTGCTGCTTGTGCAGGCGCTGCAGCATTGTTAATGTCGAGTTCCACCTGGTGGGCATGTCACAGATCAGATGGTTTGTGGGAAGGTGGAATTCTCTTTGAATTTCTGCGAGGCGAACGCTTGCTGGGAATGACCGTCTGAAGTGCCTGCAGACTTTTCTGGCCTGGCTGAGAAGCTCTGGCAGCCCTGGGTACTTGGTTAGGAAACGCTGTACCACTAGATTTAGGACGTGTGCTAGGCATGATACATGCGTCAATTTACCATTGCGTAGGGCGGAGAGAAGGTTGCTGCCATTATCGCAGACGATCATTCCCAGCTGAAGCTGGCGTGGTGTTAACCATCTCTGCACCTGGCCCTGCAGAACTGACAGAATTTCTGGCCTGGTGTGGCTCCTGTCCCCCCTGGGGTCTGCTGCACATTTCTTAAAGAACTCCCAGCAGACAGAGTTCCTGCGTGTGTGCTTTGAGACAACAGCGCTCTGCACCGGAGCAGCTCTGACATGTGATGCATTGGACTGGCTAGTGCTACGGTTGGTCATAGAGGATGTTGTGCCTCGTGTTTGCTGTGCCTCCTCCTCCCCCTCTTCCTCACTTGATTCCTCTGTTCGATCAGGCACCCAGGTGGAGTCAGTGACCTCATCATCATTGTCATCATCATCCCCTATCTCCTCGTCACTGGAGCCAACTTGGCAGTACGCTGCAGCTGCTGGGGCAACATGAGTGCCAGTTATTTGTGTGTCATCACTGGCACCCCCTTCCTCTAGGTTGATTATACTCCCTTCCTCAACCTCAGAGATTGAATCAGTGAGACCCCTTGATGGGTGGCAGTGAGAAGCCACAGATTACAAGTCTCAGAAACCTCCTATAAATCAGTGAGACCCCCTGATGGGTGGCAGCCAGTGAGAACACACGGATTATAACAATTCCCAAATATTTTGTAGAAATTAGTGACCCCCAAAATACTTGCTGGCAGTGACAAGAGACAGATCACCTCAATTCCCAGATATTTTGTAAAAATTAGTGACCCCCCAAAATACTGCGTGGTACTGGCTGTGTGACAAGAGACAGATCACCTCAATTCACAAATGTTTTAAAGAAATTTGTAACCCCCAAAATACTTGCTGGCACAGTGACAAGACACAGAAGATCACCTCAATTCACAAATGTTTTAAAGAAATTTGTAAACCCCAAAATACTTGCTGGCACAGTGACAAGACACACATCACCTAAATTCCCAGATATTTGGTAGAAATGAAACCCCCCCCAGTAGCGTGGCAGACCAGCAGTAAGAACACAGAACAACAATCTCCTATGAAATCTCCTCTGAAATGCGTGCTGAAGCTATGCGTGGAAACCTTATAGTGTGTGCTGCGGGACTTAGCTCTGTGAGCCCATGATTGGGCAAAATTTGCCCAATCAGGACTCTGAGCCGTGATTGGCATACTGTTGAACCTGTTTTGCACCAGACCTGTGGTCAGGTGCACGGCTGTAGCCAATTACGAGCTTCAGGCCAGTGGGAAAGTGCATTGTGGGCCATTGTGATGCATTGTGGTCGAACTTGCTCCGAACACCCGGAAATGTTCGTAGTTCGCGATCAAACCGAACAGGCTAAGTTCGGCCCGAACACAGAACCGAACAGCTCATCCCTATACAGCAGCATGCTTACCCTGTGCCAGTGGTAAGCCACATCCTCGCCTCGCTCCAGCGAGGCTGAATGTTCGCTAAGCTAGACCTCGCTCAGGCCTACCAGCAGCTACCGGTAGACGACGCTACCGCAGAAGCACAAACAATAGTTACACACAGAGGTGTATTCCGTGTGCGTCGATTGCAGTTTGGGGTAAGCGTGGCACCAGGGTTGTTCCAAAGTATTCGGACACTGAAGAACATTCCCGGTGTCTGCCCATACTTTGACGACATCCTGATCGTGAGAGAATCAGCATCAGTCCTGGCCAAACGTCTCTGTGCCGTACTCCATTGTTTCCGTGAGGTCAGCCTAAAACTCAAGAGGGAAAAGTGCCGGATCGGCGTAGAATCCACCGACTTCCTGGGGTTCCGCATCTATGCTGCCGGCATCCACCCATCTGAAGTAAAGCTACAAGCAATTCAGCAAGCCCCCACTCCAAAATCCAAGGGGGAGCTCTAAGCATTCCTGGGTTTGCTCAATTTTTACCCTTCCTTCTTACTGCATAAGGTTGCCCTGGCAGAACCGCTACAACGCCTCCTGGACAAACAAGCACCCTGGGTCTGGTCGAGCACTCAAATCAAATCATTCAGGGCGGTAAAATCATTGCTGTCCTCGGACTCCGTCCTAGTTCATTTCAACGAAACACTACCAGTAACACTAGCCTGTGATGCTTCGCCATACGGCATTGGGGCAGTGCTAAGCTGCAGGATGCAAGATGGTAGAGAGGCTTCCATCGCATACTATTCTAGGACGTTATCTCCGACTGAAAGGAACTACGCCCAGATAGACAAGAAAGCCCTCGCCATAGTGGCTGGCATTAAGAAGTGTCACGGTTCTGGGGTGGCAGGTTTGAACCCAATGTGCAATGATTTATGCAGAGAAGGATATATATTAACAAAAGGATTTATTAGGAGTAAGGTATAAAGGCAATAAACAAATATCAAGGAGCTGGGTAATACTGACAGGAAGGGAAGACACTGTATAAATAATAACCAGCAATAAGATTAAGTAAAAGGCAAGCGGAGAGAAAAGAGAATACTAAAACTATACTGAACTATACTAAATACATAAGAGAGTAGGAGTTAGGGTTAGGCCAGGTATGGAGGGAGATATAGTTAGGAGAATGGTGACTGAAGGAAGGTCTTAGGGAAAATAGAAAACAAAAGCAGAGAGTTATTTGCAGGCAGAGAGTCCTGGGAAGGCAGAGGGTCCTGGGAAGGCAGAGGGTCTTTAGAACAGGAATTGTAGCAGGGATCTTTAACCAGGATCTGTAGCAGGTAACTTTAAACAGGATCTGTAGCAGAGATCTTTAAACAGGATCTGTAGCAGGTATCTTTATATAGGATCTGTAGCAGAATACCTTTAAACAGGATCTGTAGCAGGTATCTTTAAACAGGATCTGTAGCAGTAGATCTTTAAACAGGATCTGTAGCAGGTATCTTTAAACAGGATCTGTAGCAGAGATCTTTATATAGGATCTGTAGCAGGTATCTTTATATAGGGAAAAAAATGGAAATTCCTAGTGGCGCAATAATTAGATATCGATTTGTGGTATAGCTCAGATGGTATCAAGGCTAGTAGCATGTACCATAATATGAGGTGCAAATGCAAATCACAGAGGATATAAAGTGCTAATACAATATCCTACGTGTGCAAACAAGATTAAATTACAAATGCAGTACAATCAAAAGTGCAAGTGCAACAGTACAGGTGGAAGACAATGTAGCAAGGCTATTGGAGACGGGATGATAATAGCTGGTATGGTCCAGATTAGTTAGGGCTGTCTGCCAATGGAGATCATAAAAGTCTTAATTAATAGTTGGTCCGGTACCTAAGTGGATGGGTGATGCATCAAAGGTGCTCAAGAGTATTGTCAATATGTTACCCTTTCCACAGATATAACAAGTCCTTTGGAAGTGTCCGTTCTCCTGGTGATCTTGGTGGGCTCCGCAATGGGGGATATAATGAGAGAAGAGAGGTAATAGTGTGATACCTTCTATAGTTTAAAGTGCAATGAGTTTAGAAAAATGCACACTTACAAGATTCAGAGCCTTTTGAATCCAGGCTCTAAAGTGGATCACCTTGTGCCTAAAATTAGGGTGGTCACTGCCCTTCTTTACACGGTCTTCTTATTCTACCTCAGATGGGGGAATATGAAAACAGAAGAGGGAGAGACAACGCTCTCATAGCATGACATCAGCCGTAAATTCGTGTGTTTTGAGAGAGATAAGAGTCACACTCACCAATTCAGGAGCCTTAATGGTCCAGGCTCAACTGTTTACGCATGTGGTGCTCCTTAGCGGTGAGCTCCTGAACCTCTTTAGCTGCTTACACTGCTTGCTCTGCGTCCAGGTCGTTGGTAAAGTATCTGTGGTACTTAGGAAAGTTATACCAAATGGGATACTAGTAAGGGTGTGAAAAGAGTTCAAAATACTCTCATATATGGGTTGGAAATATATTTATTGGTGTATTGGTGTATATTTATTATCTATCTTTATATAGGATCTGTAGCAGAATACCTTTAAACAGGATCTGTAGCAGGTATCTTTAAACAGGATCTTTAGCAGAGATCTTTAAACAGGATCTGTAGCAGAGATCTTTAAACAGGATCTGTAGCAGAGATCTTTAAACAGGATCTGTAGCAGAATACTTTAAACAGGATCTGTAGCAGAATACCTTTAAACAGGATCTGTAGCAGGAGATCTTTAAACAGGATCTGTAGCAGAGAATCTTCGAGCAAGGAAACTGTAGAGGGGTTATCTGCAGATAATAATGTGGAGAAGACAGGATACAACAAGGGTCTAAGCAGGTATCAGGAACTGGAGGTAGTCTCTTGCTAGTGAGGACACCACTAGGTTAATGCATAAGCATTTTGGGATAGGTGTGGTCCTCTTTTGTAGAGGAAAATTTGGAAGGCATTAGCTAGCACCTGGTTACTAGCTCAGCAAGGCTTTTCAGGAGGGCCACTGCTACTCTTACCACTATCAGGCAACTTGTTCTTAGTTCTCTTGCGGCGCCGGCGGAAAGGCACATGACAAGAAGTTCCATGACTTCTTATATGGACGTACCTTCACCATCTTTACAGACCACAAACCTCTGCTTGGTCTCTTCACAGCTGACAAACAGACACCGCAGATCCTGTCTCCGCGAATGCTACGATGGTCCATTTTCATGGCCGCCTACTCGCACCAGCTAGTACACAGGCCAGGCAAGGAAATGGGCCATGCCGATGCTCTCAGCCGCCTGCCTCTACCACAGACTGAGCCAGATCCAGCCCCAGCTTGTCATATTCTGGCGATCCAGGACCTGCCTGACATACCCCTACATGCAGGGGACGTTGCAGCTGAAACCACTACGGATAGAACGCTTAGCCGAGTTCTCAACTGGGTGTTAAGGGGATGGCCAGTGGCCCGGCCAGGGTCTGAGTTCCAACACTTCTCTTCTCGAAAAAATGAACTGTCGGCACACAAGGGTTTGTGTTACTGTGGGGCAGCAGAGTCATCATTCCACCCAGTCTTCGCTCCAAGGTGCTGGATTCCCTACACGAGGGGCACTCAGGAATTGTTCGGATGAAGGCTCTAGCCAGGAGCTACTTGTGGTGGCCAGGCTTGGACAAAGACATAGAGAAGCAAGTAAGGAGTTGCCAGGGTTGCCAGGAAAGCCAACTGGAGATGCCTCAGGCACCAGTGCACCTTTGGAAGACCACACATGCCCCATGGTCTCGCGTGCACATTGACTTTGTGGGCCCCTTCCAGGGGCAGGTATTCCTGATAGTAGTGGACAGTTATTCCAAGTGGTTGGAAGTGGTACCGGTCTCATCGATGACAATGACCAGGGTCATCCGAGAGTTGCGCCGGCTATTCGCCACACATGGTCTGCCAGATGTAATAGTTTCCAACAACGGGGCACAATTCACAGCAGCAGAGTTTCAATCATTCCTCAACGCCAACATGATTCGGCACGTAAAATACACTCCTTCGCACCCCGCGACCAATGGTCAGGCGGAACGAATGGTCAGGACCACAAAGGAGGAGCTCAAGTGGATGACGAATGGGGACTGGAATCACCACCTGGCAAATTTCCTCCTGTGTCAACACACAACTCCTAGTACAGCAACCGGTCGCAGCCCAGCGGAGCTGAGGTGGGGCCGCTGGCTCACAACAAAGCTTGACCGACTTCACCCAGACAGAGTAGTGTCAGAGACGGCTCAGCCCAAACCCCCCAGGAACTTACAGCCAGGTGAATTGGTATGAGCCAGGAACTATGGGAGTGGGGCACCTTGGGTGGCAGCCAGGGTAACTAAGGTAACGGGCCTGTTGTCATACGAGGTTACTCTGGAAAATGATTGTACAATCAGACGCCACATTGATCAGCTGCGGCGCCGGCTGACCGGACCAGTGCCAGATGGAAATCCCAGGGTGTTCTCAGGGCCACTGGAGAACTGTGTTGCTACAGGTTTGCCTACACCACCCGTGTCCACTTCTGAAGAGAGGTGGAGGTACTAGGGGCCGTGGAGCCGTTGCCTCTCATGGGCGATCTTCGGGACACTGTCCAGTTGGCAAAATCACAGATTCTTAGACATGACTTTAAGGAGAAGGGTTACCCCAACCGTTGTCTCAAAAGGGCATTTCAACGTGCCCTATTGCTATCTAGAGACGAACTCCTAGAAGATCATCCTAAACCTGATACCAAACTTATTAGATGTATAGGGACCTTTGATGTTGGTTGGAACCATGTCAAGAAAATCATGGACCGTTACTGGCCTCTATTAACTCTTGATTCCCAACTAGTAGATGTACTTTCAGATAAGGCGTCTATTACTGCAAGGCGAAGTCGCAATTTGAGGGATAGGTTAGTCCACAGCCATTTTTCTATATCATCCCTTAATAAAACCCACACGTGGCTCTCTAGGGATCTGCGTGGTACATATAAGTGTGGCCGATGTGTTGCCTGTATTTATATTCTGAAATCTTCTAAAAGTGTTACTGATTCATTGAACAAGTCCAGATTTGAAATTCGTTCTTTCTTCAATTGCAATTCTATGGGTATTGTCTATCTTGTTTCATGTTTATGTGGAAAAAATTATGTAGGAAAAACTGTGCGACCATTTAAAAGACGAATCATGGAACATATTCACTCCACTAGGAGATTACAGGAAACCTCGATATCACGACATTTGGCTCAGTACCATGGTAATAACGCGAAGGTACTAAATTTTTGTGGTTTGGAATTGGTTCCATTGTCACCGAGAAGGTGTGATTTTGACTTGAAACTACACCGCAGGGAATGCTGGTGGATCTGTCAATTACGCACTCTGGCTCCTCTTGGCCTGAATGAAGGCTTTTCTTTTTCACCATTCATTTGCGTATACGAAATTCTTTATGACCATTTATTTCATGATTTCTGAAGTCCCAGTGTATGTATCTTTCTTCCCTTTTCCTGCCACATATCCATTTATCCTATTTAGCCATATATCTATTTCTGTAAAAGATTTAGTTTGAGGTTGTATGCAAGTTCTAATAACAAAATTAATGAGTATATCGCCCGATATTGAGCTGATAATGTAGCTTTAATTTGACCATACCAAACTAATTGGATTTGTTGCGCTGCCCTGGGGGGTGTACAGATATTAACAAATATATTAGTCCGATGTGGCTGCTCTCATTCGTGTGCCTGCATATCAATAATATGCCCCTTACTTTATCTACGGAACAAACTTTTGCTGTATATATTATTAGGGTACTTTGATTGCATTGGTTCATGTGGTATGTCATTGTTCTCATTGGCCCTACATGGTCACGTGGTACACTTGCCCAAGTTCGGCCCCCTCTTTTCTTGCAGTGTTGTATTTTTTGTATATATATAGTGTATCAGAAAATGGATTGGCCATACAACGATCACATGACTTTTGGGACCAATGAACAAGCGGTCTCTCTCTCCATCTTAGCGCCAGCCGCTTTGACATTAATAGGGTTCCCATGATCTTTAATTAAAGTAATGAGGATGCCCCAGCCCCCCCCCCTTTTGACGTAATCATTGAAGGGGTATATAATCAGCCTCATTTACATACGGTACCGCTATCATTCACAATTGGTGTAGACTCCCGATGAAGCCGGTCTAGTACCGGCGAAACACGTGTCGAGTCCTGTTTATTTTAATTGGTATGTGGTGTGACTCGGTAGGGTGATGTTAGAATCTATTCAGCCTTTTAGGGACAGGTGATGTCTGGATTTCTGCCTTTGGTTGCCTATTTTTACAATTTACGCTTCGGTGGTTGATTCCTTCCGGATCTGGGGTGAGGTGGCGTTCTTATGTTGGATTGGTTGCTTTTTCCGCGGCACTGCTAGTCTGCAGATTTACTTTTGTCAATATAGGGTAGCCAGACAAAATGAATACTTAACATAGTTTCAATATTCTGATACTAATTACCCTGCATCAATAACTCTCTGCTTTCGGCGCCGTTATTCGCAATTTAGCAATCTATGCCTTATTACAGTTCTATCCTGTACACAACCGCATTAGCGCCGGGTCTATAGCACCCCTTTTGGGAAACTGTTTAAACCAAATTTTGCTAATGCTACATTATAACGTAGATATTAATTTTGCCAATACAAGGTAGCCAAGGAATATATTTCATCTATGCCTATATCCCGGCATTATAGTACCCTGTAATATCAATCTGCTGCTTTTGGTGTTTCTATTTGCAATCAGCAATCCATGCATGTATGCCTGTGTATGAGTCGGTAGTAGCACATATTTGGTCAATCACCCAAACCCCATTCTGGTAATGCTGCACTCCAACGCAGTATCCAGCTACTAATACCGTTTAGTCTTATTATTTGGTATATTTGGCAAATCTTTATTTACCCTATCTGTACCCTACGGCTGCCATTGGGTAATCTAATATGTATTTTCACTGTGCTGTTTCACATCGCGTTTGTGTTTATGTTTTTTAATTATTGTCGGTTATTGTGTAATATATTGTAAATAATAAAAGTTACGTTTTAAGTTAGCACTCCTTTGTTCTTTCGAGGGTTTATCCCTCTTCTCCTCGTTTACAATATTTATCAGGTTTAATCCTATGTGGGAGTGTCCATACCCGGAGTGAACTGTCACTTTTGGGGTGGGGTGATTGTCTACCTCCCTAGTGGAGGTTTTTTTGTTTTTGTTTTTTCATGATTAGTCCACTCGTTGTTGCTCAAACATTTCCCATGGCTTCAAATCGCTTTTAAACATGAGCAAAAGCGGTAAAAATTAGCTCAGCGCACAGCGGTGAAATGGCTCAAAAAAACATTTGATTAAAAACGCTTTTTTTAAAAAAATTGTTTTTCATTGTTTCCTGTCCCCCAGAGCAGTACCCGGACCCCCATACACCTTTTATGACCAATATTTTGCATATATGCCCTCTGTAGGGGACCTTGCTTTTTGAACTTTTGAGCCCCATTAACTTGCATTGCGTTCGAATCGTGTTCGCGTTCGAATACAAACTTTTTCAAATGTTAGAGTGCGAACTGAACACGGGGGTGTTCGGCCCATCCCTACCAAGGACGTACTATGTACTTCATAGTCCTTTAGGGCCCCCTCCCTCCCTATTCTCACCTCTTTGGCTGGGGTCCCACGTCGGACTGACTTCCTTGAAGTCAGCCCGACATTTTTATGGGCCCCGGCCGTCGTGATGACGTCAGCACCGTGAGCAATGACATCATCACCGGGGTGCCCCTCGGCACCTGCAGGGAAGAAAGTGAAAGGGGAGGGGGGCTCCTTTGGAATGACTGCAGGTAGAAAAAAAGGGACACCTCTTTAACCCCTTAGGTGCTGGATTGCGATTTGCTCTCGGAAGTGGCTGACATCTTGGATGTCGGCCAAGCCTCCAGGTCACCCCCACCAATGATATTGTCGTCATATGCGCGATGATGTCAGTTGGACAGTTAACCCCTAGCTGCCAAGTGGAGCTAAGGGGATCCTTTGGTTCCCTGTATCTCCTCATCCGTGGCAGCTAGGGGATAATGGCCTTTCCAATAATACCGAACATGACTAGGATTGGTGTACAAATAAAATAAATAAATAAATACATTTTAAAAAAGTGTTTTTTTTTTAAAAAAAATTGTCTGGGGGTATAATAAAATAGGACTTCAAATCACATTTAAATATGATGAGCATAAAACGGTCAAAATTAGCTCAGCACAAAGAGTTGAAACGGCTCAGCAGTGAAGGGGTTAAAAATAAAAATAAAAAAAATTGGGTAATTCTAATTTCAGGACAAGATTTCTAAACTATTTAGCTGTTGGGGGTTAAGTTTCGAAAAAGTGTGTTTTTTCCATTTTTTCATCACATTTCATAAAATTTTTATAGTGCATTATATGATATGATGGAGGTAATGGCATCTTTAGAAAGTCCATTTAATGGCGAGAAAAACGGTATTTAATATATGTGGGTTCCATGAACGAGTCAAGATAGAGTTCATATATGTGTGCATATAAACATGGATAATACAGCCACCTTGGAGAATTCTAATAATGCATGGGTGTGAGGGCTCTTCGTTGGATGTGTTCATACTTGCACAAGCTTTTGAGGGCAGAGGATAGGTATGGCCCGGCACTCTGCACTGGAAAAAACAGTTCTATCCTGTACACAACCGCATTAGCGCCGGGTCTCAGCCCGGTATTTAGCGTTTCCCTAGCGTGCGCTAATAAATCTTGTACACTGACAACCGAGAACAAGGCGATCTGCTGGTGGGACATTTTAGTGGCTCACGCTAGATTTTTCATGTAGCGTTGGTGTTTTAGCTCACACCATGTGATAGTGCCTCCTGTATTGAACTGTAGATATACAGGGTTATTCAAAGAGAATCGAAAAGTCACCACACGTTTGGTGACTTTTCATTCTCTTCAATTTGGCACGATTTGGCGATCCCATTTCGGCGTCCCTGCGGTGTATTCAGCAAGCACCACAGGGCCGCCGTAATGCAGGGAAAAGTCGCTGCAAACCCGGCGAAGCCGAAGGCACACTGAAACTGGCAAAAACATCTGGACTAACCCCGCCGGAAAAACCCAACCAGGAGCCGATCACACGCAGCGCAGCCGCTGGAAAAACCCGCCACCGCAGATGAATGGAGTTTAAAAAAAAAAAAACGTTCGCTTGAATGTTTGAAAAGTGAAACGCTGTTTACAAAGAAACTAATGAGCGAAAATGTCTGAAATTTACATATGAGGTCCAAGGAATGATAATAAAAAGGGCTGTTTACAGAAAAAAGAACAAACGTTTAAAAAATTTAAAAAAAAAAAAATTGTCAAGAAGTTTTTAGCAAAAAAATACCAAAAAATGCTTAAAATATCCCAAAAATCGATAAATAAAGTGACTTATTACTGCAGAATATTATAATCAACGGTTTATTAGATATTGAATTTAAATGGGAATATTTGTAACATTGAAGCCTATGGGATTCGCCTGAATAAATCTGCAAATACACCAAATTACACCAGTCCATTGAAAACCCAGTGTGATACTATAAAAATTAGCCAAGTAGAAGTGCTGCAATAAGGAAAATGTATTATCTATTATGACATTATACCAAAAATTATTATTGATATACAACACTAGCAAATTTTACATCACTTCACAACATTAAACGGGGATATAGAACAGCAAAGAATTACAAACAAATATTTATGAACACAGACAGCAGAATGAGATATACATTTGACTCTTCTAAAATGATCTTTGAATGATACATACTTGAATCTGCACATTGGGAAGATGCATGCTGGTATGGGGTAAATCTTTATGTAAGTCTAACAATCATTTCCAGGGCTTGCTATATTAGGAATCGGCTCTTGTTTTGCTGTGCTTTGCAGCAGCTCTTTCCTGTTTTGTTAACATACACACTACAATAATACAGCAATGAATAATGAAGTACACTTCTACAGTCTAAATTACAATCATTTGGATATGAGTCCCATAAATGATTGCAGGTAATGGGATAGAGTAGATATATCTGTGCTGTCTTATTACTTGTCTTCGCTTATGGGACCAATAAAAAGGAGATATTTATTGAGGAGCAGAGTTAATTTGCTGCCTCAGCAATACTTCTTCCTGCTGACTGCCAATGAGCGTTGCTCTTTTTTCATTGACTCTTTCAACTATCAGTAATAGAATAACAACGTGGCATACTATAGTATTATTGTATATAAAATGTATATTCACTTGTGTTGAAGTCCACCATATCACTGTCCTGGGGCTAAACTTTTGGATATTACCTGTTACGATCTGCTGCTACATAAGGCTGGGGTCAGACTAGTGCATTTTTAACGTGCGTTTAGGAGCACTTAATCACGGCCGCAGTAGCAGCAAATGACGCGCAATGACGGCCAATATACGAAGTACGGCCGAACGAATGTCCGGCCGCGCAACGTAAGTGGAAAATGAACGCATTTTTTCGAGAACGCAGAACCGCTAGTACTGAGGTACAGAGTGCGCTGCGGCGGCATAGCGGCGAGTGTGCGTGATTAGGAGACGTCAGACGCTGCTCATGTCCGGCCAACATAACGTCCAGACGCAAAAAGTGTTTTATTGACGATCCGTAAAAAAATAACACACGAAAATGCGCATCGTATGACCGTTTTCACGCATTCCGTGAAAAAATACGGCAATGCGTTCGGACGCACTTTTTGACGGTCGCTGCGAATAATGCGTTCGTTTGACCCTAGCCTTACAGCTGTAACAATTATTATCGTGTTTTATATAATATATTCTAAATAAGTATTGTCATCTGCTCATTGAATCTCATATATCCACATTAAACAAAAACAGAGGTTATTAATATACTTATTAACCCTCCCTGACGGTTATCCCGAGTGTGTCTCGGGCTTAAATTTCACCGCCGAATGCGATAACCCCGAGACACACTCGGGCTGCATACATCACCTCTCCCTGCACTCCCTCGCTGATCTCTGCAGTCTCCTCCGGCGAGGAGGGAACCAGGAAGTAAGATTCGTGATCGCCGGAAGAGACAGCTGGGGACATCGAGGGAGTGCAGGGAGAGGTGATGTATCCAGCGGCATCCCGAATGTTGGGGTCACCGCTTCCAGCATAGGAATTTAACACGGAGCTACACTTGGGATACCGCAGGGGGGGGACAAAACAAAACAAAAATTGAGAGCTTTGGGGCAAGAAAATTTGAAATAAATACACCGCCAGGGAGGTTAAAGGGTGTCATGAATGCGGCTGGTAACTTGGTTCTGCCAATTTCAGTGATTCCCGATCAAGTGTGTCATTTCGCTGATATTCCAGATCCCGCGTGTCTTTCCATCAATGTCTCCTGTGATTTATTTATTTGCAAACTATTTTACTAGGAAGGATACATTGAGATTTCTCTCGTTTTCAAGTATGTCCTGAGTTCATGAACATTGAAATTTTTCAGTCGTTACAGAAATACAAAGTTATAAATGCAAGATATTAAAAACAAAATATACAGATTAACACAGAAAATAAATACGTAGGAAATATACTCATTATGTTACATGTTTACAGGTGCATTCTGTATCGCGGTATGGTAATAGAGATCTCTTGAGTGACGTAAGACTGGGGGAAGATTTGATGGCGCCTGGGAGGTTATTCCATAATTGTGGTGCTCTGTAGGAAAATGAGAAACGAGACACTCTTTTTTTTGTATTGTGGTTGTCACGGACTGCGTCGAACGTGGCGTGCAGTAGT
Organism: Leptobrachium leishanense; assembly: GCA_009667805.1. NCBI lineage: Eukaryota > Metazoa > Chordata > Amphibia > Anura > Megophryidae > Leptobrachium > Leptobrachium leishanense. Next base: position 286,855,243 of record CM019065.1, on the reverse strand, counting down.
GTGAGTGTGAGCCCAGGATGCAGTAATAGCAGCAGAAGACAGGGATTTGGCAGGTTACAGGGTTTATTTGTATTACAAATAAACAAACAGAACTAAATAAACTGATACAGGGAACAATAATAGCAAGGGGGAAAACACAGATACCGGTATAGGTGATGGTACCAAGAGCAGAGGGAAGACAGGGATCTCTTTGGTAGACTTGGGTCTCAGGAACTTCACGAAGTAGGTCTGCACTAGATAGGGTTGTGAACTTCAATGAGGAAGCATTGGATCAGGGGTGTAGCTTCCTCATAAGCAAGATCAATTAGGGAGTATTAAGGGCAGGTGTGGTTCCGGGTCCATATGCAAATTATAGTCCAAGAAGCATATGGAGGAAAAGTCCTAGAACCTGCATAAGGCGATGCAGGACATGGCAAAAAAGGGGAACAAAACGGGGCGCCAGAGGGTCTGGAGGTTCGGACCGTGACAGTGGTACTGCAAGTAAGGTGCTGGTCCTGGATCAGAGGTTATAGGATGACGGAACTGCTGGGGGAAGCAGTATATTCAGGTAGGGTGGTAGCTTCCCAGAAAAGCTCTTAAATACCAGGTTGGAAAGGAGAAGGGTGCGTCTAGATTCCAGCGACGGCCAGTTTAGTTCTTTTAACATGTCACAATGGTGGATCATGTAGTAACATTGTAGCAGAAAATCAACAGAATGAGTTATACAATGTAAGTTTATGAAGGTGTGCTTAAGGGGCAGCTGCATACACTACATCTCTGTAATCAATAGCCGGCATAAGCATTTGTTGTACAATCTGCTTTCTTACCGCGGGGCTCAGGCAGGATTTGTTTCTGTACAGGACCCCTAGTTTGGGGTAAAGTTTAGATGAGAGTTTTTCGATGTGGGGGCCAAAGGATAGATTTCGGTCTAACCACATACCTAGATATTTGAGAGAAGTGACTGTGGTCAACATGCCATTTGATTTTGTCCTGACACATAGATGGGGAGTTTGCAATTTATGTAGTTTAGGTACTGTTCCAAAGAGCATCGTAACATTTTTTTCAGTATTTAGAAAAAGTTTGTTATCTGCAATCCACTTATCTACCTTATAAATTCAGCAGTAAGAGTAGCGGGGGACCTGTCCCAGCAGCAGCCCCCTCACACTAGACATAGCAAAACAGAATGCACCCAGTCACTCTGCTAGAATATACCTTACCAATAACATTTTAAAACAATTAACCCAAAATAACAGTCCTGAGCATGGCACCTACAAAAAAAAGGTTAATAACTTGCAAGGAAAACCGTTGTACATTGACATTAATTGAGAAGCAAGTGTGACCAACTGATTCCAGAAAGTTAAACTATATCAAGGTGAAAATAGGGACTGATGATTACTCGTCTGGAGTGTTACAGTCTTGGTGATGTTAACGGAGGGTGAGTAGGGTGGTAGCTTCCCAGAAAAACTCTTAAACACCAGGTTGGGAAGGTGAAGGGTGCGTCTAGATTCCAGTGACAGACAGTTTAGCTCTTTTAACATGTCACAATGGTGGGTCATGTAGTTACATTGCAGCACAAAGCGGCAGAATGAGTTATACAATGTAGTAAGTTTATGAAGTTGCATTTGCGGGGCTGCTGCATACACTACATCTCTGTATTCAATAATTGGCATAAGCATTTGTTGTACTATCTCTTTTTTATGGCAGGCTCAAGCAGGATTTGTTTCTGTACAGGGCACCTAGTTTGGGGTAAAGTTTAGTGATATGCATCATTACACTGACTGGGCTGTCAGTCAATACCATACATATATGTGACCACAGTCACCTCTCTCAAATACCTAGGTATGTGGTTAGACCCTAATCTATCTTTTGGCCCCCACATCGAAAAACTCTCATCTAAACTTTACCCCAAACTAGGTGCCCTGTACAGAAACAAATCCTGCCTGAGCCCCGCGGTAAGAAAGCAGATTGTACAACAAATGCTTATGCCAGCCATTGAATACGGAGATGTAGTGTATGCAGCCGCCCCGCAAACACACCTCCAGAAACTTACTACATTGTATAACTCATTCTGTCGCTTTGTGCTACAATGTAACTACATGACCCACCATTGTGACATGTTAAAAGAACTAAACTGGCCATCGCTGGACTCTAGACTTCACCTTTCCAACCTGGTGTTTAACAGCTTTTCTGGAAAGCTACCACCCTACCTGAATATGCTGCTTCCCCCAGCAGTTCCCTCATCCTATAACCTCAGATCCAGGACCAGCACCTTACTTGCAATACCGCAATACAAAAAGAAAATGGCTCGATCCGCATTTTCCTACAGAGCACCGCAAATATGGAATAACCTCCCAGACGCCGTCAAATCTTCCCCCAGTCTAAAGTCCCTTAAGACTTCCCTATTAGCATACCTCAATACAAAATGCACCTGTAAACATGTAACATAATGACTACATTTCCTCCATATTTATTTTTCTGTTAATCTGTATATTTGGTCCTGTGTTAATATCTTGCATTTTACTAATTTGTATTTCTGTAACCACTCAATGTTCTCGAACCCAGGACATACTTGAAAACGAGAGAAATCTCAATGTATCCTTCCTGGTAAAATCCTTTATAAATAAATATATGTTCATGAGCACTTGTGGTCTGATTAGCTTCAGGCGCCATCCAATCGTGGGGGGTTGCTGCACCTCTCGTGCAGGGATGATGTCCTTGGCAACCAGCACTGGCCACCCTTTTTGGGTGAGAGCAGGCTGATTTGCATATGGAGCATTCATCCCTGTAATGGCACAAACAAGCTAAAACCTTGTGAGACCTGAGCGGGCCCCCACTGTAGAGCAGGCCAATAGTGCTGTTGCTCGTTCTCAGGACCCTCACAAACCCCCCCTTTTCCTCACTATTAGTCTACAGGGTTATCCAGACGTGGACCCCTTGCTTGGTGTGCCTAGAGGGCTGTCAGCTATAGCCTCTTGATGAGGCCTAACAAGGCCGAAACTATCATCAGGGGTTGCTGCACCTCTCATGCAGGGATGACGTCCTTGGCAATCAGCACTGGCCACCCTTTTTGGGTGAGAGCAGGCTGATTTGCATATGGAGCATTCATCCCTGTAATGGCACAAACAAGCTAAAACCTTGTGAGACCTGAGCAGGCCCCCATTGTAGAGCAGGCCACTAGTGCTGTTGCTCGTTCTCAGGACCCTCACAACCCCCCCCTTTTCCTCGCCATCCAATAGTAGCCTTGCTACGTCTATGAAGGTTCTGTGCCTCTATTGTGTCATTGCCATGTTGTGGTTTCTTGTCACCCTACACAGAGCTGTATATTTTCTCTATCTGAATTTCTATGTATTGACCTCAGCTAGTCTTCTGCTTACCATATTTCCTCTATCCTAGATCTTGGGTTTGTGTCCTCATTATTTGTGCACCTCTATAATCCTGACCTTGGTTTGTTTGGTGACTATTCTCTGTTTTTATCTGTTTTCATGCCATTACATTAACTGGTTCCCAGTTTAGGCTCTCTGCTTAAAGTGATTTGCTACACTGCATGCTGGGCCATTATCTGTATAGTGACAAATGGCTTAAACCCACCTGCCAGCATCACTTGCCACTTTCAAAACCTGTGTTTTTGTTTAGCTTGGATATATAAGGTGGATGGAATGGAACAAGCACGTCTACTAAAGGACTGTGTGTAATACATAACCAGGGTACAGTGATCACAGCAGTGTTCATAATTTGAATATCACATCCTATAAATGGTCACCACCTTGATGTTATCTTTGTTGGGCTCTCTAGTCATCCCCACCATAGAATGCATCCCGTCCTTATGGCTCACCTTGAATGCACCACACTTTGATCTAGATTTCAAGGGCTCAATCCCAGCTGAGTCAGTAATAGGGAGCTGATAAAGGAAACATTCTGTATGAGCTATCAACTATTAGTGTTCTCTATCACAAATCCTTGTTACGTGTGAGCTGCCAACTCAAGTTGTAATATATGGGAGCCGCTAACAGTTATTGGCAGCGGCGCAGTACTTTACCTGGAAACTGTAGGATTCCATGGAGACCAGAGAGAGCTCACAACACGATTGTGTTAGTGCATTATCACAGAGTCGTTGGAAGTACAGAGGGAACTATTTGTTGACCTTCTGATTGCGGCGAGAGGAAGGGGTAGGTAGAGTCCTCTGTACTGTTAAAATAGAGCAGAGTATTGGATGTTTTCATGTTTTTTTTTTCGTGTGTCAAGTAAATTTTCTGTAGCACCAGTTACTTGCAGCGTGTAACATTCTATTATTAGTGGCTGCAAGCGACCTTTGAAAAACGTAATAGTGCCCCTGACTACTGACTGGGCAAATGGGAGAGCCATTCATCATAGTTGCTTCCATCATAACGGCTGTTTATTAACAAGTGCTATACTTTGGTAAGAAAGGCTAATATGGAGACAGCTTTGGAATCGTTCATTATTTCATTGCTGTCTCCACATTAGTACTTCTTACCAAAGTATAGGAAAAGTTAGTAAACAGAAGGCAGCTCTCACAGTGGAGTCGCAAGGGAAGATTGAACGGGAAAGAAGCCGTTATAATGGGAGCAGTTATTCCTATTTGTTCACTTGTTAATCACAATGGCTCAGTGGTAACAGGGACCCTCAGTCAGTCAAGTGCCCTATTATGATGGCAGGTGTAAATGTAAAGAGTGTTCTTTGAGTCCCATATACAGTATACATGCAAAACAAAAACAGAGGTTTTTAGTTTAATTACTGTCACTAAAGTTTAAGCCCACCTATCATGGGTAAGTCAAACCTATTTAGGTGGGAACCTATTGCCAATACACAGCTTCATGCTTTTTTTCAACGTATCTGCTGGGTCCTACAGCCACGTTCTCGCTAGATCTTGCAGAGTTTGTGAGATCATGCAAATTCTGCAATATCTCATGAGAGCATAGTCCCAGCGGAGTCACGGTACAACCTTCACATGCAGATGGTCGCTCCCTAAAAACGCATCTAGCCAGGGAGGCCTGGCAGAATGCTGTTAGTGCATTGTGTCTGCTGGCCCTAGTGTCTGTGTCTGAGCTCTGGGATGTACAGTATGTATGTATATATATATGGGTATACATATATCTGAGGTCTGGTGTGGGTGTGTATATATGTACCTGAGGTCTGGTGTGTGTGTGTGTGTGTGTATATGTATTGGAGGTCAAGTGTGTGTGAGTGTGTGTATATGTATCGGAGGTCTGGTGTGTGTGTGTGTGTGTATATGTATCGGAGGTCTGGTGTGTGTATATGTATCGAAGGTCTGGTGTGTGTGAGAATGTGTATATGAGGTCTGGTGGGTGTGTGCAGGCCTGTGCAGTGGGTAAATGGAGTGTCTTGCCATACATTTCTATATTTACATTAATATTAAAATTGGATAGGCTTTCAGCAAAATCCTAAATTGTTTATTGGAAAGTGGTCACATTACATTAAATAAACATATTAGTAATCGGTATTGGTGAGTACCTGAAAAATAAAGTATCGGTACGTATCCTCAGTCTTAAAAAAAATGGTATCGGTGCATGCCTATTTTTAATAAGAGCATTGGTAAACGTACCACAGTAATTAACGTGAATTACTGAGTTTACAACCGACTTGCATTATTCCAACTGAGCCGTTGCCAAGTAGTAAAGCAGCCCCATTTATTAATGATAATGGCTCCCATCCTATTCCAGCCAAGCAGCAAACTTCTCTTGTGGCTCAGCTGCTGTGCCTTTGTATAGGAAGCACTAATGAGGTGATGGAAGCTGGAAAATATTAAGCAATTTTGAAGGTCACTCATTATTCTCACTCAATGTCAGCAACGACAAAAAAGTAGGAAATTTGTGTTAAGGTATGTTGTAGTGTTCCCTGATGTAGTCTTTGTAGAGTTCTGTGTGGTATGTGCTGTTTCCCTGATTTGTACTGTATTCTTTGGTTGTCCTGAAAAGTCTCCATACTCCCAACTAGCTCCAGCGGCTGTGCTAAATTAGATCTCTGCTACCTTGCCCTGGAACTGGTGAATTCCAATACAGCAGGCCTCACGCCTGGAACTAGAGGAAGCCATATGTGGAACCATGCCATGTGAGCTTGAAGGACAGAACGGCAAGACAAAGAGATTGAGAGACAGAAGTGACAGAGAAAGTCAAGTAGAAATACGAATAAATCAGAATAATGACATCCAGTGCCGTCTTGTGTTGGGGTAGGTAAGGAATCACTTTTCCACATACAATTTCACACACAACACAAATGGAGCTGCTTGGGACTAAATAACAGAATATACAACTCTGTGCACAACACACAATATTGACTTCAACGCTTACAAACTTTTTTTAAAAAAAAATCTATATTATGTTAGAGGATATTTAGTCACAAGCCGTGACCATGCATTGCATTAACCTGTCACAATGCCAAAGTACCCAATTTCTGACAGGATATATTGAATCAATTTTAGCAGCTAATTAGCTCAAATATTATTAGGCTAATTAGTTTCTACAACAGATTTCATGCAACCTTTGTCTGCCTCTTGGTTTTGATGCTCCATTTTAATATATTGGATGTGTTCTTTTTTTTCTTCAATAAAGGTTATTTTATTTTATTACATGTTTCTCATCTTGGCTAGAGGAAATTGCTTCTTATCCTTTGTGCAATCCAGATGCAAAGGTTACGCCTGTCATTATATATATATACTAGATACATTTGTTCAGCCCTTTCCAGCTTACTTCATATTTTTTCTGTAAATCATTAAAAAAAAGTAAACAGAGTTACATAATTTTCATTGTTACCATATTACTACAAGCTTAAATGGGCACTCTAGCAACTCTGACCATTTAACATAATTTAAATGGTTATAGTGAGCTCTTAGATTGTAAGCTCTCGAGCAGGGTCCTCCCTCCTACTGTTCAGTGTGTGTAATGTGTATGTATATTTGTTATTCTGTCTCTCCCATTGTACAGCATTAAGGGATTTGTTGCCGCTTTATGAATACTTGTAACTGTAACTGTGAGCTGAGTGCCCTCCACCTCACTGTAGGTGTCTATGTATGTGTGTATGAGCATATCACAGAGCTCCACAGCAATAAAACTCATGCTCATACACACCCCACATTACTGTGAGTTTTATTGTTGTGGATCTCTGTCATAAACTCATACACATACAGGGTTATCCAAAGAGATCCGAATTGCTTGAGAAAGGTAACCGAACGCTGATTTTCAGTGTTCGGTTACCTTTCCTGGCCATTCGGCTATCCAGAGAGCAGGCAATTCGCCAAATCCTGGCGAATTGCCTGCACATACGGTGCCTGTTCGGTGCCTGTTCGAGGGCAGTGAAATCCCCATAAAGAAGCACTGCTTCGGCTATTCAGAGAACACAAACCAGCAGTGAAAGGTTCCCCTAATGTCCTGCCATTCAATGGTTTAATTCGGCAGGTTTATTCAGGAGAATCCCATAGGCTTCAATGTTAAAAATATTCCCGTTTTAATTCAACATCTAATAAACCGTTCATTATAAAATTCTGCAGCAAAAAGTCTCTTTATTTATAGATTTTTTAGGATACTTTAAGCATTTTTCAGATTTTTTTTTTTATTTTTTTTTTTAAAAAGTCCGATTTTTTTTTTTTATTTTTTTTCAGTTTGCTTATTTTTTTTTGTAACAGCCCTCTTTATTATCATTCCCTGGACCTCCTGTGCAAATTTCAGACATTTTCGCTCAGTAGTTTCTTTGCAAACAGCGTTTCATTTTCCCAGATTCATACAAATGGTTTTTCTAATTTATTCACTGCCTCCTCTACGTCACAGCTGCTTCGGCTCTGTGTGATTCGGCTCCTGTTCGGCTTTTTCGAAGGTTAATCCAGATGTTTTTGCTTGTTTTCAGCGTGCATTCGGTTAGTTTTCGTCGGGTTTGCAGCAGCTTTTCCCTGTAATTCGGGGACCCTGTGGTGCTTGCTGAATACACCGCAGGGTCACCGAAATGGGATCGGCAAAAGGAACCGAATTGAAGAGAACGAAAAGTCACCGAACGTGCGGTGACTTTTCGAATCTCTTTGGATAACCCTGCAGGGCTTGACAAATTTGCTTTGAATCTAGGAGCCAACTAACAAAGTTGGGAGCCAGTTGTTTTTTCTTCTTGTGATAGTCTCCAGTCTCTGCCTCCCTCACTGCTATTACAGTTTGAAATGTACTAAGTTCTCAGGGATCCTAAGACGGTTAACAGGCAAAAGCTGAGAGGCGTAACAGTATGTAAACCTGTGTTGTGCATCTGTAAAGATACATATCAGGGCTACATAAGAGAAAGGGTGCTGTGCTTTTGAAGAAATATATATATATATGTGTGTAAAATGTTAATAACACAAGCCATTTTATCCTCTGGATCAGCCTGCATGTGTCACAGGGAATCGTGTAGGTTTCTGTCCAGAGTATAAAAAGGGGAATAAAATAAAAGCTATAAATTACTTATACTTACCCTGCTGGTCCCATAAGGCGGCAATTATACCTAATTTATTGTTTTTATTTATTAAAAAATCAGGCGCTGTCTCATTCAGTTACAATGCTACTCAATGAGACAGCTTTATGTCTAGGTAATTTCAAGGGGTGCATGTCCCTTTAAAACTGTGAAGAGTTAACACTTGTAGTTGCTGGGACTAAAAATGTTATTGTGTGTGTGTATGTGTTGTGTGACCTGATGTGTGAGCTAAACCCTGCTCACCTCCCTGCTTGTCTCCAGCACAGCATGTGGGGACTAGCAATGAGCCGAACACTCCCTGAGTTTGGTTCAAGCCCGAACCCGAACATCCCATTTGTTCGGGACGAACCCGAACCCCCATGCAAGTCAATGGGGCTGAAAATTTGGTTTTTTAGAGTGCCCTCCAAGAGGGCATATATGCTAGATATTTGCCATAAAAGGTGTATGGGGGTCCGGGTAGTGCCCTGGGGGACAGGAAACAAGAACAAAAAGTTTAAAAAAAAATTTTTTAACCACTTCAATGCTAAGGACGCGCTCAGCGCGTCCTCAGCATTGCCCCTGGTATGCGGAGGACGCGCTGAGCGCGTCCTCGCATTGGGGTCAGCGTTCGGCCGGGTTCCGGCCGATCGCTGGCCCCTCCGGTGCGGGCTGACATCCTGGATGTCAGCCGGCATCCGGAGCAGTGGCCGCCATCATTATGTGTCATCGCGCCCCCGCGATGACACATAATTCAGGCGCCCCCCCCGCATGTGCGGAGGAGGCGCCTGAAAGGGAGGGGGGGAGGTCCTTCGGACCTCTCTCCCTCCGATCGGCGGCTCACAGGGGCTTAACCCAGGCATCATTTGGAAGGGCACAGCCTGCCCTTCCAAATGATGCCTGGCATTAACCCCTGGGGAGCTGGATCGCAAATCGGCGCTGAAAAGCGCCGATTTGCGATCCTTCCCGGGAGCTGGCCGACATCTTGGATGTCGGCCAAGCTTCCGGGAACTCCCCCAGAGGACTGGCGTCATCGTGCGCAGCACGATGACGCCAGTCCTAGCATTAACCCCTAACTGCCACGAAGTGTGGAGATAGGGAGTTCCAATGAACTCCCTATCTCCCGATCCGTGGCAGTTAGGGGTTAAATTTTGATATCGTTGGATCGGCCAGAGCATGGCCGTTCCAACGATACCAAACATGAAAGTAAAAAAAAATGTAAAAAAATAAAAAAATAAAAAAATAAAAATAAAAAAAAATTAAAAAAAAAATTAAAAAAAAAAAAATAAACACTTTTTTTTTTTTTTTTTTGTTTTGTTAATGCAGCAATATTGTTCCCATTTCAATTATAATGTGAACAATGATGCTGCATTAACGATTTTTGTATGCGGTGCGTTTGTTAAAAATGGTGTCATTCCCCAAAAAAAAATGTAACGAGACCCCATCTCTAATTTTTTAACAAGCGCACCCCATACAAAATATAACCGCAATTGCTCGCATGTTAAAATGTGAAAAAAAAAACACTTTACACGCTGTAAATTATTGAAAATACATATTTTATTGCATTTTTTATTAATATACAAACATGACATAACGTATACATATAATAATGACATATTATGAATCTACCGAGTCTGACGGAAAGAACGATATATAATATGTCGATGTCATATACTAAAATAAGCTTTCAAAACACGTTTAAACATGATGCGCAAAACAGGTAAAAAATGACCTCAGCACAGGGGCGGGAAAAGCCTCAGCAGCGAAAGGGTTAAAGGGACAGTGAGTTTTCCATGAATTAAGGGTTAAAAATAAAAACCAAAAATTCCTTCAAATATCGTGCCTAGGAGGTCCCCATAACCTGCCCGTGAAGTGGCGATTTCTAGGATGTTATAGAAAACTCTTTAAAAACAAAAAAAATGACGTTTCATATGACGGTAAATGCTTTTCCTTTAATCTAACCATAAACTCTGCTTGGGGCGGCAGCCGGTATGAAAAGACATTTTAGGACGCACAGAAGAAGTTTAGTGTTTTTTTTGGCTAAATTATTGTGAAACTTATGCAGGCTTTGGATGACAGTAACAATAGGTGCTTTAAAATTGGGCTTTTAGCGTCGGCAACAGTGCCGTCACACCGTAACCCCTCTGAGGATATGAATCTGATACAGGCGTCAATGGCAGTGCACCCAGATATTGTGCCTTTAGTGCCAGGCATGCAAGTACTATCATACAGTAACCCCTCTGTGGTATTGTGGAAGAGTGCAGGGGTGGACCATGCGGTCCTATATTAAAAAGATATGAATCTGGGAATGGGCGTCAGTGCACCTAGATATTCTGCCTTTGGTGCAAGACTGCCAGGCCAGCAAGTATCATCATACAGTAACCCCTCTGTGGTATTGTGGAAGAGTGCAGGGTTGGACCCTGCTGTTCAAAAAACTTAAAATGATATAAATCTGGCACAGGCGTCAGTGCAGCCAAATATTGTGCCTTTCATGGCAGCAAGTGCATTCACACCGTAACCCTTTTGTGGTATTGTGGAAGAGTTCAGTGCTGGAGGTTTTGTGCATGCAGAAGACATACCCGATCTATTCCGTTACTTCGGCATCAGGGGATTGATAGCTGCTGATCCAGGACTGATTCATTTATAAATGTCAGCCGGTCTACAGAGTCGGTGGACAGACGCACTCTTTTGTCTGTGACAAAACCTTCAGCGGCACTGAACGTCCTTTCGGAAAGCACGCTAGATGAAGGGCAACCTAGTAGCTGCATAGCATATTGGCTAAGTTCTGGCCAGTGATCCAATCTCAACACCCAGTAAGCCAGTGGATCATCTGCTGGAAAGGTATCCAGGTCTGCCCTTGCCCCTAGGTAGTCCTGCACCATATGGTGAAGACGCTGGCAATGGGTGCCTACATTTGACGTCCCTGGGCGTCGAGGACTAAAAAAAATTAATAATGCATCAGTCAAGCGGCCCTGGCCTTCACCGCTATTCCTCTGATCACCTGCAGCCTCAGAAGCACGTGTGTCAGCACTTGGTAATCTACCAGTGCCTGGAAAGGTGTTACACAAGTGTCGCTTTAGAGCGTCCTCAAGTTTTTTCATCCTGTGCTCCCTCTGTGAGGGCAGGATGAGCTCTGCAACTTTCCCCTTGTATCGTGGATCAAGAAGGGTTGCCAACCAGTAATGATCCCTCTCCTTGATAGCACGAATCCTGGGGTCCTTTAGCAGGCTTTGCATCATTAGGGAGCCCATGCCACGTAGGTTGGAGGTGGCATTTGCTGCCGAGTCTTCCTGGTCAATGAGGATGACCGTATCGTGCCCTTCCTCCTCCCAGCCATGCACAAGCCCTTCTGTTTCTGGGCACACAAAACCCTCCCTTGAGGAATCCCCACCTTCAATGCCCCCACTACTTAAATAGTCCTCCTCCTCCTGTCTGATCTGAGTAGGACCCGCTGGAATGCTGTCTGCAGAAAGACTGGGGCCTTGAGAGCTAGGGAAGGCCTCCTCTTCCTCCCGCTGCTCTGCCTCTAGAGCCACATCTATAATTCCCCACAGAGTGTGCTCCAGCAGGAACACCAAAGGAATGGTGTCACTGATGCATGCACTGTCCCTGCTCACCATCCTCGTTGCCTCCTCAAATGGTGACAGTACAGTGCATGCATCCTTGATCATCAGCCACTGCGGGGGGGAAAAAAAACAACTTGACCTGAACCTGTCCTTGTGCCATACTCACACAGGTACTCGTTGATGGCCCTCTGCTGCTTGTGCAGACACTGCAGCATTGCTAATGTTGAGTTCCACCTGGTGGGCATGTCACAGATCAGACGGTTTGTGGGAAGGTGGAATTCTCTTTGAATTTCTGCCAGGCGAACGCTTGCTGGGAATGACCGTCTGAAGTGGCTGCAGACTTTTCTGGCCTGGATGAGAAGCTCTGGCAGCCCTGGGTACTTGGTTAGGAAACGCTGTACCACCAGATTTAGGACGTGTGCTAGGCATGGTACATGCGTCAATTTACCCTTGAGTAGGGCGGAGAGAAGGTTGCTGCCATTATCGCAAACGATCATTCCCAGCTCAAGCTGGCGTGGTTTAAACCATCTCTACACCTGCCCCTGCAGAGCTGACAAAATTTCTGACCCGGTGTGGCTCCTGTCACCTAAACAAACCAGCTCAAGCACAGTATGGCATCTTTTTGCTTGAGCCATTGCGTAGACCCTGTCAGGCGTGGGTTTAACTGCCACTTCGCCAGAGACAGAGAAGGAGGAGGAGGAGGAGGAGGAGGAGGAAGAGGTGGTGGAGCAGACAGACCTCATACAAGCAGCTTTCTGGAGGAGTGGTGGATGAACAAGCTCCAGCACAGAGCCCCGTCTTGGATCCCTCCCAACTGCAATCAGAGTTACCCAGTGTGCCGTGAAGGAAATGTAACGACCCTGTCCATGCTTGCTGGACCACGTGTCTAAAGTGACATGCACCTTGCTGCTGACTGCCTTTCCCAATGACTGGATAACATTGTCTTCCACGTTCTGGTATAGTGCTGGAATGGCCTTGCGTGAAAAGTAATGGCGTTTTGGAACCTGCCACTGTGGTACAGCGCATTCAGCAAACTCACGGAAGGGAGCAGAGTCCACCAGCTGGAAAGGCAGCAGCTGCAATGCGAGTAATTTTGCTAAGCTGGCATTTAGACGCTGTGCTTGGGGATGGTTGGGACTATATTTTTTCTTTCGCTGCAGCAGCTGCGGCAACGTAATCTGACTGCGTAAATCTTCAGCTACTGGGATGATGTCACATTGTGAGGAAGGAACTGCCGGTACATCCATTACTGTAGCATCATCCCTGTCGGTGGAGGTTGTAGGCAATTGCATGGCAGGACATACAGTGTGGGTAGAGACAGATGAGGAGGACCTACGCAAAGTTTTGCCCCAATGGGATGTGTGGCACTTGTTCATATGTTGCCTCAAGCACGTGGTACCCAATTGTCCGGTGTTTATCCCACGCTTCAGCCTCCTCTGACATAGATTACAAATAGCAACGGTGGGGTCTGCTACACATTTCTTAAAGAACTCCCAGACAGCAGAGTTCCTGCATGTATTCTTTGAGACAACAGCGCTCTGCACCGGAGCAGCTCTGACATGTGATGCCTTGGACTGGCTATTGCTACGGTTGGTCACAGAGGATGTTGTGCCTCGTGTTTGCTGTGCCTCCTCCTCCCCCTCCTCCTCACTTGATTCCTCAGTTCGATCTGGCACCCAGGTGGAGTCAGTGACCTCATCATCATCAATGTCATCTTCACCCCCTACCTCCTCGTCACTGGAGCCAACTTGGCAGTATGCTGCAGCTGCTGGGGCAACATGAGTGCCAGTAATTTGTGTGTCATCACTAGCACCCCCTTCCTCTAGGTTGATTATATTCCCTTGCTCAACCTCAGAGATTGAATCAGAGCACTGTACTTGCTGCGCATCCTCAAGCAGCATGTCACTCTCATTGTAGTCAAACAATTCAGCTGACTCCTCCGTGTGTGATAGCGAGGCTACGGCAGGAGTAGCTGTGGACATGGAGGCTGCATTAGATGCTTTGGCAGCTGAGGTGGACTGTAAAGCACTAGAAGCCTGGCTGGCAGAGGACTCGGAGGATGAGGATGGCCTGGTTAGCCAATCCACCAAGTCCTCTGTATGTTGCTGCTGCTGCTTAAGACGGCCAGCACCAGTTAGAAAGGACAAGCGTGCCCCTGCAGAGGATGCACCACGTCCACCACGACCAGAGGCACAGCCTCCCGACACAGGGGCTGCTTGCCCTCTTATCTGTGTCTGGGAGCGTCTGCCTGTCCTTTTTGTTCTTTCAGACATGGTGAGTGATATATAGATTAAATATATACAGAACTCTGATTCAACTCTGGTATAAAGATTTAAATAACTCTGGTATAACTCAGTGAGACACACTGATAGCTGGCAGCCAGTGACAAGAGATAGATCACCTCTATTCACAAATGTTTTAAAGAAATTAGTGAGCCCCAAAATACAGCGTGGTACTTTTTGTATGACGAGACACAGATCACCTTAATTCCCAAGTGTTTTAAAGAAAATAGTGAGCCCCAAAAAAAATTGCTGGCTGTGTGACGAGACACAGAAAGTCACCTCAATTCACAAATGTTTTAAATAAAGTTGTAAACCCCTAAAAAAAACTTGCTGGCACAGTGACAAGACACACATCACCTAAATTCCCTGATATTTGGTCGAAATGAGACCCCCAGACCCCCCCAGTAGCGTGGCAGACCGGCAGTAACAACACACACAACTATCTTCTTTGAAATCTCCTCTGAAATGCGTGCAGAAGCACTGCGTTGAAACCTTATATAGTGTGCTGCGGGACTTAGCTCTGTGAGCCCATGATTGGGCAAAATTTGCCCAATCAGGACTCTGAGCGGTGATTGGCATAGTGTTCAACCAGTCTTGCACCAGACCTGTGGTCAGGTGCAAGGCTGTAGCCAATTAGGAGCTTCAGGCAGTGGGAAAATGCATTGTGGTTGAACATGCGGCGAACACCCGGAAATGTTCGGGGGTTCGCGATCTGCTCGAACAGGCTAAGTTCGGGTCGAACCCCGAACCGTCCGAATCCGAACAGCTCATCCCTAGTGGGAACTAGCAGGGAAGAGGAAAGCAAAGGTGACTTAGGCTGGGGTCAGACTAATGCATTTTGAACGTGCGTTTAGGCACACTTAATCACGGTCGTAGTAGCAGCAAATGCCGGGCAATATACAAAGTACGGCCGCACGAAAGTTCGGCCGCGCAACACAAGTGGCAAACGCATTTTTCAAGAACGTTGAACCGCTAGTACTGTCGTACAGAGTGCGCTGCGTCCGTATAGCGGTGTGTGTGTGCGTGATTAGGAGAAGTCAGACGCTGCTAATGTCCGGCCTACATAACGTCCAAATTGATTTGGTTACTCATATTTCTCGTTTTATTTACGATCCATAAAAAATCATGCACGAAAATGCACATCATATGACCGCTTTCGCGTCTTCCGTGAAACAATACGTCAATGCGTTCGGACGCACGTTTTTACGGACGACGCAAAAAATGCATTCATTTGACCCTAGCCTTAGGTGCACACATTCTGCCAGCCGTACACACTCTGACACACACACACTCTGACACACATACTCATACACTCTGCCAGCCACACACACATTCTGCCAGCCACACACACTCTGCCAGCCACACACACACACACTCTGCCAGACACACACACACTCTGCCAGACACACACACCCTGCCAGCCACACACACACACACACACACTGCCAGCCACACACTCACTCTGCCAGCCACACACACACACACATACTGCCAGCCACACCACACACTCTGCCAGCCACACACACTCTGCCAGCCACACACACTCTGCCAGCCACACACACACTCTGCCAGACACACACACCCTGCCAGCCACACACACACACACACTGCCAGCCACACACTCACTCTGCCAGCCACACACACACACACTCACTCTGCCAGCCACACACACACACACATACTGCCAGCCACACACACACACATACTGCCAGCCACACACACACACACACTCTGCCAGCCACACACACACTCTCTCTCTGCCAGCCACACACACACACTGCCAGCCACACACTCACTCTGCCAGCCACACACACACACACACTCTCTCTGCCAGCCACACACACACACACACACACATACTGCCAGCCACACACACACACACACACTCTGCCAGCCACACACACACTCTCTCTCTGCCAGCCACACACACACTCACTCTCTGCCAGCCACACACACACACACACACTCTCTGGCAGTGTCATGCCCCACCTTTGATAGACTGCTTATGTACCTGTAATGCACAGCCTGGCTCTAAGAACTTTGCCCTGGATCTCTTTCTCGGATTTCATTTCCAGGTTTTGCCCAGGCTCAGCACCTTGTCCAGGTTCCTGGAGATCCAGCCTGGGTTTTCCTGTCCAGCTTGGGAGTTACAGCTGAAACCCATCTGCTATTAAGCCTCCATGAATAGCAGAGAGACCCAGCAAGGTTGGTTCTGCATTAAGGTTCCTGACTGAAGTCACTTGGCCGTGTGCATACCTGCAAGCTGAACCAGTGTTTCCTGTTGCTGTACAGTGTCTCCAAGTCCATCCAGTGCCTTCCAGTGTCTCCAGTGTTTCAAGTGTCTCCAGTATCCATCATCTCAGTTCCAGTCTTTATCCTGATTCCTGCCATTACTCTGCCCTGCTGTTCCTGGATACATCATCGTACACCCTCCTTCATTGCCTGGAACTTCCTGCAATCTCCACCTGCTCTGTATCCAAGATCCTTGGTCAAGACCTTCGGTTGCTGCACAAGTGTACCCTGTGCCTACAAGTGTACCCTGTGCCTACAAGTGTACCCTGTGCCCACAAGTGTACCCTGTGCCTACAAGTGTAACCTGTGCCTACAAGTGTAACCTGTGCCTACAAGTGTAACCTGTGCCTACAAGTGTATCCTGCTTCTATCTCCGTTCAGACCTTGGCCAAAACCTCCTGGTTGCTGCACAAGTGGGATCTCTCTACTACGTAGCTCATTATCCTGTGTCTGGATATCTACCGGTGGCTCATACTGCTCTCACCACCTTCCCTGACCTTCAATCAAGGTACCATTGCCAGCCGTCCAGATTCATTCTTTGTGGACCCTGTCTGCAGTCTGGGACTAATTGCTCACCATCCTATGCTATTAGACTTTTACCTGTGCTGTCCAGAAGGGGCATCATCTGTTTATTCCAGTGCCTGCTGCCAAGTTCCATTTGTGTTCATTAAACCTATATTATTTGCTTGCTATCCTGTCTGGCCTCCCCTCTGTGTCGTCGCCTGCTGGGCTCACACCTGAATCGCACACGCCACCTGACAGCCAGCTACATACACACACACACACACTCTGCCAGGCACACACTACCTCACTCTAACTCTGCCAGCCACACACTCACTCTCTCTGGCAGTCACACACAGTTCCAGGCTCCTGTCTCACCTCTCCCTGCCGAGTATCAGACACGTGGCTGCAGGGGGGGAGGGACGGCCTGCCTTCACTACAGCCAGATGATTGGCTGTGAAGGCAGCCTATCCAGCTCATGTTTGGGCAGTGAGCGAACAAGGCAGAGCCCCGCCCTCTGGCACATATTAGCTAAAGCAGAGGGAAAGGGGCGTGTAGAAGTATCCAACAGCAACAGATCATCTACTGGGGGCGGAGAATACACGGAGGTGTAAAAAACCTTAGCTCTGCAGCATCTTACCCGCAGCAGCGCTAAAGTTTTTTTCTCTCTTTAGATGTTACAATAGATCTGCTGCCCGGCCAATTTGTAATGCCTTCTGCCTACAGTGAATGGGCTGACAAAAGCCCAGACACCTGGACCACTGGTGTATTTTGGCCTAGGCCGACTAGGCCCAGGCCTAGGGCGGCACTTTCCAGGGTGCGGCGGCCCGCATTGGGTGGCCCCACCCCTAAAAAAAAAATAAAAAATTTTTTTTTTACTTTTGCAAAGTATTTTACCAGGAAGGATACATTGAGATTTCACTAATTTACACTTTCAATTTCACTTTCCAGGGGGCAGCAAAAAACCTCACCACTAAATGGGTTACTCACAGAGCACCGAAATGACGCCAACTTTTTGGTGTTCTGTAGTTCCCTGCACTTAGGAGAATAAAATTTCCCCACCCTGCAGTGAATTCACCATTCACCGCAGGGTCCCCAAAGTGCATGGAGTCGGCCGCTGAATGCTGCCACCGCAAACCCGTGGCCTGCTGTTTTCAAAAGAACTACTGAACGAAAATGTCTGGAATTTACATATAAGATCGATAATAAAAAGTTCTGTTACAGAAAAAAGAAAAACTGCTATTAAAAAAAAGGGGGGGGAATTTTGACCAAAAAAATCTGAAAAATGACTAAAAGGTACTGAAAAAAAATCAATAAGTAAAGACTTTTTACTGCAGATTAAAATAATAAATGATTTATTAGATATTGCATAAAAACGGGAATATTTTTAACATTGAAACCTATGGGGTTCGCCTGAATAAACCTGCTGATTGAAACCACCGAACATCAGGGCATTTCACTGACATTTCTCTGAGTCTCAGTACCACATGACTGGCTAAACCACGTGAAACGCACGCGCGCAGCTGCCCGCCCTTTCGTTAACACAGACTCTATTCTGGACTGAACACCCACCGGGAAGGGAATCAAAGCTACAGTGCACCCTCTGACAGTGGCACCCCACTGCTGACAAGATGGCTCCACAGCATAATTGCTGTGTGCTCATATACACTCGGTTTGCTGGGAGTTTTACTGCAGTGGATTCTGATGCACTCATACACACCACACATTGCATTGCTGGGAGTTTTATTGCTGTGGATTCTGATACGCTGACACACACCACACATTGCATTACTGTGAGTTTTATTGCTGTGAATTCTGATGCACTCATACACACCGCACATTGCATTGCTGGGAGTTTTATTGCTGTGGATTCTGTGATACACACTGCATAGTACTGTGAGTTATATTGCCCTGGAGCTCTGGGATACGCTCATACACACTGCACATTACTGTGAGTTTTATTGCTGTGCAGTTCTGTGATATGCTCATACACACTGCACATTTCTGTGGGTTTTATTGCTGTGCAGCTCTGATATGCTCATACACAGTGCCCATTTCTGTGGGTTTTATTGCTGTGCAGCTCTGTGATACGCTCATATGCAGTGCACGTTTCTGTGGATTTTATTGTTCAACCAATTAGAGCGGCTGTGATCCCGTTTACTTGACATGCGTTGCTGTTCTTTGTAAAAATGCTTGAATTTAAACATTTCATAATTTTCTTTATCTCAATAGATACATTTGAAATGGTATACAAAATATACAAGTAGGCACTTGGTATCCACTTTTAATATAAAGAGAGGAAAAGGTGGAGCTTAAAGAGGAAGGGTGGGGATTAACCAGGAAGAGGTGTGCCCTTGACAGGAAGGGGTGCGTCAAATTTAAATTAGGGGTCCACGAGTTTAGTCAGGCCTAGGGCAGCACAAAACCTAAATACACCACTGACCTGGACGCTATTTATAATCGCCATTGCAACCTGGCTCCTGGGGTTTGTTGACCCCTGTCATGTACTACGCATATTACTGTGAGTTTTAGTGTTGTGGATCTCTGTCATATGCTCAAACACGTGGCACATTACTGTGAGTTTTATTGTTGTGGATCTCTGTCATATACTCATACACACGGCACACTACTGTGAGTTTTATTGTTGTAGATCTGTCATATGCTCATACACACGGCACATTACTGTGAGTTTTGTTGCTGTGGAGCTCTGATACGCTTATACACAAGGCACATTACTGTGTCACAGAGAT
Source organism: Leptobrachium leishanense (assembly GCA_009667805.1). Classification (NCBI taxonomy): domain Eukaryota; kingdom Metazoa; phylum Chordata; class Amphibia; order Anura; family Megophryidae; genus Leptobrachium; species Leptobrachium leishanense. The sequence goes on along the minus strand of CM019065.1, from coordinate 286,835,434 downwards.
CCACAACAATAAAACTCACAGTAATGTGCCGTGTATATGAGCGTATCACAGAGCTAGCTCCACAGCAATAAAACTCAGTAATGTGCTGTGTGTATGAGAGTATCACAGAGCTCCACAGCCCCCCCCCCACACGCACACTCCAACCCTATGCACGCACACACACACAATTCCTGCACACACACACACAATCCCTGCACACACACAACCCCCCCCCCGCACACACACACAATCTCTACACACACAATCAATAACTGCACACACACTCACACACTGGTTTGTGACATACTTACCCTCATCCTTAAATCCCTTGCTGCCTCGGATGTCCAGCTGGTCTCTCTCCCTCCCTACACGTGCTGGACACTTCCAGCCCATGAGCAGGGGAGGCTCTGCTTGCTGCTGTGAGAGGGGGCGGAGCCAGCATGTCCCATGTGAGCAGGCAGCCTCGTCTTTCCCCCCACCCCAGCAGGGCCTACACTTCCGGCACAGCATGTGGAAGTTTGATCCCACACGCTGCCGAGTCAATTGGAGACACTTTGCCCGACTCCTGCAAGGCCAATCCAGCCCCCCACCCATATGGGCCCTCGGGCAGTGCCCAAGTGCCCGATGGGTCTGTCCGCCTCCTGCGTCTGTGTGTGGAGCTCATTTTTACCGCTTTTCCTCATCATGTTTAAACGAGATTTGAAGTCACGTTTTATTATATGACTCAGACATATTATATATCGTTCTTTCCGGCAGATTCATAATATATCATTATTATATGTATACGTAATGCCCTGCCTGTATATTATAACAAAAAATACAATAAATTTTAAATTTTTAATCATCTACAGCGTCTAAAGTGTTTTTTTTTCACCATTTATCATATGACAGCAGTGTATTTTGGCCTAGGGCGGAATTTTTCCAGGGGTGGCGCCACCCCACGAGACCCGCCGGTCACTGTGACTGGCTGCCCTGTGGGACGCGCTGTCTACGGCCGCCGCTGATTCACTGAATCACCGACTGCTGACCGCTGCCGCATGGAGGAAGTGTGCACCGGGAGGAAGTGATACAAAGTCACTTCCCCCCAGCGCTCACTTCACGCAGATGCCGCCAGAGGAGAGGTGCCGCGCCACGCAGGATCAAGCCCCCAGGTTTGAACGGGGGGGCGCGGGGGGCACACTTCAACGACATGATTGTTATGAGCTGGGGGCATTATATATGTGTGAGCTGGGGGCATTATACATGTGAGCTGGGGGCACTATATACATGTGTGAGCTGGGGGCATTATAAATGTGTGAGCTGGGGGCATTATACATGTGAGCTGGGGGCACTATACATGTGTGAGCTGGGGGCACTATACATGTGAGCTGGGGGCATTATATATGTGAGCTGGGGGCACTATACATATGTGAGCTGGGGCACTATACATGTGTGAGCTGGGGCATTATATATGTGTGAGCTGGGGGCATTATACAATGTGAGCTGGGGACACTATACATGTGTGAGCTGGGGGCATTATACATGTGTGCTGCGGGCATTATACATGTGAGCTGGGGCATTATACATGGAGCTGGGGGCACTATACCTGTGTGAGCTGGGGGCACTATACGTGTGAGCTGGGGGCACTATACTTGTGTGAGCTGGGGCATTATACATGTGTGAGCTGGGGCACTATATACATGTGTGAGCTGGGGGCACTAAACATGTGTGAGCTGGGGGCATTATACATGTGTGAGCTGGGGGCATTATACATGTGAGCTGGGGGCACTATATACATGTGTGAGCTGGGGGCTCTATATACATGTGTGAGCTGGGGCATTATACATGTGAGCTGGGAGCACTATATACATGTGTGAGCTGAGGGCTCTATATACATGTTTGAGCTGGGGGCATTATACATGTGAGCTGGGGGCTCTATATACATGTTTGAGCTGGGGGCATTGTACATGTGAGCTGGGGGCTCTATATACATGTTTGAGCTGGGGCTTTATACATGTGAGCTGGGGGCACTATATACATGTGTGAGCTGGGGGCACTATATATGTGTGTGTGAGCTGGGGGCACTATATACATGTGTGAGCTGGGGCACTATATACATGTGTGAGCTGGGGCAATATATACATGTGTGAGTGGAGGCAAAATATATATCCCTGTGAGTTGGGGCAAAATATATATCCATGTGTGAGCTGGGGCAAATATATATATATCCATGTGTAAGCTGGGGGCAAATATATATATATATATATATATATATATCCATGTGTGAGCTGGGGCAAATATATATATATATATATCCATGTGTGAGCTGGGGGCAAATATATCTGCCTTTCACTGCGAACCGAACACCAGCTCTTGGCCAAAACTGGTAGAATGCCCCCCCAAACCTGTGTCTGGATCCGCCCCTGAGTGGGGGGTTATTGAGATGAGTGTGTGGAGGGGGTTGCTGAGTGTGGGGGGTGCTTAATGACATGAGTGGGGGTACTTAATGACATGAGTGGGGGGTGTTTGACATGGTATGGGGTGCTTGATGAGCTGATGAGTGAGGGGTGTTTGAGTGGGGGGTGGCGTGAAAAGAAAAGAGGTGGGGGCCTTAATGAAGTGGCGGCTTTAATGAAATGAAGAGTGGGGGTGGAGTGAAAAGAAAAGAGGTGGGGGCTTTAATAAAGTGAAAAAAAGGTTTGGGGGTTGTGCAATGAAATGAAGAGTGGGGGGAGTTCAATGAAATGAGAGTTGGGGGGTTGGGGTGAAAAGAAAAGAGGGGGCGTTTGGAATTAAATGAGTTATTTCTGTGCAGCTCTGTAATACGCTCATACACACTGCACATTTATGTGTGTTTTAATACTGTGCAGTTCTGTGATACGCTCATACACTGCACATTTCTGTGGGTTTTATTGTTATGCAGCTCTGTGATACGCTCATACACTGCACATTTCTGTGGGTTTTATTGCTGTGCAGCTCTGATACGCTCATACACTGCACATTTCTGTGTGTTTTAAATGCTGTGCAGCTCTGTGATACGCTCATACACACTGCACATTACTGAGTTTTATTGCTGTGGAGGTCTGTGATATGCTCATACACAATGCACATTTCTGTGGGTTTCATTGCTGTGCAGCTCTGTGATACGCTCATACACAATGCACATTTCTGTGGGTTTTATTGTTCAATTAGAGCAGCTGAGATCCAGTATACATGACATGCATTGGCTGATCTTTGTAAAAATGCTTGAATTTAAACATTTCATAATTTTATTTATCTCAATATATAATTTGAAATGGTATACAAAATATACAAGTAGTTACTTGGTATCCACTTTTAATATACAGGGAAGAAGAGGCGGAGCTCAAAGAGGAAAAGGGGGAGCCTAAAGAGGAAGGGTGGGGTTTAACCAGGAAGAGCTGTGACCTTGACAGAAAGGGGTGTGTCAAATTTAAATTAGGGTGCACAAGTTTAGTCAGGCCTAGGGCAGCACAAAACCTAAATACACCACTGCATAGTAGTCTTGTCAACTTTGAAAACATTTTCGTAGTGAACATTCATTAGTATATTTAGTGACGTCACAAGAAGTGATGGACTTTAATACACCCAGACAATGGCTCCCTACTGGATCTAGAAATGTGCTGTGAGATCTCATAGGGATCTATCAGAATTAAAAAGTTACAATCACCAAAGGTTGAATTCCTTAAGGATCGCAATTTTAAAAATGGAAAGGAAATCTAACCCTTGCAGATTTTAACTTCTTTTTTTTTTAAACATGTTTTTATTAAGGTTTTTCATGAAACCTAGAATTATACATTTAAAGTATATTGAAGAAAAAGAGAAAGAAAAAAGAGGGAAGATGAGAAGAAAGAGGGATGGAGAGTAAGAGAGGGACGGGGGAGAAAATGGGCCTGCAATAATATCAAACTTTTGTACAATCAATCCTGCATTTCTGGGGTATTAAAAACTAATAACCATAATTAACCAGAAGTAGTCGGGCGACTATTATTGCATGTCTCGTAGATGTTTTGAATATCCCATAGCTGCCAAGGATCTTTTTTGGCCGGCCGGGAGTCTAACTTTTTAAGGCTGACAAATCCCCAAGAGAGCTCACTGCTCATTTCTAGATCTTGCAAGAAACTCCAGTGAATAAGGCCCAATAATATGTTCCTAGTGTTTTTTTAAAGATTTAGGGCCATATTACATAGTTGGTGCTAACTTAACCAGAGCTGTTGTAAACTTCCCAGAGCCATTATAGCCTATGGTGGTTTTAAGTTTACAACAGCTCTGGTTAAGTTAGCACCAACATTGTGATATTGCCCTTACACTTTGTATATGTGTAGCGCTGTGGTTAATTCTTTATTGTGGCAGTACCTATTTTTGGCCACCGGAGGGAGACAAGCGCAATGTGAGACACTGAATGTTACATTTGGACTACATTTCCCGGCATGCTTTGGGAACGGACACAGGAAGTGGGTGGGGCAGAGAGACTTACATCCTGAGCCTCGTGGAGAGAGCGGGCCGAGAGCGCCAGGGAGTGAGAGAGGCAAGACACAGTGCTGCAGAACGTAACAGCGTCCAGGCCGGAGCGCAGGTGCGGCCTAACAGAGTCACAGATCGGGTTACTCAGCCTTACCAAAGGGAGACCTAGTGATCCATAAGATTACCCAAGCTGCTATTGAGGAAGCCAGAAGACCCCGAGTAAGGAGTACCGCAGGTCGATCGGACTGGGAGAGCAGGCGGTAAACTGGACAAGTCGCGGCAGGAGCAGAAAGCCAGACAGCGGATCCAGAAGCCGAGAGAGCCCAGTCAACATCGAGCAGAGAGACGTCCTGGGTCCAGCGGAGCCTCAAGTATCGGGCGGATGGGTGAGAGGCCTTCTAGGCCATTGCAAAACCACGAAAGCACGCTGCTGTTTGTTTCTAAAACCCACAGGGCCCCAACTTGACTAGTCGAAGATACATCTTGAGAAATTCACTGGCCAGTTGAATAGTGTACCCGGGTACCATAACACACACACACTTACATTCCGGGACACAACCTGTGCGGGACTCACTCCCCAATCACAAAGGGGTTAAAGATAATTTTCAATTTATTTTCCGCTGCGCGTTTCCTCGAAATACGAAGCATTGTGTTTTCTTTTCCGCTGCGCGTTTCTCGAATTACGAAACCTTGTATTTCTTTTCCGCTGCGTGTTTCCTCGAAATACGAAGCATCGTATTTCTTTTCCGCTGCGCGTTTCCCGCATTACGAAGTACTGTAAATATATCTACGAACACTGTGTTATTCATTATATGCCATTTATTCTAGTAAACTATATAATTTATAAAATCCACAACGGTGCTGGAGTATATTTATTCCCTAGTGCGGGGAGACTGACCCGAGGTTTAATTTCAGCGGCTCCTCCGGGAGTGAGCGCTACATATGTATGAATGTTATGGCTGTATATGAAAGGCTCCAGGATAGACCATGGGATTGTGTGTGCTGAGAGCAGTGTGGGAAAATATATGTGTGATGAGAGTTAAATGTAATTCCCATAATAGAGTTTTTAAACCTGCTGAAAAGTGGGATCCTCAACAAACATTTTATAGGTTCAGTGGTTCCCTTGCTTTTGCTAATTCTAGAATAGCCTTCGTGGAAGTGAAATTTTGGCTCGGGATTTGGAGTTATTTTGAAGGTAATTTTTTTAACAAGATGTTTCATGCAAAAATTGATGACTTAGTCTGTTGACACATTATTAGGGTTGCTCTGTTATGTTTGTTTTTTCTCTTTGACGGATATCCAGTTTTTGGTGTCACCGGGGAAACCTCCCAGCTGCACATGTAAGGCTAGGGTCAGAGTAACGCAGTATTAACGTGCGTTTAGCCGCACTAAATCACGGCCGCGCTAGCAGCAAATTACGTCCAATGCCGGGCAGCATACGAAGAACGGGCGCACAGAAGTGCGGCCGCGCAACGCAAATGGCAAATGAATGCATTTTTTCGAGAACGTCAAACCGCTAGTACTGACGTACAGAGTGCGCTGCGTCCGCTAGCGGCATGTGTGTGTGATTAGGAGACATCAGACGCTGCTAATGTCCGGCCAACATCACGTCCAGACGCAAAAAGTGTTATATTGATAACCGTACAAAATCACGAATGAAAATGCGCATCGTATGACCGCTATCGCGTATTCCGTGAAAAAATGCGTCCATTCGTTCGAACGCACTTTTTCACGGACAGCGCGAAAAATGCGTTAGTCTGACCCTAGCCTTAAGCTTGCTGTAGTAGCATGTGATCTGGCCCAAAAAAAGTAAATATTAAATATTTCTAAATACATTACTGAAGTGTGATATTGGGACTCTATTATGTAATTCACACTATGAAATACGTTTGTTCCTGGCTACAAGTCATTCCCAGTTTATTACACTTTTACAGGTCCCAAGGCTTTTCATCATCTGCAATGAGATCTGCCCAGACCAGAAAGTGTTTCAGTCATTCAAGATGTTGAAAGGTTTATCAGAGGAGTCTCATTGTATTCCACTAACCTGGCCTTAATTGGATTACAGCATTGGCAGAAGTTCCATTTACTAGATAAGATAATTGCTGCTGTATTCTAGTTGAGATCTTTAAAGTGACATTGACACCTTCCACTTGCCCTGTGATGCCCAATCAAGCGATAGATATTGCATTGATCAAAGATCCCTTGATGAGAAAGTGCTATTATTCTCTTGCTTGAGTATCTCTGAATGAAGTAAACCAAGCAGCTCTGTATGAGTGGTCCTCAGGGATCAGGGATATTGCAAACTCGCTAAGTAGTCAGCACATCGGGAGTTAATCATCTGCCAGGATTGAGCATAGGTCTGTCCTACCGCTGCCAGCTATCACTGCTCCTTCAACAATCGGAAGTCAGTGATAGTGAATTTATCATAGTGGTTTACTCTAGATTTACAGGACAAGTTTGGGAAAACAAGTCCAAAATTTAACTACTTCTTCCAATCTAGCCATTAACATGGGAGGACATGTGTAGCAATATTATGCCCTTCCTGCCAATTGAGTACCGGAACCAAAGACATGCAGAAGGACTGCACCTATGTGCAAGCCTTTTGGTTTCTTCCAATTTTGAATATGTGAATACAATTTGCATTGATGGAGTTGGATCATCATTGATTGGTGTTTTTTATTTGAAGAAGCATAAACTAAAGCATCCAGCACTCTTCCAGTAACGTCAGACAAAAAGTATACATCTTATAGGATATACTGTACATTAAAATGACCGTTTCGGCTAAGGTTTGTATGAATATTTCCTTGGAGGCAGCACCTGGGCATTTAACCCCCTCAACCAGTGGACAGAGTGCTTATCCTATTATTCATTTTTGATTTATAAGTATATATATATATATTAGAGTCCCAAGTAGTTTAGCTCAACGCTCTGGAAATATCTAAAAGATGCCAAAGTGCTGTGTCCCAGATACAAGATAGTATAGCAACAGATATGGGATCACTCACGGACTTAAAATAAAACAATAAACTTTTACTGGAGATACATTAATAAAATCCAACGTTTCGGCTCATACAAGAGCCTTCATCGAGGATAGTGAGGAAGGCTCTTGTATGAGCCGAAACATTGGATTTTATTAATGTATCTCCAATAAACGTTTATTGTTTTATTTTAAGTCCGTGAGTAGGGATGAGCCGAACACCCCCGTGTTCGGTTCGCATTCGAAATCGAACAAATTTCAAAAGTTCGAGTTCGAACACGAACCGAACTCCATGCAAGTCAATGGGACTCGAAAGTTCGAATTTTAGAGTGCCCTGCAAGAGGGCATATATGCAAGATATTTGCCATAAAAGGTGTATGTGGGTCCGTGTAGTGCCCTGGGGGACAGGAAACAAGGACAAAAAGTTTAAAAAAAAAGTTTTTAAAGGGACAGTGAGTTTTCCATGAAATAAGGGTTAAAAAGAAAAAAGAAAAATTCCTTCAAAGATTGTGCCTAGGAGGTCCCCATAACCTGCCCGTGAAGTGGCGGATTTGTAGGATTATAGAAACATTTAAAAACAAAAAAATGACGTTTCAAATGACGGTAAACGGTTTTCCTTTAATCTATTCATAAACAACTGCTTGGGCGGCAGTCTGTATTAAAAGAGGAGACCTTTTAGGACACGCAGAACAAGTTCAGTGATTTTTTGTCTAAATTATGGTGAAACTTATGCAGGCTTTGGATGAAAGTAACATGCAAAAAGAAAACCGTGATCACCACCATACAAATATTTGAATAAAATAATACGTATCTGCGTGCTGCCAAGCAAAGCACTGTCCCCTCAGTGCTGACAGGAAATACAAAAAAAGGAGATGATCAACTCCCATTCCAAACAGGAGGGGTAACAAAGTACTTGCTACGTGTTTACTTTGTATTCACATCTTGTGAGTGTTATTCCAGCGGGGCTCATTGTGGTTTTAAAATTATCTGCAGTCTGCACTATGGACTTGGAATTTATTTTACAGATACTGCTCCTACCCCCTTTTTTTGTTTTGGATGAAAGTAACAATAGGTGCTTTAAAATTGGGCCTTTAGTGTCGGCAACAGTGCCATCACACCGTAACCCCTCTGTGGTATTGTGGAAGAGTGCAGGGTTGGACCCTGCGGTCCAATATTAAAATGATATGAATCTGGTACCGGCGTCAGTGCACCCAAATATTGTGCCTTTCATGGCAGCAAGTGCCTTCACACTATAACCCTTTTGTGTTATTGTGGAAGAGTGCAGGGTTGGAAACTGTGGTCCAAAAAATTAAAATGATATAAATCTGGTACAGGCATCAGTGCAGCCAAATATTGTGCCTTTGGTAGCAGCAAGTGCCTTCAGACTGTAACCCCTTTGTGGTATTGTGGAAGAGTTCAGTGGTGGAGGTTTTGTGAATGCAGAAGACATCCCCGATCTATTCCGTTACGTCAGCATCAGGGGATTGATAGCTGCTGATCCAGGACTGATTCATTTTTATAAATGTCAGCCGGTCTACAGAGTCGGTGGACAGATGCACTCTTTTGTCTGTGACAAAACCTCCAGCGGCACTGAACGTCTTTTCGGAAAGAACGCTAGATGAAGGGCAACCTAGTAGCTGCATAGCATATTGCCTAAGTTCTGGCCAGTGATCCAATCTCAACACCCAGTAAGCCAGTGGTTCATCTGCTGGAAAAGTATCCAGGTCTGCCCTTACCCCTAGGTAGTCCTGCAACATACGGTGAAGACGCTGGCAATGGGTGCCTACATTTGACGTCCCTGGGCGTCGTGGACTAAAAAAAGTTAAAAAGGCATCAGTCAAGCGACTCCGGCCTTCACCACTATTCCTCTGATCATCCGCAGCCTCAGAAGCACCTGTGTCATCACTTGGTAACCTACCAGTGCCTGGAAAGGTGTTACACAAGTGTCGCTTTAGAGCATCCTCAAGTTTTTTAATCCTGTGCTCCCTCTGTGCGGGCAGGATGAGTTCTGCAACTTTACCCTTGTATCGTGGATCAAGAAGGCTTGCCAACCAGTAATGATCCCTCTCCTTGATAGCACGAATTCTGGGGTCCTTTACCAGGCTTTGCAGGATAAGGGAGCCCATGCAGCGTAGGTTGGAGGTGGCATTAGCTTCCGAGTCTTCCTGGTCAATAAGGAGGATGACCCCATCATGCACTTCCTCCTCCCAGCCACGTACTAGTCCTTGTGTTTCTGGGCACACAAAACATCCCTTGAGGAATCCCCACCTTCAATGCTCCTACTACTTAAATATTACTCCTCCTCCTCATCCTCCGCCTGTCTGATCTGAGGAGGACCCGCTGGAATGCTGTCTGCGGAAAGACTGGGGCCTTCAGAGCTATGGAAGGCCTCCTCTTTGTAACGTTGGGAGCTTCTAGCCCTACCTGTGTTCTTGAGGGCAGCATGTCTGATGCTGCTCGCTGACCAATGCCCGGTTTAAATGGAGACAGGCAGGGAGGTGGTTGCATGAGGCGCGGCTTGAGTGGGGGGCGTGGCCTGGTGAAGGTCTTTAAAAACCCTCAGTGTATTCTCAGCAGTTGCCAGATCGTGGTTATCCATACCTGAGCTCCTTGTACCTGACTGCTATATTGAATTAACCCGTTATTGACCTCTGCTTGTTTCTGACTATTCTGCCTTCTGTTGCCCTAGACCATTTTCTTGTACTACGCCACTGCTCTGATATTGACCCGGCTATTCCATTTGACCATTCTGAACTCTGTATTCCTGATTCTGGCTCGGCTGACTACTCCCCGTGTTGTTAACCCTTTCTGTCTAGCTAGTTTACCTGGCCAATTCTAAGGACCAGACAGTTAGGGATCTTTCACGGCTACTTTGTTGGTAGCTTCTGGGCTCTGTGGAGTGTGGGGTGTTAAGTACTGCGTGGTGGGATCTGGGAACTGTGACACTCTTCCACCCGCTGCTCTTCCTCTAGAGCCACATCTATAATTCCCCACAGAGTGTGCTCCAGCAGGAACACTAAAGGAATGGTGTCACTGATGCATGCACTGTCCCTGCTCACCATCCTCGTTGCCTTCTCAAATGGTGACAGTGCAGTGCATGCATCCTTGATCATCAGCCACTCCGGGGGAAAAAAAACAAGTTGACCTGAACCTGTCCTTGTGCCATACTCACACAGGTACTCGTTGATGGCCCTCTGCTGCTTGTGCAGATGCTGCAGCATTGCTATTGTCGAGTTCCACCTGCTGGGCATATCACAGATCAGACGGTTTGTGGGAAGGTGGAATTCTCTTTGAATTTCTGCCAGGCGAACACTTGCTGGGAATGACCGTCTGAAGTGGCTGCAGACTTTTCTGGCCTGGCTGAGAAGCTCTGCCAGTCCTGCGTACCTGGTTAGGAAACGCTGTACCACCAGATTTAGGACGTGTGCTAGGCATGGTACATGCGTCAACTTACCCAGGCGTAGGGCAGAGAGAGACGGTTGCTGCCATTATCACAGACGACCATTCCCAGCTGAAGCTGACGTGGTGTTAACCATCTCTGCACCTGCCCCTGCAGAGCTGACCGAAGTTCTGGCCCGGTGTGGCTCCTGTCCCCTAAACAAACCAGCTCAAGCACAGTATGGCATCTTTTTGCTTGAGCCATTGCGTAGCCCCTGTCATGCGTTGGTTTAACTGCCACTTCGCCAGAGACACAGGAGGAGGAGGAGGAGGAAGAGGGAGAGGTGGTGGTGGAGCAGACAGACCTCATACAAGCAGCTTTCTGGAGGCGTGGTGGATGAACAAGATCCAGCACAGAGCCCCGTCTTGGATCCCTCCCTGCTGCAATAACAATTACCCAGTGTGCCGTGAAGGAAATGTAATGACCCTGTCCATGCTTGCTGGACCTTCCGTGAAATGGCCTTCCGTGAAAAGTAATGGCGTTTTGGAACCTGCCACTGTGGTACACCACATTCAGCAAATTCACGGAAGGAAGCAGAGTCCACAGCTGGAAAGGCAGCAGCTGTAATGCGAGCTAAGCTGGCATTTAGATGCTGTGCTTGGGGATGGTTGGGACTATATTTTTTCCTACGCTGCAGCAGCTGGGGCAACGTAATCTGTGTAAATCTTCAATTGATGGGATGCTGTCACATTGTGAGGAAGGACCTGGTACATCCATTACTGTAGCATCATCCCTGTCAGTGGAGGTTGGAGTCAATGACATGGCAGGACATATAGTGGGGGTAGAGACAGATGAGGAGGAGGACCTACACAAAGTTTTGCGCCAACGAGATGCGTGGCAGGTGGTCATATGTCCCCTCAAGCACGTGGTACCTAAGCGTCCGTGTCTTCTCCACGCTTGACCCTCATCTGACATAGATTACAAATAGCAACGGTGTGGTCTGCTGCACATTTCTTAAAGAACTCCCAGACAGCAGAGTTCCTGGATGTGTGCTTTGAGACAACAGCGCTCTGCACCTGAGCAGCTCTGACATCTGATGCCTTGGACTGGCTAGTGCTACGGTTGGTCATAGAGGATGTTGTGCCTCGTGTTTGTTGTGCGTCCTCCTCTTCACTTGACTCCTCTCTTCGATCAGGCACCCAGGTGGAGTCAGTGACCTCATCATCATTGTCATCACCCCCTATCTCCTCGTCACTGGAGCCAACTTGGCAGTAAGCTGCTGCTGCTGGGGCAACATGAGTGCCAGTTATTTGTGTGTCACTGGCACCCCTTCCTCTAGGTTCATTATACTCCCTTCCTCAACCTCAGAGATTGAATCAGAGCACTGTAGTTGCTGCGCATCCTCAAGCAGCATGTCACTGTCAATGTAGTCAAACAATTCAGCTGACTCCTCCGTGTGTGATAGTGAGGCTACGGCAGGAGTAGCTGTGGACATGGAGGCTGCATTAGATGCTTTGGCAGCTGAGGTGGACTGTAAAGCACTACAAGCCTGGCTGGCAGAGGACTCGGAGGATGAGGATGGCCTGGTTAGCCAATCCACCAAATCCTCTGTATGTTGCTGCTGCTTAAGACGGCCAGCACCAGTTAGAAAGGACAAGCGTGCCCCTGCAGAGGATGCACCACGTCCACGACGACTAGAGGCACAGCTTCCCGACACAGAGGCTGCTTGCCCTCTTATCTGTGCCTGGGAGCGTCTGCCTGTCCTTTTTGGTCTTTCTGACATGGTGAGTGATATATAGATTAAAGATATACAGAACTCTGATTCAACTCTGTTATAAAAATTGGAGATATGCAGCAGAACTCTGATTCAACTCTGGTATAAAGATTAAAGATTTCCAGAACTCTGGTATAACTCAGTGAGACACCCTGATAGCTGGCAGCCAGTGACAAGACACAGGTTACAATTCCTAGAAACCTCCTATAAATCAGTGAGACCCCCTGATGGGTGGCAGTGGCAAGACACAAATTACAATTCCCAGAAACCACCTACAAGTCAGTGAGACCCCCTGATAGGACCCCCTGATAGCTGGCAACAGTGACAAGACACAGATTACAATTTGCAGAAATCTGCTAGAAGTATGTGGGACCCCCTGATAGCTGGCAGTGAGAAGACACAGCTTACAATTCCAGAAACCTCCTATAAATCAGTGAGACCCCTGATGGGTGGCAGTGAGAACACAAAGATTACAACAATTCCCTGATATTTTGTATAAATGAATGACCCCCAAAATAGTTGGTGGCAATGAGAACACACAGATTAGAAAAATTCCCAGATATTTTGTAGAAATGAGATCCCCCAATAGCTGGTGGCAGACTGGCAGTGAGAACACACACTAACAGAACAATCTCCTCTCAAAAAAACACGTGCTGAAGCGGTGTGTGAAGCCTTATATAGTGTGCTGCGGGACTTAGCTCTGTGAGCCCATGATTGGGCAAAATTTGCCCAATCAGGACTCTGAGCCATGATTGGCATAGTGTTGAACCTGTCTTGCACCTGACCTGTGGTCAGGTGCAAGGCTGTAGCCAATTACAAGCTTCAGGCCAGTGGAAAAGTGCATTGTGGTCCATTGTGGGCGAACATGAGGCGAACACGCGGAAATGTTCGTTGTTCGCGAACATGCGAACAGGCGATGTTCGAATCGAACTCCGAACCGATCGAACCGAAAAGCTCATCCCTATCCGTGAGTGCTCCCATATCTATTGCTATATACAGTTGTGTTCAAAATTATTCAACCCCCAATGCTGTAAAGGGTTTTAGGGAATTTAGTGTACATTTGTAATTGTATTCAGAATGAAATCCTACAAGGACTTTTTAAAGAACCATATGCAACTAAAATGACATCAATTGGTTTTGTAATACAGTAGTAAATGTTTCTTTTGTGAATTCTTCATTGACACAATTATTCAACCCCTTAAAGACTACCTCTCTGAAGAACAGAAGTTCATTCAAGTGTTTTCAATCAGGTATTGAAAACACCTGTGGATGTCACGGAGCAGCAATAAAGCATAATAAGCACCAATTAGGCAGCTTTAAAATGACTGTGATACTCAGCTCCTTCTAGACATTTACTGGTGTGGTTACAAACATGGTGAAGTCAAGAGAATGGTCCAGGAAGACAAGAGAAGAGGTGATTACTCTTCACAGGAAGGGCAATGGCTATAAGAAGATTGCAAAGATGTTAAACATACCAAGAGAGACCATAGGAAGCATCATTCGCAAATTCAAGGCAAAGGGCACTGTTGAAACGCTACCTGGTCGTGGCAGAAAGAAGATGCTGACTTCGACTGCTGTGCGCTACCTGAAGCGTAGAGTGGAGAAAAGTCCCCGTGTGACTGCTGAGGAACTGAGAAAAGATTTGTCAGATGTGGGTACTGAAGTTTCAGCTCAGACAATACGGCGCACACTGCGTAATGAAGGCCTCCATGCCAGAACTCCCAGGCGCACCCCCTTTCTGTCTCCAAAGAATAAGAAGAGTCGACTGCAGTATGCCAAAAGTCATGTGGACAAACCACAGAAGTTTTGGGATAGTGTTCTGTGGACTGATGAAACAAAATTAGAACTGTTTGGGCCCATAGATCAACGCTATGTTTGGAGGAGGAAGAACAAGGCCTATGAAGAAAAGAACACCTTGCCTACTGTGAAGCATGGCGGGGGGTCAATCATGCTTTGGGGCTGTTTTGCTTCTGCAGGTACAGGGAAGCTTCAGCGTGTGCAAGGTACCATGAATTCTCTTCAGTACCAGGAGATATTGGATGACAATGTGATGCAGTCCGTCACAAACCTGAGACTTGGGAGACGTGGGACCTTTCAACAGGACAATGATCCCAAGCATACCTCCAAGTCCACTAGAGCATGGTTGCAGATTAAAGGCTGGAACATTTTGGAGTGGCCATCGCAGTCACCTGACTTAAATCCGATTGAGAACCTCTGGTGGGACTTAAAGAAAGCAGTTGCAGTGCGCAAGCCTAAGAATGTGACTGAACTGGAGGCTTTAGCCCATGACGAATGGGCGAAGATACCCGTAGATCGCTGCAAGACACTTGTGTCAAGCTATGCTTCACGTTTAAAAGCTGTTATAACTGTAAAACGATGTTGTACTAAGATTGAATGTCACTTGGGGGTTGAATAAAACTGATAATGATGTGAGCACAGAAAAGACATTTGTGGTTATTTCATTATAAATGTTATGTTATATTTGTCTGACCTACACGTGCCTCTTTGATTTAATTGTAAGCAAGATGACTGAATGATCAAAATCAATGTCAAACTGGCCAAAACACTCAATTTCAGTGGGGGTTGAATAATTTTGAACACAACTGTATATATAAACCTTATCTCTGCTACAAAGCCACGGTGTGGCATAGCATTGATTTTAGGGCTCTGTGTAATTACAGACCCAGGATGCATAAAAGTGAGAAAGATGTAATTTGCATATCCTACCCAGAATTCCTTGCTACATATGGGGAATGTGGCACAGGAGCTCTGGGATGCAATTCATCGAATTGCTGTGATGTGCAAGTGGCGTCTGCAATAATAAACACACTATATATATATATATATATAATCACGAGTATAGCAATACGTAGTGATTCCTTTTTTATTGGACTAACGTTACATTTAAAAGACAAGCTCTCGAGAGTGTAACTTCTCTTCGTTAGGTCTGGACGCTTACTGATCAGCATCCTAGAATTGAACATTAAGACATTAAGGGCCACATTACAATCTTGGTGCTAAAGTTAACACTCACCTGCTGAGCATTAATGGTAGCCGCGGTGTCTACTGCATATTACAATCCAAACGCTAAAGGGTTAAGTAACCTGTTTGCATTTGATACCTTGCGTTTTTCAGTGTGAGGTTACTTTACTTTGCGCTCCCTATACTTAACATGGGGAACACAAAGTGTTAATCAGCGTTAGGATTACAAAGTCCTAACGCTGATTAGCGTCCGGCTCTGGTTAGCGAAACATTAACTACAGCCAGGACTTGGTGTTAACGGATTCCGCTTCTGCAGAATCCGTTAACACCATCCATAATAAAAAAAAATCAGATACTCACCTCCTGTCCCGCGGCGAGGACCGCGGCTCTAACTGCCTCCTCCGTCCGGTGGGAGCAGGAAGAGACTGGGGGAAAAGTTCCTCAGTCTCCTTCTGCGTATCACTACGCCGACTGGTCGGATCTCACGAGGTGAGATCCGGAAGGTCATGTGACCGCCAGTGTAGGGCTCAATGGAGTCCTATGGATTCCATCGAGTGGATGCTCGCGGCGGCGCTCAGCGCTGCCACGAGCATCCTGGGGCATAGCGCCCACTACCAATGCAGGCAGCTTTTTAAGCGCCTGCATTGTAATCCCCCATTAAAACGGGGGCGGTAGGGAGAAAACTGCGGGCACAGTTTTTTCTCCCTAGCGCAGCCGTTTTAACGCGGGGATTGTAATGTAGCCCTAAGGGTCACATGGGTGGTGGTTAGATGTCTTAAAGAGTGAGAGTCAAATGGTATGTTCAAAATGGGAAAATAAAGACATGAGAGAGCTTGGGCCCATAAAACAGTAGTGGTAAGATCATGACAACTTGAAAGAAAAAAAAAAAAGACAACACCTAAAACACAAATCAGTACCTTGATAAAGGCTCCTGAGAGGGCCGAAATGTAGGGAGAAGCTTACGGGCAGTATTTTAACATGATCCTTGAATAAAGCATTGTTTTTTACTTTTATCTAAGACTCTGAGTGCGTCCATCCAGTTTTCATTGGGTTACTACATTTTTCATTCAGACTTTTGCACCTGGGCAACTTTGTATTTGTTGCATGCAGGTTCATATTGGTTTATATCTATATATATATTTGTACAATTTTAAACTGACCATGTTTGGTCAGATCATTAATATCTGACAGTACTGTAGTGCTGGGTAGACATACTTTTATGCTCAAGATGCTACCGGACTTGGTGTAGTTCCTCTGTTTGTGCATCCCCAATGTTGATCTTTTTTTAATGAATTCAACCATTTTTTTCATTTGGTCATTGAGATTGTTTATCTAAAATCTAGTAGAAATTATACTGCTACAATTTTATGTACTTTGGAAACCATAAATGGTCTGCATCTCCAGCAGGGCATTAGCGCTGTAGTCTCTAGTGAACCTGCTGCTCTTAAATGTAGGAGACGGTTGCCCCGACAACCTGACAGCAACACTTTGATATGTATATGACTTGCTTGAGTCCATCATTACGAGTTAATTTGGTCCCAAATATTATTTTGAATTGTTTCTCACCTGTCTTGTGCCACCAGAGAAAGTGTTGACTGTTGACATGTGCCCTCATTTAACCAGGCGTCTCTGAACATACGTCTCTCTTTTGAATACACATAAATTATAGTTGCAGGTCAAATCTCTTGTATAGATGGGATGCCCTCATTCCACTTGATTTATAATTGCTGAATCTCATGGGCATTTTGTCTAGGGTCCAAAAAAAGTAAAAACATACAAGGAGTTTAGATAAAAGAGCACGACATGGTTTTCTTGCTCAAGACTGAAATACAATTAAGGGAAAATTCTTCGGTGAATGTGTGCAGCCCAAGAGAGAACCCCCTTCCAGTCCCATCAGTATCCAGGTCCTACATTTCAGGGATCCGCCAACTCGATTTTCTTTTACTTCATATGCCAAGACAGGAATCACACTCTGCCCAGGGAGGACTATCACAAAACTGGCAGGTGCATTTAAAAGCAAATGGTTATTAATACCCTAGGCATGACTAAGGAGACTAAACAGGTTATTCAAACGGGTTCCCTGTACTTCGGGGAATCAAATTCCCCGACCCTGCTGTGAATTCAGCACTTACCGCAGGGTCCCCAAAGTGCAGGGAAAAAACGCCGTAGGCATCCGAAAAGCCGCCGCTTCCAACAGAAAAATCACTACAGAACCGCCGAAAAAAAGCTGAACGCGCATGACAATTCGCTGCAAAAGCACTGAGAAAATCCGTCAATCAACTGTAAAAAGCCGACAAGTGGGGTAAAATAAATAAGCAAACAACCACCGCAACATTTAAAGGATGTTTGCAAGAATCTGCTGCACGAAAATTACATGTAAGGTCCTATGAATAATAATAAAAAGGTCTCTTACAGAAAAAAAAAACTACTATTTGTAAAAAAGTCTGAACTTTCTTGCCGAAAAATGCCTAAGATCATAAAAAATAAATAAGTAAAGACACTTTTTGCTGCAATTTAAAAGAATAAGGCTAGGGTCAGACTAGCGCAGTTTTAATGTGCGTTTAGCCGCACGAAATCACGGCCGTACTAGCAGCAAATGACGTCCAATGCCGGGGAACATACGACGAACGGCCGCACGAAAGTTCGTCCACGCAACGCAAGTGGCCAACGAACGCATTTTTTCGAGAACGTCAAACCGCTACTACTGACGTACAGAGTGCGCTGCGTCCGCATAGCGGCGTGTGTGTGTGATTAGGAGACGTCAGACGCTGCTAATGTCCGGCTAACATAACGTCCAGACTCAAAAAGTGTTTTATTGAGGATCCGTACAAAATCACGAACGAAAATGCGCATCGTATGACCGCTATCGCGTATTCCGTGAAAAAATACGTACGTTCGTTCGACCGTACTTTTTCACGGGCAACGTGAAAAATGCTTTCGTCTGACCCTAGCCTAAAGGGTTTAATAAATATTCAATAAAAGCGGGAATATTTTTTACATTGAAACCTATGGTATTTGACTGATTAAGGCTAGGGTCAGACAAAAGCATTTTTTGCGTTGTCCGTGAAAAAGTGCGTTCGAACGAATGGACGTATTTTTTCACGGAATACGCGATAGCGGTCATACGATGCGCATTTTCATCCGTGATTTTGTACGGATCATCAATAAAACCCTTTTTGCGTCTGGCCGTTATGTTGGCCGGACGTGTGCAGCGTCTGACGTCTCCCAATCACGCAAACACGCCGCTATGCGGACGCAGCGCACTCTGTACGTCAGTAGTAGCGGTTTGACGTTCTAGAAAAAATGCATTCGTTTGCCACTTGCGTTGCGCGGACCAACTTTCGTGCGGCCGTTCTTCGTATGTTACCCGGCATTGGACGTCATTTGCTGCTAGCACGGCCGTGATTTCGTGCGGTTAAACGCACGTTAAAAATGCTTTCGTCTGACCTTAGCCTTAACCTGCCGAATAAAACCACAGAACATCTGGGCATTTCACTGACATTTCATTGCTGTTTGGTGTTTTCTGAATAGATTACTTCTCAATGGGGATTTCACTGCTGCTGAAGCACACCGTATTTCACTGTCGCCAATATTTTATTTTTTTTGAGAAAGGATTTTACCAGAAAGGATACATTGAGATTTCTCTTGTTTTCAAGTATTTCAATATTTGGCAACTTTGCCAGCTTTTGTATAGTCGAATGGCCATGAAATTGCACCGTATGTGGAAATTCCCTATTCGGTGCAATTTCGGCTCTCGTTGGATAACCCTGTAAGCCAAAACTTTGCTATCAATGTTCATGATATTTAGCTTGTGATTCTTGTGCTGGCATATGAAATGAAAGTAAATCGTGATTGGAATATCTTGAGTAGCCCACTGATGTATTACAAGAAATAATTCCGGTGTCAGTGTAGCTCAAAGTTCATCCACAAGACAAAGTTCACAATACGTCATAAAACGGATTTTTTATTGAATAAAATCAAGTATTTTCAACCAAAAGATGGCAACTGTTCAGCTATATATATAAACGCGAAAGTCCTGACTGACTGACTGATTGACTGACTCAACGCCCAGCTGAAACTGTTTAACCTAGGAACGTGAAATTTTGAAGGTGCACTGTTTTTATGATGTGGGCACCCACTAAGGAAGGATTTTTGGAAACGCCACCCCTAAGGGGGTGGAAAAGGGGGTCGAATATTTTAAACCCGATACCTATATCTCAAAAACAGAAGATGTTACAGATGTGAAAATCTGTGTTTAGATTCTTCTTGAAAAATAAAAAACACGGAATTTACCATTTTTAAAAAATTCGACTGGGGGGGGCGATAAAAAGGGGTTGAATATTTTAAATATTATAAACAGGATACCTATATCTTAAAAACAGAAGATGTTACACATGTGAAAATCGGTATTTAGATTCTACTTGAAAAATAAAAAACATGTAATTTACCGTTTTCTGAAAATTCCATTGGGGGGCCAAAATGGGGGGTTAAATACATCTATATATATAAACACGAAAGTGATGACTGACTGACTGATCAACACCCAGCTGAAACCGATTAACCTAGGAATGTGAAATTTTGAAGGTGCACTGTTTTTATGATGTAGGCGCCCACTAAGGAAGCATTTTTGGAAAATCCACCCATAAGGGGGTGAAAAAGGGGGTTGAATATTTTAAACAGGATACCTATAGCTCAAAAACAGAAGATGCTACAAATGTGAAAATCGGTATTTAGATTCGTCTTGAAAAATAAAAAAAACATGTATTTTACCAGTTTTCAAAAATCCAAGTGGGGGGAGGAAAAAGGGGGTTGAATATTTTAAATATTTTAAACAGGATACCTGTATCTCCAAAACAGAAGATGTTACAGGCCTGGAAATTGGTATTTAGATTCGTCTTGAAAAATAAAACAAAGCTTATTTTACCATGTTCTGAAAATTCCTTGGGGGGGGGCAAAAAGGGGGTTGAATACTTTTATCAGTATACCTATATTTCAAAAACCGAAGATGTTACGGGTGTGAAATTTGGTATTTACAATCTTCGTGAAAAAAACAAACATGTGTTTTGCGATTTTCCACAAATCCAATTAAGACCCCCCTTAACCAAAGATGTTACAGACGTGAAATTTGGTATTTACAATCTTCTTGAAAAATAAAAAAACAGGTGTTTTACCATTTTCCAAGAAACCCAAGTGGGGGATGAAAAAAGGGGGGGTGAATACTTTTAAACAGGATACCTATATCTCGAAAAAACAGAAGATGTTACATACTTGAAAATTGGTATTTAGATTTGTCTTGAGAAACAAAAAAACACCAATTTTACCATTTTCCAAAAATTCAGTGGGAGGGGGCAAAAAGGGGGGGTTGAATACTTTTATCAGTATACCTATATTTCAAAAACCAAAGATGTTACAGGTGTGAAATTTGGTATTTACAATCGTCGTGAAAAAAAACAAACATGTGTTTTGCATTTTCCCCAAATCCAAAAAAGTGGGGGGTTGAGGGAAAGGGGTCTGAATACTTTTATCAGTATACCTATAGTTCAAAAACCAAAGATGTTACAGATGTGAAATTTGGTATTTACAATCATCTTGAAAAATAAACAGGTGTTTTACCATTTTCCAAAAATCCCAAATGGGGGATGTAAAAAGGGGGGTATAGTTTTAAACAGGATACGTATATCTCAAAAATAGTAGATGTTACAAACGTGACATTTGGTATTTAGATTCATCTTGAGAAATATAAAAACAACAATTTTATCATTTTACAAAAATCCATTGTGGGGGCAAAAATGGGGGTTGAATACTTTTATCACTATACCTATATTTCAAAAACGACAGATTTGTTACAGGTGTGAAATTTGGTATTTACAATCTTCATGCAATAAACCAAACATGCGTTTTACCATTTTCCAAAAATCCAGCTAAGGGGGGGGAGTCGGGGGAAAGGGGTCTGAATACTTTTATCAGTATATCTATATTTCAAAAACCAAGATGTTACAGGTGTGAAGTTTGGTAATTACAATCTTTTGAAAATAAAGAAACACGTTTTACCATTTTCCAAAAATCCAAGTGTGGGGGGGTAAAAAAAAGGGGGTGAATACTTTTAAACAGGATACCTATATCTCAAAAACAGAAGATGTTACAGACGTGAAAATTGGTATTTAGATTCATCTTGAGAAACAAAAAAAACACCTATTTTACCATTTTCCAAAAATCCAGTGGGAGGGGGAAAAAATGGGATTGAATACTTTTATCGGTATACCTATATTTCCAAAAATATTTACAATCTTTGTGTAAAAAAAACAAACATGTTTTACCATTTTCTGAAAATCCAGTTAAGGAGGGTGGGGGAAAGGGATGTGAATACTTTTATCAGTATACCTATATTTCAAAAACCAAAGATGTTACAGGTGTGAAATTTGGCACTTACAATCTTATTGAAAAATAAAAAAACACATGTTTTACCATTTTCCAAGAATCCCACATGGTGAGTGAATACTTTTCAACAGGATACCTATATCTCAAAAACAGAAGATGTTACAGACGTGAAAATTGGTATTTAGATTCGTTTTGAAAATAAAACAACACGTATTTTACCATTTTCCAAAAATCCAATGGGGGGGGCAAAAAGGGGGATGAATACCTTTATCACTATACCTATATTTCAAAAACCATTGATGTTACAGGTGTGAAATTTGATATTTACAATCTTTGTGTAAAAAAAACAAACATGTTTTACCATTTTCCGAAAATCCAGTTAAGGGGGGTGGGGGAAAGGGATGTGAATACTTTTATCAGTATACCTATATTTCAAAAACCAAAGATGTTACAGGTGTGAAATTTGGCACTTACATTCTTCTTGAAAAATAAAAAACACGTGTTTTACAATTTTCCAAAAATCCCAAGTAGGGGGTTAAGGGGGGGTTTTACCAAAAAAAACTCATGTTTCTTTTAAAAAGAATTTTAACAAATCCTAAAATCCACGAGAGCGAAGCCGCGAGCAAAAGCTAGTGTATTATAAATACATCGAATAAAATGGAGCTCCATTCCGCAGGATTTCCAAAACCTACCCTTGTGATATTGCAATTATCTGAGTGTCCCTTCTGTTACTCTCTGTTTGCATGTGTTCATCTAGGTCCAGGGTCAGCAACCTTGGCTCCCTGATGTTTTGGGAACTTATTTTCCCATGTGGCTCAGTCAGCCTAATGGGTGACAGAGCCACATGGGAAATGTAGTTCTCAAAACATCAGGGAGCCAAGGTTGCTGACCCCTGCTCTAGGTCATATTGATCTCCGCCATTCGTGTACTTACCCACCAACATTTGAAATAGCCACTTTTTTTTTTTTTAAAAAAAGGACACATTTTTAACTGATGAAAGAACACCTCGGTGCAGCCAACAGGCTTCTCTTCCATTATCCTTACTTCCAGTAAAGAACACTTTATTTATTGACATTTGCAGATCCAGTTCAATCAAATCAACACACAATTTTTGCTGTTAGAAAAATATGCAATACAAATACTACACATTGCTCCAAATTATATGCAAACACTCACATATTCACACAAATGCACAAGCTCACAGACTCAAACGCATGCACAGAGAGAGAGAGTGAAAAAGCCAGAGGAAGAGTGAAAGAAACACAGCAAGTGATAAACACAGCAAAGGCGCAAAAGAAAGTCAGGAAATAAAGAGCCAGGCAGAGAAAGTGAGTCAGAGAGAGTAAAGGGAGTGAGAGAGCAAGAGCAAGAGAAAATATAGGCCCTTCCTCTTGCACAAGGCTCCATTTCGACCCTGCCTTAAAGATAACAACCGGAGAAGTTAAATATAACTTAGCGTCTCGAGCCTCTATTCCGAATTTGCTGCAAACTTTGCTTGCGGCTTGGAATAAGAGACAATTTGCTCTACATTACATATACTTTGTACATGAGCTATTAACAGCTCAGGTCGAGTTATTCCAACGTATCTCACTGTTCTCGGCTCCAGTAGGTATCTCTGAATGAATACTGGCTGTCTGAGTCTGGTGTTAAGTGATTTCTGCAAAATCCCTTAACACATAAAGAAACCCCCTACGAAAAAATTCTCAAACTCATCTTTATTTCTGTGGTACAGAGGACAGGGTGATTAAATAGCTCCCAGTGTCCCTCCACAGCCTCAGTGCAAGCCCATACAGTTCGCGCAGAATTTGCGAGGGGTTGCACTTGGCTCCATGGAGTGAGAGAGATAAATAGAGATATAGATATGAGGAAGAAATATGGGGAGAGACAAAGGAGTGAGGTAAGTTTATTAAAAATGCAAAAACAAAATCTATTGTGTAATATTGTGCTGCATTACTCTGACTCTAGAAGTTCTTTCTATAACTCTTCTTTTAGACATGTAGGGCACTATTACATTCTTCGCGCAAACGTTAACGTGTGTGCAAAAACACACTAACGCGAGGGACAAAACCCTTCACGCAGAATGTCGTATTTCAATGTCAGCGCAAAAAATGCGCGTTAACGTCTAATGCGGGTGGACCTGCGCGACCCCTTTGCGAGCGTAATGTACTTTGTGCATCCTATACTTAACATTGTGAGCGCAAATGCGTTTGTGGGTTGGTGCGCGCAAGGGATTACAATCTTAGCGCAAAATTTAACAGACAACGTTTGCGCACATTATTTTAACGTCTTTGAAAAGCTGGTGGTAACTGCAAATATGAACGTTCTGGCTGAAACCAAATACACCAGCCCCAAAAAAAAAATACAGCAAAGTATAGTTACACATTCTACACATAACCAAACAATAAAATTGATAAGTTGTGTGTGTTTTTATTATTGCTGCAGCATATATACTCAGATTGATTTTGACAGGCACAAAACTTAACGTGAGACAATTGTGGTTCTTAATTCAGATTGGCAGAATCTCGTGAAACAACACTCTGCCCACCGATTTCTGCGTGCAGTGTTAACCCCTTAAGGACCTCTGACATACCCTGTACGTCCTGAACTCGGGTCTCCCTTAGACCCGCGGACGTACAGGGTACGTCAGCGGCGTCTAATCCCCCTCCCGTCCGATACTCACCTCCCTCGCCGGATCCCACGGCGATCTGGCAGGGAGGAAGCCTGCCCATGTGATTTACATGGGCATGCGAGGCTGATGACGTCGCCACGCTGCGTGGTGACGTCATCAGCAGGCGTCTCCATGCTTTTCAATGGAGGGGAGGGGGGGCTCCTTCGGAGCCCTCTATCTCCCCAACCATTGAAGCTAGGGAGATGCCGTTTGCACTGCTGGAGAGGGGAGAGCCTTCCCTTTCCAGCGGTGTATGGCATTAACCATTTCGCCGCCGGATCACGTTGCGGCGCCAATTGGCGCCAAAACGCGATTCAAACCTGGAGGGGGGCTGACATCTTGGATGTCAGCCAAGCCTCCAGGTCCCCCCCCCACCCACTGACAACCTCACCATATGTGTGAGGATGTCAGTGGGCCAGTTAACCCTCTAGCTGCCATGTAGAGATAAGGGGATCCTAAGGATCCCTTTATCTCCCGATCCATGGCAGCTAGATGGTCATATTTGCCATCATTTGAAAGGCCTGATTATGGCCTTTCAAATGATACCAAACATGATCAAGTTTGGTTTTAAAACAAAATTTAAAAAAAAATTAAATAAAAAAAAATAATAAAAAAATTAAATAAAATAAAAAAATGTTTTTTTTTAAAAAGTTTTTTTTGTCTGGGGGGAGTTTAATTAAATAGGACCTAGGCTGTCATCTAAAAATAAATAGCACAAAATGGTCAGAATGAGCGCAGCGCACATAGGTGAACTGTCTCAGCAGTGAAGGGGTTAAAAAGCAAACGCATGTAAAAATTGGGTATTTCTAGTCTCGGGACAAAATTTTAAACCTATTTAGCTGGGGTCGTTTTGCGTGGTTGTAGATTTTGGGGATTAAATTACAAAAAAGTGTGTTTTTACCATTTTTTTCCTCATATTTCATATTTTTTTTTTATAGTAAATTATTCGATATGATGGAAATAATGGTATTTCTAGAAAGTCCATTTAATGGCGGGAAAAAGGGTGTATAATATGTGTGGGTTGAATAAACGAGTAAGAGAAAAATTTGACCTAAACACTAAGGCTAGGGTCAGACGAACGCATTTTTATGTTGTCTGTGAAAAAGTGCGTTCGAACGAATGGACGCATTTTTTCACAGAATACGTGATAGTGGTCATACTATGCGCATTTTCGTCCGTGATTTTGTACGGATCATCAATAAAACTCTTTTTGCGTCTGGACGTTATGTTGGCCGGACATTAGCAGTGTCTGACGTCTCCTAATCACACACACACGCCTCTAGCAGACGCAGCGCACTCTGTACGTCAGTACCTGCGGTTTCACGTTCTCGAAAAAATGCGTTCATTTTCCACTTGCGTTGCGCAGCCGGACTTTTGTGCGACCGTACTTCGTATATTGGCCGTCATTGCCCGGCATCTGCTGCTAGTGCGGCCGTGATTAAGTGCGGCTGCAAGCGCGTTCGCACTGCCTCAGTCTGACCCTAGCCTAACAGCGCAGAAACGTAAAAACAGCAGCGGTCACTAAAAGACGGATTTGTGTAAAACCGCCCGGTCACTAAGGGGTTAATGTGCGCTCGTTTTTGCGCTTCTTTTTTACGTGCGGTATTTTTTTGACGGACGAAAAAATGTGCTCGGACTGTAATACCAGCGTTAATTTACGCGCGTTAACGTTTAACGCTGTGCGCAAAAATAGTGCTGCGCCAGCGTTTTTGCGTGAAGAATGTAATAGGGCCCGTACTGTATAACACACAAATTGGGAACAGGCAACTCTCCATGCCCAGTGTGCTTTCTTACCCACAAGAAACCTTTGGCATTTATTTATATGGGTGTGTATATGGCCATGGAGAGAAATCTAAACTGATTGCTAATCAAGGAACATTTGTTTTATCACTCCCAATACCTTTTTTTTATAGTTTTATTTTAAAGAAATAGCACAGTGCAAGAGAAAATAATGGTCATTGTAAAAATCTGGCACGCAAGTCCAATACTGTTCTACCTTCTGTTCGAGTATGATACATTTATTACTGCATCTATCATTCCTTTATGAAATGTTATTATTGCATTTTCTCATACAATCTTCAGAATCTATATGCCTATCCATTTGCTGACAGCTTCCTCCATAATTTGCTATGAACAAGCTTGCATTGTGTTATGTATGATTCAGTGTACAGAGCATTCACAAAAAAAAAAAAGGAACACTTCTTAACCTTATAGAAGCTGATCTACTTTGATGTAGAAGAGGCAAAGCCACGGAATGTTTGATATTATATACTGTATATATATTTTTTTAACTGTAATTTTTTCAGGACACACAGAACCACATTATGGGCTGGAAGGGGAGGGGGTTCGGGAGAGTTGCAGTTGCGAGGATAAGCAATTTACACATCAACACGGCAGGAATAAACACCTAGGAAAAATGTTCCACGGACTGAAGGGTCGGTCGCCGTAGCCAAGTATTTAGAGTCTGTACGCCTTATAAATCTTGTGCATGTCCCAAAGTTGCCATGGGTCTGATTTGAGAGGACGAAGTCCATCCGTTGTTGGGATTTTGGAATCAAATGCTCAATACTATTATTATTTTATTATTCTGTATTTATAAAGCGCCAGCATATTCCGCAGCGCTGTACAATGGGGGAGTGCAGACATGAGACATACTAGAACACATAAGGAACAGATGGCCCTGCCCTTAGGATAATTGTCCTACTGATACAGCACTTTACACAAGTGCTCAGCCAGACATCCCTTGAGCTTACAATCTAAAGGACAGGGGTGAGTGAAACAGAAGGGGAGCTGGGGAGTGTGGATCTGGTGGCTAGAGAGAGAATAGCAAGCCACAGGTTGATTAGAATAAAGTGGCTACAGGTGGAGGGGAATGAATACGTTTGGGCCTTGGACTGGGTGGGAGGGTGGCACTTTAGAGTGCAGAGTCTGGAGATGTGGCTGTGTGTGATGAGCTGAATGAAGGAAAGGCAGAGCTGTTAGGTAATGAGACGCAAGGGGGAGGAGGAGGTGGGGGAGGGGAGGTAGAAGCATGGTGGGGAAACACAGGATTTGATAGTGAAAAACCAACAGAAATGGGGGGGAAGACATTAAAGGGAAAAATCAGCATGGGGATTATACACAAAATGCAGAAAAGTATGCATGCAGCAGGAGTGAAGCAGAGGATACTGGTCCAATAGGTCTACTATTTGTTTTTAAGTGGGAACTGTCAATGTCTTCCAGTTCCTTGCTAGTAGCAGAGCTGTTGCGGAGATCAGGATGAACAACATGCATAAGTGGGGTCTTGGGAGTTGAATCATTCCCAGCAATAAGACCTCGGGGGCATATTGAATCATCTTGCCCAAAATCTCCGTAGATATTGATGAAATATCCTTCCATAGTGGTGCTACCTTGGGGCAATGCCACCAGATATGGCTCATAGATTCCACATTCATGGAGCACCTCCAGCATAGATCTGAGGTTTTGGGGGCATAGCGCTGCACTTTGTTAGGTCGTGATATACCAACTGTACAAAAGTTTCCTTTGGGTCTCAAGCAAGTTAGCACACCGAGTCACCCCCACCACGAACATGTAGACTGATGTCCATTGTGATGGTGAAAACTGTAGGGAGAGCGCTCTCTCCCAACCCTTCAGGAATGCCCAGCTCTCAGTCCTTAATGGGGTGTTGAGTACACGGTAGAAGAGCAAGATCGGTTTAATGGTGGGGTGAGGGTCCAGACAGAAAAGTTCACCATCCAAAAACAAGGGCAGGGAAGCTGTCAGGCCAGACAAGACCGTTCTCGATTTGAGACATGAATGCAGTTAAAGATGATAGATTTTAGATTATTTTTAAAATCATATTACATCTAAATTATTACAGTTGTTTTCCATCTGGAATGTCTCAATAATACTCATTAGACAAACCCTAACAAGCTGCATAGAAGCATTAAAGTGTGTGCAGTCCCGTATTATTCATGGATCATATTAAAGTCCTTTTTAACACTGGCCTTGCTACGCAGTTCACCTCAGAAGCACCGATGTCTTAACGATTATGAAGCACTAGCAAATTACTTTTTTGTCTTTGGTATTGTTAAATTGAAAATACAATTAGGAACCAATGGTAAGACGTGAACATATGAGCAAATGTTATGCGTTTTTTTTTTTCTTCTTTAGCTGAGCTAAATGACCTTTGAATGGTGATTTTTTTTTTAATGTGTGTCACATATCAGTTGACCCATATAACTATACGGAAAGGCCAAATTAAAATAAAAGAACAGGATTACCGTCGGTCACTCTGAAAATGTCAGCAAGGAAATAAAGAGCAAGTGCCTAAGGATATAGGGATACAAAGCGTGTGGAAGAACAGTAAAGTGTATGCAAGTGTAGATAGACATATTTATTGCTGGTTTTCATGGTAGACATGTGGAATTTGCTACCAGTCAGAGAAATGCAAAAGAAAGTACCAATTAGGTTAATTTTACCTTGATAGGTTCACTGAGTTCATAATATATCAGCTGAGTGCTGGTGGAGAGTGTTAAAATCCAGCCCTCCTACCCCCACACAAAGATTTAAAACTCTGCAAACACATTATTACCAAAAGAAAACTCTGTCCAAATTCCTATTTATCCTGCTACTTTCCCTGGCAAATGATGTGGAAACTAACCCTGGTCCTATAGCTGACACAACCTTTAGTCTCCCCACTAAAAAAGGCCTCTCATTTGTGCACTGTAACATCCGCAGTTTACTCCCTAAATTGGATGAGCTTCAGGCTTGGTGTTGCTATTACAAACCCAAAATCATTGTGCTCACAGAGTCATGGTTAACCCCAAAAGTACCAGACTCTGCCATATCAATACAGGGGTATTCATGTTATAGAAAGGTCAGAGTAAAGAGAGGAGGGGGAATTGTTATTTATGTCGTGGAGTCCATAAAGTTCACCCCCTTACAGACTTCTAGCTCCCCTGTCACCTTTGATTTCCTAATTGAGATCCCATTCAGTAAATCAATCATTGTTGCTGGATTCTATCGCCCACCGAGCTCTGCAGTGCACTCCCTCTCTGACATAACTCAAGTCCTTAATAACCTACTTGCCCAAAACCAAAAAAGTGAACTGCTGGTCCTCGGCGATTTTAATACAGATTGGCTAAATCCTAAAAACAATAAACACTGCTCACTGTTTAAAACTTTGCAGCTAACTCAATTAATCTCCTCCCCCACTCGCATTAATATGAAAAGCCCTAACCATACCTTGCTGGACTGGATTCTCTCCTCATCTCCTGATAGAATACAGGAGGCAGGCGTTCTCGCTAATAGCTTTAGTGACCATTGTCTAGTGTACTGCGTGCGCAAAATAAAGGCCATGAAATCTCCTCCAAAGGTAATAACCACCAGGTCTTTCAAGAAATTTATTCTTGAATACTTCCTAAGTAATCTCAAACAGCTCCCCTGGTACAGACTAAACCTAATCCCAGACCTAGACTGTGCAATTGAATACTTTTAGTCTGAACTCCTGCAAACCTGGAATTCCCATGCCCCGCTGCGTGAAGTGCGAGTAAAAGGGACCCATCTCCCCTGGGTTACAGCTGATCTTACACTAATGTACCAGTTTAGAGATTCACTGTGGTCAAATTTCAAGAGTACTGGTTCCATGAACGATCACTACGAATACCTAAAATGCCAGAATGAATGCACAAAACAAACAAAAATGGCTAAAGCCCATTACTTCAATGAAAATCTAAACAATAACATATCAAACCCTAGAAACATTTGGAGAACCATAAGTAACATACAAGCACCCCCAGTCCACTCCCAGCCAGCTGCTGTCAAAGTAAACAACCAAACCCTGCAACACCCCCTAGATATAGCAAATGCCTTTAATGATTATTTTGTTGGATGCGCCACCACTTTGATTGCCAAGCTAGGAAATGACATGCAATCAGAAAGGCCTCATGCAGGTCAGGCCCCTCCAACTGTGCAAAGTCCCTGTATCAGACAGGAGTTCAGTTTTAAACCAGTGCCTGTCAGTGTCGTTACTAAACTTCTCCGTAAGCAAAAAATTAAATACCAGTCTGGACCTGATCAAATACCAGCAATGCTGCTGAAAATCAGTGCACCGGCAATTGCAAATCCTGTCGCAACCCTAATCAATGAATCACTGGCGACTGGATACATACCCAAAATCTGGAAGACTGCGAGAGTGGTACCTATCCATAAAAGTGGTGACAGTACCTTGGTATCCAACTATCGTCCGATATCGTTGCTCCCTGTAATGTCAAAAATTTTGGAAAAATGCGTCTACACACAATTGCGTGATTATTATCAATATTGGAACTACTTAACCCCGGATCAATCTGGCTTTCGTCCAAATCACTCTACAACCGCCATTTTAAAAGTCTGCAATGATATCCAAGCTGGGATGGAACAAGGAAACCTAACTGGAGCCATCTTCCTTGATTTTGCCAAGGCCTTTGACACAGTAGACCATGGCATCTTGTTAAAAAAACTTAAAAACTCTGGCATTGGTGATCGCACGCTAACCTGGTTTCAATCATATGTATCCGACCGATCACAATATGTGTCAATTTCTGGAAGCTCCTCCCTCCCAGTCACTTGCGGTGTACCCCAAGGCTCAATACTAGGCCCCCTGCTATTCACAATATTCATAAATGATCTGCCCAACATCTGCAAAGCCTCAACTGTACATATGTATGCAGACGACACCGTAATCTATACCAGCAAACCAAATCTCCCGCAGCTGGAGGCCGTGCTGCAAGAACAATTCACAGAGGTAGAAAAGTTGATCAAACACAACAAACTTTTTTTAAAATACTGACAAAACTGTAACGATGCTCTTTGGAACAGCACCTAAACTACATAAATTGCAAAATCCCTATCTATGTGTTGGGACAAAATCAAATGGCACGCTGACCACAGTCACTTCTCTCAAATATCTAGGTATGTGGTTGGACCCTAATCTATCCTTTGGCCCCCACATTGAAAAACTCTCATCTAAACTTTACCCCAAACTAGGTGCCCTGTACAGAAACAAATCCTGCCTGAGCCCCGCGGTAAGAAAGCAGATTGTACAACAAATGCTTATGCCGGCTATTGATTACGGAGATGTAGTGTATACAGCAGCCCTGCAAACACAACTTCAGAAACTTACTACTTTGTATAACTCATTCTGCCGCTTTGCATTACAATGTAACTACATGACCCACCATTGTGACATGTTAAAAGAGCTAAATTGGCCATCGCTGGAGTCTAAACGCACCCTTCACCTTTCCAGCCTGGTGTTTAAGAGCTTTTCTGGGAAGCTGCCACCCTATCTGAATAGACTGCTTCCCCCAGCAGCTCCCTCATCCTATAACCTCCGATCCAGGACCAGCACCTTACTTGCAATACCACAATACAAAAAGACAGTGGCTCGGTCCTCATTTTCCTACAGAACACCACAATTATGGAATAACCTCCCAGACACCATCAAATCTTCCCCCAGTCTTAAGTCACTCAAGAGCTCCTTACTAACATACCTCAATACAGAATGCACCTGTAAACGTGTAACATAATGACTACATATTTATTTTCTGTTAATCTGTATATTTGTGGTTTTTTTAATATCTTGCATTGTATTACTTTGTATTTCTGTAACTGTAACACTTCAATGTTCTTGAACCCAGGACATACTTGAAAACGAGAGAAATCTCAATGTATCCTTCCTGGTAAAATCCTTTATAAATAAATAAATAACAATGAAGGGGCTCTATCCAACTGAGATGTTGAACTTAACCAGTGAGCCATTAAGTATAACAGGCCCACTTGGGTTCATTACTGGAGACATCCTGTAGACTGGCCTGTCTGGTCAGAGTGAGACACACAATGCAGGGCATTTAAATACAGCTGGCACTGTCATGCGAGCCCTGGCATGCGCCGTAGTGGGACCCATGTTCAGGTTAGGGGATCTGAACCCAGTATGCAGGGGTCAATCTGTAGATAGGAGGATATGCAGAATGTACCTTTTGGTAGTATAAAGAGGCACTGGGGGAATTCAAGGCAAGGTACAAAATTGGTTATCCAGAGAGCGTTGTCAGGGGGCGATCCGTGGTCAGGGCAATAGAAAGGCGGCAGAGTCCAGTATACAAGGCAAAGGGTCTGGTAAACGGATATCAACAGTAAGGATGAGCTGTTCGGTTCGATCGGTTCGGAGTTCGATTCGAACTTTGGCAGTTCGAAAGTTCGCGAAATTCAAACTTTTTGGGATGTTCGCCAAAAGTTCGAAAAAATAATTTACTTTGTTTTTTAAAAATGCTTAAAAGATCCTAAAAAATCTAAACAAAAGAGACTCTTTACTGCAGAATATTATAAGCAATGGTTTATTAGATATTGAATTAAAACAGGAATAGTTTTAACATTGAAGCCTATGTGATAAAACATTCTTGTTGCTAAAACATCAGGCAGACGAGGCACTCTAAATCAGGCATGTAGAGGGCAGCCCGCTGGAGCCTCTCTCCCAAGGACCCCTTGAGGAGCATGCGGCCGCAATATTACAGAGCTGCGACTGTGCGGGCTGGCCAGCCAGGTGCATGTGGCAGAGAGGTGGCGCAGGGACTCCAGGGTTGGAGCTACGGCAGACCCCCCTTCCCCACAACCAGGATCCATGGAGCCCGCACTGACCACCAGGCTAAGGTAAGGCGACACATTTTTAAAACAAATAAAATCCGAGGATATTTTTAAATGTCCCCAGCAACATAACATAAAACTTTTTTTTTATTCTTTCTAATACTCACCTGAATCATGGATCCACAAACTGTAGAGGTGCTGCCCGGCAGTATGCGGAATCATATGCTGCATTAATTATACTGTAAGGCTGGGTTCACACCTGCGTTTTTTTTTTACGCGCGCAATACGTGCGTTTTTTTTACGCGTGTATCGCGCAAATGTAAAAAACATGTGAACGCGCATTGCAGCGCGTTCGCGGCCATAGACTGCAGAGTGAACGCGCTGCAATAAGCCCCAAAGAAGCTCCTGTACTTCTTTGGGTGTAGGACATTTTACAGCGCGTTGCTGCGCGCTGTAAAAACGCCCAGGTGTGAACTGGTCCCATAGCAAATGTTTATGCGTTTTAGGCTAGGGTCAAACGAAAGCATTTTTACACGCGAACGTAAAAAAGTGCGTTAGAACGAATTGACGTATTTTTTCACGGAGTGCGCGAAAACGGTCATACGATGCGCATTTTCGTGTGTGATTTTTTTACGGATCTGCAATTAAACGCGTAATCTAATTTACCAAATCAATAGGTGAATCAAAAATTAAGGTGAAGGGGTATAAAAAGACATTTCGTGGATGGTCGCGTTTCACCACGATGGATGCACTGCAAGTGTTTGTGTTTGCTGCAACGGGCTACCTGTACCTCCAGCACAAAAGACAACGGCGAACATGGGTTCATCCCATCAACGCTGCCAGACACACTCATGGCCACTTTGTGACGCTGTACAGGCCACTGCGAGAGAGGGACCCCGTGAAGTTTTTCAACTACATGCGGATGTCCATCCCCTCATTCGATGAACTGTTGTCACAGTTACGGGAGCC
Organism: Leptobrachium leishanense; assembly: GCA_009667805.1. Taxonomy (NCBI): domain Eukaryota; kingdom Metazoa; phylum Chordata; class Amphibia; order Anura; family Megophryidae; genus Leptobrachium; species Leptobrachium leishanense. Next base: position 286,801,269 of record CM019065.1, on the reverse strand, counting down.
GCTGACCAAGAGGGACACCAACATGAGGGATGCCATACCACCGGAGTAGATGCTGGTCATCACTTTGCGGTAAGTACTTCCAAACACCTGTATGCATGACTTCGCTGGCAGTCAGCAGACATTAGGGAAGTGCATTTCAGTTTTCGGAATTTCGGAATTTTCACGAAATTTCCCGATTCGTGTTTTCGGATGCGGCCGAATTTCTGAAAAATTTGAGATCCGAAAACGTCAGATCCGAAAAGTTTTCCGAGCCGACCCGAAATATTTACGGAATTTTCGAATGGACTTGAAATGTGTCAAATCGAAATTATTGCTTTGAAACGAGGAGAACAGACGTTCCGAAGAAACGAAAATTTCCGAATTTACGAAAAGTCGATACATAAAACGAGCTAAGTGACACGCAAATACGAAACATGGTTGAAATTCCGAGAAAAAAGTACCCGAAAAACGAGTCGAGCCGAACCGAATCGAAACAGCGATAGGTAGAAACGAGCCAAATCGAAAAGTTTAAAAATCCGAAAAATCGAACCGAATCGAACCGAAAAAAAAATCAGTGCACAAGCCTAGCAGACATGTGCTCGGTGTGCAGAGCCCCTATTGTCGGTCTGTAGTGACATGTACGCAAGCACATTCATACCCACCCACACGCAGGCATCACATTCCAAGACACGTCCAAAAAAACCTCTGACACTGACAAGAATGTATGTAAATAGAAATATATTGTAATAAACAAGAAAATAAATGAATAACATATTTGTAACATATATACAAAAGAAAATAACATGAAGGACAAAACATAACAGTGACAACAGGAACAGCATGTCAACCAAAAACATACAAGACACCTCACAAATCCTGGTACAGAGGAGCATCTGGCTCATGAGGACCATGTGTGGATCCGCGGCGGTACCCAGACTCTGGGGGAGGCCCAGCAACATGGGACATGGGTGGGTGGCGCCTGGCTGTGGCTGGCATAACCAGTGGCATGGTGGCGTTGTGGCACCGCACCATAGTAGACCGCAGCCTGTTCTGGACGGGACAGGATCTCATGGATGAGGTCCAGGGATCTGCGGCGGTACTCCACCTTCTGCGCCGGGGTCATCTGGTCCAGCAGGGATTGACAGGAATGGACAAAGGACATGTCCTCACTGTCAGTGATGGTGCAGCGTGGAGGTTGTGGATTGTGCGACCCCATGAACCTGACCATGGCCTGCTCGAAGTCGCTAGGCGCTCCCCTCCTCCTGTTGTGAGCCAGTCTGGTGCTGTCTCTTGGTGCTGCAGCTGGCACCGGTCCGGTCTCCACCTCCCCTCTCCACCTGCGAGTCCGTGCCACCCTGGTCAACCTCCTCCTGCCAGCTGCCAGAACCCCCTGCCGGCAGGTGTTGCTCCTGTGACCCAGAGGTGGATGGCTGGTCAATGCTGCTCGCAGTTGGCCTTGGCTCCTGGGTCCTCCTGAGGAACGACAATTGTTCGGCATAAAGATAGCTGTGCACCTTCCTCCGTGCCCCAGCTCCAGAGCGCGCAGCTGCCGCTTCCTTTTTCAGGACCCGGGTGTAGTTGTCCCTGATAGTGCGCCACTTGTTGTTAAGTTCATGTGCTGCAAAACATAATGAGAGTGACATTAGGTTCGGTTCATATGATTTGATTATAACACAGATTCAATTCATATTTCCCAGGTATCTTGCTAGTGGATGCAGTTTGAAGGATCTGCATTACAACTTCCGCGTTGGCAGATCAACAGCTGGTGAGATCGTCCGCAAGGTGTGCCAAACAATATGGGAAACCATGAAGAAGCAATGTTTACCAATACCCACGGACGAGGCATGGGTAGCAATTGCAGCAGGATTTTGGGGGAGAGCCAACTTCCCCAATTGCCTTGGAGCCGTGGATGGCAAACATGTCCGCATAGTGAAGCCACTGCACAGTGGCTCACTGTATCAAAATTATAAACATTTCTTTTCCATTGGCCTACTGGCGGTGGCAGATGCCAACTATAATTTTGTGTATGTGGATGTCGGATCATACGGCAAAGACTCTGACTCCACACTGTTCAGGAACTCTACACTGTAGGATGAGCTCCAGAGTGGGACCCTGCACATACCCAGACCCACACCATTGCCTGGCAGTGACGTGGCAGTCCCCTATGCCTTCGTGGGTGACGAAGCATTCGGCCTATCTACACATCTCCTACGGCCCTACTCAGGGACACACCTGACTGTGAGGAAGCGGGTGTTTAATTACAGGCTGTCGCGGGCGAGACGGTATGTGGAGTGTAGCTTTGGCATACTGACCAACAAGTGGAGGATTTTTCATAGACCGCTTGATGTAAATGTGGAGTTCTGTGTGGATATAGTGAAATGCTGTTGCATCCTACATAATTATGTTCGTGCGAGGGATGGATTTAATTTCGCTGATACTCTCACAGTTACGGGTCTGGATGAATATGCAAACGATGACATAATAGCTGTGAATAGACACAGCAACAGGTTTCGCGATGCTCTGTCTAATTATTTTACTAGTGATGCAGGGCAGGTGCCCTGGCAGCTGGGGAGCATTTAACATGTGACGGCACTTATTATGTTTGCCTTTACTTTTATTGTACATGCAATTTACATGTGATTTATGAATTAAATAATCATGTACTCACTCTGTAGCTTCTGCTCTCTGTCAGACCACGTATCATACTCCAGGTACACCACCCTCGAGACTGCAACCCATGCGCTGGCCTTTCTCAGTTTGTCCTTGTACAGGTCACAAGCCGTGTCCCAAATCTCGGGATGCTCCGCCACTGCCGCTATCAGACGCTCCACATCAATATCCAGACCAGCCATCTTCTGCAATTGCCAGGTACCACAACAGCCACCACAGGACACTTTTTTCGTCTGAACGTTATATAGGCCGCACATGTGCAGCGTCTGACGTCTCCTAATCACGCAAACACGCCGCAGCTGCGCACTCTGTACGTCCGTACTAGCGGTTCGGCGTTCTCGAAAAAATGCGTTCGTTTTCCACTTGCATTGCGCGGCCGGACTTTCGTGCGACCGTACTTCGTATATTGGCCGTCATTGCCCGTCATTTGCTGCTAGTGCGGCCGTAATTATGTGCGCCAGAACGCGCGTTAAAAGTGCGCTGGTCTGACCCCAGCCTTACAGCGCGCAGGAATGCGCTGTAAAATGCTTAGGTGTGAACCGGGCCTTAAGGTGCTGCCCGGCAGTGTGAGGATTCATATGCTGCATTAATTATTCTTCTTACAAATTTGGTTACTTAACCCGTTTGCATTTGGATTGTAATATTGTGACATCCAGGGCCCCGAGTGGCGATCGGGGGGGCCCCGGACGCATGGTGCCGCCAGCTGGCCGAATGCCAGGAGCTCCGGCAGCACCCGGTGCAGCTGTGAGTGATCAGGGGGCAGGGCGCGGCATGATGACGCAGAGCCGCCGGGACTGGTGTGCACCAATTCTCACCATATACAGTAGCGCAGTACTAGTGCCTAAAAAATGTGGAGCTGTTTTTAATAAAACAACTACTCTCGCTCTGTGCCCCTGTCTGGTATATTCCGCTGCTTGTTACTGCTGGTGCGCTTCCATCCTGCCATACACTATAGTGCATTAATATTTTGGTGCACTTACGGTGTGAAGGCACTTGCTGCCACCAAAGGCACAATATTTGGGTGCACTGCCACTGACGCCTATATTACCAGATTTATATCATTTTAATATTGGACCGCAGGATCCAACCCTGCACTCTTCCACAATACTACAGAGGGGTTACGGTGTGACGGCACTGTTGCTGACACTAAATGCCCAATTTTAAAGCACCTATTGTTACTTTCATCCAAAGCCTGCATAAGTTTCACCATAATTTAGCCAAAAAATCACTAAACTTGTTCTGCATGTCCTAAAATGTCTTTTCATACAGGCTGCCGCCCCAAGCAGTTGTTTATGAATAGATTAAAGGAAAACCATTTATCGTCATTTGAAATGTCATTCTTTTGTTTTTAAATGTTTCCATACATCCTACAAATCCGCCACTTCACGGGCAGGTTATGGGGACCTCCTAGCCACGATATTTGAAGGAATTTTTCGTTATTATTTGTAACCCTTATTTCATGGAAACTCACTGTTCCTTTAAAAATGTTTTTTTAAACTTTTTGTCCTGGTTTCCTGTCCCCCAGGGCACTACCCGAACCCCCATACACCTTTTATGGCAAATATCTTGCATATATGCCATCTTGGAGGGCACTCTAAAAATCGAACTTTCGAGTCCCATTGACTTGCATTGAGTTCGGTTCGTGTTCGCATTCGAACTCGAACTTTTGAAATTGTTCGAATGCGAACCGAACACGGGGGTGTTCGGCTCATCCCTAATCAACAGGAGCGGAAAAAATAACGGTCTTTACTGGTTGAAGGGTATAGCATCAAATACTAAAGCACTGAAGGAAAGGGGGAGTGGACTTTTATTCCGGTGGGGAAGTTGTGGGGGTGTTGTGATTTAACTGTTTATGTTCCGATTTACTGGTGCTGAGCCTTTGGGCAGCACTTTACAAGTAGTTGCCCAAGCTCAGGCATGGACCCTGACAGGTGCAGGCACGGATCTTGAAAGGTACAGGCACAGATCCTGACAGGCACACAGGGTATGCCAGAATATAGTTAATTGAGTTCTGTATCATTAAGAATAGTGTGTGATTCTGTCTGGACAGATGATTGGCCGTTCTGGACAAATGTCCAGTGGGCTGCATTATCTAAGAGCTGTGTGCTGACTTAGGATATCTCCAATTTGTGGAGGTGGGGAAGAGTGATGACTGATGAGGTAAGTGTTAGTTTAGGTTATGTTAACCAAAAATATATGTACAGTATAAATGTGTACATTTCCCAAAATATAAGCCCTGCAGAATCGCTACTGGCTCCTCTTCCTTATAATTGGCTTCCTTATTAACTATTGTTTATGAATAGCTCGAGTGGGTAGTCTCCCACTAATGTTACATATAGTAACATAATTCCTGCAAATTACAGTTTTTTCAATTAATCTAATATCAATGACAATGCATCTAGGCTGACATCGCAACCCCTCGAACATGGACGCCCATTACAATCTCAACATACCTCCTTGAAATGGGATTTCTTAAAATGGCGACCTTCACCTTCGCCTGTCTGAGGAAGATTTACAGAGTTATTCAGAGAGCTCCGAAATGTCACCGACATTTCGGTGCCCTTTCGTTCCCCGCACTTCAGGGCGATTCAGCAATTCTAGTTTGTCAAACCTGCACACCGCAGGTTCACCATTCAGCAAGCACAGCAAAGACCCCGGAGTGCAGGGAAAACCCATAGCAAACTCACCGAAAACCTTTCACAACTGCCTGAAAAACCACGCCAAACACGCCGGAAAAAGCCGCCGAGCCGCCGATCACGTTTATTTATTTATTTATTAAGGATTTTACCAGGAAGGATACATTGAGATTTCTCTCGTTTTTCAAGTATGTCCTGGGTTCAAGAACATTGAAGTTCAGAACAAACGCCGGAAAAACCTGATTTGCAGATGAATGGGGTAAAAACAAAAAGTACGTTTGAAAGTTTCAAAATTGAAACGCTGTTTGCAAAAAAACTACTGAACGAAAATGTCTGAAATTTACATATAAGGTCCAATGAATGATAATAAAAAGGTCTGTTAAGGAAAAATTAGGACCAGCAGGGCACAAAAAAGGAACAGCAGGGCACTTCGGCAACTTTTCACTGCTGTTTGGTGCACTTTGAATAGATTATCCATTGCTTCTCTATGGGGGATTTCACTGCCCTCGAACAGGCTTGCTGGCAATCTGCCAAAATTTGGGGAATTGCCTGCTCTCTGAATAGCCAAATGGCCCCGAAATGTCACCGTACACTGAATTTCAGTGTCTGGTTACATTTCGGGGCCAGATGGACTCTCTCTGAATAACCCCTTTAATTTATTTAAACGCCTCTCATTTCCAAAGCTACTCTATCCTTTTCACATGCTCACGATTTTTAAACGAGCTGCTATCAACGTGATGACTGCTCTTCTGCTAGCCTTTATATAGAGAAGCAAATCCTCAAAAATCAGTTTGCCTACTCTGCATATATTCCTCTAAAAGTAATTGCGTTCTTAATGTACAAAATATACTTAACCGCAACATTACTTCCGTTCTGCGCCATGCTACTGATTTGCACAAAAAAACACTCACATATCTACTCAGACCCTCATGAAAAAAGACCAAAATCCATCGCGTTCAACATGCATCCTCTCTACTGTTTGTATTGCTCTTTATGAATTTAAACAAGCAATCATATCTCCTATCTCTGCATTTTTTCAAGGCTAAAAAAGTGCAGATATTTTATTCTCTTTTCATGATTAACCCCTGAGTAGACCGTTTACTTCTCTTGTCTTTGATTCCTAAGTTGGTTTGTATTCACACAGGATCAGGTATAGTGTACAGCAGGAGACAAAGGGAAAATAACAAGAAACAAACAGCTAGGGATGTGCGTTTCGATTCGGACTGATTTGTTTTTTCACGATACGTGTGCTGTTACAGTTATCCATTTAGATGGGGATTTATAGTGTATAGATATCCTTATGTTGCCTTATGCTGCCACCTAGTGATCTTTCTGTATTGTACATGCTTTCTTTCTTTTTTCCCTCGCTTTATGATGATGCACTTCCTGTGTGTGTTTAGTTCCACCCTTCCTTCTTGTAAGAGCTGCAGCATGGTGTAGTTATCCAGCAGCACATGTATATTCATTTGCAAGCTAGGACAGCATCATCTTTTGACCGCAAAGAACATCTCATTCCATCATCTGCTGTATCCTGTGATCTGCTGTAACCTGATATATGGAATAAAGCAAGTCGTGGAAATAAACGGTGTTCTGGTGAGTTCAGCTATCTGATAAGGATTGTCCTCGGTGATTGCATCTACTTATACAGGCCAGGCATAGAGGTCTCTGCAAGGGATAAATCGCTATACAACGATCAGAGTCAGAATAATACGAATACGAAACGAAATAATTTTGTAATTTCGTATGGACGTGAAATGTGTAAAATCGCAAGACATTTTCGTTCCATTCGTGATTTCGGTGAATATGCATTGCACAACTTTATTTAATCATATTAAAATGGTATGAAAAGAACAAAAATTAACAAAACGATTTAAAAAACGCAAAAATACTGATCCAAATGGTCTGACTTTAAAAATAAAAACCAGAACAAAAGGTTTTAAAACGAAAAAGTTCATCAAAATTATCTGAAACGGAGGGGCGTGGCTGACCATGCAGGGGACCAGACGTGCTTCTGCTGAGCTCCGTCTGGAATCGCTGGCGACAGCGGTTTTGGACCGAATTCCTCATTTAATTTGCCCCACAGGGAGTCTCTGTATGGTCGGCCACCGGGAGGAGTGCTTTGGAGCCGGTTCGGTCCCCCTCCAGAGCATGGCGGAGATTGCGGCCTTGTCCACAGCGGAGGCGTTCAGGCGTCGGCCATCTTGAGGCCTATCACCGGGATCAGTCTCGGACCGTTTCGGGCTTTCCAAACTTCCCCCGGCGGTTTTACCTGGATGGGTGGTCAGCTGTAGCGGCTCGGAGGATGGAGGGCCCCCATCTTCTGAACGCGGCGGCGGCCGCAGCGTCTGGGCTGCTGGAGGAACGAGCTGGCACGACATGGAGACAGCCAATGCTCCCTCCTCGTGTTGGAGCCCTGGAGGCCATGTCTGCGGACTTGGATGAGTGCCTGGTGATGGTGCCTGACACCGAGGGGAACCAGATTGCTACAGGCTCCTGGCGACCACAGATGGCGGAGCTGCATGGAGGTCGGGAGGAGACGGAGGACTTAACTGAACGTCCGGAGCTGACGGAGGTGCCTCCTGGACGGATGGTGGTCCTCCTGCTGCGGTAACAGAGGACGCAACTGGAGGTGAGCTGGTCCCAGAAGTCAGGGAAGAGGGGCATGGGACACCGGCGACGCCGCACGCGAGCCCACCGCAGCATGATGGAGTGGAGGTGTTGCCAGATACGTCGCAGACCGAGGTGGAGGTGATGCCTGCTGCCGGAGTATGCCCCATAGGAGGAAAGAGAAGTGTGCCTAGGCCTCATGGAGCTGTCTCCGCTGTGATCGCACTACTACGGGGATGCCTTTCCTTGCCTGCCCCGCGGCGACCGCTGTTTCGGGACACTGGATGAGAGCAGTCTATTGTTTTTTCCTGCCTGATGACTATCCGTTGTAATTACCTCTCCACTTTTTTTTTTTGTTTTTTAATGCCGTGATTTTTGCTTCTCGCACCCCCCCCCCCCCGCTCTCTGCTACGACTACGTCTTGAGATCTTCTTTGCTGAGGACGTTTATGCTTCTTTGACACTTTCAGAAGATTTAAAGCGGTTTTGATTTTACTCTTACTGTACGCTTTGTAGTTATGCAACCCCCCCTTGTCTTTTTCTGTTTTGCAGATGCCTTCTGACACCCCCCCCCCTTTTTTTTTTCTTTCCCTCCCTTATATTTTATTTTATTACTGCGCAGTCTCTGTGGACATTTGCGTTATTTTTATTTATCTTTTTTTTTGGGCTGCGTAGTGGATGTCTCCGGCTGGGGACACCCCAATGGAAAGTTTATGCACGATGCCATCTGAGTGTTTTTACGTCTTCGACCCATTGCTTTATGTCCCTGTGTGTTTATTATTGCTGGCGGGATAATTCTTCAGATGACATATGGCCCTGCGTGGCTAACTTACAATGTTGATTTCATGATGTCTATGCTAAAATTCTAAAATAAAGAATTATAAACACAGAAAAAAAAAAAAAAAAAAAAAATTATCTGAAACGAAAAAAAAACCTAGAACAAATTAAATGTTTAAAAAATTATTTTTTTTTTAATCCTTTCGCTGCTGAGGCATTTCACTCCTGTGTGCTTTCGCTCATCATGTTTAAACGCCTTTTGAAGCCTTATTTTATTAGATGACCCAGACATGTTATATATCGTTCTTTCCGGCAGACGCGGCAGATTCATAATAAATCATTGTTATATGTATACGTGGTGTCCTGTCTGTATGTATATTATAACAAAAAATGCAATAAAATTAGAATTTTCAATAATTTACAACGGGTAAAGGTTTTTTTTTCACATTTTAACATGCGAGCGTTTGCAGTTATATTTTCTATGAGTTGCGCTTGTTAAAAAAATTAGTAATGGGGGACTTGTTACATTTTTTTGAGGGAAAATTACACGATTTTTAACAAACGCACCCCATACAAAAATCCATAGTGCGGAATCATTGTTCACATTATAATTGAAATGGGAACAATATTGCTGCATTAACAAAACAAAACAAAAAATGTTTATTTATTTATTTTAAAATATTTTTTATTTTATTTTAATTTTGTATAATTTTTTTGCTCTGGCCAATCCAACGATAACAAACATTAACCCCTAGCTGCCACGGATCGGAAGATAGTGGGTTCCAATGAACCCCCTATCTCCACCATTGGTGGCAGTTAGGGGTTAACTCCAGAACTGAATTCATTGCGCTATGCACGATGACGCCAGTCGTCAGGAGGAGATCCCAGAAGCTTGGCCGACATCCATGATGTCGGCCAGCTCCGGGAGAGGATCGTGACCTGGCGCCTTTCGGCGTCGAATCACGATCCGGCCCCCACAGGGGTTAATGCCAGCCACTGTTTAGAAGGGCAGGCTGAGGGGGGGCGGAGCCAGCTTCCGGTGGATGCAGTCGCATGGTGGAGAGCTCCCCAGCTAATTTTTGATCTATTTGTGTACCTCACCGACTCAACCCCGTCCAACATTTATATCTGGCAGGTGGAACCCGGCTGACCTATTTTACCTGCCCAGGACTGTTGTTTGGGACCCGAACGGCGCTGGTTTGGGAAGTTTTGTGGACTGCGGCCTACAGCCGGTGGCCATCTTTGCAGCGCTACTCACGCTGTTGGGGACATCTCATCTCAGTCGCAGCTTACGCCTGACCTCATGGGGAGAAAATCGGGTAAGAAGCCCCAGCTACCAGAGAGCCCCCGACAGAGAGACATCCACGATTCCATGGGGGACGGCCGACGGAAGAAGCAGGCGACACCGCAAACCTATATGTCCCCAACGATGAGTTCATCTGACGGTGAGGACCCGTACTGGTCGGAGGCCTCGGCAGCAGCCCGGAGATCGCCCCGTGATCCGGGGAAGGTGAGAAGGCCAAAGGATGGTCCGGATCCCTCGTAATCAGCGGTAGCTGGCACGGTGGGGATGGACCCGATGACCTCCCGGGCTGAGGCAGAGGTGCCCCAGGCCGCTCGTGGACCTCTACCCCTCCTGGAGAGCGATATTCGACGCTTATTAGGCGAAACAATGGCGGAGATGAGAGCTATGTGGCAAGCTGATTTCAAGACCATGCGGACAGAACTGCGATCTAGAAAAGGACGGCTCTCGGTCGTCGATATGCGCGCTGAGGAGACTGCGGTGACACAGGCTCTCCTCGCGCCGCAGATAGAGGCCTTAAATTCCCAAGTCTCGCTGCTCACAGGTGCGGTGGAGGCGGCAGAGGTGCGACATCGCAGGAGGAATGTCCGGATTAGGGGGATCCCGGAGTCGATCGGCGCAGATGCCTTGCTGGCATATGTCAACAAATTTGCAGTGCATGTCATGGGGTCGCAGACTGGGACTACCCTAATTTTTAGACACGCTGTCCGTCTTCGGAAGGCTGCCACAGCTCCGGTGGAGTCCCCACGTGACGTGCTTGCAATCGCTGTGGAGGAGATGGATAAACGCAGGCTGATGTCTAACCCGGTTGCCCGAGCCCCGATACTTTATGAGGACCTCTCTCTTACACTTTTTAACGACCTTCCCTTTGTGACGCTTGTGGCCCGGCGGCAGTTTAGGGAGATATCCTGCTTTCTGAGGAGCAAGCGGGTTCGTTATAGATGGGGGGTGGCGGGATCGATGCATATTTGTTATGACAACATGTCCCATCTGGTGTCTACCCCAGAGGCGGCATGGCACCTGTTGCGCACCCTGGGCATCTCGCCTCCTCAGACGACACCTGGCTTAGATCACGGGGGTTCCCCCATTGCCTCGTTGGACCCGGGTTAGAAGGGTTGGACGGCTGTGCAGCCTTTTCTTTTTTCCCTGGCTGCTACTCACGAGTCGTTGCAGAACATGACTGAGTGCCCTCCATTTCTTTTGGTCCTTATCTTACATCTTTTTCCACTTACACTCTTATTTTATGATAGGTTATGTTTTTTCTGCACTATCTTTGCCTTTATATTTTTCTGAAGAGCAATGTGTTACCTCCTAGGTGGTTACAGTTCCTTGTATTGGCCCTCCGGGGACCCGCTTATGATGTATCTTCTATTTTGATATGAGTGACTTAATCCTGAATTATATGCACCCTTATATTTCCTTGAAGAGCGAAATGTTATCTTTATGGGTTTACTGCTTCTCGTATTGGCCCTGCGGGGTCTTCATGTAGATGTGCCTTTTTATTATGTTATGAAAAATTTTAAAATAAAGAATTAAAAAAAAAGAAGGGCAGGCTGTACCCTTCCAAACGGTGCCTGCCTTTCACCGCTGCCCCCAGCCGATCGGGAGGGAGAGAGGTCCAAAGGACCTCTCCCCTCCCTAGCACAGGAGGAGCAATTGGCAGGACGCACTGAGCGCGTCCTTAGCAGCCAAGTGGTTAATGCAGCATATGAATCCGCACAATGCGGGGAGGCGCCTCTCTGCGGTATAATTAGTGCAGCATATGAATCCACACACTGTGGGGAAGCGCCTCTCTGCGGTATAATTAATGCAGCATATGAATCCACACATTGCTGGAAAGCGCCTCTCTGTGGTATAATTAATGCAGCATATGAATCCACACACTGCGGGGAAGCGCCTCCCTGCAGTATAAATAATGCAGCATATGAATCCACACACTCTGGGGAAGCGCCTCTCTGCGGTATAATTAATGCAGCATAAGAATCCACACACTGCGGGGAAGCGTCTCTCTCCCTCCCGATCAGCTGGGGGCAGTGGCGAAAGGCTGGCACCGTTTGGAAGGGCACAGCCTGCCCTTCCAAACAGTGGCTGGCTTTAACCCCTTGGGGCCGGATCGTGATTCGGCGCCGAAAGGCGTCAGGTCACGATCCTCTCCCGGAGCTGACCGACATCTTGGATGTCGGCTAAGCTTCCGGGATCTCCCCCTGACGACTGGCGCCATCGTGCATAGCGTGATGACGTCAGTTCTGGAGTTAACTCCTAACTGCCACCAATGATGGAGATAGGGGGTTCCAATGAACCCCCTATCTCCCGATCCGTGGTAGCTAGGGGTTAATGTTTGGTATCGTTGGATCGGCCAGAGCAAAAAAATTATAAAAAATTTAAATAAAATAAAAAAATATTAAATAAATAAATAAACAGGTTTTTTTTTTGTTGTTTTCTTTGGTTAATACAGCAATATTGTTCCCATTTCAATTATAATGTGAACAATGATGCTGCACTAAGGACTTTTGTATGGGGTGCGTTTGTTAAAAATTGTTTAATTTTCCCCCAAAAGAATGCAACAAGTCTTTACTAATTTTTTTAACAAGCGCAACTCATATAAAATATAACCGCAAACGCTCGCATGTTAAAATGTGAAAAAAAACCACTTTACACATTGTAAATTATTAAAAATTCAAATTTTATTGCATTTTTTGTTGTAATATACATATAGAAACTATACATATAATAATGATATATTATGAATTTGCCGAGTCTGCCGGAAAGAACGATATATAATATGTCTGGGTCATATAACAAAATAAGGCTTCAAAACGCGTTTAAACATGATGAGCGAAACCGGTAAAAATGAGCTCAGCACACAGGCGTGAAATGCCTCAGCAGTGAAAGGGTTAAATTTTTTTACGTTTTAAATAATTTTATTTGATCTGTTTGGTTTTTTTCGTTTCAGAAAATTTTGATCAACTTTTTTTCCTTTTTATAACCTTTAGTTCTGATTTTATTTTTAAAGTCAAACCATTTGGGGCAGTTTTGCGGTTTTTAAATCGTTTTGTTCATTTTTGTTCCTTTCATACCATTTTAATATGATTAAATAAAGTTGTACAATGCATATTCATAAGAAAAAAAGGATCTTTATTCAATAAAAAAATGATAGAATCGGAATTACCGTATCGACAGAATAATGTATCGACAGAAATATCAGATCATCCGAAATACCATTAGTTTAAGTCAAAACGAATCGAACAGACGATCCGAATACACGAAAATGTCCGATCTCACGAAAAAAAGTTGATCCAAAAAAATTAGCCGATCCGAAAACACGAAAATGTCAGATATCACGAAAAAAGTCGATACGAAAAACAAGCCGAAACAAAACGAGCCCAAATGAAAATAGGTCAAAATGATCCGAAACTAAAATTTTAAAAAGCCGAACGACCCGAATCGAAAAAAAAAAAAAATCGGTGCACATCCCTAAAATGTGTAAGTTTATGGAAATGGATGAATAAAACCTTCCCTGTAAGTGTTGGCAATGCCAACTATGTTGATTTCATGTTTGGGTGTATTCATGCATCCCAACATAATGCTATCCATATTTTGTATAAAAATATAGTGTGGAATGTAACTTCTTTTGGGAAATTTAACATGCATAATTCCAACAGTCCACAAGATTGGACCTTGCAATTGGAAGACGGCACATACTCTAGTATGATAATGGTTGCAACATATTATATTAATGCTTATGCTACCTTGCCCCTTAACCCCCCCTTTTATTGGTTATGTGGTAAATGGGCATAGCTCGTAATACCTAGAACCTATATTGGTGACTGTGTTTTGGGTCTGATTGGTCCATCCCATACCATTCACGCTTATGTTCCTTCTGGTATGTGCATTAACCTCCATAACACTGTTGTTACGTCTCGACCCTGCCCTCTGGTGGTGGGAGCAGGGATTTTCCATATGCCATGTTGTCTTGGGTGCCCGTGAGGTCACCCGTAAGGGAGGGGGTTATGTCACATCTCGGTACTGCCTCCTGCTGGTTGTAGCAGGGATTCATGTTTTCTGGTTTTCTTGTTCAGGCTTTACAGACCATTACCACTGGGCTGAAGGTCTGCAGTCACATGATCTGCTTAGCCCTATATATAGGGCCAACCAGGCATTTGATCCTTGGATCAGGATAGACTAAGTCTGAGATCCTCTAGTTCCTGTTCCTCGTGTTTATTCTAGTTCAAGTTCTGATAATCTGTGTATGACTCTTTGGCTCTGATTTCTGGTTATTCTCTAGTCTGCTCCCTAAGTATTTTCTGCATCTGATAACTCGTGTATGACCTGGCTTGGCTTCTGGAACTTCTACTGTATGTATCTTGTCTGTTTAGATTTGTCTGTACGTGTCTAGTTCAGTTGTTTTCACTCTACAGGCATGTGGCCACGAAGCCATATGGTGTGAGTGATTCTCAGGGCTTTGTCTGAACTCACTGGCTGGGAGTGTGCGGTTTTACAGTGTGCTACATTCATTGGGCATTTACATACCAAGTTCTGTCTTGCATTATATTATTCACATTTTTCAAGTATTGGGTCCTGTCCTGCAGTGTGCAGAATTCATTGTGTTCCTAAGTACCAAGTTATACCTTGCAGTGTGCTGTATTCATTGTGCATTCACCTATCAAGTTCTGTCTTGCATTGTACTGCATTCGTGTTTTCAAGTTCAGGTGTTTTCACTTTACAGGCATTTGGCCACGAAGCCATATGGTATGAGTGATTCCCAGGGCTTTGTCTGAACTCCCTGGCTGGGATTGTGAGGATTTGCAGTGTGCTGCATTCATTGTGCATTCACGTATTAAGTTCTGTCTTACATTGTATTGCATTTATGTTTTTCAAGTCCTGTCCTGCAGTGTGCGGAATTCATCGTGTTCCTAAGTACCAAAGTATACCTTGCAGTGTGTCTGTATTCCTGCACTGTCATTTTTGTACTGCAAGTATATGCTAAAATCTGCTAACTATCCATATACCTGCCCTAAAGGCTTCAATCCTCACAGCCTGGGGGCTCCCCAGCACCCTATAGGGGACCCACCGTTACAACTGTACATCGATCTCGTCGTTCCTCCATATTTGTCAAAACCTCTGAGGCAGTGCAATTTGGCGGGATCATGTTACCCGCATATGGTGTAGATCGTTTGTATTCTAAAATTAACCTTTTTGTAGATCTAGTAGATGACATGTTTATGCACACTACACATGCTCTATCAGTTCTTTCTGCTGAGCAACGTCAAATCAGAGATGCAGTAATCCAGAATCATATGGCCCTTGACGATTTGTTAATGAAGGAGGGTGGTGTATGCGGTCTTCTTAATTTGACCCATTGTTGTTTTCACATTGATGACATTTCAGGTGAAGTTTCTCAGGACATACATGATATTGAGGAACTTCAGACCCAACTCAGGAAAGTATCAAGTCCCTGAGATGGATTTGATTGGACCTTTGGCCTTAGTTGAACCTAGGCTACCAAAAATAGAACTATTTTACATGGTTCAATGTATCTCGTTATGATTGTTATTGTTATTACCATTTTTTACAAATTGTTGATGCTGTGCCTTGAGAAATGTTGGGCCCTATTACAATCTTCACGCAAACATTTGCGTGCGTGCAAAGATGCATTAACGCGAGGGGCAAAACCCTTTGCCCTGAACGTCGTATTACAATGTCAGCGCAACAAACACACGTAATCATCTACCACGGGTGAACCTGCACGAGCATACTGTACTGCGCGTGTCCTATACTTAACATTGTGAGCGCAAATGCGTTTGTGCGCTGGTACATGGATGGTATTACAATCTATGCGCAAAATTTAACGCACAGCCGAACCCAAATACACCAGCCCGAAACAAAAATACAGCAAAGTATAGTTACACATTCTACGCATACCCAAACAATAAAATTGAAAAGTTGTGTGTGTTTTTATTATTGCTGCAGCATATATGCTCAGATTGACTTTGACAGGCACAAAAACTTAATGTGAGATAATTGTTGTTCTTAATTTTGATAGGCTGAATCGCATGAAAAAACAGTCCGCACACCGATTTCTGCGCGCAACGTTAATGCGCGCGCGTTTTTGTGCGTCTTTTTTAAGACGTTATTTTTAGACGGCTGAAATAGTGCGCGAGGATTGTAATACCAGCGTTAATTTACGCGCGTTAACGTTTAACGCTTCGCTCAAAAATTCATGCTTTTACCGTGCATTTTTGCATGAAGTATGTAATATGACCCATTGCGTTTCTAAATCACCTATGATGCCAGTCTATCCTGCACTTCCACCCCCACCTACCTTGATTCCTTTCCACCGTTCTCCTCTTATGAGTAGTTACTAACCTCTCCTTCCCTTCTGAGCATTGGAATGACTTATAGGTATAACACGATGACACTGTGACCCCAACTGTAACAGGTTCACTAGTCTAGTTTTGTTTTATCCCTTAATTATTGATCACAGCTGATACGTGCTCAAAGGAGGGAATTGATAGATATTTTTAATTTCCTGTATGAATATATATATATATAAATATCCTGTTATTCAAATATCTTCACTAATAAGCCCCCCTTTTTGTTACAATACTGTGCATACATATTCTCTAATTAGGAAAAAGAGTGTCATCTGCGCTCGTTTCTATGTGTTCCATGTACAACAAAAATGAGGTTTTTGTTTGTTTCAATGGCCATTGCAACGTAAGCCCACTCGCCACTTCAAGGCACCTCTTTAGAGTGGGTACCTAACAATTGTGACCAAGAGGCCGCTCTACAGAGCAGCTCCAAGCCCCTCCAGCTGCTTTTCAGCGAAGGAGAGGCAAAGATGGTGGCTTTTATTTATACACGCACCAAACACTTCCCATCTGGGATCAAAAACAAAAACATGGAAAGAGGAACAGCTGCAGAACGACGGACTGGTGTTACAAGTATGATATACATAAATACAGAAAAAATGGCATCGCGCCCATACTCACTTATTTTCGGAGGGGCAGCAACTGCCAGGAGTAACAGCCTTTTTCTGTATTTATGTATATCAGGCTTGTAACACCAGTCCGTCGTTCTGCAGCTGTTCCTCTTTCCATGTTTTTGTTTTTGATCCCAGATGGGAAGTGTTTGGTGCGTGTATAAATAAAAGCCACCATCTTTGCCTCTCCTTCGCTGAAAAGCAGCTGGAGGGGCTTGGAGCTGCTCAGTAGAGCGGCCTTTTGGTCACAATTGTTAGGTACCCACTCTAAAGAGGTGCCTTGAAGTGGCGAGTGGGCTTACGTTGCAATGGCCATTGAAACAAACAAAAACCTCATTTTTGTTGTACATGGAACACATAGAAACGAGCGCAGATGACACTCTTTTTCCTTGTTATGTTTTATGCATTGACTGGGCTGTTACTCCTGGCAGTTGCTGCCCCTCCGAAAATAAGTGAGTATGGGCGCGACGCCATTTTTTCTATATTCTCTAATTAGTTCCATTTCCTCTCAAAGTCAAATAATTTTTATGAGAAACAGACTTCCGTTGTAAGTTCTCATTTCCAAGCAAAATACAAAAGTCCACAAATAATCTTGTAGTGGTCTGATATAGAAGGAAACTTTTCTTTTGTCCTGTCAGAATGTATGAAATTTGATGAATGTGTGGGCTGAACTTTTTCTTTTAAATTGTTTGACATTTCAAGTTCTTATTGGTTTGTAATCCATGATTCTATGATGCTCCCATTGTAACAAATTTAGGCTGCATGCTTGCAGACCTCAGAATAGAGGAATATTTTAAAACAGCAACTTGTGTCTGTCTCTGTTCTCACTCGAGTATAGCTTTCTTTTGTGCTCACTGGATCAGCCGACAAACAACACATCTACCATCATCACAGAGCTTGGCCAGTCCTGTTAGTGATTTTGCAGAAAGCATTTCACCACTATAAAAAAACAAAAAACAGAGTTACGTTATTTGCCCATCCCCTATACCCTACCAATGAAATAATAATATATATTTTTTATTTAATTAGCCTTCCCAAAAATCAAAACCTAAAAACAACAGATTTACTTTATATACCCTTTGCAGGCAAAAAAAAGATTTGCCCTCCACCCCGAATAAAAAAATATAAATTTGTCACCCAGAATGAAAAAAAAATTTTCTCACTTGGAAACCTCAATAAATCTCTATAAAATGTGGTTTCTATGAGGGTATCACAAGCTCTACAGCAATAAACCTCACAGTACTATGTGGTGTGTATGTGTGTATCATAGAGCTCCACAGCAATAAAACATACAGGCATTGTATATGAGCATATCACAGAGCTCCACAGCAAAAAACTCACTTAGTAATGTGCACTGTGTATAAGGGTATCCAGGGCCGTAGGGAGGGTGAGGCCAGTGAGGCACTCGCCTCGGGCACAGCTGCAATGGGGCGCAGGGGCAGTCAGAAAGAAAATCACCTCTCTGACTGCCGGAGAGGAGCCGAGTGCAGGGGAGACAGGGCTGCTGCATGATTCACTCGCTGAGAGCAGCGAGATGGGAGACGTGCAGGAGGATAGGAAGGAGCCAGCAGAAGGTGTCTCACTCAGCTGCTGAGGAGGCCCCTTCCGGCTGCTCCTCCCATCCTCCTGCAAGACTTCCTGTCCCCACACCACGTGGAAGGGAGGGAGCAGGAAGAGAAGAAGCAGCAGAGCACAGCAAAGCACAGCACAGCACCTGCAGCCAGGGGATACCTCTTAGGTAAGATCACCCCCAGCTGCTCTCCCCTCAAACAGTCCCCTCTCCTGCAGCTCCCCCCCACCAGCTCTACCTCTCCAGCTCTCTACCCCCTATACAATCTCTACCCCCTCTTCAGCATCTTTCCCCCAGCTCTCTATGCCCCAGCCCCCAAAGCTCTACCCCACATCTCTACCCCCCAGCTCTCTGCCCCCAGCCCCCCCAGCTCTCTGCCCCAGCCGCCCCGGCTCCCTAGCCCCAGCTCTCTAGCCCCAGCCCCCAAAGCTCTACCCCACATCTCTACCCCCAGGTCTCTGACCCCAGCCCCCCCCACTCTCTAGCCCCAGCCCCCCAGCTCTCTGCCCCCAGCCCCCCAGCTCTCTAGCCCCAGCCCCCAAAGCTCTACCCCACATCTCTACCCCCCAGCTCTCTAGCCCCAGCCCCCCAGCTCTCTAGCCCCAGCCCCCAAAGCTCTACCCCACATCTCTACCCCCAGCTCTGACCCCAGCCCCCCCCACTCTCTAGCCCCAGCCCCCCGGCTCTCTAGCCCCAGCCCCCAAAGCTCTACCCCACGCCCCCAAGCTCTACCCCCCAGCTCACTTCCCCCAGCCCCCCAGCTCTCTGCCCCCAGCCCCCTCAGCTCTCTGCCCCCAGCCCCCCAGCTCTCTAGCCCCAGCACCCCCAGCTCTCTAGCCCCAGCACCCCCAGCTCTCTAGCCCCAAATCTTTACCCCCAGCTCTCTATCCCCAGCCCCCCAAATCTCTACTTCCGCATATCTACCCCCAGCCCCCCAGCTCTCTACCCCACATCTCTACCCCAGCCCTCCCAGTTCTTTACCCCCACATCTCTACCCCATCTCTACCCCAGCCCCCCAGCTCTCTACCCCAGATCTCTACTTCCACATCTGCCCCCAGCTCTCTGCCTCTCAGCCCTCTAACCCCCAGCTCCCCAAATCTCTACTTCCACATATCTACCCCCCAGCACTCTACCCCCAGCTCTCTATCCCCACATCTCTACCCACCAGCTCCCCCTATAAGCTCTCCTCCCCTCTCTGATTTTAAATCAAATCAGTAATTTATTTTAAATAGGATTTTTTTTCTGCAACCCCCGCCATGTCCCCCCCAGCATCACGAGGCGCGCAGGGAAGGGGCCCTGGAAGCAGTGTGCTGCAATCGGCTGGGGGACACAGCGGGAGGACATCGAGGGAATACAGGGACAAGGTATGTACAATCCCGAGTGTGGCTCTGGGTTACTGCTTTTGGTACTGAAAATTAACCCCGAGCCAAACTCGTAGTTACTGCCAGGGAGGTTAATATACATATAATAATGCTCCTCTCATTGCATAAAACACAACACTCTAATCTTCACTACCCAATCCACAACGCTCTCATGTTCAATACGCAATCCACAACGCTCATGTTCAATACGCAATCCACAACGCTCTCATGTTCAATAACCAATCCACAACGCTCTCATGTTCACTACGCAATCCACAACGCTCTCATGTTCACTACGCAATCCACAACGCTCTCATGTTCACTACACAATCCACAACGCTCTCATGTTCAATACGCAATCCACAACGCTCTCATGTTCAATAACCAATCCACAACGCTCTCATGTTCACTACGCAATCCACAACGCTCTCATGTTCACTACGCAATCCACAACGCTCTCATGTTCACTACGCAATCCACAATGCTCTCATGTTCACTACGCAATCCACAACGCTCTCATGTTCAATAACCAATCCACAACGCTCTCATGTTCACTACGCAATCCACAACGCTCTCATGTTCACTACGCAATCCACAACGCTCTCATGTTCACTACGCAATCCACAACGCTCTCATGTTCAATACGCAATCCACAACGCTCTCATGTTCACTACGCAATCCACAACGCTCTCATGTTCACTACGCAATCCACAACGCTCTCATGTTCAATACCCAATCCACAACGCTCTCATGTTCACTACGCAATCCACAACGCTCTCATGTTCACTACGCAATCCACAACGCTCTCATGTTCAATACGCAATCCACAACGCTCTCGTGTTCAATACCCAATCCACAACGCTCTCATGTTCACTACGCAATCCACAACGCTCTCATGTTCAATACGCAATCCACAACGCTCTCATGTTCAATACCCAATCAATAACACATTACTGTGAGTTTTATTACTGTGGAGCTCTGTGATACGCTCATACACACCACACATTACTGTGAGTTTTATTGCTGTGGTGCTCTGATACACTATTACTTGGTTATAGCTTGGTCTCTAGCCCTGTGGGGCCTCATAACTGAGCTTCACCTAAGGTCTCACTAAAGCTCTGGAGCCGCCTCTGCTGACTAACACAAGGGAGACTAACGTTATTTAGTATTATTAATTTTGTTATTTATTACCTATTTTCCTCTAACCTCTAAAAATATTGTGTTTCGGGGGGGGGGGCACAATTTTCTATTCTTGCCTCGGGTACAAAAGGAGCTAGCTACGGCTCTGAGGGTATCACAAGCTTCACAGCAATGAACCTCACAATAATATGATGTGTGTACTATGAAAAGAAAAAAAGTGGGCTGCTCTGTCTAAAATGCCCAAACCTAATTTTTGTTCCAGTCCAGGCCTGGCTAATGATATTAGAAGTAATCTTGGTTTGCACAAAACAGGTCCAGAACTTTATATGCTGCAAAGAATACTTGACACTTTCTTCCTCAGTAAATGTGAATGGATAGCACTTAACTGTAAAACCTTGGGCTGTTCATTATTCACTTATTAGACACATGCTTCCAAGTCTCGGCAATTCACAGGCCAAATAGTTGTGACCATTACTTCAACACAATGCAATTTCCCTCTCTACTAATCCACATCACCCCAATACACTGAATGGGTGAAGGCAGATGTGTGCTTTGCCTCTTACTCGGTGTTCACATTCATTTTCACCTAATTCATCTGTACATTCTCTGACACTGTACTGCTGTGGAGAAATGTAGGAATATTAAACCAACTCCAAAACAGAGGTGACCTGGATTTTTGAATAATTATTCTTTCCCCTGAATCTACAGTTTTATATAAATCTCTTTTGGTCCTAAGTGGTGCATTTAGCTGATGCCATGAGGGAGGCATTGATTGAAGGATGAGAAACGCCATGTAGAAGATACAGAAACTCTTTGAACATTAAAGCTTCTTTCATTTCAAACAAGTGGGGATTCCAGTGGCTGAAGGTCACCTTTCTCATCACCTCTTGCCTGGTTTGGTATAAGGACTGGTACTTTATGATATACTGAAAACATATATAACTTCATTTAAAGAATGCAAAATTTGGTGAGAAGTGGTCTGAGAATACTAGGAGCTGCTGTCTACAAGACTCTAGGAATTTCCTATGCTCAAATTGCGATCTTTTTCAGGCACTCTTTGATGGAATCATGAATATTCAATGAGCTGGAATCAGTGTAAGAGGCATTTTGTATCTGTATATGTGTTTTCCCATGGCCTTCATCTGCCATATTTTTTATCTAATTGGCATGTCTGATAGGGGCAGCCTAGCTAGAACTGGAACTAATGGACCCCTGGACAAGAATTAGCCTTTGGCACATAATGGACATTAGCAATGTAAAACAATTTGGGAGTAAAGGAGTGCCAAGAGGATAATTTACCAAATGGCAATGTCTGTTTTAAGATTCATGTACCGGGCAACATTCCTCTTAACTGACTGCACTGAGCTAATGAAATTATTTAAAATATGCAAACCCTGCACAGACACCAAAGATACAGACTCATATGGCCTGAACCAAGAGAAGAATTATGTAAAGATGCAGAATTAATGTGAACCTGCCGTCCACAAGTTTACTCTCCCTGTGATACCCCATCAAACAATGATTTTTTTAGTAAATTTGGACAGTTGAATGCTGATTATGCAATATGGATATGTGAGTGGCATTCTGGCCGAAACAAAAAACATGAGCACAAAAAAAATACAGCACAGTATAGTTACACATTCTACACATACCCAAACAATTTGCTTAAAAAATATAATATCTGGTTACAAAGGCAATCTGCACTATGATGTTTGTTTGAGAGCTCAAGACTGAACCACATTTTGAATTATCAAACACACAAGGGTTCAAGCTCAAGTTGTTGGGACTAAGCCTTTATTAAAATCTCATATTTGAACGGGTAAACATTAAGCGCCACATTACATTCTTAATGCTAAAATCCTTGCGCAAAGTGAAAATCTTTGCGCTAATCGTTAAAGTTTTGCGCGTGCAAATCACCGTTGGAATTACAATCTTCGCACGTGTTTTCATCCGCTGATCAATAGCACGCGCAAACAGGACACGCCCAAATGCCGCACAGTACCGTCTCGCGCAAAAATCTTTGCGCGCAGTTATTTTTTTGCGATTCAGCCAATCAGAATTAAGAACCACACCTGTCTCACGTTAATAAATTGCGTCTGCCACAGTCAATCTGAGTGCTGCAGCAATAATACATGCACACACAACCATCCATTGTATTGGTTTGGTATGAGTCGAATGGGCCACTGTGCTTTGGTGCATTCCTTTTTATGGGCTTGGATATTTGGGGTTAGCCAGGTTGTTCAGATTTGCCATTAGCACCAACTTTTAGGAGTTGCTAAAATTATGCACGATAAGGCCATTCGGTAATTACCTCAAATAGATTGTAATACCTTACTCGTACCAGCGCACATTCGCGTTTGCGATCACAATGTTAAGTATAGGACGCGCAAAGTACAGTAAGCTCGCGCATGGTATGCGCAGGTTCATATGTGGTAGACGATTGCGCGCGGTTGTTGCGCTTAGTATGTAATTCGGAATTTGGCGCAAATGGATTTACCCCACGCAATGAAAATACTTATGCGGGGCAAACGTTTGCGTTAAGAATGTGATGTGGCCCTATATTTGTTCATAAATGTGCCCTTTAAACCATGGTGACTGATATTGGTTATATTGTGTTCTAACTCTATACAATAAGAAACAACTTTTGCACTACGCGTGTGGGATTTTCTTTGTGCTGTGAGCTTCATGCTCCTTCTGCCCCACTCAGAGGGGAGATTCAGCCATCCAAACCCATTCAAATGCATGGGTTAGTCAGCTCATGTGTTCTGTGCTTGAAGTACTTTCAATATCAGTCCCATTTAATATTATCAAATCATTTATGGACAGCTGCTGGAATGGCTGCAGCCCCCAGCCCCCCCCCCCCCAAGCCACAAGACCTGTTGAGCTGGAAGCCTGTCATATCTGCAGAACTCAGACGAAGATCAGGGCTATTACTAAATATTATTATTGTCATCATTTATATAGCGTCAACAGTTTCCGCAGCGCTTTACAATAACCGAAGGGAACGAGATACCGATAAACGGACATATGATGGAAACAAGAGGTGTAGAGGGCCCTGCTCATAGGGGTTGGGTTCAAAGGTGTTTTTAAAGGTAAGTAAAGGATTGAAACAGAAGCTGGGAGTGAGGAGGGTTTCAGGAGGGGATAGTGTTGAATGCCTGTTTCCTACTCCCTTCTGGTATAACCCTATAGAATCCCTTGAACCATGATGTACTGATATTGTTCTCGTGATTTCTCTCAGTGCTAAAAGTGCTATAAAACTACCATAAAACACCAGCACAATTGTTTGTCTTGCCTCTTTTTATTCTTAATGGCTGAGCTTTCTAACAAGACCTGGAACTCTTACTAGTACAGTATACACAGTGCTCTTTTCAGACGTTGTACATTCTGTTATATGAAAAACACGCTATATACTGATTGGTTCATTTTTTTCTATGTAGACATCCCATGGGAAGTCGTGTTGCCTACGCTCACTCTGTGTCACAGTGTATGAATTATTGCAGCGCTAGCGTATGCTGCATGATCCCCAATGCGTTTAAAGGAATAACTGATATAGCCATACATCAATCTGCACATTAAAATGACTGCAATGTAATTTAGATCTACTTAAATATAAATTATCATAAAAATATCATTTAAATCCCAGCTCAACACTCTGCCTCTTCATACTTCAGAGCCGAGTTTAAAATAACAATACAAAAGCCTTCTATCAATGACTTATACGCTGCAGGTAACAGTTTTACCTTTTTACTATGACAATGCTGGTGAGTGAGGAAGTGTAAACTGAACAGAACATACTCCCTACACAGACCCCCATGGAAACACAGACACTGACAGATACATGCAGGCACTTTCAGACATAAACAACTAGTTTTGTAATGTACGGTGTACAGTGGACGATACAATTCACGCTTGCTTTATTAAACCATGATCATAAAGATCAAACCCACTTCTATGTGACAAAAAAGAAAGAAAAATCGAACATTAGTTCAGGTAATGGGAGTTAGACGCCTCACAGTAGATTTCGAAAAAGTACCAGTTAGGCTAGGGTCAGACTGAGGCAGTGCGAACGCGCGTGCAGCCGCACTTAATCACGGCCGCACTAGCAGCAGATGCCGGGCAATGACGGCCAATATACGAAGTACGGTCGCACAAAAGTCCGGCTGCGCAACGCAAGTGGAAAATGAACGCATTTTTTCGAGAACGTGAAACCGCAGGTACTGACGTACAGAGTGCGCTGCGTCCGCATAGCGGCGTGTGTGCGTGATTAGGAGACGTCAGACGCTGCTAATGTCCGGCCAACATAACGTCCAGACACAAAAAGTGTTTTATTGATGATCCGTACAAAATCACGGACGAAAATGCGCATAGTATGACCACTATCACGTATTCTGTGAAAAAATGCGTCCATTCGTTCGAACGCACTTTTTCACAGACAACATAAAAATGCGTTCGTCTGACCCTAGCCTAAGTAGGGATGCACCGATACCGTGAGATCTTGCGAGAGTGCGGCACAGTCTTCACATGACGGCGGCTGCTAGGTAATGCAGCTAACTGGAGCGGAATGCTCACGGAATGCTGTCAATGAATTCTAGGGATGTGCACCGATATTTTTTTTTTTTCTCGTTTCGGCCGATTTTCGTTTCGGCTCATTTTTCGTATCCACTTTTTTTTCATGATATTGGAAATTTTCAGGTTTGTTTTTTCAGGTTTCACATCTGTTCTCGTTTCAAAGTGTCTATTAGTTTTGACTTAAACTAGTGGTATTTCGGATGATCCGATATTTCTGTCGATACGGTAATTCTGCCGAATCTATCGTTTTTTTATTAAATAAAGATCCTTTTTTTTCTTATGATTAAATAAAGTTGTGCCATGCATATTCATATTAAAATGGTATGAAAGGAACAAAAATGAACAAAACGATTTAAAAAACGCAAAAATACTGACCCAAATGGTCTGACTTTAAAAATAAAAACCAGAACAAAAGGTTTTAAAACGGAAAAAAGCTGAACAAAATTATCTGAAAGGAAAAAAAACCCAGAGCAAATAAAATGATTTAAAAAACGAAAAAAAAATAAAAAAATTAATGCAGCATATGAATCCGCACACTGCTGGGAAGCGCCTCTCTGCGGTATAATTAATGCAGCATATGAATCCACACACTGCTGGGAAGCGCCTCTCTGCGGTATAATTAATGCAGCATATGAATCCGCACACTGCTGGGAAGAAGCGCCTCTCTGCGGTATAATTAATGCAGCATATGAATCCGCACACGACAGGGCAGCACCTCTACGCTATAATTAATGCAGCATATGAATCCGCACACTGCAGGGCAGCACTTCTCTTCTCTGCAGTATAATTAATGCAGCATAGTTTATTCAATTTAACCCTTTCGCTGCTGAGCCAAACTCGCTCCTTATTGGCCTCCCCAACTCCCGTATTGCCCCTTTACAATCTGTAATGAATGCAGGGGCCAGGCTTATTTTTCTCACTAAACGCACCTCGCAAACTTCCCCACTCTGCCAGTCCCTCCATTGGCTTCCTGTACGTTTCAGGATACAGTTTAAAATACTGACGCTCACGTTCAAATCACTCAATTACTCAATCCCTCCCTACATGTCTTCGTTACTCCGCAAGCACGTCCCATCTAGACAACTCCGTTCAGCAGGTGATCTCCACCTGTCATCGGTCTACACACGCACAGCCAACTCTCGCCTCCAAGACTTCTCAAGGGCAGCACCAGCCTTGTGGAATGACTTGCCTCGCCCTATCAAACTCTCCCCTGACCTTCAGGCCTTCAAGAAATCCCTCAAAACCCATCTCTTCAGATTAGCGTACCGCATCACTGATGCAACTCATCCCTCTGCTCACCTACTCACACTTGATTGAAGCCGCTTGTATGGCCCCACCATTCCCAAACCACTGGCACTAATGAGCTTGCTATCTAGTGCAATTCCTCTTGTCTTCCTCAACCCCAATCCCTCTAGACTGTAAGCTCCTATGAGCAGGGCCCTCTACACCTCTTCTTTCCATCCTATGTCCGTTTATATGTATTTTGTTCCCTTTGGTTATTGTAAAGCGCTGCAGAAACTGTTGGCGCTATATAAATGACGACAATAATAATAATTTCATGCCTGTGTGCAGAGCTAATTTTTACCGGTTTCGCTCATCATGTTTAAATGCATTTTAAAGCCTTATTTTATTAGATGACCCAGACATATTATAGATCGTTCTTTCCGGCAGACTCGGCAGATTCATAATCTATCATTATATATGTATACGTCATGTCCTGTCTGTATATTATAACAAAAAATGCAATAAAAATTGAATTTTCAATAATTTACAAGGTGTAAAGTGGTTTTTTTCACATTTTAACATGCAACGTTTGTGGTTATATTCTCTATGACTTGCGCTTGTTAAAAAAATTAGAAATGGGGAACTTGTTCCATTTTTTTGGGGGGAAAATGACACAATTTTTAACAAACACACCCCAAAAAACGTTAGTGCAGCATCATTGTTCACATTATATTTGAAATGGGAACAATATTGCTGCATTAACAAAATAAAACCAAAAAAAACCTTTTTTTTTAAATATTTTTTTATTTTCATTTTTTTTTTTGTTTACCAAACATGACCTTGTTAAAAGTTTTGTTGGAAAGGCCATGCTCTGGCCGATCCAACGATACCAAACATTAACCCTTAGCTGCCACGGATCGGGAGACCATTGGTGGCAGCTAGGGGTTAACTCCAGAACTTACTCTATCCGAGGTCCCGATGTGAAAAAAAAAAATAGTCAAAATCTATCCAAAGTCCCGATGTTTCACAATGGGGAGGGGCAATGATCTCCTATTCCCAGGGGGCCCCAAGAGTTGTCAGTGTGCTTGTGGCCTTGTGGTTGTGGACTTTGTGAGGTAAGGTTGATGTCAGTGATATGTAACTTTTTAAATATACAGGATATATAGGACATCGGGACCTCGGATAGAGTAAGTCTTTCATCCGTTATTCACATAAGCCGACTATTTTCTACAGATCAGGACCCTGGATAGTAACAACTTGTTACTATCCAGGGTCCTTATCTGTAAAAAATAGTTGGCTTATGGGAATAACGGAATACTTACTTTATCCGAGGTCCCGATGTGACACATCGGGACTTTGGATAGATTTTGATTATTTTTTTTCACTTCGGGATAGTCGCAATCTATCGAAAGTCCCGATGTTTCCTATCGGGACCTCGGATAGAGTAAGTATTCCGTTATTCACATAAGCTGACTATTTTCTACATATAAGGACCCTGGATAGTAACAATATGTTACTATCCAGGGTCCTGATCAGTAGAAAATAGACGGCTGAAGTGTTTAACGGCAGACTTACTCTATCCAAAGTCCCGATGTGAAAATAAATAGACTTCATCTATTTTATTTTTAACATCGGGACCTCGGATAAAGTTCTGGAGTTAACCCCTAGCAATCAGCAATCAGATTTTATGTTGGATACTGATAAAAAGTGAAGAGAGATGCCAAGGGGTAGTGATCTACCCAAAGACTCGTGATGCTTGTGAATGCCTAGGGAATGAAAGGTTCAGTAGAGCCCTGGGCTGCGTTGCCTTTTACAATTCACTGAAATAACCATATGTGCTTGCCACTGTTGGGTGGGGCCCCAGGTTTTAATTTTTGAAAATAGTATGGAGAAATAATTATGCAATAAAACAATAAACATATGGGCGGTGCTTGTATGAGGGTGTGGCTTGCATGTTGACAAGCACAATGGGGAGGGGCAATGATCTCCTATTCCCAGGGGGCCCCAAGAGTTGTCAGTGTGCTTGTGGCCTTGTGGTTGTGGACTTTGTGAGGTAAGGTTGATGTCATCAGTGACATGTATCTTTTTAAATATACAGAATGTATAGGACTTTTATATACAGGATATTTTGAGCGTTTATATTAATTATACAGTGTGGTTAGATCACCCATTTCTTATCTGTTTTATTACTGCCAAGATCCATATCTGGGAGAAAAACACAACAAGGAATGCCAGAGTTTATGCGAGCCAGATACTTCTATTTTGAATATTAGTATAGTATTGTGCAGATCTGAGTCCCCTAAAATTATACTTGCTTGTTGGGGCTTTAATCTTATTTTCCCCAGAATACCAAAGCATACGATTTCATGTCTCTAAAAATGAAGCTTTGAAGAGA
Organism: Leptobrachium leishanense; assembly: GCA_009667805.1. NCBI lineage: Eukaryota > Metazoa > Chordata > Amphibia > Anura > Megophryidae > Leptobrachium > Leptobrachium leishanense. Next base: position 286,772,054 of record CM019065.1, on the reverse strand, counting down.
CATATCAGCTAAATTAAAAAAAGAGTTGTATTTGCTGTAAAAAAAAAAAAAAAAAAGCTCAGCAAAGCGAATAAATAAAAAAGAAAAAGTAGAAGTCATTTTTTTGCTCTTGTCTAAAGCAAATGGGTTTTCAGATAGTTTACAGGCAGAAATATATCCAATAAATCCAGACTTTGATGATCCTCACTACTTGCACTGCTGCACGCGTCGGCTGTAGTTAAGATAAGTTTAAAGAAGAATATTCTGCTGATGCAGAAATATCCTAATTACTAGAAATTGGGGGGACGGGAAGTGGGGAGGGAGAGAAAGAGCAGCTAGAAAACATTTGACAGATTAATGGACTTAAAGTACATGTGTTTTGTGTGGAGCCTTAACAAGCTGTCGGAAAATGATTCAGACCCTAGAAAAATAACACTGTGGATGCCTACTTCCCTGCCTAGCTAACAGCCAGATCCACAATTTTCAGTGTGCAATAAATTGCGAATTAGTATATCTTCTTGTGGTACAGCGCTGTTGGAGATCCATTTGAATAATTAAGGATGTCTCTTAAACAAAAGATTTCCTCCCAGACAAAGCCCTGGCCATTCACGCAGCAAAGCATGATTGGTGATTTCTTTCAATCGTTTCCTCTCTCTTTGTGTCTTGCTCTTGCTATGAGAGCGCCACGTGCCATTAATAAGAGGTGTTCTTGATATTTTCAAAGCCAGTCAATTAATGTAATATTACAGGCCATCCTGGTCGCTGTAGGGTTGGGATGTTTACCAGACTTGTTTGTTTCACAGTTTGGTCTGTGGAAATCTATGAAATATATATGCTTATTAGTAACACACAATCACAGAGAAAGCTTCTGGAGAACATTTAACTAATCACAGTAAGGGGGTGAGAGGGAAATGCATTAAATCATGAAAAAAATATAGATATGTAAATTTATCCAATCTCTATATGTTTTGCTAATGGTTTTAAATACTTTAAAGGACGTTTCGATTTTTTATGTTTTTATAACCAATCCATCACAGAACCTCTTTACAAGGTTTTTGTAATTGTTATATTCCATTATGGTTTATTTATGCGGCTGACGTACATCAGAACAAAAAGAGAACATTAAGGCTGGGGTCAGACGAGCGCAGTGTTAACGTCCGTGTTGCCGCACATAAGTACGTCCGTGATACCATACAATTGTGTTAAATGGAGCCCCACACACGAAGTACGTCCGCACAGAAGTGCGGGGGCTGACGGATGCTGCAAACGGACGCAGGTTAGGCAAGAACGTAATACTGCTAGAACAGATGTGCAGAGTGCGCCACGTCCACAACGTCCGCATAGCTTTGTGTGTGAGTGATGGAGCGTGGTCAGACGGACGGCATTTATACGTCCAGCATTTTTGACGGACAGAATGTTTTTTCATTTTTATTTATTTTCCCTGCTACATCAGTCAAAAAATCCGTCAGTGAAGAAAACGGACTGTGTGGCCACTACCTTGTTGTCAGTCAGTAAGTACGTCCGTACTGCACGGACGCACAGTCCATACAAAATGCGCTCATCTGACCCTAGCCTAAAACTTGATTCATTGAAGCTTCAAAAATACATTAAAATTTGTTTGGAGATAGAGGAACCACATCATAAATGTTTGTTAGTGATCGAAATTTATTAAAACTTGTATAAATGTTAACGAAAATAACTTTGTGGTTGGGCATTACAAGAAGGAATATGTTGAGCCCCCAGCAAAGTAAAAAAAACATTAACTCTTACCAGAAAGTAAGTATCTGTGCCTCCAGGAATTGTCGGGTTGATATCAATGTGTAGATAAAATCTCACAGAGATGGTTTTAGAGGCGACGTATTCTATAACTTTAGAATTGCTTCTACTTTTGCAGATCTGGGGCCATATTACGCTCCTAACTCTAACGTTAGCGCTCACCTGTGTGAGCGTTAACATTAGCCTTGGTTGCCCTAGCACGGGCAAACCATATTACAATCCGAACGCTAATGGGTTAAAAAAACATTAGTGATTCAAATCTTGCGCTTTTCAGCGTGAGCTTACTGTACTTTGCACTTCCTATACTTAATATGGGAGCGCAAAGTGTTAATTAGGGTTAAAATTACAAAGTCTTAACGCAAATTACTGTCCTGCTGCAGTTAACTCAAAAGTTAACCACAACTAGGAGCTGGTGATAACTGATTCCGCTTCTGCGGAATCAGTTATCACCAGCTAAAAATAAAACCAAAAAATCAGATACTCACCTATCATCCTACGATGAGAACGGCGGCTCGATCCGCTTCTTCTTGCCGCCGGAGCAGAGAGAGACTGTGGGGAAAAAAAAGTCCTCCAGTCTTCCTCCACGATCACTCCACCGACCTGCCGAATGTCATGTGACCGGCAAAGGAGAAGCCACAATGGAGTCCTATGGACTCCATGGAGGGGGTGCTCGTGGCGGCGCTTATCGCTGCCGTGGCATCACGAGGCTTAGCTGCTGGATTAGCGCCTGCACCGTAATATCATACTAATACGGGGACGCTAAGGAGAAACCTGCAGGTGCAGGTTTTTCTCCTTAGTGTCCCCGTTTTAGAGTGAAGATCGTAATAGGGCCCATGGAGTCATATCAAAAAAATTATTTACGGAATTCACCCCTACATTTAACTCATTGGTAAAATTTGTATATCTTGTCATATGTTGCAGCAGTCAGCAATATGTGGGTAAAAGTTTCAAACTTACTGGACTCCAGCTTAGTATTCAATTTCTCGGCTTTGAACAGTTGTGTTCCACTCTCAACCTTCTTTCAGTACTACACACTAACCCAAAATATCACCATAGAGGTGTCCACTAACCCACTCACTAACCCACTTCTAGCTTTTATGATAACAGTTCCGATCGAGTCAACAGTCCCTATTACCTACTATGGACCTCCTTCATTGTTGACTTTCATTACCTTTAGCTGACCTCCTATGTAACCCTGAGCTCAATTACTGTCCATCGGTAAGCTTGTGCCTTCTACCTTATTGCACCATAGAATATTGACTGGACATTTTCTGTTGGCCTGGTTCCTGGCAGTGGTTTTATGGAAAATCATTTGGTAGTGGAGAACTTAATGGAGAGAGCCTAACGATCAGTACAAGATGTATCACCATACTTTAGGAATTGACCATTCTGGGTGCACACGTCTTGAGGGGGGAAGTGAATGCTGAAATACAGACATGAAAAAAGAAGAACAAAAAGAGGAAGAAGTAAGAGGAGAGAGAAAGGGAGAAGAACAGGGGCGACTGCAATACACTGCCCAAATATGTTTTGGTTTTGAGAAACAACACCATTAGGTTAATCAAAAGCTATTTGCTTTCAAGTTTCGATAAAGAGAAATAAAAGCCCCCAACAAGAAGCAGAGCATACTGATTCAGTCTATTGTGCATTTCACAATGTATTGATCATCACATTATTATTATTGATCAGAATGGAGAAGTTAATTGAGTAAATGTTTCATAGTTACAGAGTAATATACCTCATAAAAAGTCCATCAAGTGCAGACATTCCTTATTCATTTTTATTGGTGATCCAGAAGAAGGAAGAAACCAAATATGTAAAGTCTTCATAGTCCCATTTAGATTTCTCTTTTATTAGCTCTGAAGCCTCTTTATCAGGCATATTAAACTTTGTAATGCAGTATTTTCTGGGCTATATTCCAATGTTGTCCTTAAGCACAGCGCTCGAGTTGCTCAGCAGAATGGTTCAAGCGGTTTGTTCTTTTTTTAACGACATATACCATCCGAGATGTAGCGTTAGGTTACTTTACATTAGGGTCTCCTATACGTTGTATGGGGGTACATTAATGTGCCCCGAGTAGATGGAGAACAAGCTATTCCAACAAGTCCATTCTCCATCTGCGCCTGACGTTATTCTGAAAAGCATAATGTCTTTCAGAGCTAGGTGTTATGTCTTTTCCCTTCAACACAATTACATAACACAATAATCTGACCCACCCAAAAAAATCCTATACTCACCTCAGATCCCTCAGTGCAGAGAACGGCACAATACGCCACTTCCTTGCTCCGCAGCAGAGGTACACTGGCAACAAATAGCTCTATCACTGTGTGTATCACTCCGCTGCCTGGCTGGATCTCATTTGCACGAGATTGCGTCCTGTCTCCATGGAGTCCTGGGGCTGATAACACAAAAGGCGCTTAGCGCTGCTGGTGTTATTATTTAATACCTAACAAGCATTACGTCTGCAGCTACTGAGAAAGTGGTTCCTTCGTTATATGGGTGTTAAATGGCAGGCGCTGATGGAAAACACCAGATGCTCTGATTTTCATTAGCATCCACCACCAACATTGGAATAGGGCCCCCTGTTTTTCCAAAAAGGAGGAGGGGAAGATGTATTGCAATATGACCGTAGGAAATGTTATTTGGCTGGATTATATTTGGGTGAGTAAAAGTGAGCTCTAACTTATAAAGTGAACATACATGGGGCCCTATGACAAATTTAACGCTAGCGTTTGCGCTCAGATATTATCAGATACCATCAGCGCTCATATCAGTGTTGCAGTAACAGCCTCTTAATTTTGGTTCTCTCTCACCTCTCTCTAATCCAGTATTGCTGGTTCCTCCTTTGGGCCTCAGTCCAGAAACAGGCCTTGGGGGTTACTGTTAAAACCAAATCCATTCCATTTTGGGGTAAGTGGATGCCATAAACACTCCTTGTACTCAAAAATATAACATTTATTAAACTTCTCAAAAGCTACATATAAAACACTGACCTTGCTCACAGCATAGGTTAATATTGTAGTTGCCATAGTGTATGCCGTAGTTGCTTAAAATGTTGAAAAGATTTGGGAGGGTATAGCACGTGGTTGGCGGATAAAGAAAAGCAGATTGCCAGCGTATGCGGCCACTTTAGGTTTTCTGTCCCCTGTCTCGATCCCATGGACATCAGTTGCCGCACGTACTGCCTGAAAGGGGTTCCAGGGAGAAAGTAAAAAGCAAGGGGAGACACAGAGACACAGGCATTTGGAGGTTAATTGTGAGTATAGAAGATGTGTAGCGCATTTGCAGAGTGTAGGAAGGAGCTACTTGTCTTGTTTACTGTAATGTGTTAACCCATTCATCACGCCTCACTTACAACCATCATTCCAAGTAAATACATATCACACATAGGGCCACATTACAATCTTGACGCTAACGCTCACGCATTAACGTTAGCCGCTGTGTCTACCGCATATTACAATCCAAACGGGTTAAGTAACCGTTTGCGTTTGGTACCTTGCGCTTTTCAGCGCGAGGTTACTATACTTTGCGCTCCCTATACTTAACGTGGGGAGCGCAAAGTGTTAATCAGCGTTAGGATTACAAAGTCCTAACGCTGATTAACGTCCGGCTCTGGTTAGCGGAAAGTTAAGCAGAGCAGGACTCGGTGTTAACGGATTCCGCTTCCGCAGAATCCGTTAAAAGCATCCAATATAATAATAAAATAAAATGTATACTCACCTCCTGTCCCGCAGCAAGGACCGCGGCTCCGACCGCCTCCTCCATCCGGCGGGAGCAGGGAAAGACTGGGGGAAATAGTCCCCCAGTCTCTCCCTGCGTATCACTACGCTGACCGGCAGGATCTCGCGAGGCGAGATCCGGAAGGTCATGTGACAGCCGGCGTCTTGCTCAATGGAGTCCTATGGACTCCATTGAGTGGATGCTCGCAGCTGCACTCAGCGCTGCCATGAGCATCCCGGGGCGTAGCGCCCACTACCAATGCAGGCAGCATTTTTTGCACCTGCATTGTAATCCCCCGTTAAAACGGGGGCGGTAGGGGGAAAACTGCGGGTGCAGTTTTTTCTCCCTACCGCCCCCGTTTTAACGCGGGGATTGTAATTTAGTCCATTGTTGCATATGCACATACATCTATACATTACTACACATCACATACATATCTTTACCTGTAACCCTTACCCCCATTTATTCTCAGCTGTCATTGTCTGTCACTGTTTGCAATGGAGGGTGTTGGGAGAATAGATGGAGGGAGGATATAGAGTGTTGGTGGAGAGGAGGAGGAGGACATGAGGAGAGTTATATAGGTGTATGGACATAGGGGTGAGGGGGAGAGTAGGAGTGATGAGAGGAGGCATGGTGAGGGGGAGTGGGGAGAGTGTAAGTGGTGAGGGGGAGAGGATGGGGACACGAGATGTGATGAGGGGAGAGGAGGAATGAGGAGTGGTGACAGAAGTCCTGAGGGGACAGTAGCATAGACAGGAAGAGGTAAGTTCAACATGTAGAATGCAAACATCCAGGAACAGCAAATGGCAACAAGTCTGTGGTTAGAAGGCAAATGCACGATCACCCTAGTGGATGGTATAAAAAAGTAGCCATAAGCAGGCCAAAAATGGAGACTAAGTGGTATCTCGAGGGGAGAAATCTGATGAAGTGTGGTTGAGCAGTGACCAAACCATCAGCCACCCCATGGTTGGGGTGCATGGAGGCTTCTTGTAGTGGACAATGGGGATGACAGGGTTGCTGGATCAGAATCTCACCCATAGGAAAGTAGATATTTGGGTGTCCGGCAGAGAAAGTCGATGGAGTGGGAGCACCAAGCAAGACATGTGGGGACCACGCACAGAGCTCAAGGGAAGAGGCAAGTGCTTGCTCAGGTCTTGGAGCTGGAAGGGCGATGATCAGGATCAGGTGAAGGGCCGACTCTACGCCATCACTCCCTTTGCCGTCTCGAGGTCTGTTGTTGGGTGCTAGAGTAGAGTAGAGTAGTCTGGCCATGATGGTCGTCTTCTCCGCAAAGCATATGAAAGCCGGTTGGGGCCTGCATTTGTAGCCCAAAGGGGAATAGCTATTTATATGGCAGTCACCATTATTGATTAGCTAAAGTGAGAGTTTGAAGCTGCCGCCTGGTGTGCAATTTGGGGGGGGGATCTTGGAACAGGCAGACTTGCGCACCTTCAATAGTGACAGGTTGTGCCATACAGCTTGCTCATAATAGCTTCCTTCAATTCATAATGTAAAAGACAGCAGATCATGGCTTGGGGGTGGTGTTCAGTGGGCCTCAAGGCCTTATGAAAAACTTCAAACTGGATATTCATAGCGAGATCTCTCGAAGTTGAATAAGAGAAGCAAAAGACACCTGAGTTCCTCAGCATAATTTTCAATTTCAGGGAGCCCACGACCACGAGCCCTAATATTATTCCTGCAGCTCCTATTTTCTAAATCCTCTACGTGACATGCCAGTTTCTGAAAAACAGATGGATTTGAGGAGCATGGAGTTATGGTGTGTTGCCAGGTTGGATGAGTTTGTTCATAATTCCAACATCTGGGTTTAGGAATGAATGGTTGACAGTTGGAGCTCTTTTTTCACTCGTTTTAGCTACAGGACTCTGGTAGTGTCATGGGGTATAGTCAATATTATCAATCAGTTGTCATTCTGAGAGCCTGTCGATCAAGTAGAGTATAAGAGGTTATATAAGAAAAGATATCGTCACATTGTGAACTGATGCATATCTCTTTAAGTATGTGTCTGAATCCGTGCCTGCATATGTGTAAGAACATTACCTGTGTGTGGGCAGCTACTTGTGGAGCAGCTGAAGGAGCCACCGTTATAGCTGTGGATTGAGAGGTGAGTATCTGATTTATTGGGGGGGGGGTATTAGCTGGTGCTAGCTGATTCTGCAGAAGTGGAATCAGCGCCAGCTTCTGGGTGCCAGTAAAAATCTGTTTAGCCAACTGGTGCGGTAATTAGTGTTAGGACTTTGTAATACCTTACTTATCCTAATGCTATAATTACTGATTGCGCTCCCCATGGTAAGCATAGGGAGCACAGAATACAGTAAGCTTGGGCAAGCTAGCGCAATCACCAATGCCCAAACTGATTTTTTAACCTGTTAGTGTTAGGCATATAATATGGGTGGCATTAAAGTCACTTAGTACCGCTTGTTACCTCTTACTCACCCGAATGCTACAGTTAGCGTTCACAAGGGAATAGTGCCCTACGTAAATAAAGTCACAATATCTTGAACATTGTTTTGGCACTCAAAATATTTACATTAATCTACCTATAGCATTGCTGGCTCTCTAAAATCTATCATGCAGATTTATTACACCACACGGCAGTTCCAATCAGTGAAGGAGTGAGGTGAAGTAGCTATCTTTACTCCAGCCTAAGAAACCTGGCCATTTGAGTAATAAATATTGAAATAAAGCAGTGTATAAATAATTAATTCTTTATCTGCATGCCCTTTGTATAATGATTGCCTCACAGACTGTATGTGACACCAGCAGGAGAATTGCTTACCGGAAAAAAAATTGAAATGGATGAGAACACATGGTTGAAACCTCTTAAAACCCACAGTAAAACAGAAGTTGCTTCTGATCTTGCTAACACCTCTGTATAATCGCATCTGTGCTGCGTAAAACATTGGCAGCTTTTCGTTTTACAAATAAGCAACATTTCCTGCTCAGTGAGTGCCAAGGGAAGTGAGAGAGGGGACCCTGTGTGCCCATCTGTACAGATAGTTTATAGTCTATAAACTATAGAATCGTAATCTTTGAGAAGACGTGTGAAGTCTGATTTGTCAGTACACAGCACAGTGAATAACATTTTCATTTTTTCTGCTAATTAGTTTGATGAAAAAATTATATTCAAATTTTACATTGTTTAGTATTAAAGAGAAATGTTCAAAATGATGTTGCAAGGATGGATTTGTCCCAGCAGCCCTCTATCCGCATCCTGCTAATGCTAAAGGTTAAAAAAATAAGTCCTGCAACTGTGTTCACATTTTGCTGTCCTAATTTATACAAATTAGTGGACAATTTATATGCCTTTTACCTCCTTCCTGCGCAGAACTAGCTCTGATCCACAGGTTTCAGACAACCTATTTAGGAACAAAGGCAGTCAGTCATTACTAGGACATCCATCCATCCATCCGTAATGTTATGCTGTTGACTTACCTACATTTTTAGGTAGATTCATTGATGGCTTAGATAAGGAAGATTACATATACAGTACTATAAGGCATACTGAGCTCCCTTCAAGAAAAAGGATTGCATCTCATTGGTATTGTATACGAACATCACCAACCTATGGACGTGGATATGTCCTGAACAACATGTCAAAAAAGTCACCAATTTAAAAATGTCCCTTATATTTAGACTCTAAAGTGGTTATTCAAAGAGAGCCGAATTGGCTCCGAAATTGCACCGAACAGTGAATTTCCCCGTACAGTGCAATTTCTTGGCCACTCGGCTATTCAGAAAGCAGGCAGATCGCCAATATTGGCGAATTGCCAGTGAATTGCAGTGATCTTCGGCAGCAGTGAAATTCCCCATAGAAAATCGATGGTTAATCTATTCAGAGAACACCGAACAGCACCCAAATATCAGTGAAATGCCCTGATTTTCGTTGCTTTCATACGGCAGGTTTAATCAGGCGAATCCCACAGGTTTCAATGTAAAAAAAACATTTCTGTTTTTATTGAATATTTATTAAACCATTTATTCTCTTAATCTGCAGCATAAAGTCTCTATTTATTTTATAGGATTTTTTTGACATTTTTTAAGATTTTTTTCTTTCTGTAACAGACCTTTTTATTATTAGTCATAGGACCCTACATATTAATTCCAGGCAAACAGCTTTTAAAAGTTGCAGTGTTTTTTGTTTTTTTTTACCCTGTTCGTTGGCTTTTTTCCGGTGGATGGTCGGCACTCTTCAGTGGATCGTCAGCTTTTTTCGGATGCGGTCAGCGGTTTTGCTGCGGATCGTCGGGTGTGTTCGGCTTCTTTCGGCGGTTTTTCACATCACTCTGATTTTTTTCCAGTGTTTTTTGCTTTCGAATCGGCGGTTTTGTGCCAGTTTTTTGGATGCGGTTGGCGGCTTTTCCCTGCACTCCGGGGACCCTGTGGTGAATGCTGAATTCACCGCAGGGTCAGGGAATCTGATTCCCCGAAGTGCAGGGAACATAAGAGCACTGAAATTCTGAAAGAATTTCGGTGCTCTTTGATTAACCCTGTATATAAAAAAGTTGTATTTGATGTAAAAAAATGTTGCACTTCGGTGCTCATAAATACTTTCCACTGCATCCTAAAGAATGGAAGTTTCAGAAACTAGCAAGCATACAGTGCTCCCTTTCTTAAGACAGCAGATATTGGTGCTCTAGTAGAACCTATACTACAGTTTGAAGGACCTGAAGACAATGCACAGTCTGAGCTAAAAGAATGCCAAGTTATGTAAATTGACCAGATGTAAAAAAACAAACCTCACTTCATTAACCTCTTAATGCCAACGTCCCATCTGGCGGCAGATAATCTTGAACGCCACAGGGCAGCATAAGTGCAACCCACAGTTTTTTGGTCTCCCTCTGGCCCTCGTTCCAGAAACAAAAATGGGAACCTGTTACTGTATTGTTCTGAGAAAATATGGATTTTAGCTAAAACTGAAAATACAAAATTTTTCATTGTGGGAAATGAGAAGGTGAGTTAATGCAGCATCATTGTTCACATTATAATTGAAAAGTGAACACAAGTTCTGCATTATCTATAAAAAAAATGAAGAAAATAAAGACCTTTTTATTTGTGTTTTATATTTATTATATTTATTTATTTATTCATTTATAAAGGATTTTACCAGGAAGGATACATTGAGATTTCTCTCGTTTTCAAGTATGTCCTGGGTTCAAGAACATTGGATTGTTACAGTTGTATTTGTACACATAACCTGGTCATATTTGGTATCATTGGAGAGGCCATGCTCTGGACTTTCCAACAATACCAGAAATGACCCTCTAGCCTTTATTGATTGAGAGATACAGGGGTACAATGGACCCCACATATCTACCATAAGCAATTCTCTCTCCGGTTAAGGGGACTTCCTTTCTGATATCATCGCGCCCATGCGCTACAACTTCAGTGGATGAGGGGAGGCTGACATCCAAGATATTTGCCGCCACTGGTAGAAGTCCGAGATCCTATGCCGATTTGTGCCGGATCGTGGTACTGGCAGGTAAAGGGTTATGATGGGTATTGCAGGAAAGGTGAGACTGTGACTTTCCACAAATGCCTCTCTTATTTTCCTAACCCCTACCGATGGGGAGATAGAAGGATCCAAAGGATCCCATCCTCCCTTTCAGGCACTCTCCTGGGGGGCCTAAGAAAGACGTCATCACAGGGGCGTAACTACCATTGGTGCAAAGAGTGCCACTGCAACTAGGCCGCAGCCTCACCTGGGTGGCTTGGCAAGGGCCAGAGCCTCACCTATTATTCGGTCATACACAGCACACATTACTATGATTATTATTGCTGTGGAGCTCTGAGATATACTGTACATGGTGCACATTACATTAAAAATGGGGTGGACTGAAGTGGTCGTAGTGGACCTAGAAAAAAATGGGACAGCGTTGTCTGGAGTCGACATTGTGGACCTGGACGGGTCCAGTGCGGGGGGGGGGGGTTTGCCAAGGTGGGGGGGCCTTCATGAATTCCTGCACCTGGGTCCCTGAGGTTTCTAGTTACGCCTTTGCGTCATTGCACACCAGCCCCATAAGGTCAGTGCGCCAGCAGGGGTCCCATGGAAAGGTCTGACTTCTAGGAAGAGGGACCAGCGCGGGACCCTGACCGGAGAGATGGGTATCTCACCCCTTGGCTGCGGAACCGCATGATGTGCGGAGAATGTCCTTAGCGTATAGCAGGGATTCCCCATGAAGTTCCCTCCTCTTCAGCAGCCAGGGGCGGATTAAGGCTCACTGGTGCCCTAAGCATTGACAAATCTTGGTGCTCCCCTCTTTTCCACACTGACCGAGTCCATTTTAGTTGTTGACCTGTCTGACTAGATATACAATGCAGGTTGCATTCAAAACACAAAATACTGAACAAACTAAGCCAAGCTTCGGCTACAAAAAGTTCTACAAATATGCAATACAACATATATTTTAAAGGAGCCCCTAAAAAGCCAACCACACACCCTAAATACCTGGAGGGGCCCTAAAAAGCCACCCACACACCCTGATTACCTGGGTGGGCCCTAAAAAGACACCAACACTTGGCTGCGGAACCGCATGATGTGCGGAGAATGTCCTTAGCGTATAGCAGGGATTCCCCATGAAGTTCCCTCCTCTTCAGCAGCCAGGGGCGGATTAAGGCTCACTGGTGCCCTAAGCATTGACAAATCTTGGTGCTCCCCTCTTTTCCACACTGACGAGTCCATTTTAGTTGTTGACCTGTCTGACTAGATATACAATGCAGGTTGCATTCAAAACACAAAATACTGAACAAACTAAGCCAAGCTTCGGCTACAAAAAGTTCTACAAATATGCAATACAACATATATTTTAAAGGAGCCCCTAAAAAGCCAACCACACACCCTAAATACCTGGAGGGGCCCTAAAAAGCCACCCACACACCCTGATTACCTGGGTGGGCCCTAAAAAGACACCAACACTTGACCTGAATACCTGGAAGGGCCCTAAAAAGCCACCACACACCCTGATTACCCGGGTGGGCCCTAAAAATACACCCACACCCAGAATACTTGGAGGGGCCCCTAAAAAAATACAAACACACACCCTAAATACCTGGAGGGGCCCTAAAAGGCACCCACACCTGAATACCCGGAGGGGCCCTAAAAAGACACCCACACCTGAATACCTGGAGGGGCCCTAAAAAGACACCCACACCTGAATACCTGGAGGGGCCCTAAAAAGCCACCCACACCTGAATACCTTGAGGGGTCCTAAAAAGCCACCAACACACCCTGATTACCTGGGGCCCTAAAAGGCACCCACACATCCTGGTTACCCGGGTGGGTCCTAAATAGACACCCACACACCCAGAATAACTGGAGGGCCCCCTAAAAAAACACCCACACACCCTGAATACCTGGAGGGGCCCTAAAAAGACACCCCACACCATGAATTACTGTATAGGCCCTAAAAGACACCCACACACCCTGAATACCTGGATGGGCCCTAAAAAGCCACCCACACACCCTGATTACCTGGGTGGGCCCTAAAAATATACCCACATCCAGAATACCTGGAGGGGCCCCTAAAAAACACCCACACAACCTGAATACCTGGAGGGGCCCTAAAAAGACACCCCACACCATGAATTACTGTATAGGCCCTAAAAGACACCCACACACCCTGAATACCTGGATGGGCCCTAAAAAGCCAAACCACACACCCTGATTACCTGGGTGGGCCCTAAAAATATACCCACATCCAGAATACCTGGAGGGGCCCCTAAAAAATACCCACACACCCTGAATACCAGGAGGAGCCCTAAAAAGGCACCCACACCTGAATACCTGGAGGGCTCCTAAAAAACCACCAACACACCCTGAGGTGGGCCCTAAAAAGACATTCACATACCCTGATTACCTAGATGGGCCCTAAAAAGACACCCACACACCCAGAATACCTGGAGGGGCCCCGAAAAAACACCCACACAACCTGAGTACCTGGAGGGGCCCTAAAATGACACACACACACCCTGATTACCTGGATGGGCCCTAAAAAGACACCCACACACCCTTATTACCTGGATGGGCCCTAAAAAGACACCCACACACCCTGATTACCCGGATGGGCCACTAAAAAGACACCCTCACACCCTGATTACCCGGATGGCCAATAAAAAGACACCCTCACCCCCTGAATACCTAGAAGGGACCCTAAAAGACACCCACACACCCTGAATACCTGGAGGGGCCCTAAAAAGACACCCACACCTAAATACCTGGAGGGGCCCTAAAAAGACACCCACACACCCTGATTACCTGGAGGGGACCATTAAAACACAAACACACACACACGCACACATCCTGAATACCTGGAAGGGGCCCTAAAAGAATCCCACACACCCTAAATACCTGGAAGGGGCTCTAAAAGACACCTGCACACCCTGGTTACCTGGAGGGGCCCCTAAAAAGATCCCTGCACATCCTGAATTTCAATTTTTTTATTAAAAAATGATACTATACTAAAAAAGTATGTTGTGAGTGAGTCTGTGTAATACTTATCTCTGGCTTATGTCAGATCCAGTGAGAAGAGGTTGCTGGCGCCCAGTCTCTTCATTCTTCTCCCTCTCCCAGTGCAGGCTGTTCCACGTGCAGTGAGTGGACTGGGTGGGGGAGGGTGGTGAGGAGTCAGTTTCCCATGTGATTATGCTGCCAGCTGCCATTGGCTGCTTAGCGGTCACCTGTCCCAGCTGAAGCCAGCATCTGTTGGATGACCGCTTCAACTGTTTTCTGCAAGCCAGACAGATTTGTTTTGGCTTGAGGCCCCCCCCGCTTCAAGGACCCGAGTGCCGTGGCCCCTCCTGCACCCCCTATAGTTTCGCCACTGATTATGATCAATTTGCACAAATTTTATCAACTTTTTTTTTACAAAGCTTCATTATTTTTCTTTTTCTTTTCACCCTTTTCATAACTTTGTGGTGTCCCCTTTGAGCCTGGTGCCCTAAGCACATGCTTAGTCTGCTTAATGGTTAATACGCCCCTGTCAGCAGCCAAAGGGTTAACATAGCTTTTCACATATTATATAAATAGCATTTATTTTTACTATAATCACAGTTCCCATAGACGGCTATGGCCATTTTCTCTCCCCTGTTTTGTTAAGAGTGAAGAAAAAAAATCACATTTTAAGTGAATTGTTTTTTCTATTTTTGGTGGCCACTTATTTCTTTTCCCGCAAAAGCACTTTGCCCAAAGATTGTTTTTTTTTTACCTCCTGGGATCTAAAGAATCTTTCATAAGACTGTACACCAATTTGAACTTCCTCTGAAGTTAGTTTAGTACTATTCATATCCTATAATCAAATCAATTTCAAAGCACTTAGTGTATCCAGTTTAGCCATGATATTGGCAGAAGATAAATTGTGTTATTAGCTAAAAAAAAATTACAGATGTGAATCATGTAAAGACTTTTCTTTATCAGATTTTGGACTATAAGTGTCAATCTCAGAGCGATTTTGGTCGTGGAGGTATCGTCTGCGGTTTTCATCTCAGGGCAGATTCTTTTGACAAATGCTGTGAATGAGCTTGGTAGTAGGGATGAGCCGAACACTCCCCGAGTTCGGTTCGAGCCCGAACCCGAACTTCCCATTTGTTCGGGACCGAACCCGAACCCCCATGCAAGTCAATGGGGCTGAAAATTCGGTTTATTAGAGTGCCCTCCAAGAGGGCATATATGCTACATATTTGCCATAAAAGGTGTATGGGGGTCCGGGTAGTGCCCTGGGGGACAGGAAACAAGGACAAAAAGTTTTAAAAAAAACGTTTTTAAAGGGACAGTGAGTTTTCCATGAAATAAGGGTTAAAAATAAAAACGAAAAATTCTTTCAAATATTGTGCCTAGGAGGTCCCCATAACCTGCCCGTGAAGTGGCGGATTTCTAGGATGTATAGAAAGACTTAAAAACAAAAAAATGACGTTTCATATGACGGTAAATGCTTTTCCTTTAATCTATCCATAAACAACTGCTTGGGGCGGCAGCCTGTATGAAAAGACATTTTAGGACGCGCAGAAAAAGTTTAATGTTTTTTTTGGCTAAATTATTGTGAAACTTATGCAGGCTTTGGATGAAAGTAACAATAGGTGCTTTAAAATTGGGCTTTTAGCGTCGGCAACAGTGCTGTCACACCGTAACCCCTCTGAGGATATGAATCTGATACAGGCGTCAATGGCAGTGCACCCAGATATTGTGCCTTTAGTGCCAGACATGCAAGTACTATCATACAGTAACCCCTCTGTGGTATTGTGGAAGAGTGCAGGGGTGGACCATGCGGTCCTATATTAAAAAGATATGAATCTGGGAATGGGCATCAGTGCACCCAGATATTCTGCCTTTGGTGCAAGACTGCCAGGCCAGCAAGTATCATCATACAGTAACCCCTCTGTGGTATGGTGGAAGAGTGCAGGGGTGGACCATGTGGTTCTATATTGAAAAGTTTTTGATCTGGTAATGGGCGTCAGTGCACCCAGATATTGTGCCTTTGGTGCAAGACTGCCAGGCCAGCAAGTATCATCATACAGTAACCCCTCTGTGGTATTGTGGAAGAGTGCAGGGGTGGACCATGTGGTCCTATATTGAAAAGTTTTTTATCTTTTAATGGGCGTCAGTGCACCCAGATATTGTGCCTTTAATGCCAGGCCAGCAAGTATCATCATACAGTAACCCCTCTGTGGTACTGTGGAAGAGTGCAGGGGTGGACCATGTGGTCCTATATTGAAAAGTTTTTTATCTGTTAATGGGCGTCAGTGCACCCAGATATTGTGCCTTTGGTGCAAGACTACCAGGCCAGCAAGTATCATCATACAGTAAGGCTGGGGTCAGACGAACGCAGTGTTAACGTCCGTGTTGCCCGCACATAAGTACGTCCGTGATAGCATACAATTGTGTTAAATGGAGCCCCACACACGAAGTACGTCCGCACAGAAGTGCAGGGGCTGACGGACGCTGCAAACGGATGCAGGTTAGGCAAGAACGTAATACTGCTAGAACGGACGTACAGAGTGCGCCACGTCCACAACGTCCGCATAGCTTTGTGTGTGAGTGATACAACAAGGTCAGACGGACTGCATTTATACGTCCAGCATTTTTGACGGACAGAATGTTCTTTCATTGTAATTTATTTTCCCTGCTACATCAGTAAAATTAACAGACTGTGTGGCACTGGCCACTACCTTGTCGTCACAGTCAGTAAGTACGTCCATACTGCACGGACGCACAGTCCGTAAAAAATGCGCTCATCTGACCCTAGCCTAACCCCTCTGCGGTATTGTGGAAGAGTGCAGGGGTGGACCATGTGGTCCTATATTGAAAAGTGGTTTTTTTTATCTGTTAATAGGCGTCAGTGCTCCCAGATATTGTGCCTTTTATGCCAGGTCAGCAAGTATCATCATACAGTAACCCCTCTGTGGTATTGTGGAAGAGTGCAGGGTTGGACCCTGAGGTTCAAAAAAATAAAATTATATAAATCTGGCACAGGCGTCAGTGCAGCCAAATATTGTGCCTTTCAAGGCAGCAAGTGCCTTCACACCGTAACCCTTTTGTGGTATTGTGGAAGAGTTCAGTGCTGGAGGTTTTGTGAATGCAGAAGAGGACATCCCTATCTATTCCATTACTTCAGCATCAGGGGATTGATAGCTGCTGATCCAGGACTGATTCATTTTTATAAATGTCAGCCGGTCTACAGAGTCGGTGGACAGACGCACTCTTTTGTCTGTGACAAAACCTCCAGCGGCACTGAACGTCCTTTCGGAAAGCACGCTAGATGAAGGGCAATCTAGTAGCTGCACAGCATATTGGCTAAATTCTGGCCAGTGATCCAATCTCAACACCCAGTAAGCCAGTGGATCATCTGCTGGAAAGGTATCCAGGTCTGCCCTTGCCCCTAGGTAGTCCTGCACCATATGGTGAAGACGCTGGCAATGGGTGCCTACATTTGACGTCCTTGGGCGTCGTGGACTAAAAAAATTTAAAAAAGCATCAGTCAAGCGGCCCTGGCCTTCACCGCTATTCCTCTGATCACCTGCAGCCTCAGAAGCACGTGTGTCAGCACTTGGTAATGTACCAGTGCCTGCAAAGGTGTTACACAAGTGTCGCTTTAGAGCGTCCTCAATTTTCGCATCCTGTGCTCCCTCTGTTTGGGCAGGATGAGCTCTGCAACTTTCCCCTTGTATCGTGGATCAAGAAGGGTTGCCAACCAGTAATGATCCCTCTCCTTGATAGCACGAATCCTGGGGTCCTTTAGCAGGCTTTGCATCATTAGGGAGCCCATGCAGCGTAGGTTGGAGGTGACATTAGCTTCCAAGTCTTCCTGGTCAATTAGGATGACCGTATCGTGCACTTCCTCCTCCCAGCCACGCACTAGCCCTTCTGTTTCTGGGCACACAAAACCCTCCCTTGAGGAATCCCCACCTTCAATGCCCCCACTACTTAAATAGTCCTCCTCCTCCTCATCCTCCTCCTGTCTGATATGAGTAGGACCCGCTGGAATGCTGTCTGCGGAAAGACTGGGGCCTTGAGAGCTAGAGAAGGCCTCCTCTTCCTCCCGCTGCTCTGCCTCTAGAGCCACATCTATAATTCCCCGCAGAGTGTGCTCCAGCAGAAAAACTAAAGGAATTGTGTCACTGATGCATGCACTGTCCCTGCTCATCATCCTCGTTGCCTCCTCAAATGGGGACAGTACAGTGCATGCATCCTTGATCATCAGCCACTGCGGGGGGAAAAAAAAACAAGTTGACCTGAACCTGTCCTTGTGCCATACTCACACAGGTACTCGTTGATGGCCCTCTGCTGCTTCTGCAGACGCTGCAGCATTGCTAATGTCGAGTTCCACCTGGTGGGCATGTCACAGATCAGACGGTTTGTGGGAAGGTGGAATTCTCTTTGAATTTCTGCCAGGCGAACGCTTGCTGGGAATGACCGTCTGAAGTGGCTGCAGACTTTTCTGGCCTGGATGAGAAGCTCTGGCAGCCCTGGGTACTTGGTTAGGAAACGCTGTACCACCAGATTTAGGACGTGTGCTAGGCATGGTACATGCGTCAATTTACCCTTGCGTAGGGCGGAGAGAAAGTTGCTGCCATTATCGCAGACGATCATTCCCAGCTCAAGCTGGCGTCGTGTTAACCATCTCTGCACCTGCCCCTGCAGAGCTGACAGATTTTCTGGCCCGGTGTGGCTCCTGTCCCCTAAACAAACCAGCTCAAGCACAGTATGGCATCTTTTTGCTTGAGCCGTTGCGTAGACCCTGTCAGGCGTCGGTTTAACTGCCACTTCGCCGGAGAAGGAGAAGGAGAAGGAGAAGGAGAGGTGGTGGTGGAGCAGACAGACCTCATACAAGCAGCTTTCTGGAGGCATGGTGGATGAACAAGCTCCAGCACAGAGCCCCGTCTTGGATCCCTCCCAGCTGCAAACAGAGTTACCCAGTGTGCCGTGAAGGAAATGTAACGACCCTGTCCATGCTTGCTGGACCACGTGTCTTAAGTCACATGCACCTTGCTGCTGACTGCCTTTCCCAATGACTGGATAACAATGTCTTCCACGTGCTGGTATAGTGCTGGAATGGCCTTGCGTGAAAAGTAATGACGTTTTGGAACCTGCCACTGTGGTACAGCACATTCAGCAAATTCACGGAAGGGAGCAGAGTCCACCAGCTGGAAAGGCAGCAGCTGCAATGCGAGTAATTTTGCTAAGCTGGCATTTAAACGCTGTGCTTGGGGATGGTTGGGACCAGTGGCGTAACTAGAAACCTGAGGGCCCCGGTGCAAGAATCCATGAAGGGCCCCCCCAACCCCCCCAAAAAAGATCCATATTTTTACCTTTTTTTTTTTCTGCAATATAAAAAAGATAATATTGCCCCCAGCTCACATGGACATATATTGCCCCCAGCTCACATGGACATATATTGCCCCAAGACCACACATGGATATATTGCCCCAGCTCACACATGGATATATTTGCCCCCAGCTCATGGATATACTGCCCCAACACATGGATATGCTGCCCCAGCTCATGGATATACTGCCCCAGCACATGGATATACTGCCCCAGCACATGGATATACTGCCCTGGCACATGGATATACTGCCCCAGCTCATGGATATACTGCCCCAGCTCTGCCCCCCAGCTCATGGATATACTGCCCCAGCTCTGCCCCCCAGCTCATGGATATATTGCCCCAGCTCTGACCCCCAGCTCATGGATATACTGCCCCAGCTCTGCCCCCCAGCTCATGGATATACTGCCCCAGCTCTGACCCCCAGCTCATGGATATATTGCCCCAGCTCTGACCCCCAGCTCATGGATATACTGCCCCAGCTCTGACCCCCAGCTCATGGATATATTGCCCCAGCTCTGACCCCCAGCTCATGGATATACTGCCCCAGCTCTGCCCACCAGCTCATGGATATACTGCCCCAGCTCTGCCCCCCAGCTCATGGATATACTGCCCCAGCTCTGACACCCAGCTCATGGATATACTGCCCCAGCTCTGCCCCCCAGCTCATGGATATACTGCCCCAGCTCTGCCCCCCAGCTCATGGATATACTGCCCCCAGCTCTTACCTGCTCAGGCAGGCTCCGTCGGCGTCTCCTCCGGCGTTCTTGTCCTCCTTGGCGAGCGGCCGCTGGAAACATCCAGCTTGGCCGCTCGCCGGAAACCACCTGATCAGAGCGAGGTCTCGTGCGCTGGTCAGGTGGTTTCTCTCCCACGTGAGTGGCCAAGCTGCATGTCAGCGGCCGCTCGCGTAGGGAGAGGGACGGCCAGCGCGCGGTTCCCAGATTCTGGCGCTTTTTGCCGGAATCTGGCGGCGGCGCTGGGCCCCCCTCCAGTGGCGGAAGGCCAGGGCCCGGTCGCAACTGCGACCGCTGCGACCCTGGTACTTCCGCCACTGGTTGGGACTATATTTTTTCTTTCGCTGCAGCATCTGCAGCAACGTAATCTGACTGCGTAAATCTTCAGCTACTGGGATGATGTCACAATGTAAGGAAGGACCTGCTGGTACATCCATTACTGTAGCATCATCCCTGTCGGTGGAGGTTGTAGGCAATGACATGGCAGGACATACAGTGTGGGTAGAGACAGATGAGGAGGAGGAGGACCTATGCAAAGTTTTGCGCCAACGGGATGTGTGGCACTTGTTCATATGTCGCCTCAAGCATGTTGTACCCAAGTGTCCGGTGTTTATCCCACGCTTCAGCCTCCTCTGACATAGATTACAAATAGCAACGGTGGGGTCTGCTGCACATTTCTTAAAGAACTCCCAGACAGCAGAGTTCCTGCAAGTGCTCTTTGAGACAACAGCGCTCTGCACCGGAGCAGCTCTGACATGTGATGCCATCTAGGGACAAATGACTTGGCTAGCAATGAGGTTTCTGAGATTAAGGAAGATTTTTGTGTTCTTGGAGGTGAAATACAGCAGATTGCGTCCACTGTGTCATTCTCTGAAGTTTTGCCTGTGCATAACATTCAAGATAGGCAGATGCGCAATAGGGAATTCAATTTGTGGCTTCGGGAATGGTGTCGGGAGCAAGGATTTGGCTTTGTGTCCCATGATAGCTCTAATTGGAGCAGAAAGGAACTGTATAAAAAAGATGGTTTGCATCTTACTCATAGGGGAACATATGTTCTCAGTGAGAAGTTCAAAGGTTTCGCAAGAAATATTTAAACTAGGAGGGGGGGACAAAAGGGTAAAAAACAATCTGCCCGATTGTCCCCAAAACTAAATCGGAGGGTGCAAGCAATATGCGAGGTAAAAAATGACAAGCTCAGAGTCGTGTCTACAAATGCTCGCAGTTTAGTCAATAAAATCAATGAACTAGAGGCAATGATGGCAGCTGAAAAAGTAGATTTAGTGGCGGTTACTGAGACATGGTTCAGTGAGAAAAATAACTGGGACATAACAATACCGGGGTACTCTTTATATAGAAAAGACAGAGAAGGTAGGAAAGGAGGAGGAGTGGCCCTGTATGTGAAAAACAACATAAAAACGAACCAAATAAAAGTGAGCGAGGTGAACATAGAGTCAGTTTGGGTTACGCTAACATTTGGCAATCATACAGTAGCTCGTGTAGGTGTGATCTATAGACCCCCTGGACAAGCAGAAGAACTAGATAATCTGCTGGTTGAGGAAATAGCCAAAATGGCAATGAAGGGGGAGGTTATTATCATGGGGGACTTTAATCTTCCTGATGTGAACTGGAAAACCAAAACAGCTGGGTGCACCAGGAGTACAAATATTCTAAACTCCCTACTGGGATTATCTCTAACACAAGTAGTTGAGGAGCTGACCCGTAAAGAGGCCATATTGGATTTAATACTCACAAATGGAGGTTTGGTATCGGACGTTGTTGTAGGTGAAAATTTGGGATCTAGTGATCACCAGTCAGTATGGTTTAATATAACAACAGGGATGGAGCCGCACCACACAAGAACGAAAGTTTTAGACTTTAAAAAAACTGATTTTTCTAAAATGGGATTTTGTGTGAAGGAGTCATTATCAGACTGGAGGAGTTTAAAGGGAGTCCAGGAGAAATGGGATTATTTAAAGGAAGCATTATTGAAGGCCACAGGAAATTGCATTCAGCTTGTTAGCAAAAACAAAAAAGGGAAGAAACCACTGTGGTACTCTGCAGAAGTGGCCAAAATAGTGAAGAACAAAAAGATAGCATTCAATAATTATAAAAAAACTCAGAGTGAAGAAGATAGGCAAACCTATAAAATTAGGCAGAAAGAGGCAAAGCAATTTATAAGAGCTTCCAAAGCACACGCAGAAAAGAAAATAGCTCAGTCAGTAAAAAAGGGGGACAAAACATTTTTTAGATACATAAACGAGAAAAGAAAAGTAAAACAAGGATTAGTTAGATTAAAAACAAAGGAAGGAAGGTATGTAGAAGAGGATAAAAGTCTCGCTGACTGCCTCAATGAATATTTTTGTTCAGTCTTTGCAGAAGAAAAGGAAGGAAAGGGACCTCAGGAGAGAACACTAAAGAGACATTTACATATCAGTTTACAGAGGAGGAGGTTCTACAGCAGCTGTCTAAAGTAAAGACAAATAAGTCAATGGGGCCTGATGGGATCCACCCTAAATTATTAAAAGAGCTCAGTGATGTAATAGCAAAACCATTAACAGATTTATTTAACCAATCCTTGTTAACGGGAGTCGTCCCAGAAGACTGGAAATTAGCAAATGTTGTGCCCATTTACAAGAAGGGTAGTAGGGAGGAATCGGGGAACTATAGGCCAGTTAGTCTTACGTCAGTAGTGGGGAAATTAATGGAAACCATGTTAAAGGAAAGGATTGTTGAACATCTAAAAACACGTAGATTACAGGATCAGAAACAACATGGGTTTACCTCAGGGAGATCATGCCAAACTAATCTTATTGATTTTTTGATTGGGTAACAAAAATAATAGACACAGGTGGTGCAGTAGACATTGCTTATTTAGATTTCAGTAAGGCTTTTGATAATGTTCCGCATAGAAGGCTTATCAATAAATTGCAATCTTTGAGCTTGGATTCCAATATTGTTGACTGGATTAGGCAGTGGCTGAGTGACAGACAACAGAGGGTTGTGGTAAATGGAGTTTATTCGGCGCAAGGTCTTGTTACCAGTGGGGTACCTCAGGGGTCAGTATTTGGACCCATTCTCTTTAATATTTTTATTAGTGATATTGCAGAAGGTATTAATGGAAAAGTATGTCTTTTTGCTGATGACACAAAGATTTGCAACAGGGTTGACGTTCCTGGAGGGATCAGCCAAATGACAAATGATTTAGGTAAACTAAAAAAATGGTCGGAGTTGTGGCAATTGAGTTTTAATGTGGATAAGTGCAAGATAATGCACCTGGGACGTAAAAACCCAAGGGCTGAATATAGAATATTTGATACAGTCCTAACCTCAACATCTGAGGAAAGGGATTTAGGGGTCATTATTTCAGAGGATCTAAGGGTAAGTAGTCAATGTAATAGAGCAGCAGGAAATGCTAGCAGAATGCTTGGTTGTGTAGGGAGAGGTATTAGCAGTAGGAAAAGGGAAGTGCTCATGCCACTGTACAGAGCACTGGTGAGACCTCACTTGGAGTACTGTGTGCAGTACTGGAGACCGTATCTCCAAAAGGATATAGACATCTTAGAGAGAGTTCAGAGAAGGGCTACTAAAATGGTGTATGGCTTGAAGGAGAAAAGTTACCAGGAAAGGCTTAATGATCTTAACATGTACAGCTTGGAAAAAAGACGAGACAGAGGAGATATGATAGAAACATTTAAATACATAAAGGGAATCCACAAGGTAGAGGAAGGGAGTATATTTAAAAGGAAACAAAATAGCAAAACAAGAGGACATAGTGTTAGATTAGAGGGGCAAAGGTTTAAAAGTAACATCAGGAAGCATTATTTTACTGAGAGGGTGGTGGATACATGGAACAGTCTTCCAGTAGAAGTGGTAGAGGCCAAAACAGTAATTGAATTTAAGCAAGCATGGGATAGGCATAAGGCTATCCTAAACAAAAGATAAATCCAGGTAAAGTATCCATGTAATTGGGCAGACTAGATGGGCCGAAAGGTTCTTATCTGCCGACATTTTTCTATGTTTCTATGTTTCTATGTTTCTTGGACTGGCTAGTGCTACGGTTGGTCACAGAGGATGTTGTGCCTCGTGTTTGCTGCTCCTCCTCCTCCTCACTTGATTCCTCAGTTCGATCTGGCACCCAGGTGGAGTCAGTGACCTCATCATCATCAATGTCATCTTCACCCCCTATCTCCTCGTCACTGGAGCCAACTTGGCAGTGTGCTGCAGCTGCTGGGGCAACATGAGTGCCAGTTATTTGTGTGTCATCACTAGCACCCCCTTCCTCTAGGTTGATTATACTCCCTTGCTCAACCTCAGAGATTGCATCAGAACACTGTACTTGCTGCGCATCCTCAAGCAGCATGTCACTCTCATTGTAGTCAAACAATTCAGCTGACTCCTCCGTGTGTGATAGCGAGGCTACGGCAGGAGTAGCTGTGGACATGGAGGTTGCATTAGATGCTTTGGCAGCTGAGGTGGACTGTAAAGCATTAGAAGCCTGGCTGGCAGAGGACTCGGAGGATGAGGATGGCCTGGCTAGCCAATCCACCAAATCCTCTGTATGTTGCTGCAGGTTAAGAAGACGGCCAGCACCAGTTATAAAGGACAAGCGTGCCCCTGCAGAGGATGCACCACGTCCACCACGACCAGAGGCACAGCCTCCCGACACAGGGGCTGCTTGCCCTCTTATCTGTGTCTGGGAGCGTCTGCCTGTCCTTTTTGTTCTT
This sequence comes from Leptobrachium leishanense, assembly GCA_009667805.1. Taxonomy (NCBI): domain Eukaryota; kingdom Metazoa; phylum Chordata; class Amphibia; order Anura; family Megophryidae; genus Leptobrachium; species Leptobrachium leishanense. The sequence goes on along the minus strand of CM019065.1, from coordinate 286,747,286 downwards.
TCAGACATGGTGAGTGATATATAGATTAATATATACAGAACTCCGATTCAACTCTGGTATAAAGATTTAAAGAACTCTGGTATAACTCAGTGAGACACACTGATAGCTGGCAGCCAGTGACAAGCGACAGATCACCTCAATTCACAAATGTTTTGTAGAAATTAGTGAGCCCCGAAATACAGCGTGGTACTGTTTGTGTGACGAGACACAGATCACCTTATTTCACAAATGTTTTAAAGAAATTAGTGAGCACCAAAATATTGCGAGGTACTGTTTGTGTGACGAGACACAGATCACCTTAATTCACAAATGTTTTAAAGAAATTAGTGAGCCCCAAAATACAGCGTGGTACTGTTTGTATGACGAGACACAGATCACGTTAATTCACAAGTGTTTTAAAGAAATTAGTGAGCCCCAAAATACAGCGTGGTACTGTTTGTATGACGAGACACAGATCACCTTAACCACTTCCATGCGGAGGACGCGCTGAGCGCGTCCTCCGCATGGCTCCTGCTGTGCGGAGGACGCGCTGAGCGCGTCCTCCCTTTGGGGTCAGCGTTCGGCCGGGTTCCGGCCGATCGCTGGCCCCCCGGTGCGGGCTGACATCCTCGATGTCAGCCCAGCATCCGGAACCGCCGCCGATGAAATTAGGTGTCATCACGGCAGCGCGATGACACCTAATTCATTTAAAAATAAAAATATATTTAAAAAACAAATTATAAAAAAAAAATAAACATTTTTTTTTCTTTTTTTTGGTTCGTTAATGCAGCAATATTGTTCCCATTTCAATTATAATGTGAACAATGATGCTGCACTAACGATTTTTGTATGCGGTGCGTTTGTTAAAAATCGTGTAATTTTCCCCAAAAAAAAATGTAACGAGACCCCATCTCTAATTTTTTTAACAAGCGCACCCCATACAAAATATAACCGCAATTGCTCGCATGTTAAAATGTGAAAAAAAACACTTTACACGTTGTAAATTATTGAAAATACATATTTTATTGCATTTTTTGTTATAATATACAGACATGACATAACGTATACATATAATAATGACATATTATGAATCTACCGAGTCTGCCAGAAAGAACGATATATAATATGTCTGGGTCATATACTAAAATAAGCCTTCAAAACACGTTTAAACATGATGAGCAAAACTGGTAAAAATGACCTCAGCACAGAGGTGTGAAAAGCCTCAGCAGCGAAAGGGTTAATTCACAAGTGTTTTAAAGAAATTAGTGAGCCCCAAAAAAACTTGCTGGCTGTGTGACGAGACACAGAAGATCACCTCAATTCACAAACGTTTTAAATAAATTAGTGAGCCCCAAAATACAGCGTGGTACTGTTTGTGTGACCAGACACAGATCACCTTAACTCACAAGTGTTTTGAAGAAATTAGTGAGCCCCAAAATACAGCGTGTTACTGTTTGTGTGACGAGACACAGATCACCTTAAATCACAAGTGTTTTAAAGAAATTAGTGAGCCCCAAAAAAACCTGCTGGCTGTGTGACGAGACACAGAAGATCACCTCAATTCACAAATGTTTTAAATAAAGTTGTAAACCCCAAAAAAACTTGCTGGCACAGTGACAAGACACACATCACCTAAATTCCCTGATATTTGGTATAAATGAGACCCAAAAAGATTTGCTGGCACAGTGACAAGACCCAGAAAATCACCTCAATTCACAAATGTTTTAAATAAAGTTGTAAACCCCAAAAAAACTTGCTGGCACAGTGACAAGACACACATCACCTAAATTCCCTGATATTTGGTCGAAATGAGACTCCCCCAGACCCCCCCAGTAGCGTGGCAGACCGGCAGTAACAACACACACAACTATCTCCTTTGAAATCTCCTCTGAAATGCATGCAGAAGCGCTGCGTGGAAACCTAATATAGTGTGCTGCGGGACTTAGCTCTGTGAGCCCATGATTGGGCAAAATTTGCCCAATCAGGACTCTGAGCGGTGATTGGCATAGTGTTCAACCAGTCTTGCACCAGACCTGTGGTCAGGTGCAAGGCTGTAGCCAATTACAAGCTTCAGGCCAGTGGGAAAATGCATCGTGGTCCATTGTGGTCGAACATGCGGGGAACACCCGGAAATGTTCGGTGTTCGCGATCTGCTCGAACAGGCTAAGTTCGGGTCGAACCCCGAACCGTCCGAACCCGAACAGCTCATCCCTACTTGGTAGTAAAGGAGCACTCTATGCACTGTACCGTGAGTATGCTCGCCTCTCTGGGGGGCTCTTTGAAGGCTAATCCAGTCCTCTGAAAAAAGAGGATGTTCCCTACATGTCCTCTCTGATACAATGGTTAATGAGGTGGGTATATAACAGTAAGTGTCCTGCAATAAAGCAATGGTGAACCTGACAGCCCAGCCTCATATCTGAACAAGCAGAGAGCACAAAAAACTAAATCTTTCTGCAATTTCCAGCGGTTTTGGCTGAAAGTGATCCTCTAATAGTTTCAGGAGTTCCTGTAGAGCCTTGCTTGCTGGTTTCTCAGGGAACAGAAGGTCTCTTAGAGTGTCATATGTGTTAGCCCCCACGGCTGTGAGAAACACTGCAACCTGTCTCTCAGGGGGTATGGTGTTAGCACTGAAGTACTGCTCTAATCTCTCAGCCCAGGAGCTCCAGGAAGTTTTCTCCCCATCAAACTCAGTTAATGTGCCTATCAGTGCCATGATTTTGCTGCTGGATGGCAATGTGTGCTTTATCTTGCTTTCAATCCCTGTTTTTTTTTTTTCTTCAGGCTGAGCAGACCTTTACAAATCTCATTCTCGTCGCCATTGTTATGCTCTCTGCTTGTTCAGATATGAGGCTGGGCTGTCAGGTTCACCATTGCTTTATTGCAGGACACTTTCTGTTATATACAGGCTTGGATAACTACAGGAACACAGGATCATGCATCTGCCTTCATAACTGCATCACACTAACTGACCCTGAAGATGGCTGACGTGCCCTCTGACCTGTGTCATCCTGGGGCGGAGCCACTAGTTAAAGTGATAGCACAGGTATAGTACAGTCAGATATAACAAGATCGACCAGGGCCGCAAAGTGATTCCTGGAGTGAGACCGGGGACTATGTGTCCCCAGACTCACTCTGTTCCCAGTGGCCATGAACCGGGATCAGGCCACCATTCTCTTCACAGGATGAGAGGTGAGAATCTGATTGGGGTGGGGGGGGGGTTAAGCTGGTGCTAAGCTATCACCAGCTTCTTGCTGTGGTTAAGATTTTCGCTACTACATCGGTACTTTGTAATCCTAACGCTAATTACTGATTGCGCTCCCAATGTAAAGTATAGGGAACACAAACTACAGAAAGCTTGCAGAAGCTAGCACAATCACCGATGCGGTAATGGATTGTTTAACCTGTTAGCATTAGGAAGGTTCCCATGGACCAATCAGGAAGGGGAGACATGACAGATCATACAATTAATTTTATTAATCAAACAACATAAAGTATAAAAACACATATAATGAAGGCTCGTATGGTGTATCGGGGCGATTAGAATAATGGTCAGCCGCTATGGTAGCTTCGAGAAAAAGTCGTGATTACGGCGAAACGCGTCAAGTCAGGCAATTTTACCAGTATGTTGTAAACTTGTTTTTTCCTCGTTGGTTGAGGGCTTTGGTTGAATTTGGCAAATTTCTCCGGTGGGAGACGCCATGAGATACAAGCATCTATACAAGCAGTGGGTATAGTAGGCAGCTTGAACTGCCGAGGTATAGCTAGTTCTAACAGATGGACACTTGAAGTCGCTATATGCATTATACTCTCTTGGAGAGTGATCTTTCAATAGTCTTGTGAACTAGGTCACCAGTAGGGATGAGCTGTTCGGTTCGATCTGTTCTGAGTTCGCATCGAACATCGGCCATTCATCGAACTTCGAATATTTCCACGTGTTCGGTTCAAGTTCGCCCACAATGCACCACAATGGACCACAATGCACTTTTCCACTGGCCTGAAGCTTGTATTTGGCTACAGCCTTGCACCTAACCACAGGTCAGGTGCAAGACAGGTGCAAGACTATGCCAATGACGGCTCAGAGTCCTGATTGGGCAAATTTTGCCCAATCATGGGCTCACAGAGCTAAGTCCCGCAGCACATTATGTGAGGCGTCCCTCGCAGCCCCAGCCAGTGGTGTATTTAGGTTTTGTGCTGCCCTAGGCCTGACTAAACTCGTGCACCCCCTAATTTAAATTTGAGGCACCCCTTCCTGTCAAGGGCACACCTCTTCCTGGTTAATCCCCACCCTTCCTCTTTAAGCTCCACTTTTTCCTCTTAGAGCTCCGCCTTTTCCTCTCTTTATATTAAAAGTGGATACCAAGTGCCTACTTGTATATTTTCTATACCATTTCAAATGTATCTATTGAGATAAATAAAATTATGAAATGTTTAAATTCAAGCATTTTTAAAAAGAACAGCCACGCATGTCAAGTATACTGGATCACAGCCGCTCTAATTGGTTGAACAATAAAATCCACAGAAACGTGCACTGCATATGAGCGTATCACAGAGCTGCACAGCAGAGAAAACCCACAGAAGTGTGCACTGTGTATGAGCATATCACAGAACTGCACAGCAATAAAACTCACAGTAATGTGCAGTGTGTATCACAGAATCCACAGCAATAAAACTCCCAGCAATGCAATGTTTGGTGTGTGTCAGCGTATCAGAATCCACAGCAGTAAAACTCCCAGTAATGCAATATGCAGGTCAGCGTATCAGAATCCACAGCAATAAAACTCCCAGCAATGCAATGTGTGGTGTGTATGAGTGCATCAGAATCCACTGCAATAAAACTCCCAGCAATGCAATGTGTGGTGTTTGTCAGTGTTTCAGAATCCACACCAATAAAACTCCCAGCAATGCAATGTGTGGTGTGTATGAGTGCATCAGAATCCACTGCAATAAAACTCCCAGCAAACCGAGTGTATATGAGCACACAGCAATTATTTATTCTATATTTACCAGCCTCCGCGGTAGGGTTGTGTGCAGAGTCAGCAGGGACTGTGTACAGACTCAGCAGGAGGTCCCTCCAGGCCACGTTAGGATCGCGGCTGTGCCTGTGCGTGGAGCCATCTTGTCAGCAGTGGGGTGCCACTGCCAGAGGGTGCACCGTGGCTTTGATTCCCTTCCCGTTGGGTGTTCAGTCCAGAATAGAGTGACAGTCCATGTTAACGAAAGGGCGAGCAGCTGCGTGCCACGTGGTTCTGCCAGTCAGGTGGTACTGAGACTCCGTACCACCTGACTGGCCGGACCGAGTGTGACCTGCACGCACGCAGCCTCACCAGGAGCCAGGCAGCTCAGTGACAAATTTCTATCACTGCAGTGCTGGTTAAGGAAAGGTCCACTTTAAACAGCAGTAAGCAGACAGGGCTTCATATTCTGCTGATAAACCCCCCCTTCACCTGCCGTTTACTGTCATCTTCTCTCTCTGGACACAAATCACATCCCCCTCCCCTCTCCTTGAGCTGCTGCGGGGCAGGGGAGGAGCTATGGAGGGACGAGAGGGGGATTTTTATTCTATTCGATTTTATTCCGTATGCAAACGCCCTACTCCGCTGCTCATTGTTTGAGAACACAGCTCAAAGCTGACACACAGTGACAGTGGCACCTCCTAGTACCCCCTAATGACACCCCAATAATCACTGGTACCTGGGGTGGCCCGCCCTCCGCCACTCCTCTAAGTACACCACTGCTCTTGTGATATGCTCACACACAAGTTTGGCGAACTGCCAGCAAGTACAGTGCTGTTTGAAGGCAGTGCATATCCCCATAGAGAAGTAATGGTTAATCTATTCAGAGAACCCCAAACAGCAGAGAAATGTCAGTGAAATGCCCTGATGTTCGGTGGTTTCAATCAGCAGGTTTATTCAGGCGAACCCCATAGGTTTCAATGTTAAAAATATTCCCGTTTTTATGCAATATCTAATAAACCATTTATTTATTTACAGATTTTTTTTTTAGTACCTTTTAGTAATTTTTCAGAATTTTTTGGGCAAAATCCCCCCCTTTTTTTTAATAGCGGTTCTTCTTTTTCTGTAACAGAACTTTTTTATTATCAATCATAGGATCTTATATGTAAATTCCAGACATTTTCGTTCAGTAGTTCTTTTGAAAACAGCAGGCCATGGGTTTGCGGTGGCAGCATACAGCGGCCGACTCCATGCACTTTGGGGACCTTGCGGTGAATGGTGAATTCACTGCAGGGTGGGGAAATTTTATTCCCCGAAGTGCAGGGAACTACAGAACACCAAAATGTTGGCGTCATTTCGGTGCTCTGTGAGTAAACCAATTAGTGGTGAGGTTTTTTGTTGCCCCCTGGAAAGTGAAAGCCTAGGCCTTGCCTACCCAGGACATACTTGAAAATTAGTGACATCTCAATGTTTCCTTCCTGATAAAATAGTTTGCAAAAGTAAAAAAAAAAAAAAATTATTTTTTTTCGGGGTGGGGCTACCCGGCGGGCCGCCCCCTGGAAGGTGCCGCCCTAGGCCTAGGCCTTGTTGGCCTAGGACAAAATACACCAGTGCTACTATGATGAGACTTAATTTCTTTTCTCTCCGTTAGTTACATGCGATCGGATGAAATCCCTAGCTGTATCACCCAACACATTTGGGAGATTGCAAACTGGTTACGGGTGTTATATTTTTATACCAACATAATATCAGTGTTCGCTGTTTAAAATTCCTCTGCCGATTAGTGAACCATTAATGTAGGAAAGTAGAAAATAAATCTCTGTCTTAAAGAGTGGGAGGCAGTTCTTTATCTATCACTTCGTTCTCAGGGATATTGTGTAGGAAGCGCTGGAAAACCTGTGACTGAGCTTGAACATTAAGAAGAAAAGAATGTCTCCTTAAACAGGAGATAAACATTCACACAGACAATGCTCATTTTTGGACCTTCCGTTGTTAAGATGTCTACAGTTAAGTAAATAGGTAATAAAATCGTACTTCTTCTTACATTGGCTAAATAATGAATATTTTTATTTCCTGTTCCTTCTCCACACTGTAACTTATGTTTATTATTTATTATGTCACCTGTCTGTGCTTCCCCATTGTAAAGCGCCACGGAATCTGTTGGCGCTGTATAAGCAGGGCCGGCGCTGCCGCTAGGCGAGCTAGGCGGCTGCCTAGAGAGCAGGCCCGCCTAGGGCGCAGCGCCGGGCCCGAAAAAAAATAAAAATTGTGTGTTAGTGTTTACTGTTTCCGCCAGACGCGGCCAGCGGGAGGGCCCGGGGCGCCGCAATTAAAACGTCCACACACTGCACCAACCAGGTCCCGACCGTCCAGGCTCCGCTCCGCAGTGCATGCAACGTCAGCGGCGCCTGCACGTGTTGGGGCTGGCGGCAGCACGCGCGCCCCACGTCAGACGCCGCTGGAAGCCTGGGAAGGAGGAGGCGGAGTCTAGACTAGGCGCCGTCGACTTGACACTCAGAAGGAGGAAGGGACGGAAGCTGATCTCCTCGGTCGGCTGCAGGGCCGGCCCGATCATGGAGCAGTATGGAGCAACTGCTCCAAGCGGCACATCCAGGGGCCAATGGGAGAGCGGCATATTTTTCAGCCGACCAGTATTCCTGCTGGGCTGAGCACACGCACGCAAACTCAGCCTCTAGACCAAATGTCCCTGCTTCGCGTGCATCAGCTTCTCCTACACGCTAACGTGACGCGCCGGCGCCACGTCAGTCACGCGGGAAGCAGCAGGACGAGGTAAGCAGTGTTCACGAGGGCCACCATCACCTCACCTCTTGATGTTCCCAGACAACCGGGCAGGTAGGTCTGTTTGTCTGCGAGCATTTCACCCTGTGCCATGGGCGGCCCGACCACTCAAGTGCGGCGCAGTGAATTTCAGGAGGCTGTTGATATACAGCAGTCTGTGCAGGGCCCTGCCCCCAGTTCGAGGCCCGAGTCCCCGGCATGTCCTGCATCCTGCATGCCCAGCCGTGCGTTCTGTGGGTGCAGCAGCGCTGGATGAGAGCGTTTCCAAGAATGCCTCCTAGCTCCGGGACACCCTGCTGTGTACATGGTGGGGATCAGGTGGGGGCTGTACACAGTGCAGGAGGAGGAGAGACTACGGCCCTGGCAGCATCATGAGGCCTGGGGATCCAGTCACTGGATGGCACACTGTGCCCGGGGGATCCAGTACTGTCAGCTCTCTTGGATCAGGTGACTGTGTGGAGAGGAGAATGGGGGTTACTGTGTGGAGTGGAGAATGGGGGTTACTGTGTGGAGTGGAGAATGGGGGTTACTGTGTGGAGTGGAGAATGGGGCTTACTGTGTGGAGTGGAGAATGGGGGTTACTGTATGTGAACTGTGCACACTGCCGGGCAGCATTCTTCATGCATTCCCCATGAATTCTATTGCTCATTTCTGTATCAGACTCAGACCAGCTCGTCGCGATGTGGTTGGGGGGGGGGCAGCATTTCATCGTGTGCTCCAGGCAGCACAATGTCTTGGGCCGGCCCTGGTCGGCTGGACACTGTGGACTGGAGACAGAGTCCTGCTGTGGAATGTGCCTGTGTGCTGCTGAGCCTGCTGCCTGCGCCGGCCTGCCTGTCAGGTATGGGGGGGGGCAGCCCGAGGGGGCGCAATTTCATATGTCGGCGCCGGCCCTGGGAAGAGGGACACCTGGAGGCCATGTGGAGACTGAAAGTGCCACCAGCGCAGGACCAGGGTGGGTGTAGCTGCCAGTAAAACACAACACTTGTATCTGAAACAATTAATTATCTAAAGGAATTTTCCGTTGTAACTCTGCTTTAACAGCGTTACCTTAATAAAAAGCCTAAAATATCCTGAACACAACCTAAATTACAAAACTTATCAGTAACAAACCTATAGCATCTGGTTGGCGGCAAAATTCCTTCTCATGCAAAATGACAACAGGAAATCATATAAATTTCCCAACAAATGTGTTAACCCTTAACCTTAATATTTGGATCTGTAACCCCTATGTTTACAAATGTCTCTGTGTGGTTTCCAGATATGGCTTCTCTGCTGCATAGTTTATAATATGCATTTTCATCTGCTATTAAATAGTGGGAAAATAAGTGAGCGGAAACTAACAGGGTTATTCAGAGAGAGGTGAAAAGCAGGAGAATGACTGGAGAATGAAAAATTCTAGGTCACAATAGCCGATTTGGAAAGTGAGATGAAAGGGAGACTTTTTCTGGTTTGGCTATTTTGACCTAGAATTTTTCATTCTCCAGTCATTCTCCTGCTTTTCACCGCTCTCTGAATAACCCTGATATTTATTTTTTTGGGTTTTCGTTAAATATAAATTAACTGCATTTTTCTTATTTAATAGAGTTAATTTAAGATGGTTTAATACAGTTTATTTATATTTATTTTACTATTGGTGCTTTTCAAACTTTATTCTTGAAAATAAAAAGATATTTAGCAGTTTCATGTTGTGTCGCTTTTTTTTTTTTTTTTGGGGGGGGGGTGCAAGTAGCTGGTCTTGCCTAGGGCGCAAAATAGTCTAGCACCGGCCCTGTGTATAAGTACTTGTAAATGTAACTGTGATCTTTAATACACATCTCCCTTTTCTTGTTCGTACTCTTAGGGCCAAATTACAATCTAGGTGCTAACGTTAACGGTAACGCTCACCTGCGTGAGCATTAACATTAGCCACGGTGGCTACCACATATTACAATCCAAGCACTAACAGGTTAAGTAACCCGTTTGTGTTTGGTACCTTGCGCTCTTCAGCACGACGTTACTGTACTTTGCACTTCCTATGCTTAACATGGGGAGTGCAAAGTGTTAATCAACGTTAGTATTACAATCTACTAGCGCTGATTAACATCTGGCCACAGTTAACAGAAAGTTAACCACAGCCAGGACTTGGTGTTAACGGATTCTGCTTCTGCAGAATCCGTTAACACCAGCCGAAACAATTAAAAAACAAATCCGATACTCATCTCCTGTCCCATGGCGAGGACCGCGGCTTCGTCCGCCTCCTCCATCCGGTGGGAGCAGGGAGAGACTGGGGGGAAAAGTTCCTCAGTTTCCCCCTTGATATCACTACGCCGACCGGCCGGATCTTGCGAGACGAGATCCGGCAGCTCATGTGACCGCTGGCATCTGGCTCAATGGAGTCCTATGGACTCCATCGAGTGGATGTTCGCGGCGGCGCTCAGCACTACCGCGAGCATCCCAGGTGTAGCACGCGGTAACATTGCAGGCAGCTTTTTAAGGGCCTGCATTGTAATCCCACATTAAAACGGGGGCGGTAGGGAGAAAACTGCAGGCACAGTTTTTTCTCCCTAGCGCCCACCGTTTTAACGTCAGGAATGTAATTTAGCCCTTATTGTTTCACACATGAAACTTGTTTGTCATGCTTTGTCCTGCTTTGTGGGTAACAATTTTTTTTAAAAGTCTGTTGGACGCAAAAAAAAATTGATTTGGTCAGTGGTAATAAAAAAAAGTCACACATGCTACTAAAAAATTGTGAAATCAAAAAATCCTAGTATTTAGATATTAAAATTAAACAATTAATAAATTCTTATTTGATCTAATCCTAAACATACACTAATAAATGCTCTCACTCACCTACGTATATATATCTATGCACAGGACCTCAATCTCATCCATACCCTGCAGCACTCTCACAGATGAATACACATATCCATCAGACATCATCCTCATATTCTCCCATTGGCCACCCCGCAATTAGGTAAAACAGGCGGCTGCCTAAGGCCTCACTCAAATCTGGCCTTGTATAATATAATGGAGAGCAGACAACGTATTTGTCATTTCATCATGCTGAGCTGTACACACTGCACCTTTGCAAAATTGAATACACTAAAATTCCCGTCTGCCAAGAGAACTTTGCTGTCAGGTTTTTATTGCTAAAAGAATTTAGGATTCTGGTTTATCAAGTTACTGTGGCTAAACTCCGATACATAGGTATGGAAGGGCAAATCTGTCCACTAGACAGAGTGTGTGGGGGGAATAACAAAAGGTTGGGGAAGGCAGCAATGGTATCTACACAGTAAAAACGGCAACATATCAAATAATATTGACCATGGCATAAGTAAATGCTAAGGAAAGCTACAATTAAGCAAGGGAAAAAGAGTGAAATGACTGAATCCAATGCTCCAGCCACACCAAGTTATAAATACATCCAGTTGACATCATTAGCCAAAGTGAAATTGGCTAAAACTGTAAATCCTTGCAAGATCTCTGTTCACATTCCCAAAGGAAGAAGCAATATAATTCTAACTGGAACATTGCAAGGGAATGTGCTGAGCACGGAATCAGAAGCCACACTACCTCAGCATTAAATTGCATAGGACCATGACCCAAAACGAAGACAGCGGAAGGTGCAAGTGAGCGACTAGAAACCAGAGAACCATTGACATATTTGAGTTAAACCTCTCCAAATCTGAACTTCCTGTCTTCCCTCCCTCTTAATTTAACTCTCTTGAACTTATTTCCTTTCAGATAAATGGTGCCTCAGTACTTATACGTCATATGTTCCCTGCCTCGATGTCCTCTTTGACTCTGATCTCTCCTTCCCGCCTCACATATAGTCACTAGCCAAATCTTGTCACTTTGGCTAATCAACAACACACTCAATGGTCCCTGTCTATCACAGGAGTCTACTTAATTGCTCAACCATGCTCATATTAGCTCCCGCCTCGACTACCGTAACCCTCTTCTTATTGGCATTAATTGATCCCAGATTATCGGTCTACAGTGTATAATGAACGCCTCTTGCCAGACTTATCTACCTCACATCCTGGACCTCTCACACCTCACCTCTTTGTCAGTCTTTACACTGGCTTCCAGATCCTTTTAGAATTCAATTCATAAATTGGATGACACATACAAAGCTCTTCATAACCAGAGAAATGCTCACTCAGCTTGAGTACAGCACAGTGCATCTGTGTGGCATTTCACTGTACCTCCCTTCATGGATGCTTGGATTAATACAAAAAACTGAACCTTCAGCAAGAAGAATTATGCTCATATACCTACAGACATTATTTTATATTTTAGATGTCTTTGGGCACATTTTTAATAACTCTTTTTATTGGCTTCAGGCAAAGCACATTTTATAATCAAGAAATGATACAGATATAAAAAGTATATTTCTGACTAAATGCTAAAATTCCTGAATCAGTTTCGAAAGGGATAATATGTATTTTCAAATATCTTTCGCTTTTCAATATTTATATAAAGGATTCAAGGCCAGTGCACTGGCAAACATTGATATTCATGCCCTATATAAAATCAATTGCATGAAATAAGAGTCATGTAAGTGTACGGTTGGCTGTATGGGATAGAAGTGAATAGAACCCGGCTGTGTGTGATAGGAGTAAGTGCATGATTAGCTTTGTGGGATGAGAGTGACTGTTGGGTTGGCTATGATGAACAGGAGTGCATGGTTCGTTCTATGGGCTGGGGGTCGGTGCAAAGTTGGGAATGAGGAATGAAAGTGAGTGTGGATTTAGACTAACTGCAGGCTTGACTGAGTTAGGTGCGAGTACAAGTTGGTAGTGAGTATTGTGTTTTATGTCTGGGATGGGATTGGGTGTTTAGGTGTCACCTGTAACACATAAACACAGCATTAAATATTCACAATTTTGGCATATATATGTCTTGCAAAATAAAGTGCATACAATCTGATATGGCATTTTTTTCATGCAATATTGATGTCCTGGTCTGATATATTATCACACTGAAAAGACGTGCACAAGTGAGATAATTAAATACGGTCAAAAACTATACGTATGGCTTAAATGTTAGGTACCTGAAGATATGAAAGGACTTCAGATTCCTAAATTTACCACAGGAATGTATGCTACATATGATGTATGATGTATACATATGATGTATGTGATCATGTATTTATATGATGTCATAATACAACTATGAAATAATTATGGGCACAGATCCAGTCTATGTACAGTGTAGAAGGTTTCAGTCCATTAACTGTCAAGTTTCATTGTGTTTTCATTCGTAAAACAATTTGATGTACAGGATATGTTTTTTCCATATATTATGAAGTGAATTCAATATATTGCCTACTTATTCCCACTGGCCTAAAACTCACGATCAATTTGAAAAATCTATTTTCACATTTTCCCATATAGATTATTTTGTTTTTCCAATAATTTCTAGTGTTGCTAATGATTGTGTCAGCCTGAGAGTTCAAATGCCTGCTCAGACTGTGTCATTCTGGAGGCATCTCTCAAGACAGATGGGTATCAATCCCTGTATGCAGGAAAAGGAACTCAGTGGAAGAAACTCAATTGGAACCAGGTACAGCAGAAGAATCAGGTACTCAGTCCGTGCAAGAAGCCAGAGGTCAAAAACCCAGGGAGTCAGGAACAGTAGCAATAACTGGATAAGGTACACAGAATAGGTCAGAAGGGCACATGCAGGTATTGTAGTCCCAGGAACAAGCCATGGGTCAGGGAGCCATGGAATCCACACAAAGGCAAGTAGGGTGGCATTTGTAGAAGCAGCAACAGGTATGTACTAGAACGCTGGTAACAGGCATAAGTTCAACTGAAAAACAAATCACCAGGGAGCGAGTGTGGTGAGTACATCTAGGTGGCAGTCCTCCCAGGAGAGGTGTCCCCACCTCCTTAGAGACCAATGGGCATTCATGCAGAACTGGTGTCACTGATTGCATCCCTGAATCATAGACGGAACTTTGGCATCTAACCGATGTGAACTGTAAGAGCAGAACTGCCGCCGGTGTAATTTCAATGGAGGCCACTGGATTGACTTAGGTGCATCAGTATGAGTTGTTGGCTTCATGTTCATACCACATGCCAATCCCCAATGTCAATTCCTTTCAGCCCACATATCAGTCATTGCCTATCCCCTTAACCTAACCCAATTCCTTCCACACTCCTTAAAACCTATTTTCAGTTGCATCCCATGACCCAGACCAATATGGCAGTCGTATTCGTCCGCACACGAAACCCTCTGTTGAATGTCAGTCCAGTTCCACTACCCAAATGCCTATGAAATCTCCTTTCTATCCTGCAACTTAGGTGTCACTCCCCTTACACTCCCACACTTATAGCTCTGTCCCCTTCCAACACGGTACTAGTAAGGTGTACCTAATAAAGTAGCTGGTGAGTGTATATATATAACTGGGTTGACAGGTATATACAACTGGCAGATAGATAGGTATATGAAGCTAAATGGCTTAACATACCTCCCCACTTGCCTACATGCCCCCATTTCATTTTATGCCTGCCATTTTATATATTATATCCCCATATTTCATACAGTGTGCAAACATTTCAGTTATCGTGTAACGGCATATAGTATGCCACATTTCATTTGTTATGTCCCTATTTCATATATTATGCCTTTATTTCACAGATTATACCCCCTACTACTTACCCTGTCTCTCTGTTCGTACGGCATACCAATTCTTTATGCACCGCTCCTGCAATGTAATTCAAGGTCGGAAATTTCACAGCAGTGCAGCCAAATCACAGAGCCGTGTTAAAAAGAGAAGAGGATAGTAGGCCGCAAAAACAACACCTGCCGACTGTAGTGGGTTTGGAACTGCAGTACCATATTTCAGCCCTGCTTCCAGTTCCTAGACGCCCAGCTGCTTCCGTCCACTAAAGATCACTTTAACCATCAAGACCGTTAGGAGAGTCCCCTTCCACACCTCCTCAGAATTCTATGGCCGTTGTCTTCCTCCCAAAACTTCTATGAATGTCCCATTCCATTGAAAGACATCTAGGTAATCTCCTTTCTCCCACCAGAACCCTAAGCAAGTTAATAGCAGTCCCATTCTAGATCCAAAACAACCATGGCAGTCCACTTCCTTCCCTGATCCTTATGAAGGTTACACCACCATACTTCCATGGTAGTCCTGCTTCACCTCACCAGTCATTCATGCCTTCTTCTCAGACCCCAATAGCAGCCCCATCAAGTCACACTACCTTCAGTCTCTCCTGACGCATGACTCCCTTATGTTGGCTGCTCAATCAACCCTTGGCGACACATGGCAGCCTTTTTCCTGTCAAGTCTCTCACACCAACTTGCAGTACCCCTGGGTCTGGATCTATAATACAGTGCTTCTCACATCCCAGTTTAGTGTATCAACCTCATAGAGGGATTTATCTTACAAATTCCAATGATGACTTTGCAACTTAATAACTGAAACACAAGTAATAAAACTGTATTAACTCTGCTGTAAAATTTTATTATAAAGTTAAAAAATGTCATTAACAGATAAACATTTTAATGTTTCCTGGACAGGATCAAGAGTCGATGGAATAAACACTTTATAGCAGGGCTGAAAGCAATCACCTTGGAAATGTTACCATAATAAAGGTGAATGATTTTGGTTTAAACTCAGTTCGCTGTAACCTTTCGTGAAGTTTTAGCACTATATTTATTGTGCAGGGATTATAAAGTGGATTATTGGATTGGATTATAAAGTGTCTGCACTATATAGATAGGTTTGCAGGGCTTTATTATTAATAACATTTTTATTTATATCACGTAATAATATCCACATCTAAATACAGCTATATATATATAGTGACCAGATTGTGAGACATATGACAGAGCTTCCCTACAGTATGTAGAATTTATTCGTCACACTTACAGTACTTTGTTAGTGAATTGATTCCCTTTCTGCAGCATATGAATACTACATACAAATACAAACATTGGAGCGAGAACTGAAAAGGAGAAACATACATGTGTATTGTATTTACATGAGGTAAATATTCTGTACGTCTGCGGTTTGTGGTTATTCTTGTATTTATGTTGTTTATCTAAAACAAAACATAATAAAAATCGGAATTATATATATAAAAAAAATACAATATTTATTTTTTATTTTTTACTAACATAATGATCATGAAAAATCCTGTTCAGATGTACATGTGTTTTTAATATATATATATATATATCATATTATTTAATATAGAATTAAACATGTGTAGGGGATCAACATTAATATAGGTATTTGGGGAGGATTATACACGGTGTCCATAAAGTCTCTTTACAATTTCAAAAATGTATTACAAAGAAAAATGAAAAGACAGATAAGTGAAAATTATTACAAAATGTGATGTATATATTTAATTTTTTTTGTCTCATTTAATACACCTCTATATGGGCACCATTAGTTACACGAAGCACATCAAGATGGTACTCGCTTTCTTACCATGTTCGCTGTAGCATACCCTCATCAATGGTGGCAATGGCATTAGTGATCCTCTGCTTTAGATTAGTGATGTCCCGTACCTTTGTTCAATACACGATAACTTTAACATAACCCCATGGAAAGAAGTCGAGGGGAGTGATATCTGGTGAACGAGGTGGCCAGGGAATTGGGCCACCCCTTCCAATCCAGCGGTCTGGAAATGTTTCATTTAGAAACTCACGAACATGCAGTCCCCAATGTGGTGGTGCATCATCTTGCAGGAAAATGATGGTTGGTTGAAGGTCATGTAGTTGTGGTGCCATGTATCAGTCAAAAGGTCAAAATAAACATTTGCAGTAATTGATGTCTCGCCGAAGAAAAAGGATCAATGATTCGATTGCACATGATCCCACACCACACATTCATCTAAAGCAGAGGATCACTGATGCCATTGCCAACATTGACGAGGGTATGCTACAGCGAACATGGCAAGAAATCGAGTACCGTCTTTATGTGCTTCGTGCAAATGATGGTGCCCATATAGAGGTGTATTAAATGAGGCAAAAAAACCTTAAATGTATACGTCTCATTTTGTAATAATTTTCACTTATCTGTCTTTTCATTTGCTTTTGTGATACATTTTTGAAATTGTAAAGAGACTTTATGGACACCTTGTATTTTCTCTTCTTTGCAACACAGCCATTGCTCTGCATACAATAAATATAAATGTAAGCCACAAATATTCCCTAATCAAGGCATAGCATATATGTATGGACTGCATGTCCCGTGGCACACTGACAACCTGTAACAAACACCTTGTTGAGCATCAAAAATAGAATTCACCAGCATCACTACACCTTCAGCGATACGCAAATTGCTAATGCAATTGAATATGTTGTTTTTGTAAAGGGATGTGCTGATTTCTAGTCATACAGATACCGTAGAGAATATAAATTTATATAAAGTGCAGCAGCCACTAAGGAAATCATTGGATTATACCTGACAAGTGTTCCACAATAAATGCTTTAAGCTCAAGCTTGTGGACTTTTTTAATATTATTATTATTCTTTATTGTTTGGTTGTTTCAGTGACTAAACGTCTAAAAACACTTTTTCTTAAATAAGTCACTGCTAAACCAAGCGATAATTTCCTCAGTTACATCGAGAGGATTTGAAAATAACAAAAAAAACGAATCAGAAGTCTCAGCAATTTTTATTTTATTTGGTTATTCCAGAGGTGTAAAAGTAAGCGTTGTGTCAATATTATTTTAATCCTTATAGTGATTAACATTAACTTATTATTAGATGTTCTTTGGTCATTTGATGATGCTCTATTAGATGTAATTAGGTATTTTTGACAATTCAATTAATTGTGTAAATTTTCGAATATTTTTTTCAGCCTGCCTGGATTATTTCTGATGGTCCTTTACTTTGACCACTAGGAGGAGACATTGTCCAAACATCACCATTATGATCCTTCGCACACTTCACCCCCTAAAGACAGTGGAGTGGAGTTAAAAGCAATCTGTCATCGGTCCAAGAGCCAGCTCCAAGACTCATACTTTGAATGTCAGGACACATATATAGACTCTATTCCAGGATGAAGCTACATCGTATTTATTCATGAGCCTTTCTGATAAGAAGCCAAGCTCATGCCACAGTCTGCGCCTTATGTTGGAAATCAAGGGCAAAAGTTATCTTTGACATTCAAACTTATAAAGTAAATAAATAGCATACATTTGATAGCCTTTTGACTTCTGTGGAGATCACATAGCTAGCAGGGCCGGCCCAAGCCACTGTGCTGCCTGGATCCAAAGATGAATTGCTGCCCCCCCCCCAAAATAAATAAACCCAAACATGCGGCATGTATAAGGCCCCGTTCACACTGTGCGATTTATCGGGCGGATTTTGCCGCGACGTCGCAGCAAAATCTGTGCGACGTCGCGCTGTGTAGCTTCCCCAATGCATTTCAATAGAGCTGTTCACATCTTGCCGCGCAATGTCGCATGTCGCGCGTCGCGGTAGCATGTCGCTGGTACATGACCCTTTTTTTGCGATTTGCTATCTGTGATTTGTATTGGTGGTGCTTTGCAAAAATCGCACAAAACCGCGACATCACGCGACATTATCGCACTATGTCGCAAATATGAAAATCGCGCGGAAAATTGCGCGATTTTCAAATCGCACAGTGTGAACAGGGCCTTAGTGTAACACAGAGTGCTACAGCAATAAAACTCCCAGTAATATGCAGTGTATATGAGCATATCCCAGAGATCCACAGCAATAAAACTCACAGTAATGTGCGGTGTGTGTATGAACGAATCACAGAGCTCCACATATCCTAGTTAATTGATGGACTTTGATATGTGACACTATTTAAATGGGAAGGGAACAATTGTGATCTATATTTGACAAAGATCTTTGTGTGATCGAAACGTCATATTCTTTCTGATGGTGATGGAATAAACCTATCTTCATAAGAATACCACAGCATTTTTTCATACAAATTTATTGCTTTGTAGCCTGGGAGTGAGGAACTCTTCCAGCCGTGAACTCATTGGAGTATGTGAGTACATATTGCTTATACATATCTTGGCCCACTGTCGCACACATCCATGCACACACATATACACACACATCCACATACAGTCACACACGCACGCACGCATCCACATATAATCACACACACACGCATCCACATACAGTCACACACGCACGCACGAATCCACATATAATCACACACACACGCATCCACATACAGTCACACGCACGCACGCATCCACATATAATCACACACACACGCATCCACATACAGTCACACACGCACGCACGCATCCACATATAATCACACACACACGCATCCACATACAGTCACACACGCACGCACGCATCCACATATAATCACACACACACGCATCCACATACAGTCACAAACACATCTAGGGCTGCAATTAACGATAATTTTCATAATCTATTAGTTGGCCAATTATTTTTTCGACTAATCGATTCATTGGGTATAAAAAAAATTGTTTACTTAAATGGAACATTATGTAAGAAAAAAAAAAGAATCGACCCCTGCCTCCCCCCTCATTTTTTTCATAAGCAATTTGCATGAACAAACTGAGCAACACGTGGGTCCAGAGGTAGAAGGGAGTGAGTTGGGCAAGGGACTTGACCAGAGTGTGAGAGGGAGTGGGTTTGGGCAAAAAACTGGACCTGAGTGTGGGAAGGGACCAGCCGAAAGGGAGAGAATGGCAGCTAAAGACCACAGAGTGGGTGACAGACAGGTTGGGGTTGTGGCAGAGAACTCCAGCTTCAAGTAAGAATAAAACACCAGCAGTACAGTGCCCATACCCAGTGGCAATATCCCAGGGTTTGTGCTATAGCGCAACTACACTTGTACACTGAATAAAAACAAACTGGTTATGTCTGACATAACGCTAAACCTAAATCATATCAATTAAAGCAGTTGTCACGTCTTTTGCATTCGGCTCCGAGACTGTCTGAGGTTATAACGTTTAACTCCGTCTGACTCTAAACAGTGTGTGCTGTACTCGAAATTGATTAATCGTCAGCCGACAACTATTCTCATTATCGATTAGTTGTCAATTAATCAATTAGTTGTTCCAGCCCTAAACACATCCACATACAGTCACACACACACAGACGCACACAAGTCACACACAGACTGACACATAAACTTACCCATACAGTCCTGTTCCAGTCCCGTATCGGGGCCGCTGCACGGATCGCACTCGGAAGATCTCTCGGAGGCGGCTGGAGGGCCTTTCGCTGGGACGCTGGAAAGGCGGGCATTGGCTTGCTGGACAGCTGGTTCATGGATGCCGGGCTCCGGGCCTGGCTGGGCGTCAGCCTGCTGGAGGGGTGGACGTGACCTGCTGGAGGGGTGGGCGCAGCCTGCTGGACAGCTGGTTCATGGACGCCGGGCTCCATGCCTGGCTGGCCGTCAGCCTGCTAGAGGGGTGGACATGGCCTGCTGGAGGGGCGGACGCAGCCTGCTGGAGGACTAGTCGCCGACCTGCTGGAGGGCCGTGCCTTGTCGTGGAGGTCCAGGCCGAGCGCTCCACACAGCGGCCTTTGACATAGTGGCAAAATGCCGCCCCCGACAAAGGGGAGTCTGGAGCAGCTGCACCACTCGGCTCCATGGGAGAGCTGGCCCTGCTACCTAGTACGGTGATTGTGAACCTTGGCACCCCAAATGTTTTGGAACTACATGTCCCATGATGCTTAGTCACACTTAAGAGTGGCTGAGCACCATGGGACACGTAGGGCACTATTCCGTAGTGAAAGTTAATGGTAGCGTTCGGATGAGTATGTGTTAATGCCAGGATAACTGATAACTAACGCATGCCCCACTAACCTTCCTAGCAGGTTAAAAAATCAGTTAGCGCATCGGTGATTGCGCTAGCTTCTGAAAGCTTACTGTAGTTTGCGCATTCTATACTTAACATGGGAGCGCAATCAGTAGAGTTTTGATAAGTAAGTATTACACAATGCTAGTGATAATTACAGTCAGGATGCTAAATGATTCCGCTTTTGCTAAATCTTGTAGCACCCCCTAAAACCCCTCCAATAAATCCGTTACTCACCTCTCATGAGGGGTCAAGTCCTGGGAAAAAAGTGAGGCAACTCACCCACGAATTCCACAACCCCTATTACCTGAAGAAAAAATATACAGTTGTGTTCAAAATTATTCAACCCCCAATGCTGTAAAGGGTTTTAGGGAATTTAGTGTACATTTGTAATTGTATTCAGAATGAAATCCTACAAGGACTTTTTAAAGAACCTTATGCAACTAAAATGACATCAATTGGTTTTGTAATACAGTAGTAAATGTTTCTTTTGTGAATTCTTCATTGACACAATTATTCAACCCCTTAAAGACTACCACTCTGAAGAACAGAGGTTCATTCAAGTGTTTTCAATCAGGTATTGAAAACACCTGTGGATGTCACTAGCAGCAATAAAGCATAATAAGCACCAATTAGGCAGCTTTAAAATGACTGTGATACTCAGCTCCTTCTAGACATTTACTGGTGTGGTTACAAACATGGTGAAGTCAAGAGAATGGTCCAGGAAGACAAGAGAAGAGGTGATTACTCTTCACAGGAAGGGCAATGGCTATAAGAAGATTGCAAAGATGTTAAACATACAAAGAGAGACCATAGGAAGCATCATTCGCAAATTCAAGGCAAAGGGCACTGTTGAAATGCTACCTGGTCGTGGCAGAAAGAAGATGCTGACTTTGACTGCTGTGCGCTACCTGAAGCGTAGAGTGGAGAAAAGTCCCCGTGTGACTGCGAGGAACTGAGAAAAGATTTGTCAGATGTGGGTACTGAAGTTTCAGCTCAGACAATACGGCGCACACTGCGTAATCAGCTCAGACAATACGGCGCACACTGCGTAATGAAGGCCTCCATGCCAGAACTATCAGGCGCACCCCCTTGCTGTCTCCAAAGAATAAGAAGAATCGACTGCAGTATGCCAAAAGTCATGTGGACAAACCACAGAAGTTTTAGGATAGTGTTCTGTGGACTGATGAAACAAAATTAGAACTGTTTGGGCCCATGGATCAACGCTATGTTTGGAGGAGGAAGAACAAGGCCTATGAAGAAAAGAACACCTTGCCTACTGTGAAGCATGGCGGGGGTCAATCATTTTTTGGGGCTGTTTGCTTCTGCAGGTACAGGGAAGCTTCAGCGTGTGCAAGGTACCATGAATTCTCTTCAGTACCAGGAGATATTGGATGACAATGTGATGCAGTCCGTCACAAACCTGAGGCTTGGTTACTCGTGATTTTTGTCACGGACTAACACGTTATATTAACTAGTTGTAAAGCCTCCAGAGGCAGTCTATTTGGATTACTGCCCCTGCTCATGGATATACTGCCCCAGCTCGTGGATACTGCCCCAGCACGTGGATACTGCCCCAGCACGTGGATACTGCCCCCGCACGTGGATACTGCCCCCGCACGTGGATACTGCCCCAGCCTGCCCAGAGGGCAGTCTATTGTGGGTATACTGCCCCAGCTCGTGGATACTGCCCCAGCACGTGGATATTGCCCCAGCATGTGGATACTGCCCCAGCACATGGATATTTGCCCCCAGCACATGGATTCCCAGCTCATGGATTTGCCCCCAGCTCATGGATTTCCCCCAGCTCATGAATTTGCCCCAGCTCAATGGATTTGCCCCCAGCTCATGGATTTGGCCCGCAGCTCATGGATTTGCCCAGCTCATGGATTGCCCAGCACATGATTTGCCCAGCTCATGGATTTGCCCCAGCTCATGGATTTGCCCCCAGCTCATGGAGTTGCCCAGCTCATGGATTTGCCCAGCTCATGGATTTGCCCGCTCATGATTTGCCCACTCATGGATTTGCCCAGCTCATGGATTTGCCCCAGCTCATGGATTTGCCCCCAGCTCATGGAGTTGCCCAGCTCAATGATTTGCCAGCTCATGGATTATGCCCAGCACATGATTTTGCCCCGCACATGGATGGCCCCAGCTATGATTTGCCCCGCACATGGATTTGCCCCAGCTCATGGATTTGCCCCAGCTCGTGGATTTGCCCCCAGGTCGTGGAATATGGTCCCCCAGCTGTGGATATTGACCCCCCCCCCACCTAGCGCTCATACTTACCTGTCGAGCGGCGCAGGAAGTGAAGATTTTCCCCGCTTCCCGGTCTTTGAAGGACCCAAGCCGCGGTCACGTGACCGGGGCTTGTCCTTCAAAGCGAAGCGAGGGAACTTTCCCTCCGCCGCGCGGGGGTAGGATGCGCGCGGCAGCCGGGTAGAGGCTGCGCCTCTACCCGGCTGCCGCGCGCATCCTACCCCTGAGCGGCGGAGGGAACTTTCCTTCGCCACTCGGCGACCCGTTAGATGCACAAAGCAGCCGGGTAGAGGCTGCGCTCGCAGCCTCTACCCGGCTGCCGCGCGCATCCAACCCCCCGAGCGGCGGAGGAAACTTTCCCTCCGCCGCTCTGGGTTGATGCGCGCGCAGCCGGTAGAGGCTGCGAGCGCAGCCTCTACCCGGCTGCTGTTGCATGTGTAACCGCCGCGGCGAGCCGGCAGCCGGCTCGTGCCGCGGCGGTTGCATGCGCGCGCAACAACCGCCGCTGGTTGCGCGCGCATGCGCAGTAAGGCTTTGCGACGGACAGCCAAAGCCTTACTCTTTTATTATATAGATATATATATATATCACATACATATATAATATCCAGGCACAGACCCCCCAGAATTATATACACAGGCACAGCCCCCTCAGGAATTATATACACAGGCATTGGAACCCCAGAATAATATACCCAGCACTGAGCCCCCAGAATTATATACACAACGAGCCCCCAGAATAATATGCACAGCACTGAGCCCCCAGAATTATTTACACAGCACTGAGCCCCCAGAATAATATGCACACCACTGAGCCCCCAGAATAATATGCACACCACTGAGCCCCCAGAATAATATTACCCAGCACTGAGCCCCCAGAATAATATGCACAGCACTGAGCCTCCAGAATAATAATATACACAGCACTCAGCCCCCAGAATAATATACCCATCACTGGACCCCCAGAATAATATACCCAGCACTAGTTATATGGATATATTTGCCCCCAGCTCACACATGGATATATTGCCCCAGCTCTCACATGTATATATTGCCCCAGCCCTCACATTTATATATTGCCCCAACTCTCACATGGGTATATAGCCCCAGCTCTCACATGTATATAGCCCCAGCTCTCACATGTATATAGTGCCCAGCTCTCACATGTATATAGTGCCCCAGCTCACACATGTATAGTGCCCCAGCTCACACATGTATAGTGCCCAGCTCACACATGTATATAGTGCCCCAGCTCTCACATGTATATAGTGCCCCAGCTCTCACATGTATATAGTGCCCAGCTCACACATGTATATAGTGCCCAGCTCACACATGTATATAGTGCCCTGCTCTCACATGGGTATATTGCCCCGGCCCCCAGCTCACCTCTGCCCAGGCCCGAACAAGCTGGCCGCACATTGCAGGCGCCGCGGCAGCGTGTTTTCCTCCTACGACTAGCGCTCGCTGGCAGGAAGTGCGCCGCTCGCCTGGGATCCAACAGCCAATAGTGTCTGACTGTTGGATCCCAGGCGAGCGGCGCACTTCCTACCAGGGCCGCCTAGTCGTAGGAGGAACCACCACGGCCGCGGCGCCTGCAAATGTGTGGCCAGCTTGTTTCGGGCTCGGCCACAGCGGGAAGCTGCGTTCCCGTAGCGTTCCCGCTGTGGGAGAAGTGCGGGAACGCAGTTCCCGCGCGTTCCTGCAGGACTCGAGCCCTGCCTCTCATCCTGCAGTGAGAACAGTGGCCCGATCTGCCACTTCTTGTCAACAGGAGCAGAGTGAGACTGGGAACAAATACTTCTCAGCCTCCCTCCATGATCACTCTGCAGCACTTTACAATCTCGTAGTCTGGAAGCGCAAGCCTCCATGGAGTCCTATGGACTCCAGGAGGTGATAATAACATCAGCGCAGAGGCGCTGCCGCGAGTCTCACTGCGTCTAGTGCTGCATTCCAGGGCAGGGTGCTGAGACAACGCCTGCGCCAGAATGTCGTGCTGAAATGAGACACTACAGGGAAACCTGCAGGTGCAGGTTTTCCCTGTTATCCTCCCCAATTTAGCACACAGCACGGAATAGGGCCCATAGTGTTCAGAAACATCTGGGGTGCGTGGTTTGCCATCACTGCCCTAGTAAATTATCTAAAATGAACCCGGACATGACAGGTTTACGGTACCTTACTGAATTGCTTTAACATTTCCTGTTGTGTCACCCATTAACTTTGTGCACTATCTCCCAACACTTACTAGTACAAAATATATACAACAATGGAAGTGGCTTTCTAGATATACAGGTGTACCTCATTTTGTTGCACTTTGTGCTTTTTACCAGTTGAAGGTTTGGGGCAATAGTGCAGTGACCAAGTCTATCATCGCCATTTTTCCAACATGTGCTTCCCTGTTTCACATTTTGTTATTTCTTGCAATATTTCATCAGCAAAAAGATTACGACTCTCTGAAGACTCAGATGATGGTTAACTTTTTTGAGCATTAGATGCTATTTGTCTCTTTACAGACCGCAGTGTGGTGTAAAAATTACTTTTAAATATACACTGCAAAAACCAAAAACGCACTGTGGCTCGCTACAGTTGTTTCATTACAGCAGCTGGAACCAAAACCACAATATCTCCAAGTAGGGCTGAAACAACTAATTGATTAATCAAAAACTAATTGATAATGAGAATATTTGTCAACTATTCTCATTATCGATTAATCGGCTGTCGATTGATCGATTTGTGTACAGCACACACTGATTAGAGTCAAACGGAGTTTAACTTTATAACCTCAGACTCTGCTTCGGAGTCGATTGCAAAAGACATGATGACTGCTTTAATCAATATGATTTATTTCTAGAATTCCGTGAGACACAACCAGTTTGTTTTTATTCTGTACAAGTGTAGTTGCACTATAGCACAAACCATGGGATATTGCCACTGGGTATGGGCACTGTGGGGCTGGTGTTTTATTCTTACTTGAAGCTGGAGTCCTTTGCCACCACCCTAACCTGCCTGCCACCCACTCTTTGGTCTGGAGCTGCCATTTTCTCCCTTTCGGACAGTCCCTTCCCACACTCAGGTCCGGTCTTTTGCCCCGCTCCCTCTTACACTCTATTTAAGTCCCTTGCCCAACTCACTCCCTTCCACCTCCAGACCCTCCTCTCTCTCTGTTTGTTCATGGAATTATTGTAAAGGTACACTCTACGCACACTGACCACTTTAGCTTATTAGTGGTCAGGCTTTGTGGAGTGCCCCCCCCCTTCTCACCCTGCTTTCGTGCTGACATGTCTGAGCACTTGTAGCAGAGTTCATTTGTGGAGAAAGCGGACATGGGTTTAAGCTGCGTACGCAGCATCACTCCAGCACTGTAACCAGGTGCTAGAGTACCTTGTCTGAAAAGTATGTATTCTGCGTATGTATGTATGAACAAAAGTTACGTACACTATGCAAATTGCTTATGAAAAAATTAGTTGTCCAGCGTTGTTTCTTTCGGAGTTCAATGAGGATTGGCACTTTAAAATAGCCTAAATTTATTCTCCAGTGTTGGAAACAATGATCGCTCAATGGTAAATGGGGAATAGCTGTTTACTCTTTTTACAGAAGAATAAGAAGAAGTTAGCTGTCATTGTCCTCCTGTCTAACACCAGGTTTTCTGATCTTGCTCTCTCTTATTTTTTCTTGCAGTTACTGCCACTCTGTTCTCTTGTTCTTTGTTAAATCCCTGGGGGTGTTTGTATTTTTCTGACATGTCACCCCCGATTTCTCCTCTTCTCCAAGAGCAAACTGTTGTTTTACTCATACCATATGTGTCCCCAGTAGACGTTGGGTTTGAAAGAGCTGCCTGGCTCTTCCACTTTTCAGTTCAATGAATATCTCCCTGATTCCCATGTGGGGGTGTACGTGTTTGGATGAAATGGGTGGATCGGAGAACAGAAAACAATTCCGGTATTATTTATTTATTTTTGTTCCCTAAATGAAATGGCGTGATAAAAAGCAGAGGATGAGAGCAACCAGCTCGCCTCGCAGAACCGTCAAGTGCATCAAGCAGAAAAGCGTTGCGCACGACTAGCGGTTTCTTAAGTGCAGTTGTTAGAGGGGGGTTTTACAGAAACCAGACAGGATTTTACAGGAAAATCAGACAGTGTTACCAGATAAGGTTAACATGTTCCGAAACCGGGGCAGCCAATGAATTTATTCAGGATTATTGCTCTGTGCTTGCCAAGAAAATATAGGAAGCTTTTCAGCACAATTTCCATCTTAATACTAAGTATATCGGACGCTTGATTGCTGAGTTGCACTTAATGATTGCATTAATAATAATTAGTTGCCTGAAATGCAATTTAAAATATTGTAGCATGGGACATTAGTGATTAAGTTGCCGAAAGGGAAATCATTATGAATTTTTTAACTGACCATCTGGGAATTGACCTATATCTTTCATTAAAGGAGTTGTGGACGGGGATGCTCAGCCAGTTAGGTGGGTTGATCGTTGATGGAGTTGTCATACAAAGCAACCTCAAATTAAACCCAGATGTAAAGGGACAATCCAAAAACAAAGAAGAAGGACCAGATTCTCAGTCTCCAAAAACAATAGGGTTATTGGAAATAAATAGCAAGATAGAAATGCTAACATAGAGCTGAAACATTGCCAATTATTTCCCAAAAAATGCTATTTTTGGAAACAGAAAATCCGGTCTGTTTACTCTGTTCTTGGACTGTGTTGTGGGAGTTGTCCTCTATATGACTTGGCAAACCTGCAGTCCATGTTTATTTAAAGAGGGGGTGTGATAATCCTTGTAAAGGGACAATCCAACCACTATGATACCTTAGGCAGATGATGGTGCAAGGATATTGCCTGTCACCTGTCATACACATACAGTGTTATTAAAAGAGCAATTCCGGTGCTGTTTCATCCTCCGCACTTCGGGGAGTCAAATTCGCCGACCCTGCAGGGAATTCAGCATTCACTGCAGTGTCCCTGAAGTGCAGGGAAAAGCCAAGGAAAGTATCTGAAAAACCACTGCAAAATCGCCGAAAAAAACATCAGATCGATCTGATAAGCCTTCGAAAACCGCCGAACAAATTCAAAAAAAGCTGACGATCCGACGAACAGAGCACCAGTCAGCTGGCGGGAAAAAGCCGACAAGCCGCCGAATGGGGTAAAAAAAAAAGCCACTGCAACTTTTAAAAAGCATTTGCAAACAAACTACTGGACGAAAATACCTGGAAATATCAGGTCATATGAATAATGATAAGAAAGGCCTAAAATTGCCTAAAAAATCCTAGAAAAGTAAATAAATAAAGACACTTTTTGCTGCAAATTAAAAGAATAAACGGTTTAAGGAATATTTATTAAAAACAGGGAATATTTTTTACATTAAAACCTATGGGATTTGCTTGACTAAACCTGCCGAGTGAAACCACCGAACATCAGGGAATTTCACTGCTGTTCGATGCTCTCTGAATAGATTAACTAATGCTTCTCTATGCTTCTCCACTGCTGCCGAAGATCACCGTATTTCGTTGTCAATATTTGGCGAACTGCCTGCTTTTTGAATTGCCGAATGGCCACGAAATTGCACCGTATGGGGAAATTCACTGTTTGGTGCAATTTCGGAGCCAATTCAGCTCTCTTTGAATAACCCCTATAGTTGTGAATATACAGCTACGTTTCTTCCCATTGGTTGCTGCATGAGCAAACGGAGGCATATGCTTCAACCTCTGCTGGTCCATATGCTTGTGCATATGGTGGGCAGAAGCATAGTCTGAAAGCCCTCTCCTCTTACAATGCAGAGTGCAGACTGAAAAGGACCCTCACTAATTGTCACGTTCAGGTACCGGGGTGGCACCGGGATGGCAAGATTCTGAGCCCAGGATGCGGTGGGGCACCACTCCAGGGATATATGGTGAGTGGTGGGTTGCAGGAACACAAATGGTGGTTTGGAGCAGCGGGGCAGGACACGTAAAGGGTTTGAAAATGGAAAAACAGAAAACAAACCAGGAAAAATGGATACTTGGATATTCTGTATATTGCAACAGGGAAGGACTGGTAAACATGGTGTGTTTCAGGCTAATACAGGAGAGCCCCAGCATACACGTCCTCTCTCTCTGTGGCTATAGATAGACAATGCTGGAACAATGTGAAGAGGGGGCGCAGGGCCCTTTATTTTGGAAGGTCAGGTGGTGTAGTGTTTCACTATGTGCTTCACTTTTAACCATTTGTGTGCAGAAATCTCAGTGCTGGTTCTGAGATGAGCAAGGCTTGAAGGGGGGTGCTAACGTACAGTTCAGGCATCTGACACTGATTGTCACTTTTACAGGTCTTTAGATTGTGCTTTTGCCTTCACTCATAATAAAATATATAGGACAGTATTACAAAGTTGGTGCTAACTTAACCAGAGCAGTTGTAAACTTAAAACCTCCATAGGCTATAATGGCTCTGGTAAGTTTACAACAGCTCTGGGTAAGTTAGCACCAACTATGTAATATGGCCCATACATTATAAATATAATGCTGTTAAAACACTGATTATTATTATTATTATTCTTTATTTATAAAGCGCCAGCATATTCCGCAGCGCTGTACAATAAGCACAGTATAGACAGGGTTACAATACATTGAACAACATTTGACAAACAGTACAGGAGGAGATGAGGGCCCTATTCCCGTAGGAACTCACAATCTGGAGGGTTGGGGTTGGAAACAGGAGGAGAGGACTGTAAGGTGAGAGAGATTGATGGTTGTGTCAGTGAGTTGGGTGGTAGGCTTCCCTAAATAGGAATGTTTTAAGGGAGCATTTGAAGGAAGAGAAGTTAGGGGAAAGTCTGACAATACGAGGGAGAGCGTTCCAGAGAGTGGGGGCTGTGCGTGAGAAATCCTGCAGTCTATCATGGGAAGAGGTGATGCGGGGAGAAGCTAGGCGCAGGTAACTGTTTGACCTTACGGAGCCGGCTGAGGTGTATTTGGTGATTAGTGAGGACAGGTAGTGGGGCGCTGAGTTAGTGAGGGTTTTGTAGGTAAGGATAAGGATTTTGAACTTCTGCAGTGGTTGGGGAGCCAGTGAAGGGACTCGCAGAGGGGAGCGGCAGAGACAGAGCGGCGGGTGAGGTGAATTAGCCTGGCGGAGGCGTTCAGAATGGATTGTAGGGGGGAGAGGCGGGACAGAGGGAGGCCAGATAAGAGATTATTGCAATAGTTGAGTCGGGAGATTACCAGGGCGTGTATGAGTTGTTTTGTGGTGACAGCGGTAAGAAATGGCCGAATTCTGGAAATATTACGCAGTTGGTATCGGCAGGAGGAGGAAAGAGACTTGATGTGGGGGATGAAGGAAAGAGCAGAGTCAAGTGTAACTCCAAGACAGCGAACTGGTTTGATGGGGAGATGGTGATACCCTCCACCGTGATAGAGAAGTCAGGAGGTGGGGAGGCATTGGAGGGAGGAATAAGTAGGAGTTCAGTCTTTGACATGTTGATCTTTAGGTGGTGGGAGGCCATCCACTGCCACAGCCACTGATGTCGTAAAGCCTTTAATGTCTCATCAGATTATGAAGGACAGGCATCTCATGGTTCCAAACTCTAGCAAGGTAATTAGATGATGCAGTGATTCAGGAATCATTCAGTCTTGTTCCACAGGAAATGTGAGTGAGGCCATGGTTTAAGTTGGTCAGGAAGCCTTGGAATCGTAGATCCACCACTTATTTTGCTGCCCACACAGAGCTCAGGTGTGAGGAGTTGGGTTATGTCTAAGATAACAACTGCGATTTTGAGGCCAGGTATTAACCTTGGTAATATATGCCCCCCATATGTCTTTTGTAGGACATGACCGATGGATAACACCTAGGAGTTGCGTATTGTTGACTTATGACCTAAGTTATTCTGCTTATGTACAAGTGTACCGATTTAGGCCGGTGTCAGACGAGCGCACTAGGTGCGCCTGTACTGACGTGCCTACCGGCATCCGTCACAGCGTTGTGACACTGCAACAGGGCCGGTCACACGCTGTAGCGTACGCACCGAATGCACGCGTTACAAGCGTCCATGCACAAAGCTTCCCCCGTCAAAATGCTAGACGCGCGTTGACAGGGCTGCAAAGCGCGATCCTCCATAGGAGGATCGCGCCTTTCAGTGCTGAGTGCACTGACTGTGCTCAGCGAGGTGGCCAGACGGACGTCGAGTGGAAGGAATGTCCACTCACGGATGTTGCTTCCACTCTCCAAAGATGCTCGTCTGACCCCAGCCTTAAGATGAGCAATTTGTATGTTGAGTAGAAATCCATCTTTCCATGCAATACAAGAAAACTCTGAGTATTTCATCATTAAACAAAAATAAATGCTATTAGGCATAGCTTGTAAAAAATTACACTTTTCGCATGTTCTAACTTAACTACAGTAGTGTACAGAGATGTCCAGCTAGGTTCTGAAGTCATTTAAAATGACTAGGAATAGCCTTCTCTCTGGCCCTGTCTCCCTAAATTGCATTTATCTCTCTTTGGCCATTTGAAAGGAGGTGACGGTGCATACCTCATACATAATATTTCTGTTGTGTTCCTTGGGACTTATAATGAATTGTGATTTTATTTATTTATTAACCCTTTGATCTCCACATCCATGAGAGTACGCTGTGGGTTCCATTCTGGCACATTAAGATGTAATGCATGAGAGATGATTGCCCCCAGGAGGCAGTGAGAGACAAATGCACACAGATCACAGCATATCCGAAGGACAAGACAAGGAACACATTCCCTTCATAACACGTGAAATACCCATTTCATGGACACAACTAGAAATTCTTGAGTAGTTAAGTGTTTTCTTGTCTTAACCCCTTCACTACCAAGTGATTTTCCAAAAAAACATTGTCTGAAACCAGTGGAATTTTGAAAATAATTTTAAATTAATTATACATTAAGAATTATTTTAGCACATACCCATTGCATTTCTTACTGTAAATAACCTATTTTAGCCAGTAGATGGCGGCATCTACTGCCAAATTGGGTTACAGCAGTTTGAGCGGCTGGTCTATTTTCTTCTTTTTTTCCCTGCATCGGCTGGTGAAAGCCCGATGTAAGGGCATCATCAGACAATTTTACACAGTTTTAGCTCTTTGGGCAATATGCCCACAGGGCTAAACCTTTGGAGGCACCTTCTGCAGCCCAAAAGCAAACAAAATTAGTTTGCTGCAAACTAATTTCATTTGCTTTTGGGCTGCAGATCACCAGATCGAGATATCTCGACATCGGGGCAAAGGATGGTGCCTTTGAAGCCCGAGATATCTCGATCTCCATAGTGAATGGGGTTAAGACAGGGGTTAGCAACGCCTATGATGCTCAGGAACTCATTACATTGGCTGAATCTCATGGGAAACGTAGTTCCAAAACATCTGGAGGGCTAAGGTTGCTGACCCCTGTCTTATGGCAACGGCATACAGTTATCACCTGTTAGAGATACTAGCACCAGGACGTTTGTTTCTGACTGTGTATTTTCTCTGTATCTCCTTCAATGTATGTCTTTGTATATCTGTGTTTCTCTGTGTGTGTCTATCTGCCTGGTTCTGGTTCTATTTCTGTCTCTCTTTCTATGTGTGTGCCTTTCAGGGTCTCCGTATCCCTTTCTCTGTCTCTCTTTTTCTGCTTGTTTCTTTCTGTGTATGTGTGTGTGTATTTTCTGTCTCTGCGTGTGAGTGTGTGTCTCTGTTTATGTGTGTCTCTGTTTGCTGATCCCCTACCTAAGAGGTGAACATCTAAACCTCTGCTTGCTGGCCCCTGCCTTAAGGGGTGAGCAACTGTAGCTCCTACTATGACAGTCAAGGGATCGAAATATGCCAGAACAGAAACCTATTTTCCTCTCCAGTAAGTGTCCTTGGGCAAGACACTTAACGGTACATACTCGCCACCCAGGACATACTTGAAAACGAGAGAAATCTCAATGTATCCTTAGAAACATAGAAAGTGTCGGCAGATAAGAACCTTTCGGCTCATCTAGTCTGCCCAATTACATGGATACTTTACCTGGATTTATCTTTTGTTTAGGATAGTCTTATGCCTATCCCATGCCTGCTTAAATTCAATTACTGTTTTGGCCTCTACCACTTCTACTGGAAGACTGTTCCATGTATCCACCACCCTCTCAGTAAAATAATGCTTCCTGATGTTACTTTTAAACCTTTGCCCCTCTAATCTAAGACTATGTCCTCTTGTTTTGCTACTTTGTTTCCTTTTAAATATACTCCCTTCCTCTACCTTGTGGATTCCCTTTACGTATTTAAATGTTTCTATCATAGCTCTCTGTCTCGTCTTTTTTCCAAGCTGTACATGTTAAGATCATTAAGCCTTTCCTGGTAACTTTTCTCCTTCAAGCCGTACACCATTTTAGTAGCCCTTCTCTGAACTCTCTCTAAGATGTCTATATCCTTCTGGAGATACGGTCTCCAGTACTGCACACAGTACTCCAAGTGAGGTCTCACCAGTGCTCTGTACAGTGGCATGAGCACTTCCCTTTTCCTACTGCTAATACCTCTCCCTACACAACCAAGCATTCTGCTAGCATTTCCTGCTGCTCTATTACATTGACTACTTACCCTTAGATCCTCTGAAATAATAACCCCTAAATCCCTTTCCTCAGATGTTGAGGTTAGTACTGTATTAAATATTCTATATTCAGCCCTTGGGTTTTTACGTCCCAGGTGCATTATCTTGCACTTATCCACGTTAAAACTCAATTGCCACAGCTCCGACCATTTTTTTAGTTTACCTAAATCATTTGTCATTTGTCTGATCCCTCCAGGAACGTCAACCCTGTTGCAAATCTTTGTGTCATCAGCAAAAAGACATACTTTTCCATTAATACCTTCTGCAATATCACTAATAAAAATATTAAAGAGAATGGGTCCAAGTACTGACCCCTGAGGTACCCCACTGGTAACAAGACCTTGCGCCGAATAAACTCCATTTACCACAACCCTCTGTTGCCTGTCACTCAGCCACTGCCTAATCCATTCAACAATATTGGAATCCAAGCTAAAAAAAAATAAATAATAGAATTAATTTGGTTAAAGGTCAAAAGCAGAGATATTCCAAACTGCATAGTTGCTAAAGGTCCCTATTTGGGAGGTACAGTCCATTTGAGCCCAAATCCATCTGTCCCTCTTTTTATAAAATGCATTAGGTACAGGTATATAATACATTTTCAGTGTGTACATGTGTTTAACAGAGCTGCATAACAATAAAAGCTAGTAAATATGTTGAGAAATAGCTTGATATAGATAATATACTTTACCCTTCTTCTAAATTACATTACATTTACATCTATAGCCCCGAAAGGTTCTTAAGTCATCGTAAATAACCTTGTCTCCAGCCACGGTATTCCCTGAAATGCGAGCATCACTCTTTGGCCAAGTGAAATGTGTAACTCATTAATTCACATAAATTTACCGTGAGATAGTCAAGAAAACGGTCAATAATAACAGAAGAAACAGACTAACAGCGATAGATAGGCTAAGGAACAAAGGAGATTGCTGTGAGGCTGTCACCAAGCCAGACTGCCACATGGGAGCTCACTTACACTCGCAGAGGGTGACACAGCAATCCCCTGCACAGAGTTGGGGGGGGGGGGGTGAGACAGGGTGACAGTGTACTGACACAACCACCTCCTGGAGGAAACACACACAGTGATACCAAGCGGTCAGCTGGGGAGAGACGACAATCCCACTGCAGCTGCACACGGACAGAGGGTGCTGACACAGGACCACTGAATAGACAGAAGCGATGGTGGAATACAGGAAACACGGTTACAGAAAGGCCAGACAAGGGATGGTGGAATTCTCCTAGAGAATGGAGAATTAGAAAGAACACAGGGATTTCAGAAAAAACGAAGAAGAAAACATTTATTTATTTAAACATACTATGGATTAAAAAATATATATTTATTTTTTCTGTATTTTTTGTTAGATATGATTAGATCTGGAAAAAGTCAGTATTTAATTAAATGAACACAAAGAGAGCTGGATGATACATGGGATAGCTTTTGTGTAGATAAGGTTAACAGCCATTCATTGGATGGGCAGAAGAATTCCAGGAATTATAAAATAATAATAATCATTATCAATATTCAAGAATTAAAGATATATTTACAGGGTTATTCAGAGAGAGGTGAAAACCAGTAGAATTGGCGGAGAAGAGAACAATCCAGACCAAATAGCCGATTTAGAAAGTGAGATAAATGGGAGATTTTTTCTGGTTTGGCTATTTTGACCTAGAATTTTCACTTCTTCAGTCATTCTCCTGGTTTTCACCTCTCTCTAAAGAAACCTTTTAGTCTTAACATCAGTTCTGATATGCCAGAATTAATAGGAAGATTAGAAAAATGGATTACAAAGATATTAAAGGGATAATGTATAGCACAGAGTGTTGGGATGGAAACGAAAATTATATTGAAGAGTATGGAGAAAGGATGATAACTGGAGAGCAGTGGAAAACTGCAGTGACGTGGAAAATAAAACAAACATGGATAGAGAACCAAAAGAGGATGAATGGCTATCATAATGAAGAATGGACAACAGATTTAAGAATAAAGAGGAAAAGGTGACTAGATGGCTTAGAGAATTGGGATTTATACAGGTCTATTCAATAAAGGTGAAGCTCAGGAGAATTGGCAGGAGAAGTGAAAAATCCAGGTCTAAATAGCCAAACCAGAAAAATTCTCCAATTTATCTCACTATCCAAATCGGCTATTTGGGCTAGATTATTCACTTCTCCTGCCAATTCTACTGAGTTTCACCTTTTAGTGAATGGACCCAATCATGGATGGATGAGAGAAAGAATATGGAAAATCCAAACTCAGAAAACATATGTATGTATACATTTTCATATAAATATATATATATTTCATACAAATATGCATATATCACATAAACAATCCAAAGGGATCAGAAAGCGTCTGAGATTTTCCAGTCAGTCCTGAGTCATCCCATTTTTGCCAATGCAGGCATAGATCATATACCGTAATATATAAACCATAAATGGGTATGTTGTACTGTTGTTACTTAGGAGATGGGGTTAAAGATTATGTTTTTTGGAATTTGTTCAGCTATAAAATAACAGGCTGAGGACAAACGCAGAACCCGCCCAGCGGTAAGGGGTTAATGCACAGCCACACATTAGGTTGGCTGAGTCTCATGAGAAATGTACAGGTCTATTCACTAAAAGGTGAAACTCAGGAGAATTGGCAGAAGAAGAGAACAATCTAGCCCAAATAGCCGATTTGGAAAGTGAGAGAAATGGGAGAATTTTTCTGGTTTGGCTATTTTGACCTGGATTTTTCACTTCTCCTGCCAATTCTCCTGAGTTTCACCTTTATTTAGTAGACCTGATAGTTATGAAACATTTGGAGGGCTAAAGTTCGTGAGACCACGAGTCTGAGTAAAAGTTGTAACATAGATTGTAAGTTCCCACAGGAATAGGACCTTTGTTTCCTCCTGTACTGGTTTGTCAAAATGTTGTTCAATGCATTGTAACCATGTCTATATTGTGCCTATTGTACAGCGCTGTGGAATATGCTGGCGCTTCATAAAGAATAATAAGAATAATGTGAGTTACCATGCTTATTTTGTGTATGTGTCTTAGAATCACATTTTGGCCCTTGGCATATACTGTATATCAACTAAATGGTGCAACATTTCCGTATGATAAGTTTTATGTGAAATACCGTTTTTTTTAATGTTTGTGTTACATTTTTCTCACATTGGAGAATGGGCGCTTTAGACAATGGCATAGAGGGCTGTTTGTATATATATATATATAGCATTGTAAAGGCATAAAGAATATAATGGAGTTATGATAAAAATTAAATAGAGTCTGGGTGAAAGGAAAAAAAAGGTAACACTGTGAAAACTGTGATATATAGATAACAATTATAATAATATCACTTATAGAGAAACAGATTTTATTGGTGAATTGTATTATCAAAACATTTCAATGTTTTGAGAAAAATGGCACAAATGTTCAAGCAATGTTTGTGTAGACAGAGATAGAGAAATGATAGAGACATGCAGGGAAAATGCATAACCTAAACAGAATCTATAGAGAAAGGGTGAAAGAGGAAAAAGGGAGAGAGTAAGATACAAAAGAATGAATAGAGGGACACAGAAGGAGAAAGGAAGAATGGGGATTCAATAGACAGTGGAGCAGGAGAAGTGACAGGGGATGACAGAAGAATACAGAGAATATGAGGAAAGGACACAGACAAAATATATAGAGGATTAAAAGAAGGGTGTGATAGTGATGTGTGGATGGGCTGATAGGGGAGAGATAAGCAGGTTCTGTTCTATGGGGACATAGAGGAGAGAGGGATTGATGAGGAAAGGAGGGGGGTAGACAGACAGGGGAGGGATGGAGGGGCAGAGGGAGGGATACAGGGATGAGAGTAGGGAGGGGGAGCTAGAAGTCAGGGGGATGCAGTGAGAGAAGCAGGCAGAGCTGAGTGAGCTCAAGACCGGAGAGCAGAGCTCACAGACCCCCTACACCAGCCCCTTGTGAGCAGCCAGAGCCCCCCTTCTCCTGACCTGTGCCCAGGCTCTCCTCTCTGGCTTTACTACGCGGAGCCCCTGCCTGAGGCTCCCATCTGCTCGGCTCTCCGTGGTGCTGAAAGCTGGGGCCGCCCCGGGGAGGAGGAATCCGGCCCAAGCCGGGGGCTGGGGGTCTGCAGTGAGCGGGGACAGCTACTGGGGAATCCGGGGAGGCTGCAGGAGAGTGCCGAGGCTGCTACACCAGCACAGGCCACAGCATATCCGTGTAAACAGGCAGGAAGCTTTCCCATCCGAGGGCACTGGCCAGCTCTGCCACTGCACTTTAACAAAGATCCCTAAATCCAGCTCTGCCACCCCACCCACTTCTGTGACAACCTCCTGACCTGGAACCAAGACCTCACTGCTGCTCACACCCTCAGCTCCTATGGGCACAACCTGCCTGAAGCCCAGAGACCCTCACATTAAAGTTACAGCTTATTGAGACCCCATAGCTGGAGGGACACCATCTGCCTGCATAACACACCATACCAAAAGATCCCCTGTACTGAACATGCATCACTGCTGAGACCACCCTGCTCCAAAACCAGGACCTGTCTGCAACCAAGAGACCTGTACCTCCACCTCCAGCACCTGTCTGCAACCAGGAGACTCCCAGCTCCACATCCAGCACCTGTCTGCATTCTCAAGACCCCCAGCTCCACATCCTGCTCCTGTCACCAATTGCCCAAAGAATAGGGCACAGCTATCCAGGATACCACAGAACAATGCTGGGAGACCCCACTGAAAGGTGACACATAGAATATCATCCCACTAAGGAAATACACTGTCTCATTGAGACACATAGAATATCAAAGCCTTTTGGGAAGCCCTCAACAAAACTGTATATTTTGATTGAGAAACCAACACATTTCAAAGACCATATGGGATCCCCATGTGTGGACTCCAAACTTTTGTGAAAACCCAACAACCATAGCAGCCAATGCTTTGAAATACCAGATACCCCTTCCCCCTTACCTTTCACTAGCAGAGACCCCTACATCCCTGCTGATGGCAAGAGACACATTCACAAAGAGCTCAGAGATGTCCCATCACTGAGACCCCATCTACTCCTTCCTTACTGAACCTCCCCTCATTAGAGGCATTGCTTATCTATCAGTTCCTCAGCTATCCTGCTTAAGACAACTCTACTGCACACCTCCTCCTGGAATCTGAATTATCTGTACCCTTGGACAGGAGCTCCCAACCCAAACAAGGAGAAACTCCAAAAATTAACCCAACTCGGCTGCTACTGTCATTCACCAGCTCCTCAGAGCAAGGTATGGATAGACCTTATTTCTTCCTTGGGTGAAATAAATAAATACATAATTTGTCAGTACATTAGATCTGTTGATTGATTATAATTTTGTATGGGTTAGCACAGAAATCACCTGGACAAAATTGATCTTTGGGCCAATGCAATCCTTGAATCATCTTGAACTTCTCTACCTTAGTTCATGTTAGTGGTTAATCATGATGTTGGTCTTGAGATATATGGATTATACATAATGTGTGGTCTTCAACAGACAATGTTATTTAAGGTTCTAAAGCTGGGAATTGAGTTGTTAAGGTAGTTTAGATAAAGGGACACTTTACTTCTTAGTATGAGATTTGTAGTTCCTGAAAGGAAGAGCTCCTCAAATTATAGCCTCCTGAATGTTGTTCTTCAGGGTGGAGGAGTATTTGCATTTTCTATAAGCTGATATTGTTTAATGATCTGTTTATAAAGGTATCACAAAATACTTTCACTGGTCTGGGACCTGGGTAAGGTTTAGTATTATTATTCCAAATTTACTAAAAACTATGGGTCAAGACAAATTGTTGGCTTAACTACAGGTGGTATCTTGAAGACCTTCTCCTGTGTTTCTTAAGTAATTTAGGAACACAAAGTACATTTTGTTTGAGTTGGGGACATTCTGTCAGAGACAGTATGACTGTTTCCTTCATAGTGGTGGGAAAGTCCGTGGATAGAAGCTATAGAGTTGCACAGAAACTATTTGTGTTGACTTGTTCTTCTGTTAAAGGCAGGTATATGCCTGGACAGTTTATGGTATGGAATGATAATGACTAAATAACCTTTAAGCCATCGAAGTGGGTCATATTCTTTAGGTCAAACGTGTTCTAAATATTTCCCGATGTGTTCTAGTGTTTTATTTAAATATAACCACCAATATGTGCCGTGAGTATGATGTTATTTGTCGATCTAGTTAGTGTCTTCCTTTATGGCACACCAGAGACAATTTAAAGCGAACCGGGTCATATGTACAGAAGCAATTACAGCAAATTGTCATCAAAACTGCCACATCAGCCAGAGCCTTGTGAGTCGACGTTTTAATTTTGTCGAAAGAGGTACAAAGTCTTGAATTGGGTTGACTTCTGTCTATTGGTCCTGTAGAAGATCTGAGGCTATTTACCCGGTAGCCGCTGTCTGGATTATTTGTCTACGGAGATGGGATTTTGGGCACTCTTGTCTCATGAGATATCAGTCTTGCGTCAGCAAAATGGATGAAAAAAAGAGTATCATGACCAATGGGACTGTGGCCTCATTAATGTTATTCTAAGCCTCTGATTGTCCAGAAATCCTGCTGTTTACTGAGAAACGCTAGAGACTGCGTCATTGCCGTGGAGTAAAGTGACCATATAACATGGCAACGGGTGCCAGCTGGCCATCTATGGGTTTGTTAAGGTTTGCATCTTGTTGAGAATATTTCCCCTATAATTTCATAGGTTTTCGATTCATCACGTACATGGTGTTTATCATGGACCACAGATGTATCTTTTGGGTATTAGCAGTAATTGGGGAGCAGAGGTGGTTTCTTGTGTGATGTATGACACATTATACATGGGTAAACATCTCATTAATCTACTCTGACAGTGCATATCATTTTTTTTAACTCATTGTCTGCAAAATGTAAATCATTCTACATGGGGATCGGTGGAAGTTTCCAGCCAAGATGACGAAGAACAGGTTAATCCTTCCATCCTTGGATTTTATTCGTTAGACCAGTATCCATGAGTTCTTTCCGTCACCCTTTTAATTAATGGTAATATTTTTTCTTGTTTATGACACAGACAATGTTTCATATTATGTTTCATCCAGACCGCTTCGGATGGCCGGCTACCCTAGACAGTCAGTCTTCGAAAGCCACCAAGAGCATGGCCAGAGGCAGCGACATTTCAACCTTTTTTTAACCCAGAAAGGAACGATGGGCTTATGTCCTTTCAGTGGTCTAGTGTATCAGTCCGTGTGATTGTTAATGGAATGTTGCTGTAGGACTTCTTATGGTGTGTTGATATTGTAAGGTAAGGGTTGACCCAGTGAATGCAGTCCACCACTCATTGGCACTATATGCAAAACTGCATGGAACAGAACGTGGCCATGATGGAAATATTTCCAAAAAAATATATTCAATGCAAAATTATTTTCCGTCAAAACCGTAAGAAAGCTGGCTTAGAAAGCTAATATACAGATAAATTTATATATATATATATATATATGTAGTTTCACCGGTCTCATTTCACAAAGCTTATTTTCGGTCATTACATTGATTGATTTAAAGCTCATTCAAGCATTTTTTCTACGTTTCCTATCATATGTAAGATTGTGTGTTTACTCCTGGAATCTGCTGTAAACAAACATACACACGTCATTCTTTGTGTATCAACAATTCAACTCTTAAACAGAAACATTTCACTCAGATGCCTGAAGAAGGCACAACACAAAGACAGTATTTCATTTTACACTGCTGGTCCGATGCCTTGCATTTCATTACCATGTCCTGATTATGGAACTCGATTAAAAGGATCCTCTAGTGTTCTTGCATATATGCATGTAGAAACAAGTAATCTACTTTCTATGCATGAAACACTAATAAATAAATTAATGGGATGAGTTTCTATGCACTGGCATGAAATCCTTTTCTACCTATAGCATGGTATAATCACTTGAATAGCATCACACCAGTCAGATTGGGAGGCATTTCTCAATCATATCATGAGTTCTAAATGCTTCTGGACATAATCTGCCTGTCCTGTTGGTAACCAAATACAGCTATTTGTGGA
This sequence comes from Leptobrachium leishanense, assembly GCA_009667805.1. NCBI lineage: Eukaryota > Metazoa > Chordata > Amphibia > Anura > Megophryidae > Leptobrachium > Leptobrachium leishanense. Next base: position 286,705,899 of record CM019065.1, on the reverse strand, counting down.
TATATGTGCACAAACCAGTAATCGATGAAATATCTCAGCCACATCTTAATGTCTAATAACATCATAATCTTCTACTCCTTCTAGACACTGAAATAGTGAGGCTTGGTCACAGGGAAACATGGAATACGGTTCCCTGTGCATACAGTTAGTACACTATTGGGTTTCGGATGATATTGCTGGTGGCCGAGGTCTGTTGGAAAGATATCTTGAATTTATACTCGCCGGCATGTGTCAGGGAAGCCCATCAAATCCCTTCACTCTCAGCCTGGGTGCAATTGGATACTGCTGGACTATGGAGGGTGATCTGACGGACAGTGGTGAGGATGTACTGTTTCAGAGGTGCATACTTGTATACAGCGGGCAGGTCACAGAACAACATGATATACAATATACCGGCTGGGTGGAGTAGAGGTAACATCACTGCTCTGCACGGAGAGAGCCTGTGGAGACATGGGTTCGATCCCAGCGAGCAACCTCTCCAGTAAGTGTCCTTGGGCAAGACACCCAACGGTACATACTCGCCACCCAGGACATACTTGAAAACGAGAGAAATCTCAATGTATCCTTCCTGGTAAAATCCTGTCTCAAAAAAATCAGTATGACTAGGTGCAATAAAACAAGGTTTAAATTAATATTTATTTAAATTAATTACTACAATAAATATTCATATTCATGGAAAAATAAATAATATTTTGGAGCTGTAAAGCAAAAAAGGCTGGTAACGAGATCGCACAGTGTATTGAGCGTCTGATTGCCAGTGCAGGGTTAACAGCTCATAATACTTGGTAGGAGTCAGAGGGGACAGCAGGAATGAGGGATGACATTGTCACTTGTGAAGCAGGACGATCTTCCCAGGATGAGGGATGCATATGACCTCCCCATACTCCCTTTTTCTCATCACAACCCATTTGAAGCCTCCTAATTCTGACCAGAACCCGATTTACTTCAGATTGGATTATAGGTAATATTTTGTCTCTGCTTAAAGCCTGAGATACACTGCAAGCATAGCGAAGCAAAGCCTTTTAAAGGTTTGACTTGACTACGCTCTGCCTTGAAGCCAGTCTACACTGGATTACATTTGCTTCATACTGTCCGCACTGGACAGGGATCCAATAACTGCAGATAAAACTAGAGCAATGTTTGTGAAGTTCTTCTCATCAAGTGAAGGTAAAGCACATTTCCTAGAAAAAAAACCAAGTTTATTTTGAATTACAATGTACATGTCAAAACTTTTTCTATATTTTCACAAAGCGCATGTCATATAGGCAAGGTCTTTTCTCCGTTTCTATCAGCAGCCCAACCGCACTAATACATTACGTCCATTTAGAAAGTTTCTATTGAATAAAATACATATAAATTACTGCCAATTTAATCGGAAGAATATTAAAACAATAGAAAAAAAATCATATAGCACCCCCGTGTTCCCCCTATCTTTATAAAAAGTGCCTCCTGTGTTCCCCCCTCTCTCTCTCTATACACTTATATAAAAAGGGGTACACATGGAGTGCTATGTACAGAGAGTAGGGATTCACTGATACCATTTTATTAAGACTGAGCACCGATACTTTTAATTCCAATAAATAATTTAGGGTTAAACCTGTCCTGTTTATATATGTATACCCACACACAGACCTCACCCACACACACACATATATATATATATCCACATACAGACCTCAGAGATATATGTATTCCCACACACAGACCATATATATATATATATACGCACACAGACCTCAGAGATATGTGCCCACACACACACCTCAAAGATATATGTATGCCCACACAGAGACCTAATAGATATATGTATACCCACACACAAACCTCATGGATATGTATATCCACACACAGACCTCAGAGATATATGCCCACACACAGACGTCAGAGATGTATTGTTTAGGTATTTGTAAAGTATTTTACCAGGAAGGACACATTGAGATTTCTCTGATTTCCAAGTATGTCCTGGGTTCCAGAACATTGAATTTTTACAGTAGGGTACAGAAATACAAAGTAATAAATGCAAGATATGAAAAACAAAACACAAATATACAGTTTTACAAAGAAAATAAATATGTAGGAAATATAGTCACTATGTTACGTGTTTACAGGTGCATTTTGTATCGGGATATATTAATAGAGATCTCTTAAGTGATTAGACTGAGGGAAGATTTGATGGTGTCTGGGAGGTTATTCCATATTTGCGGTGCTCTGTAGTAAAATGAGGATCGAGCCACTGTCATTTTGTATTGTGGTACTGCAAGTAAGGTGCAGTTCCTGGATCGGAGGTTATAGGATGAGGGAACTGCTGGGGGAAGCAGTCTATTCAGGTAGGATGGTTGCTTCCCAGAAAAGCTCTTAAACACCAGGTTGGAAAGGTGAAGGGTATGTCTTGATTCCAGCAACGGCCAGTTTAGCTCTTTTAACATGTCACAATGCTGGATCATGTAGTTACATTGTAGCACAAAGCAGCAGAATGAGTTATACAATGAATGCGGAATATGCTGGCGCTATATAAATAAAGAATAATAATAATAATGGTAAGTTTATGAAGATGTGTTTGCGGGGCAGCTGCATGCACTACATCTTGGTATTCAATGACAGGCATAAGCATTTGTTGTACAATCTGCTTTCTTACCGCGGGACTCAGGCAGGATTTGTTTCTGTACAGGGCACCTAGTTTCGATCACAGTTTTTTTAATGTGAGGGCCAAAAGATAGTTATGGGTCCTTCCCTTCTGCGCCGTTAAACCTGCATCAAGCACACACATAGACTGCATTGCTCCTTCCCCTCTGCACCCCTATACCTGCATCAAGCACACGCACACACACACACACACAGAGACAGACTGCACGGCTCCTTCCCCTCTGCTGTCCCAACCCACCCCGGACAGGTCTATAATTTCATGTCTCTCTTCCAGCTTTCTCCACTTATCTCTCCAATTACTCTCACTAAGCCCTGGCTTCTGGTTCTTCTTATGCTGCACTGCTAACCATCTTCACATTCCCTCTGCTCCTATCTGTTTCACTTACCCCAGTCCTTTAGATTGTAAGCTCATGGGATGTCAGACTGAGCTGTATTACTTGGCTAAGTGCTGTACTACCTGGACAGTTATCCTATGGGCAGGGTCATCTTTTCACTATGTATCATATACGTCTCCTGTTTGTGCTCCCATATTGTAAAGCGCTGCAGAATATGTTGGCGCTGTATAAATGCCTGTATAATAATATAATAATAACCACATACCTAGATATTTGAAAGAACTGACTTGGTCAGCGTATCGTTTGATTTTGTCCTGACGCATAGATGAGGAGTTTGCAATTTATGTAGTTTAGGTGCTGTTCCAAAAAGCATTGTGACAGTTTTGTCAGTATTTAGAAAAAGTTTGTTCTCTGCGATCCACTTTTCTACCTCTATGAATTGTTCTGGCAGCACTGCATCCAACTGAGGGAGATTTGATTTTCTGGTATAGAATACGGTGTTGTCTGCGTATATAAATACAGTTGAGGCTTTGCAGACATTAGGCAGATCATTTATGAACATCGTGAATAGCAGGTAATCGAGTATCAAGCCTTCGGGTACACCGTACGTGCCTGGGAGGGGGAGAGAAGTGCTGTCAGAGATGGACACATATTGTGATCGATCCGATACATATGATCGAAACCAGGTTAGCGTGTGATCACCAATACCTTATAGATATATGTATACCCGCCAGAGACCTCATAGATATGTATACACAAACAGACCTCATAGGCCCCCCATCCCACTTTACATTATCCCTTACCCCTGATAATGTCCATGGACTTGCCCATTCCCCCCATATATATCCCACTACCCCCACTCCACCCCATATAACCTCCCCATATGCTTTGGCAATGCTAAAATGTATTTGGTCCTGCCAATAAAGCTTATTTTGATTTGATTTGATTTGATATAGATACCCACACACAGACCTCAGAGAGATATATACCAACACACATTTCTGAGGTCTCTGTGTGGGCATACATATATCTCTGAGGTCTGTGTGTCCATACACAGACTTCAGAGATATATGTATGCCCAGACAAGGAACTCATAGATATATGCCCATACAAAGACCTCAGAGATATATACCCACACACAGAGCTCATAGATATATGCCCATACACAGCCATCAGAGATATATGCTCACGCTCAGACCTCAGAGATACTGTATATACCCACATATAGACCTAAGAGATTTATACCCTCACACAAACCTCATAGATATATGCCCACACACAGACCTCAGAGATATATGCTCACGCTCAGACCTCAGAGATATATACCCACATATAGACCTAAGAGATTTATACCCTTGCACAAACCTCATAGATGTATGCCCACACACAGACCTCAGAGATATATATCCACACATAGACCTCATAGATATATGCCGATACACAGACCCCAGAGATATATACCCACACAAAGACCTCAGAGATATATGTATACCCACACACAGACCTCAGCGATATATGTATGCCCACACACAGACCTCAGAGATATATGTATTGCCCACACACAGACCTCAGAGATTTTATTTTTACATACAGGTACACCATTATGTAGAGCTTTATTTGTTTATGCTGTAGATGTTTACATAGTTACATAGGCTGAAAAAAGACATGCGTCCATTGGGTTCAGCCTCTCACACATTACCTACTGCTGTTGATCCAAAAGAAGGCAAAAAAATCCAGTCTGAAGCGCTCGCCAATATGCAACACACTGGGGAAAAAATTCTTTCTTCCACCCCAGAATGGTAGTCAGATTTCTCCTTGGATCAAGAAGCTTGCCCACATATTGAATATTATGACCCTTAATATTCTGTGTCTGCAAGAAGTCATCCAGTCGTTTTTTAAAAGTCTGTACAATCTCTGACCCAACCACCTCAACAGGCAGAGAATTCCACAGCTTTATTGTTGTAACTGTAAAATAACCCCTCCTATGCTTTAGGTTGAATTTCCTTTCGTCTAGTCTAAATGGGTGACCTCGTGTCCTGTGTATAGTCCTGTTAATGAATACGTTTCCAGACAATGGTTTATAATGGCCCCGACTATATTCTAGATGCGGTCTTACCATTGATTTATACAGAGGCAAAATTATGTTTTCATCCCGAGCGTGAATTCCCTTTTTAATGCATGCCAATACCTTGCTGGCCTTGGCGGCTGCTGTTTGACATTGTGTATTGTTACTTAGTTTGAAGTCTATGATTATTCCCAAATTCTTCTCCTGCTTGGATTTCCCTAACTCCGTACCATTTAGGGTATACGTTTCTTGTGTGTTCTTCACTCCAAAGTGCATAACTTTGCATTTATCTAAATTTTTTTTTTTTTTTTGTGAAAGGATTTTACCAGGAAGGATACATTGAGATTTCTCTCGTTTTCAAGTATGTCCTGGGTGGCGAGTATGTACCGTTAGGTGTCTTGCCAAGGACACTTACTGGAGAGGTTGCTCGCTGGGATCGAACCCATGACTCCACAGGCTCTCTCCATGCAGAGCGGTGACATTACCTCTACTCCACCCAGCCGGTACATTAAATTTCATCTGCCATTTAAGTGCCCAGTCCACCCTAATCTATATAAATCCCTCTGCAGTGAAGTAACATCCTGTTCTCATTGTATTACTTTCCTAGTTTTGGGTCATCTGCAAAGACTGATACATGACTTTCGATGCCTATTTCAAGGTCATTTATAAATAAATTGAATAGAATTGGTCCTATAACAGACCCCTGAGAGCAGGGCCGCCATCAGGGCATTACAGCCCATGTTTCTGTAAGGGGCCCGGAGGGGGGGCCCGCCATCGGCGGCAACTATTTTAACTTTAGGCCGCAGGCCTCGGAGGAGGTACTGCGGCCTACATGGGCCCAGCCACCGGGGAGCAGGGACTCCAATATGGCCGCCGGCGGGCCCCCTCTGATGATGTCAGAGAGAGCTCGCCAGATGTCTGTAGCCCATGCTCCACCCAACTCCTGGCTGACTGGCTTCCTCCTGTGTACTCTGGGCGCTTGGAGGAAGTGATCAGGAAGGTCACTTCCTCCCAGCGCTAATGATGCATGTGGAGGAGAGCACCTGCAATGACAGGACCAAGGGAGGTAATTAACCAGGGTGGATGAAAAGGGAGGGGGGATGAAAAAGGAAGGGGGGAGTGAAAACGGAGGGGGGGGTTGAAATGAAACCAGAGGAGGAGGGGGGGTTGTGTGAAAAGAAACCAGAGGAGGGGGGGTGAAATGAAACCAGAGGAGGAGGGGGTGTGAAATCAAACCAGAGGAGGGGGGTGTGTGAAATCAAACGAGAGGAGGAGGGGGGGTGAAAAGAAACCAGAGGAGGGGGGTGAAATGAAACCAGAGGGGGGGGGGTGAAATGAAAAGAGGAGGGGGGGTGAAATGAAAGAGGAAGGGGTGAAATGAAAAGAGGAGGAGGGGGGTGAAATGAAAAGAGGAGGAGGGGGGGTGAAATGAAAAGAGGAGGAGGGGGTGAAATGAAAAGCGGAGGAGGGGGGTGAAATGAAAAGCGGAGAGGGGGTGACGTGAAGAGAGGAGGAGGGGGTGAAATGAAAAGAGGAGAAGGGGGTGAAATGAAAAGAGGAGGGGGTGAAATGAAACGAGGGGGGATGAAAAGAGGGGGTGAAATGAAAAGAGGAGGAGGGGGTGAAATGAAAAGAGGAGGAGGGGTGAAATGAAAGGAGGGGGGATGAAAAGGGGATGAAATGAAAAGAGGGGGTGAAATGAAAAACGGAGGAGGGGGTGAAATGAAAAGAGGAGGAGGGGGTGAAATGAAAAGAGGAGGAGGAGGGGGTGAAATGAAAAGAGGAGGAGGAGGGGTGAAATGAAAAGAGGAGGAGGAGGGGTGAAATGAAAAGAGGAGGAGGGGTGTGAAATGAAAAGAGGAGGAGGGGGGTGAAATGAAAAGAAGAGGAGACGGGGTGAAATGAAAAGAAGAGGAGGAGGAGGGGGTGAAATGAAAAGAGGAGGAGGGGGGTGAAATGAAAAGCAGAGGAGGGGGTTAAATGAAAAAGAGGAGGGGTGAAATGAAAAGAGGAGGAGGGGGTGAAATGAAGAGGAGGGGGTGAAATGTAAAGAGGAGGAGGGGTGACATGAAAAGAGGAGGAGGGGGTGACATGAATAGAGGAGGAGGGGTGACATGAAAAGAGGAGGAGGGGTGACATGAAAAGAGGAGGAGGGGGTGACATGAACTGAAAAGGGAGGTAGGGAGATGGACATGATAAAGGATAGACCCCCTGCCTATACCGTCAAAAGTCTATTGCTGTGGATTCTGTGTACGTTCATACTCCCTGCCTTTACCATTAGAGGTCTATTGCTGTGGATTCTGTGTACGTTCATACTCCCTGCCTTTACCATTAGAGGTCTATTGCTGTGGATTCTGTGTATATTCATACTCCCTGCCTTTACCATTAGAGGTATATTGCTGTGGATTCTGTGTACGTTCATATTCCCTGCCTTTACCATTAGAGGTCCTTTGCTTTGGATTCTGTGTACGTTCATAGTCCCTGCCTTTACCGTGAGAGTTCTATTGCTGTAGTGCTCTGCTATGCTCACAGTACACATTACTGTGAGTTCTATTGCTGTAGTGCTCTGCTATGCTCACAGTGCACATTACTGTGAGTTCTATTGCTGTGGTGCTCTGATATGTGCTACATTGTTTGTACTAATGCACATTTTATGTGATTTTTAAAGTATTCGGAGCAACACCCTGTAATACGATCTTGGTATTATTTTTTAATCACAATTTGAATTTCATACTGTCTTAAATTATTTGAGCCAGATAGATACTTTTTTAAATGTGCTGTTGTGCGAGCAATATGGGTGATTTTAAGAGATTGGGACTAACACTCTGTAATGTGACGATTCACAGTAAATATTGATTTCCTATGGGATGAGGGGATCGTGGGGGGGCCCCATTCTGAGGGTCAGTAAGGGGCCCCAAAATTTCTGATGGCTGGCCTGCCTGAGAGACACCACTTACCACTGATGTCCATCTTCAAAATTTACCGCTTATGAACACTCTCTGTACCCTATATTTTATCCAGTTTTCTATCCAAGAACAAGAATTTTCATCTAGACCATTTTTTCTTAATTTAAATAGTAACCTCTTGTGTGGAACTGTGTCGAAAGCTTTGGCAAAATCCAAGTAAATCACATCAACTGCGACCCCCTGATCTATACTTCTACTTACTTCCTCATAGAACGTAATTAGGTTAGTCTGACATGATCTGTGTTTCATAAAACCATGCTGATTTTTGCTAAATACATTATACCTCCCAATAAATTAATTCCTGAATATTATCCCTTAGTAACCCCTCAAATACTTTCCCAGCCACAGATGTTAAGCTCACAGGTTTATAATTCCCAGGCACAAATTTTACAGGGTTATTCAAAGAGATTCGAAAAGTCACCGCACGTTCGGGGACTTTTCGTTCTCTTCAATTCGGTTCCTTTTGCCGATCCCATTTTTTCGGTGACCCTGCGGTGTATTCAGCAAACACCACAGGGTCCCCGAATTGCAGGGAAAGGCTGCCGCAAACCCGACGAAAACTAACTGCAAAACCCACTGAATGCACGCAGAAAAGCCACAAAAACATCTGGATTAACCTGCCGAAAACCAAGCCCGAGCAGGAGCCGAACACAAACAGCCGAAGCAGCTGAGACCGCAGACGAGGGAGGTGAATAAATTAGCAAAATAGTTTGTGTGAATCTGTGAAAATGAAAAGCTGTTTGCAAAGAAACTACTGAGCGAAAATGTCTGAAATTTACATATGAGGTCCAAGGAATGATAATAAAAAGGGCTGTTACAGAAAAAAATAAGTAAACTTAACCACTTCAATGCTGAGGACGCGCTCAGCGCGTCCTCAGCATTCCCGCTGCTGTGCGGAGGACGCGCTCAGCGCGTCCTCCCATTGGGGTCAGCGTTCGGCCGGGTTCCGGCCGATCGCTGGCCCCCCCGGTGCGGGCTGACATCCTCGATGTCAGCCCGGCATCCGGGACCGCAGCCGCCGGAATTAGGTGTCATCGCGGCAGCGCGATGACACCTAATTCAGGCGCCCCCCCCGCATGTGCCCTCTCTCCCTCCCGATCGGCGGCTCTGCGGGGGTTAACCCAGGCATCATTTGGAAGGGCACAGCCTGCCCTTCCAAATGGTGCCTGGCATTAATCCCTGGGGAGCTGGATCGCGAATCGGCGCTGAAAAGCTGTGTATAAATAAATGTGTGCTGTGGTGAGCGTTTGAAAAATATGTACGGTATTAATAGTTTTGTCTGTAAATACTTATGTGTCGGTTAATATGCAGTAGTATAACTTAGCATATAGGTACATGCAGCAAAGTATACAACACATACCGTACATATGCACAGCCTGGCCAAAAAAAGTCAACACCTGGATTTAACTACGCAAATAAGTGTGAGCCTTCCACTGGATAATTACTGCAGTGGCAAAAAAATGAGGTTGGCTGATTACCTGAATATACCGAATGAGCAGTTTTCCATCAATGATTTTATTTCGTCCTTGATGGCTTCGGACCTCTCTCCCTCCCGATCGGCGGCTCTGCGGGGGTTAACCCAGGCATCATTTGGAAGGGCACAGCCTGCCCTTCCAAATGGTGCCTGGCATTAACCCCTGGGGAGCTGGATCGCGAATCGGCGCTGAAAAGCGCCGGTTCGCGATCCTTTCCCGGAGCTGGCCGACATCTTGGATGTCGGCCAAGCCTCCGGGAACTCCCCCTGAGGACTGGCGTCATCGTGCGTAGCACGATGACGCCAGTCCTGGACTTAACGCCTAACTGCCACCAACTGTGGAGATAGGGAGTTCCAATGAACTCCCTATCTCCCGATCCGTGGCAGTTAGGGGTTAATGTTTGGTATGCTTGGATCGGCCAGAGCATGGCCGTTCCAACGATACCAAACATGAAAGTGAAAAAGTTTGTAAAAAAAAAAAAAATCAAAAATAAAAAACAATTTTTTTTTAAAAAATTATAAAAAAAAAAATAAACACTTTTTTTTTCTTTTTTTTGGTTTGTTAATGCAGCAATATTGTTCCCATTTCAATTATAATGTGAACAATGATGCTGCACTAACGATTTTTGTATGCGGTGCGTTTGTTAAAAATAGTGTAATTTTCCCCAAAAAAAAATGTAACGAGACCCCATCTCTAATTTTTTTAACAAGCGCACCCCATACAAAATATAACCGCAATTGGTCGCATGTTAAAATGTGAAAAAAAACACTTTACACGTTGTAAATTATTGAAAATTCATATTTTATTGCATTTTTTGTTATAATATACAGACAGGTCATGAACGTATACATATAATAATGACATATTATGAATCTACCGAGTCTGACGGAAAGAACGATATATAATATGTCTGGGTCATATACTAAAATAAGCCTTCAAAACACGTTTAAACATGATGAGCAAAACCGGTAAAAATGACCTCAGCACAGGGGCGGGAAAAGCCTCAGCAGCGAAAGGGTTAAAAAGAAAAAATCAAAAAAAAATCTGACTTTTAAAAAAAAAAAAAAACAGAAAAATGCTTAAAATATCCAAAAAAATCTATAAATAAAGAGACTCTTTACTGCAGAATTTTATAATGAATGGTTTATTAGATATTGAATTAAAACGGGAATATTTTTAACATTGAAGTCTATGGGATTCTCCTGAATTAACTTGCCGAATTAAACCACCGAATGGCAGGGCATTAGGGGAACCTTTCACTGCTGGTTTGTGTTCTCTGAATAGCCGAAGCAGTGCATTTTCATGGGGATTTCACTGCCCTCGAACAGGCACCGAACAGGCACGTATGTTCAGGCAATTCGCCAGGATTTGGCGAATTGCCTGCTCTCTGGATAGCCGAATGGCCAGGAAAGGTAACCGAACGCTGATTTTCAGAGTTCGGTTACCTTTCTCAAGCAATTCGGATCTCTTTGGATAACCCTGTTAAACCTTTCTTAAATATTGGGACCACATCAGCTTTTCTCCAATCCTCTGCTACGATTCCTGAAAGAAAAGAATCTTGAAAGATTAAGATCAGAAAATGTTGATGGGATGTATGTAAGTAAATGTATGCGTAGGTGTGAGTTTGTGTCTGTGTATAAATAAATGTGTGCTGTGGTGAGCGTTTGAAAAATATGTACGGTATTAATAGTTTTGTCTGTAAATACTTATGTGTCGGTTAATATGCAGTAGTATAACTTAGCATATAGGTACATGCAGCAAAGTATACAACACATACCGTACATATGCACAGCCTGGCCAAAAAAAGTCAACACCTGGATTTAACTACGCAAATAAGTGTGAGCCTTCCACTGGATAATTACTGCAGTGGCAAAAAAACGAGGTTGGCTGATTACCTGAATATACCGAATGAGCAGTTTTCCATCAATGATTTTATTTCGTCCTTGATGGCACGGGCATATTCCCAGATGACAATGCTAGGATTCATTGGGGTCAAATTGTGCAAGAGTGCTTCACAGGGAGCCTGAAACATCATTTTCACACATGGATTGGCCACTGCAGAGTCCAGACCTTAACCCCAATGGGAACCTTTGAGATGTCCTAGAGGGTAGTGTATGTATCATACCCCACAACTGTCCCGCTTTAGGCAGAATCTTCTGGAATTTCAGGCTCTTTCCTGTTGTCCTGCCGAGAAAGCAATTTGTCCTGTCATCAAAGGGTGACGGTGCTGCCCATATTGTGTTTAGGAGTCCTGCTTTCCTCCCCTGTGTGATCCTGCTTGTGGCTGTATTATATGCAGGTGCATCAGGCTCTCTGAGCATTAACCACTTGGCTGCTATGGACGTGCTCAGCACGTCCAGCCAAGTGGTTCTCCTGTGCTATGGACACGGTGAGCGCATCCATGCACAGGAGGCAGCAATCCACCGGATTCCGGCGGATTGCCGCGCCCACCCCCCGGTGGGGCTGACATCTTGGATGTCAGCCCAACACTCGGGACCCCGGTGGAGCAATTAGATGTCATCGCGGTGGCGCGATGACATCTAATTCAGGCGCCCCCCTCGCATGTGCGGAGGAGGCGCCTGAAAGGGAGGGGGGGAGGACCTCCTTCGGACCTCTCTCACTCCCGATCGCCGGGGTGCAGAGGGTTAATCCAGGCACCGTTTGGAAGGGCACAGCCTGCCCTTCCAAACGGTGGCTGTCATTAACACCTGGGGAGCCGGATCACGAATCGGCGCTGAAAAGCGCCGGATCGTGATCCTCTCCCGGAGCTGGCTGACATCTTGGATGTCGGCCAAGCCTCTGGGAACTCCCCCTGAGGACTGGCGTCATCGTGCATAGCACGATGACGCCAGTCCTGGAGTTAACCCCTAGCTGCCACCAATGGTGGAGATAGGGGGTTCCAATGAACCCCCTATCTCCCGATCTGTGGCAGCTAGGGGTTAATGTTTGATATCGTTGGATCGGCTAGAGCATGGCCTTTTTCCCACGATATCACACATGACCATGAAAAAAGTTTAAAAAAAAAAAAAAATTAAATCAAAATAAAAAAGTATTTTAAAAAAATTCAAAGAAAAAAAAATCAAGTTTTTTTTCGTTTTTGTTTTGTTAATGCAGCAATATTGTTCCCATTTCAATTATAATGTGAACAATAATGCTGCACTAACGATTTTTGTATGCGGTGCGTTTGTTAAAAATAGCGACATTTTCCCCACAAAAAAATATAACGAGTCCCCATTTCTAATTCTTTTAACAAGCGCACCCCATACAAAATATAACCGCAAACGATCGCATGTTAAAATGTGAAAAAAACCACTTTACACATAATAAATTATTGAAAATTCAAATTTTATTGCATTTTTTGTTATAATATACAGACATGACATAACGTATACATATAATAATGACATATTATGAATCTGCCAAGTCTGCCGGAAAGAACGATATATAATATGTCTGGGTCAGATATATAAAAAATGGGTAGAAAACACGTTTAAACATGATGAGCGAAAGCGGTAAAAATTACTTCAGCACAGAGGTGTGAAAAGCCTCAGCAGCAAAAGGGTTAATTGAGATTTTCGTAGGCCGAGCCAGAAGAATTGCTGCTTCCTCTGACCTCTAGCATGCCTATTCCTGTGTGAAGGCAGCAGCACGCCGAGGAGAGAGGGGGTTGAACACTCTGCCGGCAGAGGTTATGGAAATGGGGATGACTACTGGGGTCAGGATGGAGAATGGGGCCTTCACTTTGGAAAAGATCAAGCGGGGGCTCCCAATGTAGTGGAAGAGCGGATGGGGCCTCTCAAACGCATACAGCAAAATATGCAGCCCCACGTATATAGCAAAATACACAAGTATACACAGAGCCATGTGTGTATAGCTAAATGCCTCTGCATTAAGACATGTATGAACACAGCTACACATATAAAGCAAATTACATACAATCCACAGATAAATATAAATGCAGATATCAAAGTACACTGAGATCTATAGCAAAAAAAACACCAAACACCCACATTGGGGAGGCCAAAAAAACCGCTGATACCCAAAGAGGATGTAAGGTGACTGAAGAGAATAATCGTCTCCAATTGTCCGTCCTTTAACCCCTAAGACCCTGTCTTAGGCACACCTTGAGTTAACTCTCCTTCTGCGCAGGGAGAGAGAAAAAAAATCCTTCAAAGAAGACACACGAGGCATGTGTTTTTGTCTGGCAATTTTCTCTCTGCATTTCAACGTTTCTTGACACATATTTATACCTGTGTCAAGGCGTTGTCTCTTTATTTCATTGGTTAACATTTCAAAACATAACATAGTTCATTGGCCAGTTTCAATACAGGTCTGGTGACACATTTCTGGACAGTCCCGTGGCCCGAGACATGTGATTTCTTGAGACATGCTATTTCTTCATTCCAGAGACATTTACAAACATATTGGGAAGTGAAACTTGATCCTATAATACTGCTGATTATCAACTTATCTTAAAACTATTTCTTATATTTAAACCTTAATTTATCTATTACCTTTTCCTTCAGTGACTGTACCAAAAACAAGTAAAAAAGCCTTTATTAATTATATATATTGAAATTGCAATAAAAACCAAACCAAAGCACAGTAGTAACCATTATCCTATAGTGCATTATTTCTAATCCTTTGGGTCTCCCTCGTGAGGGTAAAGGACATCAACCAATTGCAGGAATAATATGTGCACCTAACAACAATCCCACTATTACTCCCCATCTATTGAGATGTACAGGGCCTTCTGGTGCTTGTACACATCAGTTCACCCTATATTTTGTTAGTGATTGGATTTTCTACCCAGTGTGCAGGGTCATTTATTATTTTCTTGATTTTTTTGATTGGTATTATTGAATTGCAAACTTTATGGGAAATTCATTTTTTTGTTTATTTTTATGTTTTTAATCGCTGAGCAAACACTGAAAAAAAATCTTTAATTCATTGTAATTTTTTTTGCCAATCATCTGTTTCTCCATTTCATTATGCATAAAGTCCCAATCAAGTTTTTGTTGCTTTACTCATTATTGATAATCCCATTTATTGCAAGTTTAATCATCTTTTTTTCTTCATCTCTTGATTAATCTTCACCATTCATTTAGGTCGTTTTTGGAATAGCTGTATGAGTTTTTTTGCCAGCCTTGTCCGCAGTCCGAGAGGTGTTTCAATCCATTTTATGCTGGAATTGATTAGCTGTTGGATAAAATTGCTCCTGTTGAAATATGTGTTGCAAATTGGTAAGATAATCAGGCTGAATCAAGGCCGGGAGTCTTTCTTTAAATAAGCCATCACGTCTGTGTGATTTCTCTGCTGGGACATCAGCTACAGAATGGTCTTTGTCCTTTCTTCTTTTTTTTTTTGTCTTTTTTAATTATTGAAAACAAGTAACTCTTATAAATTTCATGTAATTTTTGCCTAAACATAAATTTGCCTTCTGAATATATAAATGTGCAACTAACTCAATTATATGTAGATATACGTATATATATATATACAGTATATATACACACACTCACGTGCATTTTCTACTTTTCCTCATAATTTGCATAATTGCATAATTTGTTCCCATGGGTCAGTTAGGTTGATGAGTTATATTTACATTGTTTACACTTTTTCCAGGTTTGAAATCATAGACTTATTCGAATTTGGATTAGTATTTAAGTACACAGATAAACAAATAGCTGTGTAACGAATCTCCCTGGCTACCCTTCAACGTCAGTGTCTGTCACGGTTCGCGCCGCAGACGCCGGAAAAAGGCAAGTGAAGTGCAGTTCCACTTTCTGAAACCTGTTCCAGTCCTAATTATGCCATTTCCTGGACTGGTGTCCAGGCACTCAGGGATCCGTTCCTGATTTTCCCCTCACCTCTCCAGCCTTAGGTGTGGGCTGGGCCTGCAATGCCCATATCATCTAGCCTCACCTCAGAATCATTGCTTCTGCATCGTTCTTTCTGGTTATAGAACGTCTCATTGCAAGCCTGACCTGTGTGCTATGCACTTACCTGCCTGACTCCCATCTGGTATCCTGAGAACCCTTCATCTGGTATCCTGAGAACCCTTCATCTGGTATCCTGAGAACCCCTCACTGCAACACTCCATTAAGGACTCCCTCATCTCTGCAACCTTCCTTCCTGGACACTCCTTGCATTCCCCATTTCTGGACTCCTTGCAACTCCCATCATCCTGCTACATATTGACCTACCCATGTATGACATTTGATCTGGACTCCGGCTACTCCTATGCCAGCTGCCTGCCACCGACCTAAGCTTGATTTGACCATTCTCTAGTTATAACCCTTCTGATACCGCGCCTGATCTTATTGTGCCTTTTGCCCTCTGTGTCTTCTTGTCCTCCACCCTCTGTGTATCCAATAAGTGTGTTCTTTAGTATATCTGTTTTCCATTTCTGTTCAGTCAGCTCTGATTGTGTTTATTCTTTATTCAGCGTCCAGTCCAGTACCTGTCCTGTTAGCCCTACTGTGCTATTCAGTGTCCTGTCCTGTCCACCCCTTCCTATCCCTTCTGCTAAGTGTACCCTGTCCTCTGTATATAGTATCCTTCCCAACCAGCTCTTACCTGTTGTTATTATTTATCCATATTTCCCTTCTTGGTTTACTTCTGTTTATTTAATAAAGCTATGTTCTGATTTTAACCTCACCTTCCTGCCTCTCCATCTGTGTAACCACATATTGGGCTCGAATCCTCAACCCCTGCAAAGTGAGACGTGACAGTGTCACATACAAACGTCCAAATTAATTTTTATAGTAACTTTGTTTCCTATCATCCATTACTGAAATGAAGAAAGCAAAACAATTTTTGAGGGGGGGGGGCTTAACCCTTTCGCTGCGGTAGATGTGCTCAGTCCTCCCTTTGTGGCCAGCGATCGGCCGGATTGCGGCCAGCGATCGGCCGGATTCCGGCCGATCGCTGTGCCCCCTGGTGCGGGCTGACATCCTCGATGTCAGCCCAGCACCCGGGACCGCTGCCGGCTCCAATAGATGTCATTACGGCGGCGCGATGACATCTATTTCAGGCGCCCCCTCCGCGAGTGCGGAGGAGGCGCCTGAAAGGGAGGGGGGAGGTCCTAAGGACCTCTCTCCCTCCCGATCCCCGGGGTCCTGCGGCTGAAGGCAGGCACGGTTTGAAAGGGCACAGCCTGCCCTTCCAAACCGTGCCTGCCTTTAACCCCTTGGGTGTCAGATCACGATTCGGCGCTGAAAAGCACCGAATTGTGATCCTCTCCCAGAGCTGGCCGACATCTTGGATGTCGGCCAAGCTTCCGGGAATGCTCCCTGACGACTGGCGTCATCGTGCATAGCGCGATGACGCCAGTCCTGGAGTTAACCCAAAACTGCCACCAATGGTGGAGATAGGGGGTTCCAATGAACCCCCTATCTCCCAATCCAGCTAGGGGTTAATGTTTGGTACTGCTGGATCGGCCAGAGCATGGCCTTTCCGACGATACCAAACATGACCATGTAAAAAGTTTTGTAAATAAAAATAAATAAGTTTTTTTTGTTTTGTTAATGCAGCAATATTGTTCCCATTTCAATTATAATGTGAACAATGATGCTGCACTAACGATTTTTGTATGCGGTGCATTTGTTAAAAATCGCGTAATTTTCCCCAAAATAAAATGTAACGAGACCCCATTTCTAAATTTTTTAACAAGCGCAACTCATACAAAATATAACCGCAATTGCTCGCATGTTAAAATGTGAAAAAAAAACACTTTACACGTTGTAAATTATTGAAAATTCATATTTTATTGCATTTTTTTATTATAATATACAGACAGAACATGACATATACATATAATAATGACATATTATGAATCTGCCGAGTCTGCCGGAAAGAACGATATGTAATATGTCTGGGACATATACTAAAATAAGCCTTCAAAACGCGTTTAAACAAGATGAGCGAAACAGGTAAAAATGAGCTCAGCACAGAGGTGTGAAATGCCTCAGCTGCGAAAAGGTTAAGTACTTGCAAACAGTTATCATGTGTGACCAGGCCTGGACTGGCCCTCGGGTGTACCGGGCGTTTGCCTGATAGGCCGATGACATAGTAGGCCGCCGGAGTCTCAAGTAGGCCCCAAAGGCCGCCGGAGCTCGAGTAAGCCCTATCGGCCACCGGAGCTGAGAGTGGGCCCCAACAGTCACCGAAGCTGACAGTAGACCCCATCCTGTGCTGGAAGCTGAGCGCTGGCTGAATGAGTGAGCACCGGGGCTCTGACACGCCATCGGAGTGCCTGCCCATTGGCACATCAGATCCCAACCAGTGCATGGAATGTGTGATCTGTGCAGAAATGTAAGCACACATCGCGTTCCCAAATCACAGGACCACTAGGGATCATCGGTCCAGTGGCTGGACCACCAAGGTCACCCCCTTCTCTGTAAAAAAGGTAAAGGGGGCAACACTTACACCATTTATAATATATATATATATTTAAATCTGGCACTCCAGGATCTCTCCAAAGTCCTTGCTCGGTGCTGCTCTAGGCTATTGATATATCAGGAAGCAAGCGGCACTATCAGGTCTCACCATCTATATCAATTTTATTTGATCAACGTTTCAGTTTGTTATCCACAAACTTTCATCAGGATAAAACTTTTTTGTGAATAACTCCTTATGTACTTAGTGCAAAATCATAAATGCAGATCACATTCAGGAGAATAACAATACTGGCGAGTGGGAGTTTTAGGATAAATTAAATCATTCGACACTCTCCAAATTCTTATAACCAGCTCCTCTTCCCTCGCACCATTTCAGCCTTTGAAGATTTAGCTTTTTTGTGTTTCAATTTGGCATCCAACGGGTTGCAACTAATCTTGCAATGTCAATAGAACAAAAACTAAAACCTGTACTTAAGCGAGGCCTTCAAAAGTGTATAACAAACTTAGATGACTACACACTATATATTGTTTTCAAATAATCTGGGTAGTTAAGAGCCAGTTGCTAGCAGGCCCGTGGAATTGTCAAGCCCTGTGTCATGTTATTCTACTTTTTGAACATGATGACTATTTTTGCACCGTCAGAGTAAAGCCGCATAAAACATATAGTCACCAACACAGCAGAGGAAAGAGATACTGTTCGCAAGGAATATCATCTGATTAATTCACTCGGATGTTAGCTTGTTGAGTGGAACAAAGTTGATAAAACAAAAATACTTAAAGGAACACTCTACTCAAAAATCACCCCCCGTTTTTTTATCCTAACCTATCCCTATTCCCTTAATAAATCTTTCGTTTTTATTTTTTTTACTTGTAACTGTAATACTTACCCTAAAATCCTCTTGTTTCCAGCGGCGTCTTTTTTTTTTTCATACTCACCTCCCTCCTCTTCCGCTCCCGTCCTTCTTCTTGCTTCTTGGCTTCTGGTTTATGTGAGAAGCGCGCATGCGCGCCTCTCACATAAGCCAGCCAATTGGCAGGCTTCCTCCCGGCTCCCTCTGAGGATTAGTGTTGCGCGCAAGAGGATGCGCACAACACTAACCCTCAGAGGGGGCCGCCAGCTTCTGCGGTGAGTTGGAGACTTCATCGCGCTGAAAGCGCGATGACGTCTCCTACTCGGCAAAAGTCGGCAGAAGCGGGAAATATGATTCCAGCTCTGCTGACTGACAGCTGGGAGGGCGGAGTAAACTCCTCCGCCTCTCTCAGCTGTTTTCAGCATTTTCAGCTGAACTGCCGAGCGGAGGGAGGGGGGACAGAGGGCAGGATACTCCGGGCATCATGACCACCTAAAATAGATTAGGTGGTCATGTTGTTTAGAGTATCCCTTTAATTTCACGGTTTCTAAAAGGTTTTTAGAATATGTTCAGTCTTGTATATGTACAAAGATGAATTAGCATACAAGAGGGCCATTGCTGCCCCATTGATATCCCTGTTAACTAAAGATAAAACTGTTCTTCAAATCCAAAGAAATACATTGTGAGGGTCATCCTTAGCATTTGTAGGACAAAGACAGTTGGTCGTCCTTTGTACTTGTCTGAGTTGATCAAGATCTGACGTACAGCATCAACATCCTCCTTATGGGGTATCACTGTGTACAGATGTTTCGCATCTAAAAGTCAGCAACATGATATCATCACGAATCACAAAAAGATTTTGTAGTTTTAGTTTTACTTCTATGGAGTCCTTCGCACAAGTCGAAGGTGCCATGACTGGATCTTTCACAATTGGCTAAGTCTTTCATAATTTAATCATTTACCTTCTATCTCTAATGGCATGGCATGATGGGGAAACCTGGTATGTCAATCAAAACAAAAATAGAGCACCTATGCATCCACAATGATGCTCACAGGAGTGAAGGATCTATGCCCCAGTGTATACACAATTGTACACCTTTATTAATACATACAAATTGACCAGTAGAAAAATAAACCACATAAAAAATGTATAATGAGTAGTCAGAGTACCTGATTCATATCCTCATGGCAGAGGGAACAATGCCACACCCGTGGGGTGTATAAATTTGATGAGTTCAAACCCACATCATGAGGAAGAGGAAGGGAGTATATTTAAAAGGAAACAAAAGTAGCAAAACAAGAGGACATAGTCTTAGATTAGAGGGGCAAAGGTTTAAAAGTAACATCAGGAAGCATTATTTTACTGAGAAGGTGGTGGATACATGGAACAGTCTTCCAGTTGAAGTGGTAGAGGCCAAAACAGTAATTGAATTTAAGCAGGCATGGGATAGGCATAAGGCTATCCTAAACAAAAGATAAATCCAGGTAAAGTATCCATGTAATTGGGCAGACTAGATGGGCCGAAAGGTTCTTATCTGCCGACATTTTTCTATGTTTCTATGGGTCTGTATCCCATAACAGTTGCAATGCATTTGCCTAAGGGAATGGGTTAAAAGGCATTACCATCCCATATCAGCCACCCAGGGATAAATCCAATGTTTTGAAGAGGGTAGGCAATCGGTTGCCAATATATTCCTTGCAGAATCCTCTGCCCAGTATTTCTAATCCTCAGTATCTACAATGTCAGGGTAAATCAAACTGTCTATAAGGGCCCCATAGTATAGGTCACAATTCACAATACCTGGTGATTAACCAGACTCATCTGCATTGCAATAGAAGCACCAACTGGCAACCCTGCCAATCCAAGCATATATTTCCAGTTCATGTAACAGCAATTGATCAGTTCTTGTAATATTGTGTCGCCGCCTTTTGTTCTGTATAATTGAATGACTGTCCTGAAGTTTGATATAAAAATGTGATTGAGGTGTTGCTAGACACTGCGTCGAAGGTACGTCTGACTCATAAACTATTTCAGGAAGTTCTGACTCAAAGGATAATTTATTTATTTATTTTTAGTGGTTTTTAGGCATTTTTCGGGATTTTTATTTTGGTGGCAGTTGGCGGCGACTGTCCGGTGGGATGGCGGCGGCATCAATGCTGAATTCACCCCAGGGTCAGCGAACTGGATTCGCCAAAGTGACATTTAGAGTCACATAGCGAGTGAGGATTGTGGGACTGTTATTTGAGTTTAATCTATGGCATGTTGAAAACTTATGGGTGCCAACAAATATAATCAGTTCTCTACTCTTTGCTTTTCTATTTACATAATGTTATATCGCTGATTTAATATTGCTGCTAATACATATACCAATTAGATTTTTTCGTATTTTTTTTTTCATTTTGTGTGTATTTAGTGTTGTTCCATCTACAATTGCTAATTATAATAAAGATTGATTTTTAATTCTAATTAAACCAGTTTCTCCTTTGGGGGGGGGGGTGCTCAGGTTGAGCAAGATATACATATATGTTTTTTCACCTTGACCCAGTCATATTTTGCCCTTTCTACCTGCACCTCATCTATTTTACCTTTCTGACAGGCGTAGGCATACAACAGGCAGAACAAAAGCAGTAAAAATAGAATCAGATTGATTAGGAGCATAGAAGGCTTGTCCTTGTGGATGAAAATTAGATTTTTTTTCTCCCCTTGCATTATTCCATTCACTACATATCCAGGAATGCAGACCTATTACATAGTTACATAGGCTGAAAAAAGACATGCGTCCATCGGGTTCAGCCTTTCACACATTACCTACTGCTGTTTATATAAAAAGAATGCAAAAAACCCAGTCTGAAGCGCTCGCCAATATGCAACATACTGGGAAAAAGTTCCTTCTTGACCCCAGAATGGCAGTCAGATTCCTCCTTGGATCAAGAAGCTGAACCACATATTAAACATTATAACCCTTAATATTATATTTTTGCAGGAAGTCATCCAGTCGTTGTTTCAAAGTCTGTACAGTCTCTGGCCCAACCACCTTAACAGGCAGCAAATTCCACAACTTTACTGTTCTCACTGTAAAATCAGCCTTCCTATGCTTTAGGCTGAATTTCCTTTCGTCCAGTCTAAGGCTGGGGAAAGACCAGCGCACTTTTAACTTGCGTTCTGGCACACATAATTACGGCCGCACTAGCAGCAGATGACGGGCAATGACGGCCAATATACGATGTACGGCCGCACAAAAGTCCGGCCGTGCAACGCAAGTGGAATTTGAACGCATTTTTCTGAGAACGCTGAACCGCTAGTACTGACGTACTGAGTGCGCAGCTGCGGCATAGCGGCGTGTTTGCGTGATTAGGAGATGTCAGAGGCTGCTAATGTCCAGCCTACATAACGTCCAGACGCAAAAAGAGTTTTATTGACGATCCGTACAAAATCACGCCCGAAAATGCGCGTCGTCTGACCGTTTCTGCGCATTCCGTGAAAAAATACGTCAATGCGTTCGGACGCACTTTTTCACGTTCGCGGGGAAAAATGCTTTCGTCTGACCCTAGCCTTAATGGGTGACCTCGTGTCCTGTGTATAGTCCTGTTAATGAATAGGTTTCCAGACAATGGTTTATAATGGCCCCATATATATTTATATAAAGTTATCAGATCCCCTCTAAGGCGCCATTTCTTTAAAAAAATCAGGTTTAAGCTTGTTAGCTTTTCCTCATAATTTAAATCTTCCATTCCCTTTATTAACCCTTTCGCTGCTGAGCCTTTTCACACCTCTGTGCTGAGCTCATTTTTACCGTTTTCGCTCATCATGTTTAAACGCATTTTGAAGGCTTATTTTAATATATGACCCAGACATATTATATATTGTTCTATCCGGCAGACTCGGCAGACTCGGCAGATTCATAATATATCATTATTATATGTATACGTTATGTCCTGTCTGTATATTATAACAAAAAATGCAATAAAATTAGAATTTTCAATAATTTACAATGTGTAAAGTGTTTTTTTTCACATTTTAACATGCGAGCGTTTGCGGTTATATTTTCTATGGATTGCGCTTGTTAAGAAAATTAGAAACAGGGAATCGTTACTTTTTTTGGGTAAAATTATGTGTTTTTTTAGCAAACGCCCCCCATAGAAAAAAATCGTTATTGCAGCATCATTGTTCACATTATAATTGAAATGGGAACAATATTGCTGCACTAATAGTAAAAAAAAAAAGTTTTTTTAGTTTTTTTTAATTTTTAAATTTTAAATTTTATTTTTATTTTTAATTATTTTTTTTACATGTTATATGGTCATGTTTGGTATTATTGGAAAGGCCATACTCTGGCCGTTCCAATGATATCAAACATTAACCCCTAGCTGTCACGGATCGGGAGATAGGGGGTTCAATCTCCACCATAGGTGGAGATAAGGGGTTAATTACGAAACTGGCGCCATCGCGCTATGCGCGATGACGCCAGTCTTTAGGGGGATATCCTGAAAGCTTGGCCGACATCCAAGATGTCGGCCAGCTCAGGGAGGGGACCATGATACGGCGCATGTTAGCGCCATATCGCGATCCAGCCCCCTAGGGGTTAAAGACAGTCGCCGCTTGGAAGGACAGGCTGTGCCCTTCCAAGTGGTACCTGTCTTGACCCGATGGCCCGCACCGACCGAAGGACCTCTCCCTTCTCCCCTTCAGGCACCTTCCCCGCAATGGCGGGGGTGCCTGAAATAGACATCATCACGCAGGCGCGATGATGTCTATCATGCCCGCCGGGGTCCCGGAGGCTGGGCTGACATCAATGATGTCAGCCCGCACCGGGGGACCGCCGCGACCGGCCGGAATCCCGGCCGATCGCCACTGCACAGGGAGGACGCGCACAGCGCGTCCGCCGCAGCGAAGTAGCCATGCGGCAGGACGCGCTGAGCGCATCCTCCGCATGGAAAGGGTTAATTCAGTCGTCCATCTCTGCACTTTTTCTAGCGCCATAATATCCTTTCTTAAGACAAGTGCCCAAAATTACATGGCATATTCACGGTGCGGTCTTACCATGGAATTGTAAAGATTTAAGATTATGTTTTCATCACGTGAGTGAATTTCCTCCTTTTTTTTTAATTCTTTGGTCATAGAATTTTCCAAGGTCACAGAAGGTTAGACAGGTTAACAGCCATGCAGGGCCAGCACACAAGACACAAAAAAATGCACAGCATTATATCAAAAAACAAATGGTCAATATCTGCATACAGCAAGAACCATAAACGCTGCTGAGGCCGCAAAAAGGTTGCAGAAGGTTATCTCAAGGTCAAATCAAAAACAAAACACCCCTGTACAACAAGGGGGGGCAGGGGAGGGGAGAACTGCCCAAAGACACTTGGTAGTCCCAGCGCGGTCTGAGGGCATAGTTGGCGAGCAGATGCCAGGAGAGAGGTCACAGGGCCGGGGGTGGAAGCCTAGTGCCAAATGGACCGGACAGAGCCATGTTAACCGTCCAGTTGGCTCAACCTCTACGGGGCAAAATCCAGGTGGGAGGAAAGGCACACAGCATGCAAAATCAAGGAGGGAAAACTCTCAGAATCCAAAAAAGTCAAAGAACGGAGCAGGGACAGTCACCGGGGAATTCCTCTTTTAATATATGCCAATACCTTGCTGGCCTTGGCAACTGCTGCTTGACATTGGGCATTGTTACTTAGTTTGAAGTCTATGGGGGGTTATTCAGAGAGATCCGAAATGTCGCCGAAATGTAACCGGACACTGAATTTCAGCGTACAGGGACATTTCTGGGCCATTCGGCAATTCTGAGAGCAGCAGTTCGCTAAATTCTGGCGAATTGCCTGCACGTACGGTGCCTGTTCGAGGGCAGTGAAATCCCCCATAGAGAAGCAATGGTTCGTCTATTCAGAGAACACCAAACAGAGAAAAGTTGCCGAAATGCCCGGTGAATCCCATAGGCTTCAATGTTAAGCATATTCCGTTTTAATTCAATATCTAATAAACTGTTATTATTTTATTCTGCTGTAAAAGGTCTCTTTATTTCTACATTTTTTTAGGATTTTTAGGCATTTTCCGGGATTTTTTCGGCAACATTTTTTTTTTATATCATATTTACTTTTTTTCCTATAACAGACCTTTTTATTATCATTCATAGGACCTTATATGTAAATTCCAGACATTTTCGTTCAGTAGTTTTTTTGCAAACAGCGTTTCAGTTTTGAAACTTTCAAGCGTACTGTTGTTTTTTTTTTTACCACGTTTGTCTGCTTGTCGGGTTTTTCCGGCGGCTGCTCTGTGCTGTGCTCGGCAGCTTTTTCTAGGGATGTGCGTTTCGGGTTTCGGAATTCCGGAATTTTCACGAAATTTCCCGATTCGTGTTTTCGGATGCAGTCGAATTTCCGAAAATTTTTAGATCCGAAAATGGCAGATCCGAAAAGTTTTCCGAGCCGAAACTAAATATTTTCGGAATTTTCGAATGGACTTGAAATGTGTCAAATCGAAATTTATTGCTTTGAAACGAGGAGAACAGACGTTCCGAAAAGTCGATACAAAAAACGAGCAAAGTGACACGAAAATACGAAAAACGGTCGATATTCCGAAAACATGTACAATTCCGAAAAATGAAAATTTCCGAAATTACGAAAAGTCGATACGAAAAACGAGCAAAGTGACACGAAAATACGAAAAATGGTCGATATTCCGAATAAAATATGTACACGAAAAACGAGTCGAGCCGAACCGAATCGAAACAGAAATCGGTCGAAACGAGCCAAATCGAAAAGTTTAAAAATCCCAAAAATCGAACCGAATCGAACCGAAAAAAAAATCGGTGCACAAGCCTAGCTTTTTCCAGCGTGTTCGGCGAGGTTTTTGCAGCAGTTTCTGTGGGTTTTCGGTGAGTGTTTGGTGAGTGTACGGCGAGTGTTCTGCAGGTTTGCGGCGGGTTTTCCCTGTACTACGGGGGTCCTGCCGTGCTTGCTGAATACACTGCAGGGTCGGCGAACTAAAATAGCCCCGAAGTGCGGGGAACGAAAGGTCACCGAACGTGCAGTGACTTTTCGGATCTCTCTGAATAACCCTGTATTATTATTCCCAAATCCTTCTCCTGCTTTGATTTCCCTAACTCGGAACCATTTAGGGTATATGTTGCTTTGCTTGTGCGTTCTTCACTTCAAAGTGCATTACCTTGCATTTATCTAAATTAAACTTCATCTGCCATTTAAGTGCCCAGTCCCCCAATCTATCTCCCACCTACTGAAATCTTTTCCTTTGAATGTATTGAATTTGTGGCTCTGAATATCCTGAATTGCTCAAATATATATACAGTATCCCACATAAGTGAGTACACCCCTCACATTTTTGTAAATATTTTATTATATCTTTTCATGTGACAACACTGAACAAATGGCTTATTATATCTTTTCATGTGACAACACTGAACAAATGGCCACCATTATTTTCCAGCACTGACTTAACCCTCTTGGGCATGGAGTTCACCAGAACTTCACAGGTTGCCACTTTCACTCCTCCATGATGACATCACGAAGCTGGTGGATGTTAGAGACCTTACGCTCCTCCACCTTCCATTTGAGGATGCCCCACAGATGCTCAGAAGGGTTTAGGTCTAGAGACATGCTTGGTCAATCCATCACCTTTACCCTCAGCTTCTTTAGCAAGGCAGAGGTCATCTTGGAGGTGTGTTTTGGGTCATTATTATGTTGGAATACTGCCATGCGGCCCAGTCTCCGAAGGGAGGGGATCATGCTCTGCTTCAGTATGTCACAGTCAATGTTGGCATTCATGGTTCCCTCAGTGAACTGTAGCTCCCCAGTGCCGGCAGCACTCATGCAGCCCCAGACCATGACACTCCCACAACCATTCTTGATTGTAGGCAAGACACACTTGTCTTTGTACTCGTCACCTAGTTGCCGCTATTCACGCTTGACACCATCTGAACCAGTATAACCAGTATGAACCAGTGAATAAGTTTATCTCGGTCTCATCAGTTTATCTCGGTCTCACCAGTAATCCATGTCCTTAGTCTTCTTGTCTTCAGCAAACTGTTTGCGGGCTTCCTTGTGCATCATCTTTAGAAGAGACTTCCTTCTGGGACAACAGACATGCAGACCAATTTAATGCGGCGTATGGTCTCAGCACTATCAGGGTGACCCCCTCAACCTCTGCAGCAATGCTGGCAGCACTCATACGTCTATTTCCCAAAGGCAACCTCTGGATATGACGCTGAGCATGTGCACTTAATTCTTTGGTCGACAGTGGAGATGCCTGTTCTGAGTGGAACCTGTCCTGTTAACCCGCTGTATGTTCTTAGCCACCGTGCTGCAGCTCAGTTTCAGGGTCTTGGCAATCTTCTTATAGCCTAGGTCTAGGGATGAGCAGAATGCTCCCGTGTTCGGTTCAACTTCGAACTCGAACAATTTCAAAAGTTCGAGTTCGAACTCGAACACGATCCAAACTCAACGTTCAATTTTTAGAGTGCCCTCCAAGAGGGTATATATGCTAGATATTTGCCATAAAAGGTTTATGGGGGTCCGGGTAGTGCCCTGGGGGACAGGAAACAAGTACAAAAAGTAAAAAAAAAAGTTTTTAAAGGAACAGTGAGTTTTCCATGAAATAATGGTTAAGAAAAAAAACAAAAAATATCGTGCCTAGGAGGTCCCCATAACCTGCCCGTGAAGTGGCGGATTTGTAGGATGTATACAAACATTTAAAAACAAAAAAATGACATTTCAAATTATGGTAAATGGTTTTCCTTTAATCTATTCATAAACAACTGCTTGGGGTGGCAGCCTGTATGAAAAGAAGAGACCTTTTAGGACACGCAGAACAAGTTTAGTGATTTTTTTGGCTAAATTATGGTGAAACTTATGCAGGCTTTGGATGAAAGTAACAATAGGTGCTTTAAAATTGGGCCTTAAGTGTCGGCAACAGTGCCGTCACACCGTAACCCCTCTGTGGTATTGTGGAAGAGTGCAGGGTTAGACCCTGCCAAGACAGATTCTAATTTGCTGAACTGTGGTATAAGTCTCTGATACACACTGATAACAGGCTGTGCCAAGACAGATTCAAATTTGCTGAACTGTGATATAAGTCTCTGATACACACTGATAACAGGCTGTGCCAAGACAGATTCTAATTTGCTGAACTGTGGTATAACTCACTGATACACATTGATAACAGGCTGTGCCAAGACAGATTCAAATTTGCTGAACTGTGGTATAACTCTCTGATACACACTGATAACAGGCTGTGCCAAGACAGATTCTAATTTGCTGAACTGTGGTAGAACTCACTGATACACACCGTCCCTGATAGCCTGGCAGTGCCAAGACAGATTCAAATTCCCAGAATTCTCCTACAACTCACTGAAACACACTGTCTCTGATAGCCTGGCAGTGCCAACACAGATTCTAATTCCCAGAATTCTCCTACAACTCACTGAAACACACTGTCCCTGATAGCCTGGCAGTGCCAACACAGATTCTAATTCCCAGAAATCTCCTACAACGTCACTGATACACCCTGACAGAACAATCTCCTCTCCTCTCTGATTCACTCCTGCAAATACACACGCTGGGGCTGCAGGCAGAGAAGAAGCCTTATATAGTGTGCTGCGGGACTTAGCTCTGTGAGCCCATGATTGGGCAAAATTTGCCCATTCAGGACTCTGAGCTGTGATTGGCATAGTCTTGCACCTGTCTTGCACCTGACCTGCGGTCAGGTGCAAGGCTGTAGCCAATTACAAGCTTCAGGCCAGTGGAAAAGTGCATTGTGGTCCATTGTGGTGCATTGTGGGCGAACCTGCGGCGAACACGCGGAAATGTTCGGAGTTTGCCGAACAGCCGAACGGGTGATGTTCGAATCGAACTCCGAACTGATCCGAACCGAACGCTCATCCCTACCTAGGTCATCTTTATTTAGAGCAACAATTATTCTTTTCAGATCCTCAGAGAGTTCTTTGTCATGAGTTGCCATGCTGAACCTCCAGTGACTAGTATGAGAGAGTGTGAGCAATAACACCAAATTTAACACACCTGCTCCCCATTTACACCTGAGACCTTGTAACACAAAAGCATCACATGACACCAGGGAGGGAAAATGGCTAATTGGGCCCAATTTGGACATTTTCGCTTAGGGGTGTACTCACTTTTGTTGCCAGCGGTTTAGACATTAATGGCTGTGTGTTGAGTTATTTTGAGGGGACAGCAAATTTACTCTGTTATTAGACATGTGCACAGCACACAGACTGTTATACAAGCTGTACACTCAATACTTTACATTGTAGCAAAGTGTCATTTCTTCAGTGTTGTCACATGAAAAGATATAATGAAATATTTGCTAAAATGTGAAGGGTGTTCTCACATCTGTGAGATACTGTAGATGGCCATCACTACATTTGTCGTAAAATGACTGTCCGGTGCATCGCGCTCTACTATGATTGCCTCAGGGAAGAATTAAAATGACCATAATACAGGGCAACAGACATGTGCTGACAGCCGGAAGGTGCAAGAATTGGCCTGCTTCAAGGTTAAATTAAACCTGTAGTATTGTATATATTATTGAAGTAAATGTATTTTTAACCCATTAGTGGGCAGGCTGCATTCTGATTGTCATGCTTTGTGATTCTATGAAGTAAAAGGATGCTGTTTTATCATATTGATCTACTCTATATAATGGAATGCAAGTACAGGAAAGTAAGCGATTTCATAGAGTGACAGTTTGGGTCGTGGACCCAGAAACACAGGCAGTGGCATCTTGTACCCCGGCTCATGGCTCTTGGTTTATCGCCTGGGTGCTCAGGACACTTAGGCAATATGTAATTTTTTGTGGGCTCACCACAGCTAGTCAATAATACTCTGGTGTTTAAGGTACTACAGAAATATCACATTAATTATATTTGTATATTTTCTGAAGGTCCTATGTGGCTAAATGGATCAATGTGCTCGGTGCTCTCTGTTGTGAAGTCACTCATGTACATCAGATTTCTCTTGGCAAAATCAGCCTGAACAGAATTTTTCCTATCCTGCAGAATAATCTGTATTTTCACTACTCGTCTTCCTGCCCAAGGGGATATTTCTGTGTGTCTTTGCAGTTGGAAAAGCCAAGAGCGAAATCCATTGAATGCATCGATTCCACACTATTTAACGTGACCATGTTGGACTGAATGAGGACAAGAACGAGGAATTCCCCTCAATCTTCTTGTTTCTTGAGTGCTCGACAAATGTGCAGCCCTACGTTTTGGCACCTGTTGAACCTGCATGTGTAGAATGTGTATGTGCCAACTACCATGCCTATCCATGGGATGGGTCAAACACCGACATCACCAATGATGCTTCTGTGGGTGGGGCCCTTAGTGTCATATCACCTCCTAATCCTGTTTTTTTTGCCTTCTAGTGATGGGAGTTATGCTTTATGCAACTCTGTCTCATGCATTCTTACGTCTTATATGCCTTGGGTATACACCTGGCATGAAAAATAGATTTTTTCTTTATGTTGTGCTAGCTAAATTGCATCTGTACCGGTAGTTACCGGTATGCCTTTATCTGCATGATGTTGCCACAGAGATATAAACTCCATCTATGACGATACACAGGGTGATTCTTCAGTGCACAGGGTACACATTGATTTTTGCCATTGATCTGTATGCATTATGGATGCTCACGCAGAATTTCTACGAAGCCGCAGAGAAGAACCTCACGAAGGAATATTATTTAACCAATATATTTGATTGATTTCTCTGGATTACTGTATACATTAAATTTTATTGACTTCCAAGAGCACACCTTGTCAGTCTTGCCCATGCTCTGACTCTTTGTTATTTTTTATTAGAGATCATAGATCATATTTTGTTCTATTGCTATTTTTTTACTGCACATCAATATCTTTCACATATGTATATAAGGGTGTCCATAAAGTCTCTTTACAATTTCAAAAATTTATTACAAAGGCAAATCAAAAGACTGATAAGTGAAAATTATTAGAAAATGAAACGTATATATTTCAGGTTTTTTTGCCTCATTTAATACACCTCTATATGGGCACCATTAGGTGCCTGAAGCACATCAAGACGGTACTTGATTTCTTGCCATGTTCGCTGTAGCATACCCTCATCAATGGTGGCAATGGCATCAGTGATCCTCTGCTTTAGATTAGTGATGTCCCGTACCTTTGTTCGATACACAATATTGTTAACATATTTAGAGTATTTTTTTACCATATATTTCATTATGTGTGTGCTATATATACACACACACACACACATTTGATTGGTTTTGGGGGTTGATAAATGCAATGTTTTTTGTAAAAATGGATTTTTGGAAATAGGAATTTATTTAGGTCTGCTAAACATGTGATTGTGTGTTATTCTGAGTATAGTATGCGGTCTATGCCCTCAGTGTTTTTGTGAGAAACGGCTTATTGGACAATTTTCTTCAAGTTACAGGAATTTGGTTGATGACATCACAGTGCGTGGGCCTTAGAAAAAGACATTGAAGCAGTGATATACAGTTGTGTTCTAAATTATTCAACCCCCAATGCTGTAAAGGGTTTTAGGGAATTTAGTGTACATTTGCAATTGTATTCAGAATGAAATCCTACAAGGACTTTTTAACCCCTTAAGGACGGGAGTAATTTTACAACTTTGGCGCTCTTTCGGAAGTGAAGTTTGCTGAAGTTTTTGCTCATCATGTTTAAACGCGGTTTTAAGTCACATATTATTATACCACCCAGACAAATTATATATCGTTCTTTCCGGCAGACTCGGAAGATTAATAATATATCATAATTATATATAAACGTCATGTCCTGCCAGAATGCTATAACAAAAAATGTAAAAAATTGTGAATTTTCAATAAAATTTCAATCATCCACAGTGTATAAAGTGTTTTTTTTTCACATTTTATTATCCGATCCTTTGCGGTTATATTCTATGGGGTAGACTTGGGAACCCTTTTTCTTTTTTTCTTTGGGTGGGGGGGAAATTACGTGATTTTAGCTAAACCCCCCAAAAAAAAATCATTGGTGAAGCATCATTGTTCACATTATAATTGAAATATGAACAATAATGCTGCATCAAAAAAAAAAAGCACATTTTTATTTTTTAATTAATTAATTAATTGTTTTTTTATTTTTATACACTTTTATTTAACTTTTTTCATTGTCATGTTTGATATCGTTGGAAAGGCCATGCTCAGACCTTTCCATCGATATCAGGCATGACCCCCTAGCTGCCACCGATCAGGAGATAAAGGGGTTCAAAGAACCCCCCTATCTCCTGCAAGGGATTTCCATAGGAAATCCCTTTGCAGCTAGGGGCTTCCCCAGTTAACTGACATCATCGCGCATGACGCGATGAGTCAGTTGACGCGGGGGGGGGGACCCAGAGGTGGGGGCTGCCATCCAAGATGGCGGCCCCCACCAGAAATAGGCCGCGATCGGGCACAAATTAGTGCCCGGTCGCGACCTTTCAACTCATGGGTTAACCCCAATACATCGCTGGAAAGGTCAGGCTGTGACCGTTCCAGCGATGCTAGCCACAGCCTTGTAGCCCCTGGTGATGGGGAGATAGAGGGATCCGAAGGATCCCTCCCCTCCAGGCGCTTCCCCTGCTCCGGCGGGGGGGGGGGGGCGCCTGAAACTGACGACTCAGATCAGCGAGGGAGCCGCCGGAGGAGGTGAGTATCTCCCGGGGGGGTTGAAAACGCCGAGGACGTACATTTACGTCCTGCGGCGCCAAAGCCCGCCTAATGCAGGGCGTAAATGTACGTCCTGCGGCGTTAAGGGGTTAAAGAACCATATGCAACTAAAATGACATCAATTGGTTTTGTAATACAGTAGTAAATGTTTCTTTTGTGAATTCTTCATTGACACAATTATTCAACCCCTTAAAGACTACCACTCTGAAGAACAGAGATTCATTCAAGTGTTTTCAATCAGGTATTGAAAACACCTGTGGATGTCACGGAGCAGCAATAAAGCATAATAAGCACCAATTAGGCAGCTTTAAAATGACTGTGATACTCAGCTCCTTCTAGACATTTACTGGTGTGGTTACAAACATGGTGAAGTCAAGAGAATGGTCCAGGAAGACAAGAGAAGAGGTGATTACTCTTCACAGGAAGGGCAATGGCTATAAGAAGATTGCAAAGATGTTAAACATACCAAGAGAGACCATAGGAAGCATCATTCGCAAATTCAAGGCAAAGGGCACTGTTGAAACGCTACCTGGTCGTGGCAGAAAGAAGATGCTGACTTCGACTGCTGTGCGCTACCTGAAGCGTAGAATGGAGAAAAGTCCCTGTGTGACTGCTGAGGAACTGAGAAAAGATTTGTCAGATGTGGGTACTGAAGTTTCAGCTCAGACAATATGGCGCACACTGCGTAATGAAGGCCTCCATGCCAGAACTCCCAGGCGCACCCCCTTGCTGTCTCCAAAGAATAAGAAGAGTCGACTGCAGTATGCCAAAAGTCATTTGGACAAACCACAGAAGTTTTGGGATAGTGTTCTGTGGACTCATGAAAGAAAATTAGAACTGTTTGGGCCCATGGATCAACGCTATGTTTGGAGGAGGAAGAACAAGGCCTATGAAGAAAAGAACACCTTGCCTACTGTGAAGCATGGCGGGGGGGGTCAATCATGCTTTGGGGCTGTTTTGCTTCTGCAGGTACAGGGAAGCTTCAGCGTGTGCAAGGTACCATGAATTCTCTTCAGTACCAGGAGATATTGGATGACAATGTGATGCAGTCCATCACAAACCTGAGGCTTGGGAGACGTTGGACCTTTCAACAGGACAATGATCCTAAGCATACCTCCAAGTCCACTAGAGCATGGTTGCAGATTAAAGGCTGGAACATTTTGGAGTGGCCATCGCAGTCACCTGACTTAAATCCGATTGAGAGCCTCTGGTGGGACTTAAAGAAAGCAGTTGCAGTGCGCAAGCCTAAGAATGTGACTGAACTGGAGGCTTTTGCCCATGACGAATGGGCGAAGATACCCGTAGATCGCTGCAAGACACTTGTGTCAAGCTATGCTTCACGTTTAAAAGCTGTTATAACTGTAAAAGGATGTTGTACTAAGTACTAAGATTGAATGTCACTTGGGGGTTGAATAAAACTGATAATGATGTGAGCACAGAAAAGACATTTGTGGTTATTTCATTATAAATGTTATGTTATATTTGTCTGACCTACACGTGCCTCTTTGATTTAATTGTAAGCAAGATGACTGAATGATCAAAATCAATGTCAAACTGGCCAAAACACTCAATTTCAGTGGGGGTTGAATAATTTTGAACACAACTGTAAGTACAGGTCTGGCACTCCTTATGCAGAATTCTAAAATCTAGAAGGCCCTGAAAACCATAATTTTCAGATTTTACAAATTCCGGATCAGGGGTGCTCCGGACACTTGCTGCCTCTTGGAAACCCGGCTCCCGAGTGCTGTGGCAAACTGTGGTATGCCCTTGGAACTGCAACAGGAAGGTGATCATGGCACCCCCACCGCAATTTCCTTACAGGGTTATTCAGAGAGCGTGAAAAGCAGGAGAATGACTGTTCAATGTGCAATGTGCAATGTGTATATATATATTACACTGAGGGCAGCCGTGTGTGTGTATATACACACAGGCATGTTTCAGACCTCAGACCAGACATGGGGCGCTGTCCGAACGCTCTATCGGCATTCGGACAGGCCCCTGCAGTTTACCGCGTTTCGTACCTTCTACCGAGTGCCGCGGACGCTTGTTGCTAAGCCCCCAGCCGTGATCTCGCGAGATTGCTCCCAGCGCGATCTCGCGAACCCTGAGATCTCGCAAGATCGCGCCTGGGGGCTTCCCAATGAGCGGCCGCTGGAAGACTTTGCACGCGGCGCTCGTTAGAAGGTACAAAACGCGGTAAGCTGCTGGGGCCTGTCTGAATGCTGTTAGAGCATTCGGACAGCCACCCCAGCCCCTCAGATGCCGGCAAGCCAGCTCAATGCTGGCTTCCGGTATTGGGGGCGTCCCTGGAATTAGTCCGCAGTGCCCGCCGGACTGAATCTCAAAAAAAACTACTCGCCCGGCGCCCGGATCTTCATGTCCCGGACGTGGGGCGGTACAATTCCCACACCCCTGGAAGTTTAGAGGAGCAACTAAGGAGCAGGCAGGGAGGGAGGAGTTTCAATTTTTGCAGATCCCTGTGGGGAACAGAATTTGACAGAACATTGGCTCAACTTCTAAATGAGAAGTTACTATAACACGTTATTTGATATTTGTGGGTTACATTGATGGTTCTAAGGGACCACAAGTGGCCCGCAGCCGGCCCGCAGCCATAGCATGAGGTAACTCACTCTGTAGGCTATGCTGAGGTCTCCCTCAAGACTTTTCCACTCTGATAGCCCTTATTCTATTTGACACTGATTGATAGCCTTTCAGGGCTTGTCAAAAGCCTTCCAGTTCATAATGCTGAATCAGCCCTGCAGAATTCCACAATGGGGTCGGCCCCTCATATATCCCTGACCTCATAAAATAAATTTAAGCCTTTTTTTAACAAATTAGGCATTTACTTGTTATAATATTTTTAACGAAACTGCCTTAAATACTGACTTAAATAAACATGCATTTTTAGCTCAATAGTATTTTCACCTTATTTAATCACCAATCATAACAGAAAGGCTGAGCCAGACTGACTTGAGTCTTTTTTGAACCTGTATATGTATGATGATGGTTGAAGACAGAAATTTCTGGCTTGGTAAGGCTTCCTCAAAGACAATTCATGATGGGTGCAGAGTACAGATTCGTGTTAAGGAACCGTAGAACGAGAAAGGATTTTATTTTAATGAGCTGAGGTGACTCTGATTGTGAGAAGGAGAGCAATCAGTCATAGGTCGCATTCTGTTAATTTATATTTTATATGTTATTCTTTTCAGAGCGCTGTCCCTTGGCCGTACAAAGCATGATTATGGAGTAGATATCAAACCCAAGCATGTAATGGCAGCCCCCCTGCAGACATCATTTGCCATTTGTATTCAATTGGATGTAATATCTGGTGTATAATGTTCTTAGATAATGACTTTGTATCCATTATGATGTCACTGAAGTGTGCATTCCTTCCAATTATTGAAGCTTAATTTAATTGACAGGTGAAGGGAGATGCAATCAGTAATGGAGAGCAGCAGTGGGGAGGCCAGCATTTCCAAGAGAAAGCACAGAATGGGGAGATCCTTCACACAAACAAATTTATATCTGTGGTTCTATCAGCAGGATCGTTGGTGACTTACTGTTTTGATTTTTCTTTTTTAAATTAACACTTAAGCATACAATTTTTAATGTTGCTCATTTGACTATACTACAGCAACCAGTAGCCAGTATATAAAATAAATTCCCAGAATACCACTTGTTTTGCCAAGTGCCCTGAACCTGACAAATATACATTGGGGCTGGCATACAAAATCTGACCATAGAAAACCTGTGCTTTGGAGGTGGAATAAAAGTAAAAATTAGGGCTGCAAATAACGATTATTTCCATAATCGATTAGTTGGCCAATTATTTTTTTTGACTAATCGATTTATCAGATAAAAAAAGTTTTTAAAAAATTGTTTATTTGAAAGAAACATTATGTAAAAATTCAAACCATGCCCCCCTCCTTTTTTTCATAAGCAATTTTCGCAGTGTACATAACTTTTCATACGTATATACGCACAGTGCATACTTTTTCGCAGACAAGTTACATTAGCACCTGGTCAGATTGGTGGATTGATGCTGCATGACCGCTTAAGCCCATGTCTGCTTTCTCCCAAAATGAATGCTGCTACGAGCGCTCAAATAGACATGATGATGTCAGCACGAAAGCGGGGTGAGAAGGAGGACACTCCACGCAGCCTTACCACTTTAATAAGCTGAAATGTTCAGGGTGTGTAGACTGTCCCTTTACAATAATTTCATGAACAAACTGAACGAGAGGTGGGTCCAGAGGTGAAAGGGAGTGAGTCTGGGCAAGGGAATTGACCTGAGTATCAGAGGGAGTGGGTTTGGGCAAAAGAGTGTGGAAGGGAGTTTGTAGGAAAGGACCAGACCAAAGGGAGAGAATGGCAGCTCCAAACCAAGGAGTCGTGGCAGGCAGGTTGAGATGGTGGCACAGGACTCCAGCTTCAAGGAAGGACACCAGTGGTACAGTGCCCATACCCAGTGGCAGTATCCTTGGGTTTGTGCTATACCACTACTACAGTTGTAAACTGAATAAAAACTAACTGGTTATGTCTGACATAACCCTAGAACTAAATCATGCCGAGTAAAGCAGCAGCACGTCTTCTCCAATAAGCTCCAAAGCAGAGTCTGAGGTTATAATGTTTAATTCTGTCTGACTCTCTAAACAGTGTGTGCTGTACACAAACTGATCAATCGTCAACCGGTTAATCGATAATGAAAATTAGTTGTAGATTAATCGATTAGTTGTTTCAGCCCTAGTAAAAATAGCTATTTTTTTCTTTTAAACCTGAGAAAATTGGGGGGACGTGGCTGGCTGTGGACGGGCGGGAGGGGACGTGTCTTGGTGGAGCTCTGCTTCATCCCTTCTCTTTGGGGCTTTTCTGATGACTTTATCCACTGATTTTCCCTATTTGAGGTCCCTAGGTGGTTGGCCAACGGGAGTGTTCTGTCCCCCCTCCGGACTAGAGACTTACATTTCAGCTGCTGTTTTTTGGCCCAAGTGTTTTGCTGGTGGCCATCTTGAGGTCTACCTCCTGGCTCCTGTTGGATCCCTGCCTTGCCGATCTTCTGTCTCCCTGGAGAGTTTCGTCCCCAGATGGGTCCATAATGTGGGCTGCGGAGATGGTGGGCCCACATCTCCCAGCCGCTCTGGATGGCCGTGTGGTGGGAGTGGAAGAAGGGCTTGAGGGCTGGCAGCCGGGTGGATCCCTTCCCCTCACAGGAAACGCGGAGGCTGCGATATCAGACCTGGATACCAGCCTGGTGCTGCTGTTGGAGGGGGGCGACAGCCCGCTCACCAGAGGTGACTGGCGTCAGTTGATGGACACGCTGTGGACCTGCTGGGGAGCAGGGGCCCCAAGGGAGAGCGTGATTGAGGCTGCCTCATTTCCGGGCTCTGCTGCTGGCCGTTTGGTTGCTGAGGTTGATGAGGAGTGCTGTGCGGATCCGGATGGGGCGCCGGCGCCATTCCTGGATTCTTTGCCTCCGATGGCGACCCTGACCCTGTGTGATGGAGATGTGCTGGCTGTTTGTGGGTCCCTAGATGATGCAGTGGCTGCCGGGACAGCTGCGATGGATTCCCTCAGGATTCCTACGAAGGTGGCAGTGTTCAGGACTATCAGACTGACAGTTGGAGCGGGTCTATGTTGGCCTTGGTTCCTCGGCACTGTTGGAGCAGTTGAGGGGGTTGCCTGGGGCTGTTCATTTGGTGAACCCCTTGCGGAGTGTTTGCGACAGGTTGGGCCATTTGCCATGCTTTGTGGCTGGATATAGGCTGATGCGGGCTTACCTGTTGTTATTTTTTTTCTTTTCACTCTCAGCCCATTAGGTGAGTTGCGACCCCCTTTGGATTGTCCTTTTTCCCCTTTATTCCCCTTATTTTTTGTTTCTCCATTTCCCCCTGAGGCCTTGAGCTGCCTGTCGAGGACATTTCTGACTTTTTGTTATTTTTATTTGATGATGTCTAGATTGTGTTCTGATTGCTTTTATTCCATATTGCTTTTTTGATGACATTTCCTGCATATGTTTATTATTTACTTTTCTGGTTCTGAGACTTGTAAGATGGACCTGCGCTGCCTATTCTCCGTTTGACTTTTTTGTGTCTTTGCAACAACTATAAATAAAGATTTAAAATAACACATAAAACTGATAAAATAGATCATCTCTGTATGTGTATAGGGAAAACTAGACCATTTTTGCAGTGATAGTTGCATTCTGATACTTTGTTGCATCAGAAACCAACTGGATAAAGCGATGACCTCTCTCCTGTGACTGGAAATTAGTATTTAGCCAATCTGGACTCTCATGACATCCATGGAACAAAGACATGTATCCAGTGGCAGACTAATCAGGGCACCTGGTAAAAATTATGGAAAGTAACCCCTGTGTATCTCCACCATGCCCCTCTCCTGCCTCATCCCTCTCCTCCATGCTCCAGAGAGACACACATGCAGAGACAGACACACACAAAGACACAGAGGAAGAAAGTCAGAACCAGAGAGAGACTCACCTAGACAGAGACACACAGAAAGGGAGACAGGCAGAGAGGCACACACACACAGAAAGGGTCATGGAGAGAAAGAGAGACAAAGAGAAAGGGAAAAAGAGTCAGAGTCATGCAGACAAAGAACGACTCTTAGACACAGAAAGATACACTCCACATCCTGACCACTTTATCTTTTTGAAGTATTCAGGATGTGAGGAGTGACCCCCCCCCACTAGCCAATCTAGTTAAAAAGCTTGATGAGTTGGCTCCACCACCACCCAGAATCACCAGCAGCTGCAGAATTAGAATTTCCCAGCTACCAGTTACTAGATCGTTAATTAGGCAAAATTGCGTAACATTGTCATGATTTCTGAGACCGATCGCGTTAGCTCCAATCCATCGTTCTGTGCAAGCGCTATGGAACTTGCGTAATAAATGTTCGCAAGTCCTGTTGTGGTGCGCAATTTTAATTTCCAACGCTACGCTACACAGTGGAGTATTTAGGTTTTGTGCTGCCCTAGGCCTGACTAAACTCGTGCACCCCCTAATTTAAATTTGACGCACCCCTTCCTGTCAAGGGCACACCTCTTCCTGGTTAATCCCCACCCTTCCTCTTTAAGCTCCACCTTTTCCTCTTAGAGCTCCGCCTTTTCCTCTCTTTATATTAAAAGTGGATACCAAGTGCCTACTTGTATATTTTGTATACCATTTCAAATGTATCTATTGAGATAAAGAAAATTATGAAATGTTTAAATTCAAGCATTTTTACAAAGAACAGCCACGCATGTCAAGTAAACGGGATCACAGCCGCTCTAATTGGTTGAACAATAAAATCCACAGAAACGTGCACTGCATATGAGCGTATCACAGAGCTGCACAGCAATAAAACCCACAGAAATGGGCACTGTGTATGAGCATATCAGAGCTGCACAGCAATAAAACCCACAGAAATGTGCAGTGTGTATGAGCATATCACAGAACTGCACAGCAATAAAACTCACAGTAATATGCAGTGTGTATCACAGAATCCACAGCAATAAAACTCCCAGCAATGCAATGTTTGGTGTGTGTCAGCGTATCAGAATCCACAGCAATAAACTCCCAGCAATGCAATGTGCGGTGTGTATGAGTGCATCAGAATTCACAGCAATAAGGCTGGGGTCAGACCAGCGCACTTTTAACGTGCGTTCTGGCGCACTTAATCACGGCCGCACTAGCAGCAAATGATGGGCAATGACGGCCAATATACGAAGTACGGTCGCACGAAAGTCCGGCCGCGCAACGCAAGTAGAAAACGAACGCATTTTTTCGAGAACGCTGAACCGCTAGTACGGACGTACTGAGTGCGCAGCTGCGGCATAGCGGCGTGTTTGCGTGATTAGGAGATGTCAGACACTGCTAATGTCCGGCCTACATAACGTCCAGACGCAAAAAGAGTTTTATTGACGATCCGAAAGAAATCACGCACGAAAAAAGCGCATCGTATGACCGTTTTCGCGCATTCCGTGAAAAAATACGTTGATTCGTTCGGACGCACTTTTTTACGTTCGCGTGTAAAAATGCTTTCGTTTGACCCTAGCCTAAAACTCCCAGCAAACCGAGTGTATATGAGCACACAGCAATTATGCTGTGGAGCCATCTTGTCTGCAGTGGGGTGACACTGTCAGAGGGTGCACTGTAGCTTTGATTCCCTTCCCGGTGGGTGTTCAGTCCAGAATAGAGTCTGTGTTAACGAAAGGGCGGGCAGCTGCGCACGTGCGTTTCACGTGGTTCAGCCAGTCATGTGGTACTGAGACTCAGAGAAATGGCAGTGAAATGCCCTGATGTTCGGTGGTTTCAATCAGCAGGTTTATTCAGGCGAACCCCATAGGTTTCAATGTTAAAAATATTCCCGTTTTTATGCAATATCTAATAAATCATTTATTATTTTAACCTGCAGTAAAAAGTCTTTACTTATTGATTTTTTTTTTAGTACCTTTTAGTAATTTTTCTGATTTTTTTGGGCAAAATCCCCCCCCCCTTTTTTTTAATAGCGTTTTTTCTTTTTTCTGTAACAGAACTTTTTATTATCAATCATAGGATCTTATATGTAAATTCCAGACATTTTCGTTCAGTAGTTCTTTTGAAAACAGCAGGCCACGGGTTTGCGGTGGCAGCATTCAGCGGCCGACTCCATGCACTTTGGGGACCCTGCGGTGAATGGTGAATTCACTGCAGGGTGGGGAAATTTTATTCTCCTAAGTGCAGGGAACTACAGGAGAATTGGCGTCATTTCGGTGCTCTGTGAGTAACCCATTTAGTGGTGAGGATTTTTTCTGACCCCTGGAAAGTGAAATTGAAAGTGTAAATTAGTGAAAACTCAATGTATCCTTCCTGGTAAAATACTTTGCAAAAGAAAAAAAAGAAAAAAATTTAGGGGTGGGGCCACCCAGTGCGGGCCGCCGCCCCCTGGAAAGTGCCGCCCTAGGCCTGGGCCTAGTCGGCCTAGGCCAAAATACACCAGTGACGCTACACAAGTAGCGCAGGAAGCATAAATTGGCCAGAAAAACCTCAGGAACTTCCGGGCTCGGGAGTCCCTGAGATGAAGAGAAGGAGCTGCGTTCGACGAGGAACAAAAGATGAGTAATGTCACCAAAAATAAGAAATATACAAAAATAATTGGACAGAGGCTGTCAGCAGCCTCTGCCCACTTATTTAAACGCGAAAGAAAGTACTCTCTGCTTTTCAGAAGTGATTCTTTAAACATCAGAATCTATAATTTATCTTATTAATATGTTTAAATATAAAGCTAGAATGTTATCGCTGTAATTTCCTGCCTATACTGTCCTTTTAATGTACGTATTTGTTTTATCGATCTGATTCAGATAACACAGCACTGGATATCTTTCACATTAACAAACATGACTCCTTTTCAACCCAACAGCCAAATAATAAAAGAAGAAACTCCTGAGCGCACTGCATAAGTAATTGAAAACGGTCTTTTCCATATGAAATTATTTCCCCAAGTTCTCCATTCAGTAAGAAAATCGGCTTGTGCACCGATTTTCTTTTTTTTCGGTTCGATTCGATTCGATTTTTCAGATGTTTAAACTTTTCGATTCGGCTCGTTTTAACCGATTTCTGTTTCGGTTCGGCTCAACTCGTTTTTCGTGTACATTTTGTTTTTGGAATATCGACCATTTTTCGTATTTTCGTGTCACTTAGCTCGTTTTTTGTATCGACTTTTCGTGATTTCGGAAATTTTCGTTTTTCGGAATTGTACATGTCTTCGGAATATCGACCATTTTTCCTATTTTCATGTCACTTTGCTCGTTTTTTGTATCGACTTTTCGTGATTTCGGAAATTTTCGTTTTTTCGGAACGTCTGTTCTCCTCGTTTCAAAGCAATAAATTTTGATTTGACACATTTCAAGTCCATTCGAAAATTCCGAAAATATTTTGTTTCGGCTCGGAAAACGTTTCGGATCTGCCATTTTCGGATCTAAAAATTTTCGGAAATTCAGCCGCATCCGAAAACACCGATCGGGAAATTTCGTGAAAATTCCGAAATTCCGAAACCCGAAACGCACATCCCTAGTAAGAGCCCGGTATAGTGTTCATACTATAAATCTAAATGAAGACGACTCTGCGGAACTCTTCCTTTTGATAATAATTTTAAACACATACGACACTATACACCTAATTAATGGATAAATGATTATATGTACGTAATGAGAAAAACATAAGACCTATTATGCACTGTTTATACCTAAACAAATAAGTGATAACTAGATATTAGTGAGACAGTCTTTCAGAAGTCTATTAATAAAATGTACTTTACAACACATCTGCTCTTTTCTGTTTTTTTATTACAGATGATTTGCATATTTTTGTAGACATGAAATTTAAGCCTTTGGGCTCACAAATGCCAGTATGAGTTCCCACAAACATTTTAAAAATAATCATTTATTACGTACTACCTTAAATTTAGCCGCTTCGCTGCTGAGTCATTTCCCTGTGTTTGAGCTCATTTTGACCATGTTTTGCTCATGTTTACATGCAATTCATCCAAACAGGACAGGAAAGGGGTTGACAAACATATAGGTGGACAGGACAGGAACTGGGCTGAACAGAGGATACACTCAAATAAAAGACAAAGAGGGCAGGAGAGGAAGAGGGAACAATAAACAGAAAACAGAAAGAGACTTACTGAAATAGATGGACAGGACAAGGAGGTGGACCGAGGACCCGAAGACACAATCAGTAGAAGTTAATGCACAATATGGGCATCCAGGCGAGGTCTCCATAAAGGGGGAAGCCTATATGAACCACTAATAACCCACAATAGATACCTACCACTTACTAATCGAGATGAGGATGAGGTTTTTCCCAGAGATGGGGGAGAGGAATTCAAGCGAGAGGTCCCGTACATAGACAAATACAAGGGAAGATTGAAAAAGGTGACAGGGTTTGGCCTAAGGACAAGAACCCCTGAGAAAAGACCCCTAAGAGAAGAGGGTGCAGAGAAGGAGTGGTGCAGAAAAGAAAAATGGGGGAGGATGTGGAATCATTAGGAATTTTCAATTTAAGTGGCCAAACACTAACTAAAGGACAAATGGGAATTTTGAATAAGGGTCTTAAATTCATCCCTACTACTAGAGGAAATACCTTCAATAAGTTTGTAGATTTACAGAAATTTAAAAGAAAATTATGTTTAAAAAGGTTTTTCTCTAAAACCCCGTTGGAGAGGCAGGTAATATAAGATAATAAATATGTACATACACAGCTAAAAGAAAAATCAAAATTCTACCCTCACCATATGATCTCGAAGGAGATTGAATCCTTCGGACAAATGGTGCAAATTAAGTTGGAAGACAATATTAGGAAGTTGGAAGCCAATGGGAATTGGAATAATAAACCAAATGTCACATCTCGGCCCTGCCTCCTGCTGGTGGTAGCAGGGATTCCTGTTTGTTTTCATTTTCAGGCTGCAGGCTATCTGTTGGGCTTATTAGTCTGCGGTCACATGACCTGTTCTGCTCTATATGTAGGGCCATGATTTCCCTTCATCCTTGGACCAGGATAGACCTTATTCTACCTAGTTCCTGTGTGCGCTGTATCATTGTTACTCTTGTTCTGATATCCGTGTATGACCTCTGGCTCTTATGTTTGGATTTCTCTCTTGTCTGACCCCTGAAGTATTTCTGATATCCCGT
The DNA here is from genome assembly GCA_009667805.1 of Leptobrachium leishanense. Lineage (NCBI taxonomy): Eukaryota > Metazoa > Chordata > Amphibia > Anura > Megophryidae > Leptobrachium > Leptobrachium leishanense. Next base: position 286,661,799 of record CM019065.1, on the reverse strand, counting down.
GTATGACCTCTGGCTCCTATGCTTGGATTTCTCTCTTGTCTGTTCCCTGATGTATTTCTGATATTCTGTGTATGACCTTCTGGCTTGGATTTTTGGACCTCTCTAGTATTAACCTTGTCTGTTTCAGGTATTATTGTGTTTGTGCATTTTGTAGCTGTTGTCACTCAGCAGACATTTGGCCACGAAGCCAATTTGCTGTTGAGTGGTACTCAGGACCTTATCTGTACTCCCTGGCTGGGAGTGTCTGATTCATCAGTCTGTACTATTGTATCAGTATTGAGTGCTGCCCTGCAGCTTGCACAATTCATTCTGTCTTGCCAAATACCTTCTAGTTCTGAAGCTCAAGTTTTGCTATCCTCTGTATTGTTGGGTGCTCTAAGTTGTCCATTGGTCTCGAAACCTTTGGAGCTTAGTAGCAGTTTAGTTCTCCTGTAATACTCCCTGCATTCGAAGTATAAGTCTGAAGGTATTGTGCTTGATCCTGTTACTGCCTGTTATACCATATACCTGCCCTAAAGGCTTCAACCTCCGCAGATTAAAGGCTCCCCATCACCCTATAGGTGGCTCACAGTTACAATTTCCTGGTCCCATACTAGAAGCTGGCAGGTATGTGTCATATGTATGAAGCTGTATTGAACTTGGTACTAGCTATAATGAAAGAGCTGCAGAGGTTAATGGAGGCTCTGAGCCTATCACCTGCTGCAGGTACGCTGCCAGCCATGTCTGTTTCCACTGGCACGATGCCAGCCATGTCTATTTCCACTGGCACGCTGCCAGCCATGTCTATTTCCACTGGCATGCTGCCAGCCATGTCTGTATCCACTGGCACGCTGCCAGCCATGTCTGTATCCACTGGCACGATGCCAGCCATGTCTATATCCACTGGCATGCTGCCAGCCATGTCTGTTTCCACTGCGACGCTGCCAGCCAAGTCTGTATCCACTGGCACGCTGCCAGCCAAGTCTGTTTTCACTGGCAATGCTAAGCCAGTCATGCCTGTTTCCACTGGCAATGCTAAGCCAGTCATGCCTGTTCCCACTGGCAATGCTAAGCCAGCCATGTCTGTTCCCACTGGCAATGAAAGGCCAGCCATGTCTGTTCCCACTGGCAATGAAAAGCCAGCCATGTCTGTTCCCACTGGCAATGAAAAGCCAGCCATGTCTGTTCCCACTGGCAATGAAAAGCCAGCCATGTCTGTTCCCACTGGTAATGAAAAGCCAGCCATGTCTGTTCCCACTGGTAATGAAAAGCCAGCCATGTCTGTTCCCACTGGCAATGAAAAGCCAGCCATGTCTGTTTCCCCTGGCAAGCAGCCAGTCATGTCTGTTTCCACTGGCAATGAGAAGCCAGCCCTGTTGGGTACTGGTAATGAGAAGCCAGCCCTGTTGGGAACTGGTAATGAGAAGCCAGCCCTGTTGGGAACTGGCAATATGTCACTCGTGATGCCTGAGACTGGCACAGTGCCAGTGGTGTCCGGGACAAGCTGTATGTCAGCAATGCCAGTCGCGCCCATGGTATGCGAGACAGCTGCGTTCATGTTAGGCGAGACAGCTGCGCCCATGTTAGGTGAGACCGCTGTGGCCACGTTTTGTTATGAGGCCAACATGCCTGGATTGACACATGAGACCACTGTGCCCTTGCCCCACAGTGGGTCCAGTGTTGTTCCTACCTTTGTGCCAAGTGTGGGCCAAGAGCCCTTTGTGCCAAGTGTGGGCACTGAGCTCTTTGTGCCAAGTGTGGGCAATGAGCCCTTTGTGCCAAGTGTGGGCACTGAGCCCTTCAGGTCTGTTTCTAATGGTAAATCGCTAGTCATGCCCATGGTGTGCTGTATGGCAGTTGTGCCTAAGGCGGGCAAGCTGACAACTGCTCAAATGTTGTGCGAGACAGCTGCCCCTGTGTTGAGAGAGACAGCTGCCCCTGTGTGGGGCGAGAGAAGCTGTGGCCGTATTCAGCTTAGAAGAAACTGTGTGCACGATTACTCATGAGACCACTGTGCCCTTGTCCCACAGTGAGTCCAGTGTTGTCTCCACCATTGTCAAGCCTTGTGAGGTGGTCACCAAGTCTACGTCTCACTCAAAGAGGAGACAGAAAAAGGTGATCATCCCTAGCCAATCTGGATCCAAAAATTCCACGCTCTGTTCTGGTTCCAGTGATACTACACCCTCTAAGTCCGAGACTGCCTTACTCCGCACAGTTTTCAAGGAAATCCGGCAAGATGATGGCTTGACGGGTACTTTGATCCCCAAATCACGTTGTGTTCCCAAGGGATACATACGGACGCCCTCTGGATCTTTGATGCGTGAGACGCATTGGGTAGTGCTCCAGAGATACCCTAACGCTCTGCGAGGGCTGTTGGAAGAGTCTGATGATTCGGATGATCCACAATATACTCCTCCTGGGGAGAGGTGTAAGACTGGTGTGGTGCCAACTGTACCATGTCCTGACGATGTCCCATGTTCCGAGAGTTTACCAGTCATGCACACACCCTGTACTGTATTGGTCGGGGCCATGTCTACCTGTAGGGTAGTTAAGCCCATGTCTAATGGCAAGGTCACGGTCTCTGGGGCGGACAGTAAGTCCACTGTGCCTAGGGGTTCCACTGTGAGATGTAATATAAAATCTCAGGGCAAGACTACTGTCACCGGATCTGGCAGTACCTCTACTACCTCTATGTTCTGTGGTGTGGACATACCTCCTAGATCTCTGCCCAGGAGACACAAGAAGGTGACTAACCGTAGCCAACCTGGGACTGATGATGTACTCTGTTCAAGGTCCGAGGTACTCATGCCGTCAGGCCCTCTGGTACGAGACTCTAGCCAAGTTGCCGAGGGTTGTGTACAGGCCTCTAATGGTGCGGTGATATGCACAGAGGACCTGGAGGTTTATGAAAGAGCTCTGCTTGCTCAGACACATAATGACTACTCTGAGTCTGATTGGGATTCCAATGGGTACTGGTGACTGTTGGTCTTATCCGTTTTCGTGCCGTCGTCCATGTTTTCTTTCTTGGGTGCCCGGGAGGTCATCCGTAAGGGAGGGGGTTATGTCATGTCTCGGCCCTGCCTCCTGCTGGTGGTAGCAGGGATTCCTGTTTGTTTTAGTTTTCAGGCTGCAGGCCATCTGTTGGGCTTATTGGTCTGCGGTCACATGACCTGTTCTGCCCTATATGTAGGGCCAGGATTTCACTTGATCCTTGGACCAGGATAGACCTTATTCTACCTAGTTCCTCTGCGCTGCATCATTGTTACTCTTGTTCTGATATCCCGTGTATGACCTCTGGCTCTTATGTTTGGATTTCTCTCTTGTCTGTTCCCTGATGTATTTCTGATATTCTGTGTATGACCTTCTGGCTTGGATTTTTGGACCTCTCTAGTATTAACCTTGTCTGTTTCAGGTATTATTGTGTTTGTGCATTTTGTAGCTGTTTTCACTCAGCAGGCATTTGGCCACGAAGCCAATTTGCTGTTGAGTGGTACTCAGGACCTTATCTGTACTCCCTGGCTGGGAGTGTCTGGTTCATCAGTCTGTACTATTGTATCAGTATTGAGTGCTGCCCTGCAGCTTGCACAATTCATTCTGTCTTGCCAAATACCTTCTAATTCTGAAGCTCAAGTTTTGCTATCCTTTGTATTGTTGGGTGCTCTAAGTTGTCCATTGGTCTCGAAACCTTTGGAGCTTAGTAGCAGTTTAGTTCACCTGTAATACTCCCTGGATTCGAAGTGTAAGTCTGAAGGTATTGTGCTTGATCCTGTTACTGCCTGTTATACCATATACCTGCCCTAAAGGCTTCAACCTCCACAGATTAAAGGCTCCCCATCACCCTATAGGGGGCTCACCGTTACACCAAATAATCTAACTACAGCAGAGTATGAAGGGCTTAAACAATTTAGTAAGGATGAAGGTTTAGTGGTGAAACCTACGGACAAAGGGTGGGGGCATAGTGGTTCTTACCGGGGATCAATACCACCAAGAGGCTTGTAGATAGCTGAACGACTCCAATACATACCATAAATTAGAGGGAGACCCCACTAATGAAATTAAAGCAATATTTTTAGAATTTTTACAACAAGGTAAAGATAGAGATATTTTTAATGATAGGGAATATTAGTATCTTAAAGTCGCCTACCCACATATACCAGTGTCCTACTATTTGCCTAAGGTCTATAAACATAAGGGCAACCCACCTGGAGAACCCATCGTTTCAGGAATTAATTCCATTTCATGTAGAATTTCTGAATACATTGACCATTTGCTTCAGCCATTGGTGGAAACAACTCCCGCATACCTTAAAGACACCATCTCAGTACTACAATTAATAAGAGATATTAAGTGGGGAAATAATGATATACTAGCAACCATAATTCCCCACAAAGCAGGATGTGAGACAGTCAAATATTTTTTGATGGTCAGATAAATTCAAACTGGATCAGGTTAATTATAAAATTTAAGGAATTAACTTAATATTAAAGAGGAATTATTTTTGCTATGGGGGTGAATATTACCTGCAGTGTAACGGTACAAATATGGGGACGAGGTTTGCTCCCAGCTATGCCAATCTGCTAATGTCCCACTGGGGAACTAGTGTGGTATGGGCAGGGCATGGCTGGGGACGAGACTTTCTCCTTAATAGATGTTACATAGACAATATACTCATAATATGGAAGGGAAATAGAACAGGATTAGAAGAATTTGTGGTCTATCTTAATAGCAACCAATTAGGAATGAGATTGGATTCCACTATTAGCGAAGAACAGAAAGATTTCCTTGATCTTAATATATACGTAGAGAATGAGGAGATTAAGATAAGATCCCACTTTAAAGAAGTCAACGTAAATAGTTACATCCACATTAATAGCAGCCAACATCCACCATGGTTGAAAGGACAGATGTTACATGTTCGAAGGAATTGTACTGAAACTGAGCAATATTTGATACAGTCTAATTAAGGATTTTAAGGAGAATGGATATAAAGAGGAAGGCTTAGAGGAAGTGCGGAAAGAGGTTCTAGGATGAATAGAGATACTTTTTTGTTATATAGACAACGGGAAGAAACAGGAACAGAGGAAATACCATTTGTACTGGACTATAATTTAGGAAATAGGAGGATCAAAAAGTCTATAGCAAAGCACTGGCCAATTTTGAAGAGTGACTCAGTTTTGGGCACCATTTTACTGGAGAAACCTAAAGTGATTTTTAGAGGAGGCAGGAATATTGAAACCAAATTAGTGAAGACCATTTACGGACAAGCAATACAATCAGATCAGAAAATTTAGTCAGTTTAACACCATATGGTTTTATGGTTGTGACCATTGTATTGCATGCAAAAATCAGGGAGTAAGAAGAGAATAATTAGACAATTCAATGCAGGTATGATGGGATCAAATTTTAAAATTAAGGAATTGATAACTAGCCACACAAAGAATGTGGTTTATCTGCTTAAATGCTCTTGTGGGAAACGCTAAGGCCCCTATTACACTCTTCGCGCAGCGCATTTGCGCGAGGACAAAACCATTTGCGCGGAATCTCGTAGTACGACGTTTGCACAAACGATGCGCGTTATCGTCTACCGCGATTGACCCTGCGCAAACCCAGCGCGAGCGCAAGTTCGTGCGCGCATCCTATACTTAACATTGTGAGCGCAAATGCGTTAGTGCGGATGGTATTACAATCTTCGCGCAAAGTCGTACGAGCGACGTTTGCGCGAATTTTCGTAACGTCTTTGAAAACTTGGTGTTAACTGCAAATATGATAGTTGTGGCCGAAACGAAATAACTCAGCAATCAAAAAAAATACAGCATAGTACAGTTACATATTCTACATATACCCAGACATAAAAAAATTATAATTTGTCAAAAAAAATTTGCTGCAGCACATATACGCAGATTGAGTTTGACAGGCGCAACAACCTAATTTTAGAAAATGGTGGTTCTTAATTCTGATTGGCTGAATCCCGTGAAAAAACAGTCTGCCCACCGATTCCTGCACGCAACGGTCATTTGCTCCCGGCTTTGCGCGTCGGATTTGCGCACGTAAAAAGTTGAAGGATGAAAAACTGTGCTCGGAGCGTACTACTGCGTTAATTTGCGCGTGCTAAAGCATTTGCGCGAAGCGTGTAATAGAGGCCTATATAGGGCAAACATCGACATCACTCTTTTAAGGATCAATGAGCATCTGTGCAATATAACTAAGGGTTACAATAAACATAACGTTTCTCTACACTTTAGGGATGCACATGGATGTAATCCTAAAGGCATAGAATTTCTTGCCATAGAAAAAATTGAACGAGATTGGAGAGGAGAAAATGTGAGGGAAAAATTGATTAAGACTGAGATGCAATGGATATACAGTCTGGATACACTTTCCCCAAAGGGGTTTGAATGCGGACTTTGAAGCCTGTCATTTTTTAATTAATTTTCACCCTCTTTTTTGTTTTCCTCCTTTTATCTCTTTACATAATACATATTTATTTCTTACCCGGTCTCTACTCACCTTTTGTTCAACATTTATATTTCCGAATATACCGTAAGCCTTTATAATAATGTGGTCAAAGCATATTCTTAAAGTATTCCCCCCTTTTTTATTTATTTTTTATATATTTTTTCATATATATATATTGTTATACTTTTTTTATGTTTTAAATGTATTTAAGGCGAATGGGGGACACTCAAAATAAATAAGAGTGAGGATCCCCATATACAATTGTGACACACCTTGATTTATTGATGTATTGATTTCACTTTTTCCCTGTTATATTCCTTGCCAAAAGAGCAGAAAAGACGAGGCGTCTCCAGTAATTATATTAACAATACAGGGTATACAAGCGGGGTGAATGAGAAATTCTCGCAATGGGAGATGCGACGCATGCGATATGGATGAATGTGTATTTTTGGGACGAGAGCATACAGGGGAAGGATATACGTCATCTAAAAGCACCCGGAAGTATGATGAAACGCAGACTGGGAGCTGACCTGCACAGCACCACCACGCCACTATGGAATTAATGAGGGAGGCTATAAAAAGAAAACAATCTAATTTACAGACATTCCGACTGATAAAGCTTGCAGATACGTAAGTGAAACGCGTTTTGGTATAGCACTCATTGTTTTATCTTTTTATGTTTAAATTTTATTAATAAATTAAGGTTTTGCATCTGGAAATCCTTTTTGGAGTTCATTTTACATGTTTTACAACCCATTCCGAGATTGGGTCTACTGGATTTAGGGACCACTGGACATCACTTGACAAGACTTGGTAGCCAATAGGGGTTGGACCCCCCGCAACTTGAAAGTGGTCCAAGGCCTTCCTACGGAGTCACCTTTACCGGGGCACGTGAGTAGGCACTGAATTGATAATATCTAATAGATAACATTCCTACGGGATCACACTATATACTGTTTCTCTTTGAAGCATATATGCAATTGAGTGACTGGAGAAATACATATCAACATACAAGATCGTATTGATGGGAGGAGCCCCCCATAGAGGCTTAGAGGTGTGAAAAACGAGTCTTCTGTCTCCTGTCTTGTTAGTGCCACCACTGCATTTTATATATATTTCCACAATGATTAACGTTAATGCGCGATTGGTATTTGTTTTTTAATATAGGAATCATATTGTAGGGGAATTGGACTGAAATTAATTCTGTCAGACCCCCTGCTGGACATAGAGGGAAGGTCACCCACTTATTGTGGTATAACACTGTATTAGTGTGCGCTCCCATTATGCATTTTATTGCATGTTTTCTGTATTAAGCCGATAGAATGGTCAAAGTCCTTAGCGTGGGGTCGAGGCAGGCGTCTAGCAGAGAGTAGTCAATGTCTTTTGCAGAAGTCAAATAACTCGAAGGCATAAGAATACTAGGAGGCACGGAGGGTAGACTGGAGGGTAGCGAGGAATAAATCACGATGGGTATCCAGGAACACAATGGAGGGTGTCAATGGAAGGTCACAATGGGAAGTCAGGAACACGAACAGAAGGATACTTTGGAATATCATGGCGGGAGTACAGGAACATGAATGGAGGGTAGCAATAGAATATCTTCAGACAAACAAGATGTGCACTGCATGCAGGTCAGATACAGTGAAGGGCTTCAATGCAGAAGCAATCTCCTGAGAGTGGGATGTACCTATAAAGGAAGTTCAGGCCCAGCCCGCACTTGAGGCTGGACATGGGAGAGGAAACCTGGCCTGGGCAACTGAACTCCAGACAAGACAGGGGTAAAACCTGGTTTGGAACCATACATGGAGAAGGGTTGCTGGAGTTTTATTTTGACGCAGCTCTAGATTTGACCTTTTTACGGGGACGAGGGCCATGACAACAACAAGAAAACCCAATGACGTCTCCAACTCATCATCCGTAGCAAAATGGTTATATAAAAATATGTAGTTCTCCCCCCTCCCCCACAAATACACACACTAACACTCATAACATAACATGTTGTTAAATTGTTTTTTAAAGTTGTTTATAGCCATGGGACCCAATTCCAACTAACTCATGAACAGCGGCTTGCAAATCGATAAATTAACAGCTCTATTTCAACTGAGAATTTGTATTAGGGGCTTGAGTTGGAATATGTGGGTGGGGTTGCATTGGTGCTGCAGAAGAAAACTGGTCAGAGGTAGCGGTGCATCAGAGGTGAGGTTTGGATTTCTATACATAACTATTTTAGAATAAGCTATGTTAGAATAGTTTGTTCTTCGTCCTCTTGCCGCAAATTAATTAGCTACTCCTGCACAAAGGAGCACTCTCCACTGAAGAAGGGCCTGAAACTTTGTTTAAATGTTGCTTCCTACTTGCTAAACTCAATTCACTCAGTGGGCCTAATAACAGGTCTATTCACTTAAGGGTGAAGTCGAGAGAAATGGCAGGAAAAGTGAAAAATCTGGTCAAAATAGCCAAATCAGAAAAATTCTTCAATTTATTTAACTTTCCAAATCAGCTATTTGGTCTAGGTTGTTCTCTACTCCTGCCAATTCTCCAGATTTCACTCTTTAGTGAATAGACCCATATGTGTTATAGCAGCACTTCTAGCAGTGCGTTTTAATTTTTCTTGTGTCTGATCTTGCTTCTGGCTAGACACACATGGTGCCTGTGCTTACTATCCCAGTGTATTGCTTTCTTCATTTGGTTCTATTTTTCTGTACGACTTGTAATGCTTCTTAAAGCTGTACCTTGAGAAGCTTTTTAGTGTCTGCGCACTAATTGTGCAGGTGCCATTCTTTGTGGGTTAGGTAGGTAGGAAACACATGGCATTTGATATAAATCGTAAGTTAAATGGTAATTTTTGGGTAAGTAGTGGTTAACAGTTAACACTTCATATATTTCTCTATTAACTGTTTGAGCCACTATAGTTATCCTCTTCGCTACCAAGTAACTTAAAACAAACACAGTCAGGAACCAGTTGGTTTTTGAAAAATTATTTTTACATAATTATACAGTAATACATATTTGGGAATATTCCAAATGTATTTCTTACTGTAAAAACCTATTTGTAAGGCAGAGCTCGCCATCCGGTGTCCAAATGGAGTCATTGCAGTTCTGCGCTCCGTGCAGGATCAGCAAGAGAGATGTCAAAATAGATATATTCCCAGCTGATTTAAAAAGTGTTTTACCTCAGGCATCATGTCCAGGGTGCTAGACCTTTGGAGGCACCTTCTGGTGCCAAAATGCAAACAAAGTTAATTTGCAACAAATGAATTTCATTTGGAATGATACAGCATAGCTCCAAATTGTGTTAACACGATCTCTGGCTGCTGTGTCTGTTAATGCCGATCGTGTATAGATGATCACTCTAGTGAAGAGGTTAGATTGTAAAAAAAATAGTCAAATCAGAGAGTTCTCTAAATTTTTCTTTGGCCTATTGTTTGTGATTCCCAGCTTACTTCACATTTGCCTATGAATTTTTAAAAATGTGATAATAATGGTGCTCTTTTGTGTAACGCACAGCTTTCAATAGAATGAAGTTTGTACAGTAAAAGGGGAGATATTGAAGTTAATTGTTTGTTGGGTCTGATATGTTTCTCCTCCTCAAAAGCATGTGTTAACAGAAAACTAATTGTTGATAGCCGCAGCCAGAACTTCTCAAAATATTCAAGTGTTTTTGAGGCAGATGAAGAATGTCACCTTGAATCAAGGACAGCGACGCTTTAAGGCAGCTGATGAGAGACGAACACTTATTGAACCCTTTATGTACAGCAGCCCCTCCACGGATAAAGACAATGCTCAGAGGAGGAGAATCACAATTCAATATCAAGATAGTGGGAGGGGGGGTTGTACAATGTATATCACAGGATTGCATTAAAATAATTCTTGGGAAGACCTTTTTAATAAAGTGAAATAGAAAATCCATCATATTAATGAGCTGTAAAAGTCTTGCAAAGGTCTGAATCTCAGTACCGACTCAGTACTCAGAATCTGGGGTACCGACTCTCAAGCTTATGTCTTATCGATAGGGAGTGTGGAGAATGGAAACTGCCTGCAATCATAATCCCGCCTGCAAGCTTGCAATCATAATCCATAGTGCTCTAGTTACTAAACTGAGAATTGTGAGCAATTAAGAGAATAGCTGTTGAAATTGTAGGCCAAAACAGCCAACATGGAAAAATTTGCCACCTGAGTCAGCTTGACTGTTCTGACCTAATTTTGCAAATATGCTTTTTATACTTCACAACCCCATGTTTACTGCATAATTCTAAATTAGTCTATAAATACTAAACCAAATGTTTTCAGAACATGCCGTTCTTCTCACAAAGAGACACAAAAAGGCATCATCCTCACATGACGCAATGTCACGTTGTGCACCCATGCGCACTGCACAGGCCCCTAAGAACTGCCTCTGCGTACATGCAGCCTGCACACTCGGCAGCCACTTTGTCTCGACCCAACGGGCACATACCCTGGAGCCAACGGACACATACCCTGGAGCCGGCAGCCCTCAAGGCAGGTGCTCCCAACCTCCAGACGCAGCTACACACAAGGCCCCAGGCATGCCCCTGGGTAAGCCCGGGCCCTCGACCCACGTCCGCACGACCGTTCAGTCCATCTCTGTTTCCTCAACTTTCCCATTTTAACCTTATAGTAGTAGCGAAATGAGGTTACCACGTTGACAGAGGTTTCCCTTCTCAATGGACCTCTTTGTGCACATGGACCATGCTTTACCATTTATCATCGATATACACATATATAAATATATATAGAAATGGAGGAAATGGCGGCACTCAGAAAATAAAATAAAAAAGTTTTATTGAATCATTTTAAAATAGGTCAATATTTTAAAATGATTCAATAAAAGTTTTTTATTTTATTTTCTGACTGAGTGCCGCCATTTCCTCCATTTCTATACTATTTCTGGCGAAGCACCAACACAAGATTCTTTTTGGATACTGGAAGGTGTTGCAGGACTATTGGAGAGAGATATATATATTTATATATATATATATATATATATATATATATATAGATTCATCTACAGTGTTTATCTACACAAGCATGTGAGTAATTTTTCATCACAGTATCACACTATTGTTTCTCTGCTTCTTCCAAAGGAACCAATTATACATATTTTTGTGTAATAATCATATTCTGAAGATGTGGGATATACTGCTGTAGTCGCAGATAGGTTTTGTTTCATTTTTTTTATTATTTTTTTATATTTATATATAGATATTATATATGTACTGTTTGGCATGTGCGATTTATCTCTGTCACTTTAAAATGATACCCAATATTCTATATATTAAGAGGTTGAAATTAGCGCTGTATTAGATTATATGTAGTTCATTATACTATATTAATCCCTCCACTACCAAGCACTTCTTGTTAAAAAAATAATAGCATAACATTTATTTCAAATGTGGGATGTGAAGTTAACAAGTAAGTATAAAGAAAAATAGAAATTGTCGTTCAAAGGTAGCTAAAAAAAATAAAATAATGTAAATTTCATAATTTCTAATTTTTTATGTATTCGTTTATCCTTTACAAAATTATTGTTAGTATGAAAGATTGTGAACTCTAGATGTTGTCCTTTAGCTTGTACAATTTTACCATTTGTTTGCTTTACCATACAGACAGAAATAACTTTTGTGCCAGATACAGTAAATGGGATAAAGATAGATAATAAATATGGTCAGATATCCTGATTATTGGGATTTATAGTGATCATAATGAAATTATTAGCAATGCATCTTCCAAGGAATACTAATATAATATAAAAATAATATCTGTATATGGCATACTGCCTGTGGAAATTACAGTGACACCTTGTATCTGTGTTGTACGGGGATGTTCAACAATTATAACCCCCTGAATCTTATCCCTGTACAGTGTACAGTAATGATTGGCCCCCCAAATTCTCCTTGAATTCTAGCCTCTCGCTGGCTACCTAATGCAGATGTAAAATTTTGGAACTTTTAGTTACAGTGAGATGTGGGGCTGCTCTTTGCAGCTTGTTTTACAGTATTACTGATGGACAGGAGTGAATTTTCACAGTGAATTTCATTTCTCCACATGGGGCACACAAATCATTCCTTAAAGAGACACTACCACTAACATAAGCAGTAACTAGATTACTTGTGCATTACAAATAAAAGTACTTTATAAACCACATGCTGCTGTTTCTTTTTTCTTTGATTGAAGTAATTGCATGTAAAAAGGAATAATAAAGTAAGATTTTGATCTCTTTTTTCCCATTTAGTGTATTTTTCCCACAATGGAACATTTACCAAAAGCTTTGTTTTGTGGCTCTTATTTTTTTTTTAATCTACATTATTTAACAGTTAGTGAGGTGGAAGAGGGAATGTTTTGATAATGTTGCAGGAGGGTATTGTTCTCCTGACTAACTGAGATACGAGATGGCAGCTGACTGAGATAAGACAGGGAGCTTAAAAGACTTCTAATCTATCCCCTGGAGATGTCCTTTGAATACATCCCCCAAAATACAATGAATTGAGTCAGTGGTCGACCCATAGACTCCATTATGTGGCCAATACCACACAGTGAGGAGCAAATGATGTGAAGATACGGGGGGGGGGGTTACAACACAAAAGATCACCCAATGGATGTACCTATGGGCGTCCGCAGAAATTTTTCCGGGGGGGGGACGACAAAATTTTAATGGCATCCATATTCTGCCCTTTTGACAATGTCATGAAGGGAACAGTCATAAAATACAGAGTAGTAATACAGAGGCTGTGAAACATGATGCAAGTCTATTAGAAGAATAAAGGTGTAAGTGTCTGATCTGAGTGTTGCATTTTCTAGTCTGTTAACGCCACTCAATGCACCACACTAGTCATACACCCATGATTAAGGCCCTAAAGTAAGGGTTTTTATAAGGCCATCTCTGTATACACAAACCATAACCCCCCCCCCCCCACAGATACTGGCAAACCCACCAGGCCCCCCACTCCAAACATACTGTACATATATACATATACACACACACCCCAGCCCGTATGAGACAACAGGAGAGGGAGTTCTGCCACCGAGTGTGTGAGCCAGCCTGAAGAAGTGTGTGGGGGCTGGAGCAGGGTCCCCTCTCTTCTTAGATTGTATGCTCTGGAGCAGAGTCCTCTCTCTGCTTAGATTGTAAACTCTGGAGCAGGGTCCTCTCTCCCCTTAGATTGTAAGCTCTTGAGCAGGGACCCCTCTCCTATTAGATTGTAAACTCTTGAGCAGGGTCCCCTCTCCTCTTAGATTGTAAGCTCTTGAGCAGGGTCCCCTCTCCTCTTAGATTGTAAGCTCTTGAGCAGGGTCCCCTCTCCTCTTAGATTGCAAGATCTGGAGCAGGGTCCCCTCTCCTCTTAGATTGTAAGATCTGGAGCAGGGTCCTCATCCCCACTGCCCAGGCAAGGCCCTGCCTAAAGTGCCTGTATACTACCAATATTGCCCTGACCTCTACCTCATGCAAGCTATGTGAATTTAACATAGATCCGCACTAGATTACTATTAATCATTTTGTGTCCCTCCTCCCCAGACAAACTAGACCTAAGATCAGGGGCCTCTCATTAATAAAGACAGTGGCATCACCCTTAATAAAAATGTATTTATTTGAAAATAATCACCTTTTTTCCTGTGTCCAGCATCCCAGGCTGTGGCCCATAGGAGCAGCTGTACCTGCATCGCAGCCCTGCCTCTCCCAGCATGCAAAGTGAGTGGGAGCATGTGGTGGATTGGAGGTGGAGTGAGGATGTGACGCTGGTGCAGCCTAGTGGAGAGCCCAGGAACTGCAGCAGTGCAGTGAATAAATTATCATAATTTAAATCTGCTGATCCAGGGGGGGGGCAATTGCCCCCCCCGCTCCATCCTGCGGACGCCCATGGATGTACCCAGTGACACATATAGAGTAACATATTTTCTTAACTAAACATACAAGAGAAAAACAAAGCACATGTTAGATATCAGCAGCATAAAATAAACCTAATAAGGATACTTCATTTTTTGTTGGCAGTGGCCCTTTAATAAGACATTCAAATGGAGCATGATGTGCTAATGAGTGTTTATGAATGTAATACAATGCAAAACTGAGTTAATTCGACTTTGGTAGCGAAGGTGTTAAATGAGACAAGGAGTGGAGGATATGCTATTGTCTACAATCTCAAGCAGCGCATCTGTCGAAGAATCTCATTAAAGGTTGATAATGGCAATAAACAGCAGGTTTCTCTTGCAAACATAAACATTTTCTGACTTCAGTTACTGCATTTTACGTCTTATCAAATAATTTTGCAGCAGATGATGATATATAGATCTTATTTCTTCCGTTTCTTAATAGCATGTGCAAAGTGTGATAGTGAAAGTTAGCTGTGGGTGTAACCTACTAAGATTCAGTGTCCAGCTACTTTCCCTACATATGGACAGGAATGTGTTAAAAAATGTTTAAACCATTCAAGCATTAAAGGAACACTCTAGGCTAAAAATCACACACACCCTCTTTTTTTATTATATTATACCTATTGCCCTACCTAGTTATTCAGTATTTTTTTTTTTATTGTAATACTTACCCTAAAAACCAGTTGTTTCCAACGGCGGTTTTTTTTTATACTCACCTCCCTCCTCTTCCGCTCCCGTCCTGGTAAATCTTCAACTTGGCTAATGGTTTACGTGAGAAGCGCGCATGCGTGCCTCTCACATAAACCAGCCAATCAGCAGGCTTCCTCCCGGATCCATCTTCTTTGATTAGTGTTACGCGCAAGAGGATGCGCGCAACACTAATCTCAGCCGCTGCCGCCAGTTACTGCGGCGAGTTGGAGACGTCATCGCGCTGAAAGCTGAAAGCGCGATGACGACTCCTACTCGGCAATAGTCGGCAGAAGCGGGAAATACGAATCCCGCTCTGCTGACTGACAGCTGGGAGGGCGGAGTAAAGTCTTCCACGTCTCTCAGCTGTTTCAGCCGATCGGCTAAGCAGAGGGGGCAGCGGAGGAAAAGGGCATACTTAGGACATCATGACCACCTAAAACAGCTTAGGTGGTCATGTTGCCTAGAGTATCCCTTTAAAACAGGTGTTAAGATTGCAAATGGGTTAAATAAAAATACCCTCCTCCTATTTTAACCCTTGCATGTGATTTAACACCTTAAATTTTGTGCCGGCATTTTGAATCTGGCAGGCACATCCAGCAAATCCATTTTCTTTCAATGTCAGAACATTAAGAGCCTATGGCTGATCTTGAATATATGGAGTTGTACATTCCTGACAAGGGCAGGCCATAAGGCAGGTCAGATGGCTGCCTCAGGGCACCCAACCCCGGGGGCCCAAAATCCACGGTGGCTGTTTATAAGCCAAGGCAGGATTAAGTTGGCAGGCCTAAAAGATGTACGGCAGCATAGCAGGCGGCACAGTTTCTTGGCACTCCTATGTCCTGTCTTCCATCCTACCGGCCAGTAGCCATCATTGGCTGCAACGAGACTGCCCCTCGGCTTTTAAGCCTACCTGTCTCCTGGCATACCCCTGCCGTTAAGGGGTTATGTACAATATTATTTATGTTTTCACTTTTTTTGACGGTATGTCTCAGTTAGGAGGCTGTCAATCAGCGGCCAAAGAACAGCCTTCTGGGGGGGTATCAATATGCATTGCACAAGATGAGCAAAGCATGTAGATTAGGCTGGACGTCCACTGGATCCATAGTCGTGCGACCGACTTGGTCGTCAGTCTAGGAACGATATCAGTCGTGCGACTTGGTCTGACGAGGGTCGTCCACTAAATCAGACTAGCGATCAGCGACTATGGACCCAAAAACCACTTTATTCTTTTTTTCTGAGACTATTGCATATTGCATTCTGCTTTTGGAAACACTGCAGTCCTTTGTCTGTGTGTGAATATGGATATGGAGGAGCTGGATGCACTAGTGTGGTGTGTGAATTTTAATCCCTTTGCGCAGCTGAAAAGGGACCTAAAATTCATTCACCCTGTTCCCTCCCCAAACATGGCGAGTCCCACCCATCTCCCATACACAAAATATACATTTAAAAATATATATTTTTTATTCAATAGCGTTTTTAACTCCCCTAATCAACTTCTCAGCATTCATCTCCTTCCCTGATCGTCTGGCTGTCTGAGCTGCATGTGCGATATTTCCCAAAATTTTGGTCTGATCGCTAGTCTGCAGCAGACTTCAAAAGTCGCTGGAAGTCGCAAGTCTGACGCAATGGACAACGGTACATTCACAATAGTGTTGTTGGATTTGTCTGACGACACGGACGACTTTGTGTGATGTCGTTGCACGAATATGGATCCAGTGGACGCCCAGCCTTAAGCTTTTCAAGAAGGTACTGCGACCAGTCAGTCTAGTGTGCCCCCTGTGGGATCAAGCAACAAGTTGTGGGTACATCCCCATATAAATACACCCCATGCTGTTTCAAAAAGCATCCAGTGTTCAAGTTGTGCTATTTGAATATGACAGGCATTTGGAATAAATATTATGCTGCTGTGGAAGAAATGTGCATTCAGGTCACCATATGGACACACTGGTACCTGGGCTTTAAAATATCATGGAGGCCAGTGTGTTTTAGTCTTACCTCCACAGCATCCATCACAATAAACACAGAACACCGTTACTTTTTAACTGTTCGAATGACAGGAATGTATGAAAGGTGCAGTTATCTCATGTGGTAAAGGGTTAAACCTAGATAGTGGTAAATGCAGGTTTTATTAGCAGAGTGAACAGTGATAACGATCTATACAAATCAATTTGCAAAGGAAACAATTAACAGGGGCCTTTAACATAGTATCTGTATAAATAAAGATGTCAGTCTGCATGAAATTGTAGCTTCCTAATTGGTATTTTCTTAACAATTTAGTTCTCATTATCCCTCCCTTCTAAGGAAATATATAACAGACCCCTTTGTTGTTGGGCTGTTAAGCTGCATCTCTATAGTATTATTATATTTAAAATAATGTCTGATGTAATGTTCTCAAAGTGATGCAGTTTTCTTTCTTCAGAATATTACCACAAAATTCATGCTATACATAAATCTGCTTATGTACCTGCATTTCATCCCAACCCAGTCTTGCCCCATTGTTAAATTTCAGAAACGTAATCCATCTGTAGGTAGAGAGCATCAAAAATGTAATAAATGTTATGTACAGGGTTATTCACAGAGCAACAAAATTCCACTGCTCTTTCGTTCCCCGCACATCGGGGAGTCAAATTCCCCAAACCTGCAGTGAATTCAGCATTCACATCAGGGTCCCCAAAGTGCAGGAAAAAGCCGCAACCGCATCCGTAAAAATCACTGATTAGAATGCAACAACCGTCGCAAAACCACCGAAAATAAATCAGAGCGATCCGATAAACTGCCGAAAAAACACACCCAACGATCCGCCACAAAATCACTGAAGGCGTTCAAAAAAACCCGACGATCTACTGCACGAAAATGCCTGAAAATAACATATGAGGTCCTATGAATAATAATAAAAAGGTCTGTTACAGAAAAAAAGCTATTTAAAAAAAAATAATAATAATCGGAAAAAACAATTCGCTGAAAAAATCCTGAAAAATGCCTAAAAAAAATAAAGAGACTGTTTGCTGCAGATTAAAAGAATAAACGATTAAATAAATATTTAATAAAAACGAGAATATTTTTTACATTGAAACCTATGGGATTCGTCTGATTAAACCTGCCGAATTAAACCACTGACATTTCAGTACTATTTGGTGTTCTCTGAATAGGTTAACCATTGCTTTTCTATGGGGAGTTCACTGCCGTTGAACAGCACTGAATTTTGCTGTCAATTCGCCAATATTTGGCGAACTGCCTGTTTTTTGAATAGCCGGATGGCCACGAAATTGGAACGTACGGGGAGATTTACTGTTCGGTGCAGTTTCTGAGTGAAATTGTCTCTCTTTGAATAACCCTGATAGTTTACTAGAAAGTTAAACCATATAGGGCCAAATTACATACTGCATGAGTGTTAACGTTAGCCCAAGTATTTACCGCATATTTCAATCCAATTGCTTAGAGGTTAAGTAACCAGTTAGCGTTTGGTATCTTGCGCTTTTCAGCGCGAGGTTACTGTACTTTGCGCTCCCTATACTTAACATGGGGAGCGCAAAGTGTTAATCAGCATTAGGATTACAAAGTCCTAACGCTGATTAACGTCTGGCTGCGGTTAACATAAAGTTAACCAGAGCCAGGACTTGGTGCTAACGAATTCCGCTTCTGCAGAATCCGTTAGCACCATCCAGAAACCCCCCAAAAAATTTGATATACTCACCTCCTGTCCCACGGCGAGGACCATGGCTCTGTCCCCCTCCTCAGTCCGGTGGGAGCAGGGAAAGACTGGGGAAAAAAGTTCCCCCAGTCTCCCCCTGCGTATCACTACACTGACCGGCAAGGCGAGATCCAGCAGGTCATGTGACCGCCGGCGTCTGCTTCAATGGAGTTGATTCAGCTATTCTAATATTTAATTCTGCGCATACCCTGAGCTCAGAGAGCCCTCAGCTTATTTTTCCTGGTTTTGGAGTACTTCAGATACCAGCGACACCCAATCGTATGAAGGCTTCCTGCATTGAAGCCACTGGATTCTTTTTTAAAGGAAATAAAAGGGTTAAAACAGGAGGTGGATGTTAAAGTTTAACTGCTCTGTTTCCTACCTATTCCCATTTTAACCAGGGCTCGAGTCGAGCGGGAACGCGCGGGAACGGCGTTCCCGCACTTCTCCGACAGCGGGAACGCTGCGGGAACGCAGCGTTCCCGCTGTGGCCCGAGCCCGAACGCTTAACAGGCGGCCGCCGCACATTGGCGGCGGCCGCGTGCTTCCTATTCTAGCGGCCGGTGACCGGAAGTGGAGCCGCTCGCCTGGCTGTTTCCTAGATCCCAGGCGAGCGGCTGCACTTCCTGTCAGCGGCCGCTGAGCAGGAAACACGTGGCCGCCGGCAGTGTGCGGCGGCGGCAGCAGCAGCAGCAGCAGCGGTAAGTTGGGTTGGGGGCATATCCATGAGACCAGGGGGCATATCCATGAGACCTGGGGGCATATCCATGAGACCAGGGGGCATATCCATGAGACCAGGGGCACTATCCATGAGACCAGGGGCAGTATCCATGAGACCAGGGGCATATCCATGAGACCAGGGGCACTATCCATGAGACCAGGGGCATATCCATGAGACCAGGGGCATATCCATGAGACCTGGGGGCATATCCATGAGACCAGGGGCAGTATCCATGAGACCAGGGGCATATCCATGAGACCAGGGGCATATCCATGAGACCTGGGGGCATATCCATGAGACCAGGGGCATATCCATGAGACCAGGGGGCATTATCCATGAGAGTTGGGGCATTATCCATGAGAGTTGGGGGCATTATCCATGAGACCTGGGGGCAGTATCCATGAGACCAGGGGCAGTATCCATGAGACCAGGGGCATATCCATGAGACCAGGGGCATATCCATGAGACCAGGGGCATATCCATGAGACCAGGGGCATATCCATGAGACCAGGGGGCATTATCCATGAGAGTTGGGGCATTATCCATGAGAGTTGGGGGCATTATCCATGAGACCAGGGGCAGTATCCATGAGAGTTGGGGGCATTATCCATGAGACCAGGGGCAGTATCCATGAGACCAGGGGCAGTATCCATGAGACCAGGGGCATATCCATGAGACCAGGGGCATATCCATGAGACCAGGGGGCATTATCCATGAGACCAGGGGGCATTATCCATGAGACCAGGGGGCATTATCCATGAGACCAGGGGCATATCCATGAGACCAGGGGCAGTATCCATGAGACCAGGGGGCATTATCCATGACAGTTGGGGGCATTATCCATGAGACCTGGGGCATTTATATCCATGAGAGCTGGGGGGCAATTATATCCATGTGAACTGGGGAAAATATATCCATATAACCAGTGCTGTGCATATTATTCTTGGGGTTCAGTGCTGTGCATATTATTCTTGGGGTTCAGTGCTGTGCATATTATTCTTGGGGTTCAGTGCTGTGTATATTATTATGGGGGCTCTGTGCTGTGCATGTTATTATGTTATTGTTGGGGCTCAGTGCTGTGTATATTATACTGGAGGCTCAGTGCTGTGTATATTATTCTGGGGGCTCAGCGCTGTGTATGTTATTCTGGGGGCTCAGCGCTGTGTATGTTATTCTGGGGGCTCAGTGCTGTGTATATTATTCTGGGGGCTGAGCGCTGTGTATATTATTATGGGGGCTCTGTGCTGTGCATGTTATGTTATTGTTGGGGCTCAGTGCTGTGTATATTATACTGGAGGCTCAGTGCTGTGTATATTATTCTGGAGGCTCAGTGCTGTGTATATTATTCTGGGGGTTCAGCACTGTGTATATTATTCTGGGGGCTCAGTGATGTGTATGTTATTCTGGGGGCTCAGCGCTGTGTATATTATTCTGGGGGCTCAGTGCTGTGTATGTTATTCTGGGGGCTCAGTGCTGTGTATATTATTCTGGGGGCTCAGCGCTGTGTATATTATTCTGGGGGCTCAGCGCTGTGTATATTATTCTGGGGGCTCAGTGCTGTGTATGTTATTCTGGGGGCTCAGTGCTGTGTATATTATTCTGGGGGTCTGTGCCTGGAGATATATATATATATAATGCGTTAGTCCAGTTGCCAAAATCACGAGTATACCTGTACGTAGTGATACCTTTCACTGATCAGTATAGTGTCCAGTTTACACTCTTGAAAGTTTGTCTTTTAAATGTAAAGTTAACCCAATAAAAATGGTATCACCGGCTCGTCCGGCTATACTCGTGAGATATATATATATATTTTCTTAAGGTAATGGGGGTTGTGGAATTCGTGGGTGAGTTCCCTCACTTTTTTTCCCAGGACTTGACCCCTGATTTTAACCCTCTGGTATCCCTTTAAACTTTTCATTCAAATGACGTGAGCAGTTTCAGCAACATTCTAGGTAAATCCTAACACAGAGCTGCTCTCATCTCACAGAAACGTGATTTAGTGAATCACTCGCTGCTCTCCAGAGAGGCCCCTCTCGTTCGTAGAGACATTTAATAAATCTAGCCCATTTTAGTTAATATGAGCAATGTTTCTGCAAAGTGAGAAAACATAGGACGCCTAAGAAGAGTTGTGGGATTAATTTTCTGTACAGTTTTGCTTGCTTTGTTGCCAAGCCATTTATGGTTCACTGGGGGGAATGTACTATAAAACATCAGACATGAAATATGTTTTTTCTATAAAGCTCTGAGGAGTTTGGAAGGCAAGAAATGCGCAAAGTTTATTCAACTCTAAACTTGTAAATTGCACATTTGCTGTTGCCAATATTGATGATATGCAGATTAACCAAGTCTTGTTCTTCATTGTCCTGCTAAGCGTCCTGCACCCATGTCTTATTCACATAACACATAGCCTTGAAGCAAGGGATCATCTACTTGACCCTCCAAATGTTTTGAAACTACATCTCCCATGTTGCTGAGGTACTTAATAGATTGCCTAAGCCTCATGGGAAATCTACAGGTCTATTCAAAGAAAGGTGAAACTCAGGAGATTGACTGGAGAAGTGAAAATTATAGGTCAAGATAGCCAAACCAGGAAAATTCTCCCTTTTATCTTACTTTCCAAATCAGCTATTTGATCTACATTGTTCTCTTCTCCTGCCATTCTCCTGATTTTCACCTTTCTTTGAATAGACCTGTTGGTACCAATCTCAAGAGACAAGGTTGCCAATCCCAGTCATAAAATTTCAAGTTTGTGGCATGTATTTATCTCATTTCCGCTAAAAGTAATTATGGGTTCCATGACTATTCTTTGTTCCTCTTCCTCCATATGTCTCTGCTGGCTCAATCTAGGGTGAATGCACTCAGTTCCTGTTTGAGTACAGTTCTTTCTTTATTAACGTTATTCCAATGTTAAGAGCGCTAAGCTTATTTTTTTAACACCATATTCCACCCAAGGCACAAGTTGAGATTTTGTCTCGGATGTTGCACCAGTTTACTGTACATTAACATCTCGTTCTTCATTTCAACCTGAAGTTATTATAACAAACTAATGTTTTTCAGACCCTGATGTTAAAAGATTGTGCTTCTTGACAAGCAACTATCACTTAAAGGTAGCTTCCACCTAAAAAAACTCATACTCATCTCAGATCCCCAGTTGCGAGATTGGCGAGATTCACAGCTTCCTCAATTAGTTCCCAGTGTCCCTCAGTGTATCCCACCACCACACGCCACCCGACCAGATCTCACTCACAGGAGCTCTACAGGAGCTTGCGCGAGATCGTGTCTTTCTCTATAGAGTCCTATGGATTCCTGGAGCTAATAACTAAGCAACACTTATAATCAATATTTAACACACACGGGTGGGATTAGTTATATAATAGATATGGGCTGAAAGTGCGCACTCTCAGGTTTAATTTGAGGGTATGTACATCCAAATTGGAGGAAGGGTTTAGGAATTATAGCTTTTAAGAGTAGCCATCCCTCTTTTTCAAGGGGCCAAAAGTAAGTGGACAATTGAATCAAAAGCTGTTTCATGGCCTGGTGTGGGCTACTCCTTTGCGCTTCATCAATTAAACAGGTAAAAGGTCTGGAGTTGATTCTAAGTGTGGTATTTTCATTTGCTGGGAACCTACATCATGCGGTCAAAGGAGCTGTCCATGCAAGTGAAACAGGCCATTGTAAGGCTTCAAAAACATTAGAAATTCATCATAGAGATAGCAGCAACATTCGGAGTGGCCAAATCAACAGTTTGATACATTCTAAGGAAAGAAGATTGCACTAGTGAGCTCAGCAACATAAAAATGCCTGGACATCCACAGAAGACAACAGTGGTGGATAATCACAGGATCCTTTATTGTAAAGAAAAAACAATTCACAACATCCAGACAAGTGCATGACACTCTCCGGGAGGTGGGTGTATCATTGTCAAAGTCTACAATCAAGACTTCACAAGAGCAAATACAGAGGGTTCACCACAAAGTGCAAACCATTCATAAGCCTGAAGAATAAAAAAGCCAGATTAGACTTTGGTAAAAAATGTTAAGATAAATTTAGATCAAATCAAATCATTATTTATAATTACCATAGCTGGAATCCCAACACGTCTGTCATTTCTTTCTCATATATCAAAATAAAGCAAGACGCGCGCATACGCCATGGCGGAAACAACCAAAATCAAGTCACACAAAATGTGCAGCTTTCAGTATGTCTGGCTTGCCTTTGTTCAGCCAGATCTATTTATTAGAATTCAAACACAATTATAGCCAATCAGTAAACAGATATATTTCCACGTCATAGTTAAGCATCACAGTCAGCCCACACATATATCAAATATCTGACTGGACAAAGAGATCAGTTTCTTTCTATATCGGTCTGTTACAAAGTTTTTGCTTGGTAACTAGAGCTTAAACAGGAAGTCTAGTTCTCATCAACATTCTTTGGCTTCAAGAGGAAATGGGACTAATTAGATAATATGCATGCACAGCTTATTAGCTAAGATATATTTTAATCACAGAATATTTAAATATATATATTGATAGAGAAAATTTAAAATATCTATCAATTCCCTCCTTTGATCACATAGCACCTGTCATCACTAATTAAGGGATAAGACAAAACTAGACAATTGAACCCGTTATAGTTGGGATCACAGTGTCATCGCTTTATACCTTTAGGTCATTCTAGATGCTCAGAGGGGAAGAAAAAGTCTAGTACCTACTCATGGAAGGGGAATGGAAAAATCGGAATCAAGGAAGGTGAGGTGAAAATATACTTATCTATATTAAAATCTAGATTCACTCTTCCAGCGAACCACACTTGGAACCTTGGCCAAATGCCTAATCTAGACATTAAATAACTACTTACTCCCATTTCCCAAAATGTACTTCACCGAACAAGAAAGATATAATAACTTGAATTTAAAAGTTAATTTATCTAATAATCAACATGAGTCAGATCTACTGTATATCTGTGTGTTTTCTTATGTTCGGATTCACTCCACAAAACGCATACACACCTGCATTCACACACACTCTCAACAAATACATTCTCATTTTCCTAAATCCAATCCTTTCTCACACTTATCTAGGGGATTAAAGAAAAACATAATATCTCATAATCTAAGACCGTGATCCTTATCCAGAGTGCGAGGTCATTTCAGCCTTAGGCAACATCCCGGCTTGAGACACATAATCATTGAATGTAATCGGAGTTCCCGACATAGGGACTCCTAATCAAGCTGTCTCTATGCGCTGGTTGCGTATTACATGTGACCTTTGACCTTGACACAAAATGTCCATGTTTCGTTCCAGACTAAGTCACTGTGAACTTGGTGACTGTCAGATTTTCTTGTGATGATAAAGATGTGACACGGTATTAGCAAAAATAAAAGAAATAATAATAAGAAAATATGGTATTCCTTCTAAACTTATCCAATCTCTGATACATTAATTTTCAAAAAACATCTAAAACAGCCAGACCAGTTCTGGAGACTAATCAGAAGGACGGGAAGAAAAAAGTGTGGAGAAGGCTTGGAACAGCTCATGATCCAAAGCACACAATGTCACCTGTAAAACATGGTGGAGACAGTGTGAAGGCATGGGCATGCTTGGCTTCCAGTGGCACTGGGTCAATGGTGTTTACAAATGATGTGACAGAAGACAGAAGCAGCCAGATGAATTCAGCAGTGTTTAAAGATATACTGTTAGCCCAGATTCAGCCAAATGCATCAAAGTTGATTGGATGGCGCTTCACAGTACAGATGGACAATGATCCAAAACACACTGCAAAAGTAACCCACGAGATTTTTAAAGGAAAGAAGTGGAATATTCTGCAATAGCTGAGTCAATCACCTGATCTCAACCCAATTGAGCTGCATTTCACTTGCTGAAGGCAAAACTAAAGACAGAAAGACCCATAAACAAAGAACAACTGAAGACAACTGCAGCTAGAGTCTGGCGGCAAAGCATCATAAAGGAGGAAACCAAGGCTTTGGTAATGTCCATGGATTCCATACTTTAGGCAGTCATTGCCGGTAAAGGATTCTCAACAATGTATTAAAAATGAACATTTTATTTATGATTATATCTATTTTTCCAATTACATTTGAACCCCATACAATGGGAGGGGGGGGGGTTGCGTATAAAAATGGTTCCAGTTCCTAAAATTTGTATTTGATATTTATGTTCAACCCCTTGAATTAAAACTGAAAGTCTGCACTACAAATTCATTTAGATTGTTTAATTTTAATTTTATTCTGGTGGCATACAGAGCCAAAAGTATGAAAATTGTCCCTGTGTCCAAATATATACGGACCAAACTATATCACCCTATCAAACACTCCCCTAGTCTTCAGCCCTTCAAGAAATCCCTCAAAACCCATCTTTTCAAATTGGCATACCACATCACTGATGCAACTCATCCCTCTACTCACCCACTCACACGATTAAAGCAGCTTAAATTGCCCCACCATTGCTGAACCACTGGCACTAATGATCCTGTTGTCCAGTAAAATTCCCCTTGTCTTCCTCAACCCCAATCCCTCTAGACTGTAAGCTCCTATGAGCAGGGCCCATATATCCGTTTATCTGTATCTTGCTCCCTTTGGTTATTGTAAAGCGCTGCGGAAACTGGTGGCGCTATATAACTGATAATAATAATAATATATTTAACTCGGTCATGTGTGGTATCATTGGAAAGGCTATTGTTATAGTGCCACCTCACTTACCCTCGTGAAGTGTATAGAATGGTGATATAGGGGTCCACAGTATGACCAGTTCATAATTATGTACTGTGTCATCTCCTCTTTATTTGCTCCTAGTGTCGTAATCACTGTTCACTTTTTAAGTAAAACCTAACAATTCCACTTCCTTAGAAAAATAAAAATGGAATGATTTATTTAATTTTATCAGTCTTTTAATTTTACACATTACCTAGTCATGTTTGGTATCATTGGAAAGGCCAGAACCTGACCTGCCCAATGAAACATGAATTGACTGTGTATATAGCATGGAGACACAAGTCGCAGCAGTACATAACAAATGCATTGCGTCATCACCTCCATACTTGCTCTCGGCATGGGAAATGTAAAAGTGAGCTATTGCAGCGGCATTGTCTACTTTAGAACTGAAAAGTAGACAATCCTGCAGTTTTAGAACAAATAAAAAAAAGGGAGTTTTTTAAATGTATTCACTTAATTTCACACAATACGGGCCCTATTACATGCTTCGCACATTTGTTTTGCGCGCACGCAAATGCACATTTGCGCGAGTGCAAAACCATTTGCGCAGAACGTTGTATTACGATGTTCATGCAAACGATGTACGTAATCGTCTACTGCGATTGACCCTGCACGAACGAATTTTCCTGCGTGCATCCTATATTTAGCATTGTCAGTGCAAATGCATTCGTGCGCTGGTACGCGGATGGTATTACAATCTTCGCGCAACGAACATTTGCGCGCATTTTTGTAATGTCTTTGAAAAGCAGGTGGTAACTGTAAATGTGATCGTTCTGGGTGAAACAAAATACACCAGCACGAAAAATAAAATACAGCACAGTACAGTTACACATTCTACACATACCCAAACATTAAAATTTATAAATTGTGTCATTGTTACTTTTTTTGGCTGGTGGTTGTTAATTTTTTTTTTTTTTTGTAAATATTTTATTGGAAATGGGTGATTGATCTTGGCTGAATCCCGTGACAAATCTCGTGACAAAACAGTCTGCCCACCGATTCCTGCACGCAACGTTCATTTGCGAACGGCTTTGCGCGTCGGATTTGTGCACGAAAAATCTTGGAGGAAGAAAAAATGCGCTCTGATCGTAATACTACGTTAATTTTCGCGCGATAACGTTTTTTTCGTGCGCAAAAAAATTCCGCTGCGTGAGCGCAATTGCGCAGAGAATGTAATAGGGCCCTACATGTTTGATATCATTGAAACTCTGGCATTTATAATGACTCCTCATCTGACATTGTAGGTTGCACAGAACTGGAGATACAGAAATCCAAAGTTCCCTGCATCTCATGTAATGGGATTTCCCTGCCAGGCAGGGGGAATCCCAGTTTCTGATGTGTGATGGGTTCTGTGGGTGGAGGGCATCCAAGATTTCAGCCCGCCGTGGTTTAAACCCCGGAATGGTACCAAGCTGGGGCTCAGAGATGATGGGCTCTATTACATTCTCCGCGCAAATTTGTACGCGCAGCGCAATTTTTTTTGCGCCCAGCGTTAAACGTTAGCGCACGTAAATTAACGCTGGTATTATGATCTGACGCATTTTTTCATCCGTCAAAAAATAACGAATGTTAAAAAAAGATGCGCAAAAACGCACGCATTAACGTTGCGCGCAGAAATCCGTGGGCAGACTGTTTTTTCACGCGATTCAGGCAATCACAATTAAGAACCACAATTGTCTCCCGTTCAGTTTTTGCGCCTGCCAAAATCAATCTGAGTATATATGCTGCAGCAATAATAAAAACACGCCCAACCTCTCAATTTTATTGTTTGGGTATGTGTAGAATGTGTAACTATACTGTGCTGTATTTTTTTTTTTGGGCTGGTGTATTTGCTTTCGGCCAGAACGTTCAGATTTGCAGTTACCACCAGCTTTTAAAAGACGTTAAAATTATGCGCACAAACGTCGTTCGTAAAAATTTGTAATACCATCGATTGTAATACCATCCGCGTACCAGTGCACTAACGCATTTGCGCTCACAATGTTAAGTATGGGATGCGCGCATGAACTTGCGCTTGCGCAGGGTTCGCGCAGGGTCACTCGCGTTAGACGTTAACGCGCATTTTGTGTGCGAACGTCGTAATACGACGTTCAGCGCGACGGGTTTTGCCCCTCGCGTTAATGCGTTTTTGCGCACGTGCACATTTTTGCGCGAAGAGTGTAATAGAACCCGATGTGTGGAGCATCCTCCTAGTTCCTAGGGGTTAAGTTTAACAGTGTTGACAACAGTAAACTGAAATCCATTATGGCACATCCAACGCTGCAACAAAATTGTAATATTGAATATAATATATCTTGGTCTGCAGAATTAATTTATGTGAAAAATTGTTCTAGCAACTGAACCACATTAACCTTTTTATCCTAATGTAAAAGAAAAAAAAAAATGGTCATTTTATTTTTTTGCCATACGTTTTTTAAAATGGTAGTAATAAGGTTCATTCAATAGAGCGCGTCCTGTTACCGGAGGACCAAAATCACATTGATTTTCCGAAACGTTCCCGTCACTGTAGAAACCCCGCAGCTGTTTGTTTTGTCCCCTGAAGATAAAGGAAAATAACAAATCAGTGGCCACAGAACTTTACAGCATGAATTTAAATTATAATACTTTCACAATAATAAAGTCAATGGAAAGCGGTTGCTGAAGTCTGCCTTGGCTGAGTGCGGTAATGGAAGCAATTTTGTTAATGGAATCTTCTTGTGGAACAACAGGCAAGCCGCTCGGTCAGAGTACTTGAATAATACAGCCTTGTTTCTGTCTAAATCTGACCATTTTTCATAGTGGCCAGTCACTAGTTCCAGTGTCACCTTGCACAGATCTACATTTCTGGTATCTATAATAAAGGAGACGTGTTATTTTGAGAGAATCATTTTTCTTTCTAGCACTTAAAAGGTGCTTTCGACCACTATATTCATTTTTACATACAATAACACATAATACTGCTTATCTCAAACACAGATATTTTAGGCTTGTTTTTGAACAACTTCAGAAATTATATATATATATATATATATATGTTACGGTTAAAGCCCGAAGTGCGGTTAATCCTAGGATTACCCGGTTAATCCCAGCATTACCCAGGCGTCATTAGCAAAAATCCGAAGTGAAATTAAATTTCGTACTTTACCCGGGTAATCTGCAAAATATCCAAACGCCTCTGGGTGCTCCGCTTTTCTTGGGTTTTTAGCAGGTTACATTTGACTGAATTCCGAGGATTACCCGGATAAAGCTGCAAACTGTTATCTGACTGATAAGTAAATAGTGTTTTTTTGTTATTTTTAATGAAATTGTATCCACAGTCACAAACCACACTAAATACCCTTCATGTAACTCTGTGCATTAATTGTCTGAAAATTTATTTATGAAGATAAAGATATTATATAAAGAGTAACCTGATGGTTATTATGTTTTATAAATGATATATAAGCACATATGACACATAATAGAGATCATGTAACTCTTTAACATTCATATAAGAAATATATCCTGTTACTCTGTTTATTCATTATATCCGCAATAATGTTTGTCTTTTACCTTTTTCATTGATAATATCCATAGATAATAGCAAAATTCACTTTTACCCAAGCGGGGCTGGATGCTCTGCAGATTACCCAGGTGAAGCTGTGGATAGTCCTTAGATTACCCGGGTGAAGCTTCAGATTTGCACATTATCCGGATAAAGTGCGAATTTTTCAGCTCTTCCAGACCGTTACCCAAGGGCAGTTGGTTAGTCCTAAAATTACCTGGGTAAAGTCTTAAATTTTCATTTTTTTACAGCTTTTGCAGCGGTTTTGGGTAATGTCAGGATTACCCGGGTTATCCTAGGATTAACCGCACTTCGGGCTTTACCCGTAACATATATATAATTGTTACTGAGATTTTTCTGCACTGGGCCATGTATATTTTGAAGGAGAGTGCTGGATACAGCCAAGGTATTATATATATATTGTGATAAAGTACACGTTATGGTCTGTGACGGGGTGTATATTCCCTCTAAACTGTATAGGGAGGGATATGATATTTAGCTCCAGGGGGAGCATTTGTACTACATATGGAAGCCCAAGAGTTTCTTTTACTCTCCACACACTGTTCAGCTGGAAGTAATTTAGCAGCAGTGAAAAGAAATCACTGCCTGCTTTTTCACTCTGAGGGAGGTGCCCGTGTGGAGAGAAGCAAAGTGTTTTGGTTCCTGGCAGAAGCTTGATTGCTGAAACATAACAGTTCTAAGGTTGGTGAAACCTATGTTTGTTTAGTTTAGAAAAGAAGCCCTGATAGTAAGGGACCTTTAAGTGAGTCAGCGCTCAAAGGAGCTATAGTTTGCTTTTTAGGGATGTGTTTGTTTTGTTT
This sequence comes from Leptobrachium leishanense, assembly GCA_009667805.1. Classification (NCBI taxonomy): domain Eukaryota; kingdom Metazoa; phylum Chordata; class Amphibia; order Anura; family Megophryidae; genus Leptobrachium; species Leptobrachium leishanense. Next base: position 286,631,298 of record CM019065.1, on the reverse strand, counting down.
TTGAATGCTGACACTGCTGCCTGCTAAACAGCAGTTAATTCAATAAAGAACTTGTTTATGAAATCCCAAGAGGACCGTGCTTTCTTAAGTATATAACACCCAAGGCGGGTACAAGGATTACAATATATATATATATATATATATATATATATATATATATACAGTTGTGTTCAAAATTATTCAACTCCCACTGAAATTGAGTGTTTTGGCCAGTTTGACATTGATTTTGATCATTCAGTCATCTTGCTTACAATTAAATCAAAGAGGCACGTGTAGGTCAGACAAATATAACATAACATTTATAATGAAATAACCACAAATGTCTTTTCTGTGCTCACATCATTATCAGTTTTATTCAACCCCCAAGTGACATTCAATCTTAGTACTTAGTACAACATCCTTTTACAGTTATAACAGCTTTTAAATGTGAAGCATAGCTTGACACAAGTGTCTTGCAGCGATCTACGGGTATCTTCGCCCATTCGTCATGGGCAAAAGCCTCCAGTTCAGTCACATTCTTAGGCTTGCGCACTGCAACTGCTTTCTTTAAGTCCCACCAGAGGCTCTCAATCGGATTTAAGTCAGGTGACTGCGATGGCCACTCCAAAATGTTCCAGCCTTTAATCTGCAACCATGCTCTAGTGGACCTGGAGGTATGCTTGGGATCATTGTCCTGTTGAAAGGTCCAACGTCTCCCAAGCCTCAGGTTTGTGACGGACTGCATCACATTGTCATCCAATATCTCCTGCTACTGAAGAGAATTCATGGTACCTTGCACACGCTGAAGCTTCCCTGTACCTGCAGAAGCAAAACAGCCCCAAAGCATGATTGACCCCCCGCCATGCTTCACAGTAGGCAAGGTGTTCTTTTCTTCATAGGCCTTGTTCTTCCTCCTCCAAACATAGCGTTGATCCATGGGCCCAAACAGTTCTAATTTTGTTTCATCAGTCCACAGAACACTATCCCAAAACTTCTGTGGTTTGTCCACATGACTTTTGGCATACTGCAGTCGACTCTTCTTATTCTTTGGAGACAGCAAGGGGGTGCGCCTGGGAGTTCTGGCATGGAGGCCTTCATTACGCAGTGTGCGCCGTATTGTCTGAGCTGAAACTTCAGTACCCACATCTGACAAATCTTTTCTCAGTTCCTCAGCAGTCACACGGGGACTTTTCTCCATTCTACGCTTCAGGTAGCGCACAGCAGTCGAAGTCAGCATCTTCTTTCTGCCACGACCAGGTAGCGTTTCAACAGTGCCCTTTGCCTTGAATTTGCGAATGATGCTTCCTATGGTCTCTCTTGGTATGTTTAACATCTTTGCAATCTTCTTATAGCCATTGCCCTTCCTGTGAAGAGTAATCACCTCTTCTCTTGTCTTCCTGGACCATTCTCTTGACTTCACCATGTTTGTAACCACACCAGTAAATGTCTAGAAGGAGCTGAGTATCACAGTCATTTTAAAGCTACCTAATTGGTGCTTATTATGCTTTATTGCTGCTCCGTGACATCCACAGGTGTTTTCAATACCTGATTGAAAACACTTGAATGAACCTCTGTTCTTCAGAGTGGTAGTCTTTAAGGGGTTGAATAATTGTGTCAATGAAGAATTCACAAAAGAAACATTTACTACTGTATTACAAAACCAATTGATATCATTTTAGTTGCATATGGTTCTTTAAAGAGTCCTTGTAGGATTTCATTCTGAATACAATTACAAATGTACACTAAATTCCCTAAAACCCTTTACAGCATTGGGGGTTGAATAATTTTGAACACAACTGTATATACACTGCAACTGGTCATCATGCCTAGCTCCTAGCTGATGAGGGTCCAATAAACCTGAAACAGCGCTGTCCTAGGAGTGGCTTTGACCAGTTGCATAAACCTTATCTCTGCTAGAAAGCCATAGTTTGGCATAGCACTGATTTTAGGGTTCTGTGTAATAACAGACCCAGGATGCATAAAAGCGAGACAGTGGTCATTTGCATATCCTACGCAGAGTTCTTTGCTGCACATGGGAGTGTAGCACAGGAGCTCTGGGATGCAATTCTTTGAATTGCTACGATGTGCAAGTGGCTTCTGCAATAATAAACAAACTATACATATATATATATATATATATATATATTAAAAAAAAGACAAATATGGAGAGCACTCAGTCCGTGAAAAGGAATTTAATTGCCCAGGTGCTATCCTCAAGGATGAATATAGAAAAGCCAGGTATAGGAGCACACTGGGGCTTAAGGAAAAATAACAAACTTTATTGAATAGAATCCAACGTTTCGGTTCCTAAGAATCTTTGGTTCTTAGGAACCGAAACGTTGGATTCTATTCAATAAAGTTTGTTATTTTCCTTAAGCCCCAGTGTGCTCCTATACCTGGCTTTTCTATATATATATAGTGTGTTTAATATTGCAGAAGCCACCTGCACATCATAGCAATTCAAAGAATTGCATCCCAGAGCTCTTGTGCCACATTCCCCATATGCAGCAAGGAACTCTGGATAGGATATGCAAATGACCTCTGTCTCACTTTTATGCATCCCGGATCTGTAATTACACAGAACCCTAAAATCAATGCTATGCCACACTGTGGCTTTGTAGCAAAGATAAGGTTATGCAACTGGTCAAAGCCACTCCTAGGACAGCGCTGTTTCAGGTTTGTTGAACCTTCATCAGCTAGGAGACAGGCATGACCAGTTGCAGTGGATGCTTGGACCATAGGTAAGTAAGTGTCTATAAGGGTTGTGGTGAAGGACTAAAAGTGAGATAAAAAGCCTCCACACTATAATAAGTGTGTTTAATATTGCAGAAGCCACCTGCACATCATATCCAGAGTTCCTTGCTGCATATGGGAAATGTGGCACAAGAGCTCTGGGATGCAATTTTTTGAATTGCTATGATGTGCAGGTGGCTTCTGCAATATTAAACACACTTATTATAGTGTGGAGGCTTTTTGTCTCACTTTTAGTCCTTCACCACAACCCTTATAGACACTTATAGATATATATATATATATATATATATATAAAAATCATGAGTATAACAGTACTTAGTGATACCTTTTTTATTGGACTAACGTTACATTTAAAAGACAAGCTTTCGAGAGTATACCTTTCTTCAGGTCGGGAAGCTTTACTAATCAGTATCCTAGAATTGAATATTAAGACATTAAGGAGCACATGGGTGGGGGTTAGATGTCGTAAATAGTGAGAGTCAAATGGTATGTTCAAAATGAGAACATACCATTTGACTCACTATTTACGACATCTATCCCCCACCCAGGTGTCCCTTAATGTCTTCTTGTTCAATACTAGGATACTGATTAGTAAAGCTGCCAGACCTGAGGAAGAGAGGTTACACTCTCGAAAGTTTGTCTTTTAAATCTAACGTTAGTCCAATAAAAAAAAGGTATCATTACGTCCTGCTATAGTTGTGATTTTGGCATCTGGACTAACACAGCCTATCTAATATATATATATATATCTACATACAGGTAGGTCCATATATATTTGGACAGAGGCACAATTTTAGTTTTTTATAGGTATTTACCAAAACATATTCAAGCTATAGTTAAATAATGAATATGGGCTGAAAGTGCACACTCTTAGATTTAATGTGAGGGTATGTACATCCAAATTGGAGGAAGGGTTTAGGAATTACAGTAGCCACCCCCCTTTTCAAGGAACCAAAAGTAATTGGACAAATGAATCAAAAGCCGTTTCATGGCCAGGTGTGGGCTATGTATTTTTCCATTAATTAGAGCCGAATACTAACTGTACATTGCACCAAAAAGTAATAGGAGTAGAGCGTGGCACTGATTTTATGTGTTATTAACATATTTTACTAATGTATGGTACATAACCTTGTCCCTTGAGCTGTTTTGTAACAACATCTCCCACAATAATTAGCCACTTATTAGGTCTACAGTGCCTTGTGGGAAATGTAGTTCCAAATCATATGTAGGGTGTGTTGGAGCACCATTGTACTAATGCCATAGGAACAGGTTGCTCATGCAGACACACATGTCACATTTGTCATTGCAGACACACATATCAGCACATCCTAAAGCACATTATTTTCTGTACCTGGATAATTTTGTGTCTTCACAGCTGACATGGTCAGGTTGATAATGGACAGTTAAATCATTCATGTAGTTTATTTTTCTCCTATTGCACAGTGTGAAAGGTAAGATTATGTAATATATTACATAACAGAAACAATACAATTGCTGGCAATCACTTGACAAAATCAATGATAGTGTTTATGTTTTGGGTGACTACTAAGGAGTATTTCAATGAAAATGTTTACTTAATGACACATATACACTTGGAACTTACTCATGCTGCTTTCTAAGTCTAAAGCACACTTAATCACATAAATTGCATATCTTTCCAAAGATTTGTGTTAATTAAAGACAGATTTCTTGGATTTCGTTGCCCTGTCTGTGACAATCAAGACTTTTGGTCTACATGTGATTTGTAGGGTGTGGTTATGAAGGGGTCAACAGCTCTAATTCCCTGGACTTAAGTCTACTCACTAAGGGGTCCTCAGGTACTACAAACTAACCCCAACAAACCATACTTATACTACCCCACAATTCCATCACAATTGCTGTCAACCCAAAACTTTAATGTTTGGTTTCATTGACCTTTAACGTGTGCCAACTCAAACCATGTTCCACTTTAATATAATCTGAATACTCAAAAACACTGAAAACCAGTGTTATCCTCTAGGGAGGATGGTGAATCTACTAAAGATAGGACAGATCTTATAGTGAGAGAAAGGGGGGGGTGAGGATCCTGAGGATGAGCAACAGCACTAGTGGCCTGCTCTACGGTGGGTGCCCGCTCAGGTCTCACAAGGTTTTAGCTTGCTTGTGCCATTACAGAGATCGAATAGGACAGATCTTAGCTGGTTTAATAAAGGAAAGATGACAGTGCTTCGAATAAACGTCAGGATAAGGAAGATATTACTACTAACTCTAAGTAAGGTATTACTACTAAGTCCTAGCGCTAATTACCGCACCGATGGGTTAACACAATTTTTAGCGACACCTAAAAGCTGGTGCTAAATGATTGCACTTTAGCAGACTGATTTAGCACCCCCTAAAAAACTCCTCAATAAACCCAATACTCGCCTCTCATCCCACAGCGAGAACAGTGTCCCGATACGCGGCTTGTCTTGGCCGCAAGCAGAGTGAGACTGAGACAGAGGACAAATAGTCCCCGGTCTCCCCTCCGCTATCACTCAGCAGTGCTGCGCGATTTCATGGCCCAGAAGCGCAAACCTCCATGGAGTCCTATGCATTCCAGGAGGTGATACATGCGGTGGCGTGGAAGCGCTACTGCGAGTATCACTGAGGGTATCGCATGGTTCCGGGGCAAGGTGCCGATGTAAGGTCTCCACCGGAATCTAAAGCTAAAATGGGGATGCTACAGAGAAACCTGCAGGTTCAGGTGTTCCACGTTAGCGTCCCCATTTTAGCGTTAGGAATGTAATCAAGCCCTTTCTGTATTATTCCAGGATCTTTTATCTGTCTTCATTCATGTCACCAGGTCACATGGTTGAATGGGGGAGTGAACATCCACCTTATGTCTCCATCCATTATGTATGTTAGTCCCCAGTGGATTTCACTTGTATTCCAAATATGCATCACAGAGCATGACAGTTTACATTCCACTTCAAAAATAATATTATATCCTGGCAGGCAACCTGCGGTTATCCTTCAGCATCCACTTAATATTTAATTTCCTCTTATTCTTTATTTCAAATGTGCTATTATTTGGATTGTTTTTAAAGTAGAATAATGCCATCTTTTGACAAATGAAAGTATAAAATCATACAAACATTAAATTGTAGGTGTTTTACACAATTTTCAAATTTTTAATAATAAATGTTTCCCAGGATTGTCCCCAACTGATCAACTGCACTATGTTGTTGATGAGCCCATGATAAAGGAGTAAGTACGAAATGCATAGCCATAAAGCATGTTGGAGTTTTAATTGTATCTTTTTGTTTTCTTACTTTATTTAGGGGTTTTAGTCTGCTATCTATTTCCAGAATGATTTTTTCCTTCATAGTCCTACAGATCGCAGTGGACTTATTGTTCGTATTGAGTATTGGAATCCATTATATTCAGTTTTAGCATAGTTTTTGGATTGGGTCCATAGCCAGCCGAAGTGACTCATTATTTCACACATGGTCCAGGTTGACTTTGTTTCCTTCTGACTAAAAAAGGATGAGAAGGACAGGCAGCTATATATGTGGAGAATAGAATGAAGGAATGCTAAGTGTAATAGTGCCTTGAATGCTTAATGGTGTAATGAAGAAATAAATAAATAACAATGCTGTAGGTATATAAGGGAGTCAAACAATATTCCCATCAAATATTGCATATGTATATACAGAATAAATGGCATCACTCCCACCCATGCTTAAAGCAGAAAGTGCATAGTGTAAAAAATATTTTCCTTTTTGCAATACAGTGGTGTAATAAAGTGCTCACGTGCAAGGATAAATACAGATAAATACTTATTTTTTTCTCATATAAAAGTCATTGTGAATCAATTCTGTGTTTTCTTAAAAATAAGCAGAAAAAACAGAACTCATAGTGCAGTACAGTCTGTGATATAAAAAGTGCAAGCTGATGAACTATACGGTTTCAACTCACATGTTGCAGAGCCTAAAACACCGACTCTGTTAATTTCATGTCATGTCAACTCTGGGGTGACACAGCACTATTCAGTGGTTCCATCTCCTGGATTCCTCGGAGTAAGTACAGAGAACCTTATAGGGTACTCACATATTATGATATCATATATAACAATGGGATTAAGGACACTCACCGATGTTGGAGCCTCTATATGTACCGGCTCTGGTGTTTGCGTTTTGGACATTTATTTAGGGTAATGTCCTCCTCCTTCTTTGCTCTCTGTGTTGCTGTAAACTGTCAGTTTTACCATTATGATGCGCAAAATAAGGCAGTTGCGTAGCTGAAGACATGCATAATGGATGAAAGGGGAAAATTCTGTTTGTTAAACTTAACCAACTGGTGTCTTCAGTGCCCGGACGCTTAATAAGTGTTATTAAAAGAAAAGGTGATGTTACATAGTGGTAAAAAGTCAACTGTCCCAACTTTTGTGGTTTGTGTTGCAGTCATCAGATTTTTATTTTGAGAAAGGATTTTACCAGGAAAGATACATTGAGATTTCTCTCATTTTCAAGTATGTCGTGGGTGGCGAATTATGTATGGTTAGGTGTCTTGCCCAAGGACATTTACTGGAGAGGTGTGTCTTCACAGTTTCTTTCCATGGTTATAGAGCAGTGATGTTACCTCTACTCCACCCAGCCGGCATTTGAAATTAATCTGTATTTTTAAAAATGCATTTAATTCATTGAGCAAAACTTCAAAAATGTTAATAATGTGTTTTCAATATAGTACAGGGTGAACCGATTTCTCAATTGACACTTTTTGTTTGTTTTTTTGCACTGTCCATACTGTCCCAACTTTTTTAGAATTGTGGTTGTAAGCGTTGTCTGTTCAAACAGGCTTTTCTTCTTCTGGCTCAGAGTTTGAATTTTGTCAATTAGATTAACAGGGTTATCCAAAGAGATTCGAAAAGTCACCGCACGTTCGGTGACTTTTCGTTCTCTTCAATTCGGTTCCTTTTGCCGATTGCATTTCGGTGACCCTGCGGTGTATTCAGCAAACACCACAGGGTCCCCGAATTGCAGGGAAAAGCTGCCGCAAACCTGACGAAAACTAACCGAATGCACGCTGAAAACAAGCAAAAACATCTGGATTAACCTTCAAAAAAGCCGAACATGAGCCGAACAGGAGCCGAACATGAGCCGAATCACACAGAGCCGAAGCAGCTGTGACGTAGAGGAGGCAGTGAATAAATTAGAAAAACCATTTGTATGAATCTGGGAAAAAGAAACGCTGTTTGCAAAGAAACTACTGAGCGAAAATGTCTGAAATTTTCACAGGAGGTCCAGGGAATGATAATAAAGAGGGCTGTTACAAAAAAAATAAGTAAACTGAAAAAAAAAATAAAAAAAAATCGGACTTTTAACCCTTTCGCTGCTGAGGCTTTTCCCGCCCCTATGCTGAGGTCATTTTTACCTGTTTTGCGCATCATGTTTAAACGTGTTTTGAAGGCTTATTTTAGTATATGACCCAGACATATTATATATCGTTCTTTCCGTCAGACTCGGTAGATTCATAATATGTCATTATTATATGTATATGTTATGTCATGTCTGTATATTATAACAAAAAATGCAATAAAATATGTATTTTCAATAATTTACAATGTGTAAAGTGTTTTTTTCCACATTTTAACATGCGAGCAATTGCGGTTATATTTTGTATGGGGTGCGCTTGTTAAAAAAATTAGAGATGGGGTCTCGTTACATTTTTTTTTGGGGAAAATGACACTATTTTTAACAAACGCACCGCATACAAAAATCGTTAGTGCAGCATCATTGTTCACATTATAATTGAAATGGGAACAATATTGCTGCATTAACAAACCCAAAAAAATAAAAAAAAAGTGTTTAATTTTTTTTTTAAATTTTTTTTTATTTTTATTTTTCATTTTTTTTAACAAAATTTTTCACTGTAGTGTTTGGTATCGTTGGAACGGCCATGCTCTGGCCGATCCAACGATACCAAAATTTAACCCCTAGCTGCCACGGATCGGGAGATAGGGAGTTCATTGGAACTCCCTATCTCCACAGTTGGTGGCAGTTAGGGGTTAAGTCTAGGACTGGCGTCATCGTGCTACGCACGATGACGCCAGTCCTCTGGGGGAGTTCCCAGGGGCTTGGCCGACATCCAAGATGTCGGCCAGCTCCGGGAAAGGATCGCGAACCGGCGCTTTTCAGTGCCGATTCGCGATCCAGCTCCCCAGATGTTAATGCCAGGCATCATTTGGAAGGGCAGGCTGTGCCCTTCCAAATGATGCCTGGGTTAACCCCCTGTGCGCCGCCGATCGGGAGGGAGAGAGGTCCGAAGGACCTCCCCCCCCTCCCTTTCAGGTGCCTCCTCCGCACATGAGGGGGGGCGCCTGAATTAGGTGTCATCGCGCCCCCGCGATGACACCTAATTCTGGCGGCTGCTGGTCCGGATGCCGGGCTGACATCCAGGATGTCAGCCCGCACCGGAGGGGCCAGCGATCGGCCGGAACCCGGCCGAACGCTGACCCCAATGTCAGCGGGACTGCTGAGGACGCGCTGAGCGCGTCCTCAGCAGCGAAGTGGTTAAAAAAAAATTAAAAAAATCAGAAAAATGCTTAAAGTATCCTAAAAAATCTATAAATAAAGAGACTCTTTGCTGCAGAATTTTATAATGAACGGTTTATTAGATATTGAATTAAAACGGAAATATTTTTAACATTGAAGCCTATGGGATTCTCCTGAATTAACTTGCCGAATTAAACCACCGAATGGCAGGGCATTTCGGGAACCTTTCACTGCTGGTTTGTGTTCTTTGAATAGCCGAAGCAGTGCTTCTCTATGGGGATTTCACTGCCCTCGAACAGGCACCGAACAGGCACCGTATGTTCAGGCAATTCGCCAGGATTTGGCGAATTGCCTGCTCTCTGGATAGCCGAATGGCCAGGAAAGGTAACCGAACGCTGATTTTCAGCGTTCGGTTACCTTTCTCAAGCAATTCGGATCTCTTTGGATAACCCTGATAGGTTAAATGTAGGTGAAGGACAAGATTTAATTTTAATTAGTTAGCACAAGGGTTAGGTGTATATCCATGGAAACCAAAATTCAGTCTTTGTGTAGATGTGTATTCAGAAGATGAAATTAAAGAATTTGTGAACAAATTCATAGCCTGTGCAGTTGTATACAATTTTAAGTACAAACCGGATATGGAACTGAGGTCCCTGAGTCAAGTGCAGCCCTTTGGTTGTATGTTTGTTGCATGTACCTGGTTGATTGATAGAGATATGTGTACATATATATAATATACAATTAAACATCCAGTGGACCTGCAGCCAGGTGATCCAAACTTTGATCCATCTGTAGGCACAATAAAACTTTAAATAGTAACAAGACTCCCTGGATTGTGTACCTTCTGGGTGAATTACATTGATATATTTTATATATATCGTTATATATATCTCAAATAGCCTCATTTTACCCCACGCGCTCTCCTCTCCCCTCCCCCCCTTTTATCTCTTTCTTTCCTCTTTCCCTTTCACCTTTCTTCTCTGTCCCTTCTCCCTTTTATCTCCGGGATGCAGGCAATAGGCCTGTGCACCGATTTTTTTTTCGGTTCGATTCGGTTCGATTTTTCGGATTTTTAAACTTTTCGATTCGGCTCGTTTCGACCGATTTCTGTTTCGATTCGGTTCGGCTCGATTTGTTTTTCGTGTACATTTTTTTTCGGAATATCGACCATTTTTCCTATTTTCGTGTCACTTTGCTTGGTTTTTGTATCGACTTTTCGTAATTTCGGAAATTTTCGTTTTTCGGAATTGTACATGTTTTCGGAATTTCGACCATTTTTCGTATTTTCGTGTCACTTTGCTTGTTTTTTGTATCGACTTTTCGTAAGTTCGGAAATTTTCGTTTTTTCGGAACGTCTGTTCTCCTCGTTTCAAAGCAATAAATTTCGATTTGACACATTTCAAGGCCATTCGAAAAGTCCGAAAATATTTCGTTTCGGCTCGGAAAACTTTTCGGATCTGCCATTTTCGGATCTAAAAATTTTCGGAAATTCGGCCGCATCCGAAAACACGAATCGGGAAATTTCGTGAAAATTCCGAAACCCGAAACGCACATCCCTAGCAGGCAACCGTTGTCCCTTGTGATCATTGCAAGTGTATCACTGTATGCTTATTGTATATGCTTACATGAGATAGATTGTACAGTACTTTGTTGCTGCTCCTGTTTTGCCTGGAACCTTTCTTCTGTGGACGTGGACTGGCGTGTGCTGGCGTGCGTTGGTGCTGGCGGCAGCATGCACCTCGGTGCATATGACGTCAGTTGCTGGCTGTGGGTCTCGCGTGAAGGAGCAGTCGGAACGACGAGGCGAGAGGGAGCCTCTCCTCGTTAATATAACTCATATGTATTATTAAATGAGCGTTGCTTTAATAATGCTCCGCTCATTAATTAAAACACAACTCATTTTCAGTACCCAATCCATAACAATCTCATGTACCCAATCCATACCACTCTCATGTGCAGTACACAATCCATAACGCTCTTGTGTTCAGTACCCAATAATCCATAATGCTCTTGTGTTCAGTACCCAATAATCCATAATGCTGTCATGTTCAATACTCAATCCATAACTCTCTCTTGTTTAGTACCCAATCCGTAATGTTGTCATGTTCAGTATCAATCCATACCACTCTCATGCTCAGTACCCAATAATCCATAATGCTCTCATGTTCAGTGCCCGATCTATAACGCTCTCAGGTTCAGTATCCAATCCATAACGCTCTCATGTTCAATATCAATTCATAACGCTCTCATGTTCAGTACCCAATCCATAATGCTCTCATGTTCAGTACCCAATCCATGACGCTCTCATGTTCAGTACACAATCCATATTGCTCTCATTTTCAGTACTCTATCCATAACGCTGTCATGTCCAGTACCCAATACATAACGCTCTCATGTTCAGTACCCAATCTATAACGCTGTCATGTCCAGTACCCAATACATAACGCTCTCATGTTCAGTACCCAATCCTTAACGCTCTCATGTTCAGTACCCAAACCATAACACTCTCATGTTCAGTACCCAAACCATAACGCTCTCATAATGTTGAAGGATGCAATCAGGGACATAAAAAGGGGTATAATCCAAAAAGGTTTATTCAGTCTTCATTTAAAAAAAATCCTGTATACACGATACAACTTTTCGGCTCTCTCAACCTTGAGAAAGGCTCTGAGAGAGCCGAAACGTCGGATCGTGTATACAGGAAATTTTCAAAATGAAGACTTACAGGGTAATTCAAAGAGAATCGAAAAGTCACCGCGCGTTCGGTGACTTTTCCTTCTCTTCAATTCGGTTCGTTTTGCCAATCCCATTTCGGCGACCCTGCGGTGTATTCAGCAAGCGCCACAGGGTCCCCGAATTGCAGGGAAAGGCTGCCGCAAACCCGATGAAAACTAACCGCAAAACCCGGCGAATGCACGCTGAAAACCCACAAAAACATCTGGATTAACCCACCAAAAACAGCAGAAAAACCCGAGCAGGAGCCGATCACACGCAGCGAAGCCGCCGGAAAAAGCCGACACCGCAGACGAGTGAAGTGAATAAATTAGGAAAACAGTTTGCTTGAATGTTTGAAAAGTGAAACGCTGTTTGAGAATAAACTACTGAGCGAAAATGTCTGAAATTTACATATGAGGTCCAAGGAATGATAATAAAAAGGACTGTTACAGAAAAAATAAGTAAACTTAAAAAAAAATTAAAATTGGACTTTTTTTAAAAAAAAACAGAAAAATGCTTAAAATATCCTAAAAAAATTATAAATAGACTCTTTACTGCAGAATTTTAGAATGAACAGTTTATTAGATATTGAATTAAAACGGGAATATTTTTAACAGTGAAGCCTATGGGAGTCGCCTGAATAAATCTGCCGCATGAAACCACCGAATGGCAGGGCATTAGGGGAACCTTTCACTGCTGGTTTGTGTTCTCTGAATAGCCGAAGCAGTGCTTTTTTATGGGGATTTCACTGCCCTCGAACAGGCACCGAACAGGCACCGTATGTGCAGGTAATTCGTCAGGATTTGGCAAAATGCCTGCTCTCTGGATAGCCGAATGGCCAAGAAAGGTAACCGAACGCTGATTTTCAGCGTTCAGTTACCTTTCTCAAGTAATTCGGATCGCTTTGAATTACTCTGTGAATTACCTTTCGCTGCTGAGGCTTTTCACAACTCTGTGCTGAGCTCATTTTTACCGGTTTCGCTCATCATGTTTAAATGCGATTTGAAGTCACATTTTATTATACAACCCAGACATATTATATATCGTTCTTTCCGGGAGACTCGGCAGATTCATAATATATCATTATTATATGTATACGTTATGTCCTGTCTGTATATTATAACAAAAAATGCAATAAAATTAAAATTTTCAATAATTTACAACGTGTAAAGTGGTTTTTTCACTTTTTAACCTGCAAGCGTTTGCGGTTATATTTTCTATGGGTTGCGCTTGTTAAAAAAATTAGAAACGGAGAATCGTTACTTTTTGTGGGGAAAATGACGTGTTTTTTACCAAACGTCCCCCATAGAAAAAATCGTTAGTGCAGCATCATTGTTCACATTATAATTGAAATGGGAACAATACTGCTGCACTAATAAAACAAAACAAAAAAAGTTTTTAATTTTTTTTTAAATATTTTATTTTTTTAATATATATTTTTTTTATTTACAGGTTACATGGTCATGTTTGGTATCATTGGAAAGGCCACGCTCTGACTGTTCCAGTGATATATGATATATGCGCGATGACGCCAGTCGTTAGGGGGATATCCCGGAAGCTTGGCCGACATCCAAGATGTCGGCCAACTCCGGGAGGGGACCGCGATGCGGCGCATGTTAGTGCCATATCGCGATCCACCCCCCTAGGGGTTAAAGACAGCCGCCGCTTGGAAGGGCAGGCTGTGCCCTTCCAAGCGGTACCTGTCTTCAGCCGATGGCCCGCACCTCCCCTCCTCCCCTTCAGGCACCTTCCCCGCAATGGCGGGGGTGCCTGAAATAGACGTCATTGCGCATGCGCGATGACGTCTATCGTGCCCGCCGGGGTCCCGGAGGCTGGGCTGATATCGATGATGTCAGCCCACACGGGGGGCTGCCGTGATTGGCCGGAATCCCGGCCGATCGCCGCTGCAAAGGGAGGACGGGCTCAGCGTGTCCTCCGCAGCAAAGTAGCCATGCGGCAGGACGCGCTGAGCGCGTCTGCCGCATGGAAAGGTTAATAACTAAGGGTTAATAACTTTTTTGCAAGTCCTTGAGTGCATCCTTCAACTATATATATTGGACAGAAATCCCTTTCTGCATTCCCAAACTTCTGACAGACGAAAAAAAATAGATGCCTGCTGCTTAGACTGATGAAAAATACGTGAACAGAAAAAGAGCTAGCACTCTAAGGCTAGGGTCAGACAAGCATGATTTCTACGGACTGTACGTCCGTGTACACGGATGTACGTTAGTACAGAAGACGCAGAAGTGGCCACACAGTTTATCACTGATGTATATTTTGACGGATGTAGGAGAGAAAATAAAATAAAAAGCAAAACCATTTTGTCCGTGAAAAATGCTGGACGTATAAATGCAGTCCGTATGACCACGTTCCATCACTCACACACAAAGCTATGCGGACGTTTCGGACGCAGCGCACTTTGTGCGGCCGTTCTAGGAGTTGTACGTTCTTGCCTGCCTTGCGTCCGTGGGCCGCGGCCGTTGTGCATCCGCAGTTCAGTGCGGACGTACTTCGTGTGCCGGGCTCCGATGGGCTTTCTGTCATGCTATCACGGACGTACTTTAAGGCGCAATCACGGACGTGAACACTACGCTCGTCTGACACCAGCCTAAGAACTCATACTTAAAAACAAAAGACTTTATTATGTATTAATTAGAAAAAAAGTTGGCGTTTCAGATTTTTACTGGTGCTTTCATCAGAATTAGAAATGTACAAGACTTCCTGGAGTTGGCACCTTCTTGGAGCATTATAATATATGTTAATTCTTTGATTTATAACTTGGTGTTGCTATTGAATTTAAATTATTTGTTGCTTTTGTAACATATCAAAATAAAAATTATTTATTAAAAGTTAATAATTTGTAAAGCCACCTGATAATATTGTTAAAGTAGCAGTAATTAAAAGACTTAAGGTAAAATAATTATATAGCAACAATTACCAAAGAAACAGGTTGCATTGCTATTGCTGCTTAGTTATTTACAAAATGTTGGTGGTCGTGTGGTGTCGCTCTCTAAGCTTATATTTGGTGTTTATACACAGTACTTACTTTAGTATGGATTGTATTGAATGTTCTGCAAAATTATTCCAATTTGTTATATACAATTGTAAATGTGTATGGTAACTCTTCATGCCTGAATTTAGTGAATCTGCATTTGAATGTCAACTTCTGGAGTAGGAATATTTTAACAATTCTTCTAATGAAAATGTGTGGTTTGTGTAGATCTTTCGTGTGCAGTAATATGATAATATACTATTACTAAAGGGGTTATTCAGAGAGATTCGAAATGTCGTTGCACGTTCGGTGCCCTTTCGTTCCCTGCACTTTGGGGCAATTTGGGGCACCTTAGGGTCCCCGTGGTGCAGGGAAAACTCACCGCAAACCCGCTGAACACTCAACGAAAACTCGCAGAAACCGCCGCAAAAACCACGGCGAACACGCTGGAAAAATCCAAGGAACCGCTTTTCATAGAGCAGTGCAGCCGCCGGAAAAAGCCAACAGGCAGACGAATGGGGTGAAAAAAAAAACAGTACACTTGAAAGTTTCAAAATTGAAATGCTGTTTGCAAAAAACTACTGAACGAAAATGTCTGGAATTTACATATAAGATCCAATGAATGATAATAAAAAGGTCTGTTACAGAAAAAAAGAAAAAGCGATTTAGAAAAAAAATTTGCCAAAAAATCCTGAAAAATGCCTAAAAGATCCTAAAAAATCTATGAATAAAGAGACTTTTTACTGCAGAATAAAATAATAAATTGTCTATTAGATATTGAATTAAAACGGGAATATTTTTAACATTGAAACCTATGGGATTCGTCTGAATAAACCTGTCGAATAAAACCACCGAACAGCAGGGTATTTCAGCAACTTTTCACTGCTGTTTGGTGTTCTCTGAATAGGTGAACCATTACTTCTCTATGGGAGATTTCACTGCCCTCGAACAAGCACTGTACGTGCAGCAGGGGTGGATCCAGACACAGGTTTGGGGGGCATTCTACCAGTTTTGGCCAAGAGCTGGTTTTGGGTTTGCAGTGGCAGGCAGATATATTTGCCCCCAGCTCACATGGATATATTTGCCCCAGCTCACATGGATATATTTGCCCCCAGCTCACATTGATATATATTGCCCCCAGCTCACATTGATATATTTGCCCCAGATCACATTGATATATTTGCCTCCAGCTCACATGGATATATTTGCCCCAGCTCACATGGATATATATTGCCCATAGCTTACATGGATATTTTTCCCCCAGCTCACATGGATATATTTGCCCCCCAGCTCACATGGATATATTTGTCCCCAGCTCACATGGATATATTTGCCCCCAGCTCACATGGATATATTTGCCCACAGCTCACATGGGTATATTTGCCCCCAGCTCACATAGATATATATTTGTCCCCAGCTCACATGGGTATATTTTCCCCCAGCTCACATGGATATATTTGCCCCCAGCTCACATGGATATATTTGTCCCCAGCTCTCACCTCCTCTGCTGTCAGGCCCCTCCGCAGCCGCTCTGAGTATCCGCCGGCCTTTTTTCGCCATACGAGCAGCCGCCAGCATGCAGCTTGGCCCCATTGACTATTGACTTGACTATTTTGACCCATAATTTTCAATTCTCCAGTCATTCGCAAGGTTTTCACCTCTCTCTGAATATCCCTGTATATTTAAAATACAAATATTGACCAAAATTCACTCTTTTTTTTAAAAAAAATAACTGTCCAAAAGTGAGCTCCTTGTCACCTAGTGATTTACAAACTCAGGCCCCCAGTTTAATTCCACTGCATAACTGGTTTCAGATTATTACAATCTAAAATTATGTTTTTTGTAGATACAGTCTGGTCCAGAAATATTGGGACATCGACACAATTCTAACATCTTTGGCTCTATACACCACCACAATGGAGTTGGAATGAAACAAACACAATGTCCTTTAACTGCAGACTGTCAGCTTTAATTTGAGGGTATGTACATCCAATTTAGGTGAACAGTGTAGGACTTACAGTAGTGTGCCTCCCACTTGTTAACGGACCAAAGGTAATGGGACAATTGGCTTCTCAGCTGTACCATGGCCAGTAGGGCTGTGCAATTAATTGCAATCGCAATCGAATCGCGATTTCCGACCCTGTGATTTCTAAATCTCATAAGGCTGCGATTTTCGGCTGTTAACTTCCGGCGGCGGTATGGTGCTTTGGGCGCTCGCAGGGAGAACCACGTGACGAGCCGCATTCTCGCGGCTCATCACATGGCTCCCCCAGGCGAGCGCCGAAGCTCCATGTGCCGCCAGAAGTTGACAGGGAGCCGAACCCGCAGCACACAGAACACAGCGGCGCACAGAGGTGAGCTGCGGCGCAGTATCCATGTGCTGGGGCAGTATCCACGAGCTGGGGCAGTATCCACGAGCTGGGGCAGTATCCATGTGCTGGAGCAGTATCCATGTGCTGGGGCAGTATCCATGTACTGGGGGCAATATCCATGAGCTGGGGCAGTATCCATGTACTGGGGGCAATATCCATGAGCTGGGGCAGTATCCATGTGCTGGGGCAGTATCCATGAGCTGGGGCAGTATCCATGTGCTGGGGCAGTATCCATGTGCTGGGGCAATATCCATGTGCTGGGGAAATATCCATGTGCTGGGGCAGTATATCCATGAGCTGGGGCAGTATCTATGTGCTGGGCAGTATCCATGAGCTGGGGCAGTATCCATGTGCTGGGGCAGTATATCCATGTGCTGGGGCAGTATTTCCATGTGCTGGGACAGTATTTCCATGTGCTGGGGCAGTATTTCCATGTGCTGGGTCAGTATTTCCATGTGCTGGGGCAGTATTTCCATGTGCTGGGGCAGTATATCCATGTGCTGGGGCAGTATCCATGTGCTGAATACTGAATACATTTAGAATGTATGTAGCGTGTTTGAAAAAGCAAAAACAATTGGCTAAATTGCAAATAAAATCGCAATATTCATTCAAGAAATCGCAATACGATTATTTTGTCAATATTGCACAGCCCTAATGGCCAGGTGTGTGATATTCCCTCATTACCCCAATTACAATGTGCAGATAAAAGGCCCAGAGTTAATTTCAAGTGTCTTATTTGCATTTGGAATCTGTTGCTGTCAGCTCTCAAGATGAGATCCAAAGAGCTGTCACTATCAGTGAAGCAAGCCATCATTAGGCTGAAGAAACAAAACAAACCCATCAGAGAGATAGCAAGAACAATAGGTGTGGCCAAAACAACTGTTTGGAACATTCTCAAAAAGAAGGAACGCACCGGTGAGCTCAGCAACACCAAAAGACCTGGGAGACCACGGAAAACAACTGTGGTGGATGACCGAAGAATTCTTTCCCTGGTGAAGAAAACACCCTTCACAACAGTTGGCCAGATCAAGAACACTTTCCAGGAGGTAGGTGTATGTGTGTCAAAGTCAACAATCAAGAGAAGACTTCACCAGAGTGAATACAGAGGGTTCACCACAAGATGTAAACCATTGGTGAGCCTCAAAAACAGGTAGGCCAGATTAGAGTTTGCCAAACAACACCTAACAAAGCCTTCACAGTTCTGGAACAAGATCCTATGGACAGATGAGACCCAGATCAATTTGTACCAGAGTGATGGGAAGAGAAGAGTATGGAGAAGGAAAGGAACTGCTCATGATCTTAAGCATACCACCTCATCAGTGAAGCATGGTGGTGGTAGTGTCATGGCGTGGGCATGTATGGCTACCAATGGAACAGGTTCTCTTGTATTTATTGATGATGTGACTGCTGACAAAAGCAGCAGGATGAATTCTGAAGTGTTTCTGGCAATATTATCTGCTCACATTCAGCCAAATGCTGCAGAACTCATTGGACGGCGCTTCACAGTGCAGATGGACAAGGACCCAAAGCATACTGCAAAAGCAACCAAAGAGTTTTTGAAGGCACAGAAGTGGAATGTTATGCAATGGCCAAGTCAATCACCTGACCTGAATCCCATTGAGCATGCATTTCACTTCCTGAAGACAAAACTGAAGGGAAAATGCCCCAAGAACAAGCAGGAACTGAAGACAGTTGCAGTAGAGGCCTGGCAGAGCATCACCAGGAATGAAACCCAGCGTCTGGTGATGTCTATGCGTTCCAGACTTCAGGCTGTGATTGACTGCAAAGGATTTGCAACCAAGTATTAAAAAGGGAAAGTTTGATTTATGATTATTATTCTGTCCCTTTACCTTTGGTCCCTTAACAAGTGGGAGGCACATCTGCAAACTGCTGTAAGTCATACACCGTTCACCTGAGGTGGATGTACATACCCTCAAATTAAAGCTGACAGTCTGCAGTTAAAGCACATTGTGTTTGTTTCATTCCAACTCCATTGTGGTGATGTATAGAGCCAAAGATGTTAGAATTGTGTCGATGTCCCAATATTTCTGGACCTGACTGTAAATTATTTGACCTTTTTCTAACAGATTGTAATTACTTGATAATGCTTATCTAGAGGAATTAAGTTGAGGCCTAAATTACATAGGGGGTTACTCAGAGAGCACCGAAATGTCGCCGACATTTCGATGCTCTCTCATTCCCCGCACTTCCCCACCCTGCGATGAATTCAGCATTCACCGAAGGGTCCCCGAAGTGCAGAGAATCTGCTGCCGAATGCTGCCACAAACTCGCCGCCAACCAGTCGCCCACCTCTACCAACCCGCCGAACATCCACAGCATACCCGCCGGAGGGCTGCCAAATGCAGCCGACAAGCCACCGGTAAGGTAGAAAAAAAAATGAATACCAATACGATTGAAAGTGTCAAAATTGAAACGCTGTTTGCAAAATAACTACTGAGCGAAAATGCCTGGAATTTACATATAAGGTCCAATGACTGATAATAAAAAGATCTCTTACATAAAAAAGAAAAACTGCTTTTAAAAAAAAAAGCGGGAAAATTTTTTGCTGAAAAAGATCTCGAAAAATGCCTAAAAGATCCTAAAAAAAATCAAAAAATAAAGAGACTTTTTACTGCAGATTAAAATAATATATGGTTTATTAGATATTGTATAAAAACTGGAATATTATTAAAATTTAAACCTATGGGGTTCGCCTGAATAAACCTGGCGAATGAAACCACCGAACACAGTTCTCTGAAGAGATTAACCATTGCCTCTCCATGGTGGAATTCAATGCCTTCAAACAGGCACCGTACTTGCTGGCAGTTCGCCAAAATGAATAGCCGAATGGCCCCGAAATGTCAGACTCTCTCTGAATAACCCCTATAGTATTAGTTACCTGGCAACATAGCTATTTGGACACATAGATACAATTTGCATAACTTTACATAAAAATATAGTAATATGACCTTTTTAAATTACTAAAAGGTAATTTGCAGCTCCAAAGTAAAACGCCAAAATAGTTATTCGGTGACATTGTAATTCACTAACATATTTACATGGTGAAAGCTATCAAGTAGCATTGGAGTATTCAAATCAGCAGGCAACACCAGGTACTCATGGAATGCAGATTATTTTTCAGTCATCCTGTGGGCTAAACATGCAACTTTTTAGGACGCAGGCCTTACTCATGTATGATTAAAGGGACACTACCACTTACATGAAATGTAACTAGATTACATGTTCATTAAAAATAAAAAAACACTTTTTAAATCACAGGCTGCTGTTTATTTTTCTTTGTCTGAAGTAATTGCATGTAAAAAGGAAAAATAAAGTTAGGTGTTGTATCTCCAGGTTCCAGTTTCTGGATTAAACCAATGATACACAATTTTGCCAAAAACTGTGCTTTGTGGCTCATGTTTATTAATCTACAATATCCCAGGACATACTTGAAAATGAGAGAATGTATATTTCCTGGTAAAATACTTTATAAATAAATAAATAAATAATCTACAATATGTTATTACAGTGCTCGGCAAACCCCGGTTGCTAGGTCGCCATGGCGACTACAAATGTCTTGGCGTCCTGGTTTGCATACAGGGGTTTTGCATGCATGTTATATGCACAATACAGTGTTACATGCATGTTATATACACAATACATAGTGTTATATGCATGTTATATACACAATACAGTGTTATATACACAATACAGCGTTATATGCACAAAACACTGTATTGTGTATATAACATGCATATAACTCTGTGTAATGTGTATATAACACTGTGTATTGTGTATATAACACTATTATGTATATAACATGCATATAACACTGTGTATTGTGTGTGTATAACATGCATATAACACTGTATTGTGTATATAACAATGTGTATTGTGTATATAACATGCATATAACGCTCTACTGTATAACATGCATGTTATATACAGTACAATACACAGCGATCTACATGTATGTATGGGCTGGTGTGCCGGGATATGTATGTATGTGTGGTGTGCCGGGGTATACATGTATGTGTGGTGTGGCGTGCCGGGGTATACATGTATGTGTGGTGTGGCGTGCCGGGGTATACATGTATGTGTGGTGTGGTGTGCTGTTGTAAACATATATGTGTGGTGTGCCTGGGTATACATGTATATGTGCTGTGGTGTGCCACTGCCGAGGTATACATGTATGTGTGGTGTGGTGTGCCGGGGTATACATGTATGTATGTGTGGTGTGGGTGTGTGTATTTATGAGGTTTGGTGTGTGTCTGCAGTGGGTAAATGGAGTAACTGGCCATACATTTCAATACTATCATAAATTGGACAGGCTTTCAGCAAAAACTTTATTTATTGGAAAGCGTCACATGACTTTAAATAAAAGTATCGTTGAGTACCTGGCAAAAAGAATATTGGTACTCATACTAAGTCTAAAAAAGTGGTAATGGTGTGTCTTTAGTTGTTGAAAGTAAAGCTTTGTTAGTCTGAAACAAAAACCGGCTCCTAACTTTTGTAGCTGGCTCCTAGATTAAGAGCAAATTTGTCAAGCCCTGTGTTATTAACAGTTAATGAGATGGAGGAGAGAATATTTAGATAAGACAGTCGGGGGTGTATTGTGTGTTGTACGCTACCTGAGATAAGAGTTGGCAGCTAAATGAGATATGACAGGGAGCATAACCCCTTCACTGCTGAGCCATTTCACCTATGTGTTCTGAGCTCATTTTGACAGTTTTGTGCTTATCATGTTTAACCCCGTCACTACTGAGATCGAGATATCTCGGGCTTCAAATGCACCCTCCAGTGCCCTGATATAGAATATTTCGATCTGCAGCTCTGCAGCCCAAAAGCAAATGAAATTAGTTTGCATCAAACACATTTCGTTTGCTTTTGAGCTGCAGAAGGTGCCCCTAAAGTTTTGTCCTGTGGGCATAATGCCCAAAGAGCTAAAACTGTGTAGAATCAGCTAACTGGATGTCCTGACATCGGACATTCTGCAGTTGATACAGTTACAGTCTGGGGTTCACCGCAACGGCTGTAACTCAATTTGGCAGTAGATGGCACCATGTACTGGCAAAATAGGTTATTTACAGTAAGAAATTAATTGGGAATGTACCCAAATATTTGTTACTGTATAATTAATCAAAGTTGATTTTTCAAAAAAAAAAAACACTGGTTCCGGACAATGTTTTTTTGGAAAAACACTTGGTAGTGAAGGGGTTAAACATAATTTGAAGTCATGATTTATTGTAGGACCCAGACAAATTATATATCTTTATATTCAAGTGCCCCCTGTGCCCACTCTCTGGATCTGCCAGTGGGGGACTCGTGCTTTTGTGACAGTTAAGTAGCACTAAAAGTCATCCCGAATGCTTCTGGGTTTGACAAAGTTGCAAACACAGATGCAAAATGCCGATGTAGCAACAATGACAAACACGGTCGCTTCACAAAAGAAATATCCAAACACCATCTCTGTGAAGTGTTAGTTGCTGAAGCGACTCTGTAGACTATTGCCGGTGTTTGCAACTTTACCAAACACTTGTGCTTTGTGAATAACCCCCATAATCATTTCATTATACAGACATATAATTGTTTAGTTCCCTAACATACTCTGATTACAGGAACAGCTTCGTAATACATATTCATTTAATTACATAGTAACCTTAGTAACAGTTACATGGTTACACGGTAACAGTTAACTGCCAACGTATTAAATTTGATTATATTATAACCCTGTTTACTGCTATATGGTCACATAGGGACAGTCATTTACATATTTAGCAATGTACTAGTAATTTTGTAACAGCTACTCAGTAATGTAGTCTTTTAACCCTTTTCATTACCATATGATTTTCCTTAAAACCACTGACAGGACCCAGTGTTTTTATGAAAAATGACTTTCTGTATATGTTCTGTATATACACTGTATATGTTCACTGTAGGCAATCTCTTTTTGACAGGCAGGGGGCTCCTTCTACTTGCGAAAAAGTGCAACTACGTTAGCCTCACAACTTGGGCTCTTTGTTCCACACAGGAAAATACATCTGCAAGCTTTTCAAAAAATTCTAACGCATCGGCTGTTATGTCCGATATATATTGAAATGTTTCGGGGAATGTTCTGGAGCACATTTGCAATTGGAATTCCTCTACATTGCTCCAAAATCAGTCTATATTGAGTATACTCAATCTCTGGATACCTTTAGGTACTTTTGAAGCCGGAGTATACTCAATAATGGTAGTAAAGTGGTTAACTACTTAGTAATACTGTCAGTTAGGAACCTTTTCACTTTATGACAACACAATTTATTTAGCTATGTTGAAATGTAGTCACTTACTCAAAAATAAATAATACATACAAATAATACATAATACAATGCTCATTTGTGCCAAATTTACATTGCATCCTGGACACTAGGCTGTTGACATTTCTATTTAAAAGAAAGTAATATTTTATTATTTAGTTGCATTGTTATTTAGCAACATTGCTACATTGTTACCTAGCAACAGAGTCTTTTAATTGCTCCGTCATATTGTCCTTTAGTTAGAAACTGTGATTTGGAAACATTTATATAGTAAAATATCAGTACAATAACAATGTCATTTGGTTACATAATAACATTGTAATCTGTGTACAGCTTAGTATTCTGATCATATGGTTATACAGTGACAGCTAATAGCATGCTCAGATAGTTAGACAGCAAAGTCATTTAGTTACATAGTGTCACATTTCCAGCCCCCCTGATCCCTGTTGTGATCTGATCCAGTTTGGCTCCTACTCCTGCCTGGGCCATTCATTCCTCTCCCTTCCGCTCCAGGATTCCCAATTAGCCTGCCAGGCTTTGAACCACATGACCGCTCAGCACTAGCCTACTTCCTTTATAAGGTAGCCTCTCACTTATTCCTGACTGGCAGAGGTGCCTTGACGTGGCAGGTGGGCTTACACTTTAATGGCTAATCAAGTAAACGAAAACATCTGATTGTGTTTTGTTTCGCATAGAGCCACAGTGATGAGCGCAAATGACAACCATTTTTCGTGTTATGTTTTATACATGATGTATACTGTATACTTCTGGTGTACGCAGCCACCCTGTTAGGGAATAGGTGCGCAACCATTTTTTCTGCACATGTGTATCTTTTCCTGATAATAGAATTTGCCTTTGTTATTTTGCATTTGTCTTCCATTGTTCAGTTTATTTCTGGTTTCTAGTTTACTTAGTCTGTCTGTCCCTCCAGTTGCCTTGTCTTTTGTCTTATTTTGGTTTACCCTGATTTGTTTTTTTTCTAATACTACGTCTCTGGATCTTGTTCTGTCTCTGGTTCTGTGTGTCACCAGCAGTAAGGTACCCTCCCTTAGAATAGACGACCATATAAAGAACGTAATATAGATTAGGGTTCCCTTTAGTGTGCTGCTGGGTGACAATGTATTGTGGTTCTCTCTTTTGACCTTGCCCTTCTTGTTGTTCTGTTCTGTGTATCTTGTTTCCCTGTCCATTATATGGAGAAAGGAAATCTGTACCCTTTGGCGCCACCCGGTGGTGTTGGAGAGGTAGTGTGCCGTTTAACTTCAATTCAAGCAAGTAAAAACAGGCATAAAATCAAACATAAAATATAGCATAAAATCAATAAAATCAATAAAATTATATATTTGCAGGATCTGTGCTTGCTTCTGGGGTCCTCTGTAGCCCCTAGAAGCAAAAATTATATATGGTGTAGCACACTTTAAAATAAAAGTGCAAATGTACCATAATTTATGATACTCATGATTACTGGTGTCTCACCGCTCAGACACCAGATTTGAAGGCAGCCAGTGATATTATCTAGGTGCACCGGGTCACCTATCAGCCTCAGCCACGTCCTTGGTAGATGTGAATCAGCCAGGACCCAAATAGGATAAAAACGTGGGGGTTTTATTAAAACTAATAGTAAAAGTATAGAATATAAATTACCAGTACACCAATATGCGTTTTGCCTTAAGTGGCTTCATCAGTTGGTGTGTCTGAGAGCATCTGAAGCGCCAACTCTGCCACATTTTCTCTTCATTTTGTTTCCCTGTCCAGCTGTGTGGCGACCTCACCTCCAGTTCTGCGTGTCATGCAGCAAGCGGCACTCCTGCCCAAAGGGCTCTCTCACATGAAAATAGGGCCCACCTTGGCTCACGCAGGGTGTCCCTGTGACACCGACATGATAGTAACATTATGATTTACTAACGCAGTGCTACAATGACAGCTAAAAATAGTCATTTGGCTACACCATGCTGATCTAAGAAGCAACTACACAGAAATAGCTTTTATTCAGATATTGCAACTACTACTCCCCTCCAGGGGCAAACTGGGCCAGGGGGCAGGGAGGCAAATGCCCCCGGGCTAGTGTTCAGCCGATGCGTTTTTTCTCTTTATAATGAGACCGGCTGGCTGCTACACACCGCAGCCAGACGGTCTCATAAAGGCTGCCAGACCAGCTGCTCACATGAGGACATGCTGGCCCCACCCCTTCCTCCTCCACAACCAAGTGATGCAGTGCCTTCCCTGCTGTGCTAGAAGTGTCCAGCACATGCAGGGAGGGGGAGAGAGGAGAACAGGAGCCCAGTCAGGAGACAGGCAGGGAATGATTCCAGCCTATGATAAGTATGTAACAAGCGTGTGTGTGTGAGCAGAGAGGGTGGTGTGTGTGAGCAGGGGGGGTTGTGTGTGTGAGAGAGAGCAGTGGGAGGTGTCTGAGTGCAGGGGCTGGTGTATTTCTGTGTGTGTGTGTGTGTGTTTGAGAGCAGGGGTAGTGTGTATGTGTGTCTGCAGGGCCGGCCCGTCCATGGAGCAGGGTGGAGCAGCCGCTCCAGGCATCCCTTTGTTAGGGGCAGCATTTTGCCCCCCTGGCAAAGGCTGTGGCATGGAGAGCGCTTGGCCCGAACAAGGCACGGCCCTCCAGCAAGCTGTTGTTTCATGGAGAAAGCCAGCCACGCCCGCCCCTCCAGCAGGCTGTGCCCACCCCTTTCAGCAGGCCTCGCCCACCCCTTATTAGGGAGAGACTGGCCGCTTCATCTGCCCAATGAGTGATACATCGGATCTTGGATTAGAGATATGGGGGTGCTCCAGACCCGTCTAACCCCCTGGATAATATTGGTGCCCATCTGTGTATCCAGGGGGCTCTGTTTGATGTGTTGGTTGTTTCCGGGAGAACAGGTTTTGAGCTAGACCTGTTTCCGGGAGAGGGACTTGACGTCTGGTCACTGCAGGGAATGCGGTGCTGGTCAGGATCTGGGATGCTGCAGGCACAGTGCTCCATGGCTGAGTCGGTGGATGGAGACGAGCTGGGGAGTGATGACGGGTTCCAGGGAGAGAGGCCCTGTCGCACCTACTGTACTACTGCCTTTACCTGTACCAGGCAGGGAGGTCAGACCTGTGTGTAACACTCACACGTTCTGGGGGAAGGGGTCATTTACCAGACTGAGACACCTGACCCCTGTACACACAGCTACCAATTTCCAGACTGACAGGTCAAATCTCTATATAACACTCACTGTGCATGTTTTAATTTGCAACCGCTCGCAGCCAGTGAGATTTATTGCTGTGGAGCTTTGTGATAAGCTCATACACGTTGCATGTTTTTTTTTGGGGGGGCAGCAATTCGTCCATCGCTCCAGGCAGCACAGTGGCTTGGGCCGGCCCTGTGTGTCTGTGTGTGTGTGTTTGAGAGCAGGGGTAGTGTGTGTGTGTGTGTTTGAGAGCAGGGGTAGTGTGTGTGTGTGTGTGTGTTTGTGTGTTTGAGAGCAGGGGTAGTGTGTGTGAGAGAGAGAGAGAGAGAGAGAGAGAGAGCAGGGGTAGTGTGTGTCTGAGAGTAGGGGTAGTGTGTGTGTGTGTGTGTGTGTGTGTGTTTGAGAGTAGGGGGTAGTGTGTGATTGAGAGAAGGGGTAGTGTGTGTTTGAGAGCAGGGGGTAGTGTGTGTGTTTGAGAGCAGGGGGTAGATGTGTGCTTGTGTGTGTTTGAGAGCAGGTGGTAGTGTGTGTATGAGAGAGAGCAGAGGGTAGTGTGTATATGAGAGAGAGAGCAGGGGTAGTGTTTGTGTGTGTTTGAGAGCAGGGGGTGGTTCGTTTGAGAGCAAGGGGCGGTGTGTGAGCAGGTGGTGTGTGTGAGCAGGGACGGTGCGTGTGTGTGAGCAGGGAGGGTGCGTGTGTGTGAGCAAGGGTGGTGCATGTGTGAGAGCTTGGGGTGGTGTGTGTCTGAGAGCTTGGGGAGGTGCCTGTGTGTGAGTAGGGGGTGGTGCCTGTGTGAGTAGGGGGTGGTGCCTGTGCGTGAGCAGTGGTGGTGCATGTGTGTGTGAGCAGGGGTGATGCATGTGTGTGAGCAGGGGGTGGTGCGTGTGAGAGCAGGGGTGGTGCGCGTGTGTGTGTGTAAACGTACTGGGGTGAAATGGGCTGGGGAGAAATTAAATTAATGGGGGAGAATTTTACTGGGGGGGCTGTGGAGCTCTGTGATACGCTCATACACACTACACATTGCTGTGAGTTGAATTGCTGTGGAGCTCTGTGATACGCTCAAATACACAGTAGTTTTTTCAGCTGGTACTTGCCGGTACGGAGTACCAGCACCTACCGGCTGAGTACTGGCACCTACTGGCTGAGTACCGGCACTTTTTTAAAAATATGTTGCGGGAACGCAGGTTCCCACTGTGGGCAGTCGGGGCTGCCAGCGGAATGCATTAAGAGCATTCCGCTAGCAGCCGCTCAACTGGCCGCGTTCCCCCAAGTGCCTCATGTGCCGTGATGTGCCTCCTCGCACGGCCACCTCCTCAGTCCTAAGAAGGCTGTGACGTGGCCTACGCTGAGATCTCGTGAGATCTCGCAAGATCATGTCCCAGCCTTCAGAGGGCTGAGGAGGCGGCCACGTGCAGGAGCACTCCTGAGCTGCTCGGAGGAACACACGGTCCTGAGGCTAGGTAAGTATAATTCTGTGGGTCCCTGCCTGGCTATAATTAATTCTGGGGGCATGTGTCTGGCTATAATTCATTCTGGGGGCATGTGTCTGGCTATAATTAATTCTGGGGGTCCCTGCCTGGCTATAATTCATTATGGTAGTCTCTGCCTGGCTATAATTAATTCTGAGGGTCCCTGCCTGGCTATAATTAATTCTGGGAGCATGTGTCTGGCTATAATTAATTCTGGGGGTCCCTGCCTGGCTATAATTCATTCTGGGGCATGTGTCTGGCTATAATTAATTCTGGCGGTCCCTTCCTGGCTATAATTCATTCTGGGGGCATGTGTCTGGCTATGATTAATTCTGGGGGTCCCTGCCTGGCTATAATTCATTCTGGGGGTCTCTGCCAGGCTATAATTAATTCTGAGGGTCCTTGCCTGACTATAATTCATTATGGGGGTCCCTGCCTGGCTATAATTAATTCTGAGGGTCCCTGCCTGGCTACAATTAATTCTGGGGGCATGTGTCTGGCTATAATTAATTCTGGGGGTCCCTGCTTGGCTATATTTAATTCTGGGGGCATGTATCTGGCTATAATTAATTCTGGGGGCATATGTCTGGCTATAATTAAGTCTGGGGGTCCCTGCCTGGCTATAATTAATTTTGGGGCATGTGTCTGGCTATAATTAATTCTGGAGGTCCCTGCCTGGCTATAATTAATTCTGAGGGTTCCTACCTGGCTATAATTCATTCTGGGGGTCCCTGCCTCGCTATAATTCATTCTGGGGGTCCTTGCATGGCTATAATTCATTCTGGGGGTCCCTGCCTGGCTATAATTCATTCCGGGGGTCCCTGCCTGGCTATAATTAATTCTGAGGGCATGTGCCTGGTTATAATTAATTCTGGGGGTCTGTGCCTGGTTATACATGATTCTCGGGGGGGGTGTATGTACAGTTGTGTTCAAAATTATTCAACCCCCACTGAAATTGAGTGTTTTGGCCAGTTTGAAATTCATTCAGTCATCTTGCTTACAATTAAATCAAAGAGGCACGTGTAGGTCAGACAAATATAACATAACATTTATAATGAAATAACCACAAATGTCTTTTCTGTGCTCACATCATTATCAGTTTTATTCAACCCCCAAGTGACATTCAATCTTAGTACTTAGTACAACATCCTTTTACAGTTATAACAGCTATTACACGTGAAGCATAGCTTGACACAAGTGTCTTGCAGCGATATACGGGTATCTTCGCCCATTCGTCATGGGCAAAAGCCTCCAGTTCAGTCACATTCTTAGGCTTGCGCACTGCAACTGCTTTCTTTAAGTCCCACCAGAGGTTCTCAATCGGATTTAAGTCAGGTGACTGCGATGGCCACTCCAAAATGTTCCAGCCTTTAATCTGCAACCATGCTCTAGTGGACTTGGAGGTATGCTTGGGATCATTGTCCTGTTGAAAGGTCCAACGTCTCCCAAGCCTCAGGTTTGTGACGGACTGCATCACATTGTCATCCAATATCTCCTGGTACTGAAGAGAATTCATGGTACCTTGCACACGTTGAAGCTTCCCTGTACCTGCAGAAGCAAAACAGCCCCAAAGCATGATTGACCCCCCGCCATGCTTCACAGTAGGCAAGGTGTTCTTTTCTTCATAGGCCTTGTTCTTCCTCCTCCAAACATAGCGTTGATCCATGGGCCCAAACAGTTCTAATTTTGTTTCATCAGTCCACAGAACACTATCCCAAAACTTCTGTGGTTTGTCCACATGACTTTTGGCATACTGCAGTCGACTCTTCTTATTCTTTGGAGACAGCAAGGGGGTGCGCCTGGGAGTTCTGGCATGGAGGCCTTCATTACGCAGTGTGCGCCGTATTGTCTGAGCTGAAGCTTCAGTACCCACATCTGACAAATCTTTTCTCAGTTCCTCAGCAGTAACACGGGGACTTTTCTCCACTCTACGCTTCAGGTAGCGCACAGCAGTCGAAGTCAGCATCTACTTTCTGCCACGACCAGGTAGCGTTTCAACAGTGCCCTTTGCCTTGAATTTGCGAATGATGCTTCCTATGGTCTCTCTTGGTATGTTTAACATCTTTGCAATCTTCTTATAGCCATTGCCCTTCCTGTGAAGAGTAATCACCTCTTCTCTTGTCTTCCTGGACCATTCTCTTGACTTCGCCATGTTTGTAACCACACCAGTAAATGTCTAGCAGGAGCTGAGTATCACAGTCATTTTAAAGCTGCCTAATTGGTGCTTATTATGCTTTATTGCTGCTCCGTGACATCCACAGGTGTTTTCAATACCTGATTGAAAACACTTGAATGAACCTCTGTTCTTCAGAGTGGTAGTCTTTAAGGGGTTGAATAATTGTGTCAATGAAGAATTCACAAAAGAAACATTTACTACTGTATTACAAAACCAATTGATGTCATTTTAGTTGCATATGGTTCTTTAAAAAGTCCTTGTAGGATTTCATTCAGAATACAATTACAAATGTACACTAAATTCCCTAAAACCCTTTACAGCATTGGGGGTTGAATAATTTTGAACACAACTGTATATAAATATATATAAAAGTTTGTGTAAATGCATGTATTTGACTTTAAACAGACTGCTGTGTGTAAAAAGTCTGCATCTGTGTCCTTGTCGCAGTCCTGCATTGCCCCTTGCCCTGCATCCAAAAGGCTGGTATTGCTCCTAGAATGACCACATTATCTGCTGCCTGCACTGCACAAAGTAAGAATGAATTGTAAAATTGCCTCTGTCCTTAAAGGGTTAATAAAAGAGTATTTATTAGGACACGAGAAATAGTCATAATAATCACTATTTTTCCCTGGGCGTGAGAGTACCCCCACCTATTTTTATAGAAAAAAAGCACTGCACACCACACATTACTGTGGGTTTTATTGCTGTGGAGCTCTGTGATACGCTCATACACACAGCTCATTACTGTGAGTTTTATTGCTGTGGAGCTCTAAGATACACTCATACACACTGCACATTGCTGTGAGTTGAATTGCTTTGGAGCTCTGTGATATGCTCATACACACCGCTCATTACTGTGAGTTTTATTGCTGTGGAGCTCTGTGATACACTCATACACACTGCACATTACTTTGAGTTTTGTTGTTGTGGAGATCTGTGATACACTCATACACAGTGCACATTACTGAGTTTTAGTGCTGTGAAGCTCTGTGATACGCTCATACACCGCACATTATTACTGCGAGTTTTATTGTGTGGAGCTCTGAGATGCACTCATACACACCGCACATTACTGTATCTCAGAGCTCCACACAATAAAACTCACAGTAATGTGCGGTGTGTGAGCATATCACAGAGCTCCACCCAATAAAATGTGCAGTAATGTGCAGTGTGTATAAGTGTGAGTTTTATTGCTACCTACCTGGGGTGTGGGGGATATATTGCTATGTATGTGAATGTATGGCTGTGTGTGTAAATGCATGTATTTGTCTTTAAACAGGCTGATGTGTGTAAACTTCTGTGCCTGTGTCCTTGTCGCAGCCTGGCTTGGCCCCCTAGCCCTGCAGCCAAAGGGCTGGTATTGCTCCACAATATCTGTTGCCTGCACTCCACAAAGTAAGAATGACAGCGGGTGTCTTGGCAGCATCGTAAGGTACAGGTACGAAACTAAAATATTTTTGCAGGGCAGCAAGAGGTTAAAGGGGCACTCAAATGTTATCCCCTCTTTTCCCCCTTCAGCCTATTTTCTGCTGACGACGTGCTGAGCGCATCCTCTGGTTTCATGTTTGTGTGCAGAGGATGTACTTGGCACATCGTTGAAGTGATGTGATACGCTCATACACACCGCACATTACACTATCACAGAGCTGCACAGCAGTAAGAAGTATATGAGTGCATAACAATTCACCAGAATAATAAAAGCTACTTATTGTAGGAGTGGGGGGCCTTTTACTGCATGTCCTGGTCACTATGCAGGGATGTCCCAAATGCTCACAATCAAACAAGCCCCTGCTTTACCCCGGGGGGGGGATGTAGCACAGAGGGTGCAGGGCCCCTCTCCCCCATAGGGTTGCTGCACCATGGACCTATGGCTTGTGCTTGCTCCCTGGGCCAAAAGTTGCCAGTCAGCCCCTGCTCCCCTCACATAAATACCCACTAATTAACCTGATTTAGGTAATACAGCAATCTTTAGCGTAGCAGCATGTCACTTTGCTTAAACTCCTGATGACGCCATAATTTTTGGCGAAACGTGTAGGGTTATGAGCAAACTATCCATAGAATAATGAGTGAATTACTTACTTTTTTTTATCTAGTTCCACTATGCTTATTTGTTTCTTTGGAGGAGATGATTTTGAGCACTCTCAGCATAACCCTGCTTGAGATATTCAACTTGATATAGATTGTGCGGCTGTACATTAGCATCATCTATAAGTTATTATATAATATATCTCTCTATGCATTCCTGGTTCGGATATGCCATAGTTACTACCCTCTCTTTTCTCTTTCCTATTACCCCGGACCCTCGAAGGCCAGTTTCCATAATCTTAAGGGTATATAACTTAATTATAGACCTATCAGATTTTTTCTCATACCATGCACCCCCCAAGGCCCGGTTTTATACCCTCCTAGCGCTCCCAAAATTCTCACTCTGGCCTGAGCTCTGGGGAAGGCATTTTATATCAAGAGCAGATGAATGTGCTCTCTGAATAACACTGTTGGTTATAACTGACGTTGAGAGAGGAAAAAAAAAAGCTGTATGGTGTCAGTTAGTTATAACGGACGTTGAGAGAGAAAAAAAAAGCTGTGTGCGGGGGAGTTTCTACGTCCGTTGTAGCTTTTGAAAGTGTTGAAACCCTGCACCGTGACGTGACACTTGGCAGACAAAGCGTACATACTGCTCGTATTGCAAGACCTTGCTCGTTTATCAAGCTTAAATTAATAAAAAATTGTTGCTCGTCTTGCAAAACTCTCGCAGACCAAGTTACTCACAATCCAAGGTTTTACTGTATGAAATTTAGTATTGAATGTGACGGATTATTTTGCCCTAATGAAGCCACATGTTACTGAGTTGTAAACTATGGCAGCGGGTATTTTGTAAGTGTGAAACTTCCTGTTGGTGCATGGACCATGAATATAATGTGATCTGGATAAATGTTTCTGTATTGGGACTCCATAATTTGTGTTGTAACCGGAATCACAAGGTTCACTTCAGGATGGCGCCGGACCGGACACAAGCAAGGATTGTCTAAACACGAGTCTCTTCAGGAAAGGCAAACTTTATTGTGTCGTCACACAAATGCTCACACAGGATTGAATCGCAAAGAGTGAGCCCCGTCTCCCCCCCGACAAGGGGTTTTATACCCCAAATACATAATTAGGTACATCCCAATTAGCCCACCTCCCGATGACACTTTATTCCACCCCACGTGGGTTAATACCTCCCATTGTTAGTACAAAGGAATTCCATACATTGACCATAAATTGGCAAACTTCATGTTAGTCTGAAAGTTTGTGATTTGCTGCCGCACTCAATACCGGGCCGTGCCCACCTCCCTAAAGGCTATGTTTATTTGTTACAGATAAAGCATGGTCTGGTTTCTACGCTCTCTTTGTCTCTCTGCAGGCCTCAGTGACCTTCAAGTATCCATTTGTCATCCTGTCTCTCCGTGCCAAGAGCTGGCCGGATTTTCCCTTCGTTTAATTGCTTCTCTGTTAATCTACCACATTCCTAAAATTCTATGTAAGCTTCATTCTAGTGTCTATTGAATCTACCTAGTTAATTTGCAAGTGAACCAATATTCTGAACAAGATGGCCGCTTGGCTCATAATAGCGACCATCTTCCAGCCTGATTCCACTTCATTCCCCCCTTGGCTCAAGCCTCAGGTTCTTTTCCTGATGCTTGTAGCCATCACACCCCGCTATTCTTAAACTCCTCATACTTTAGGGGACCTATCTTTGTTGGGAACATGTCTTGTGGGATCATCAGTGGTATCTTTTGTGTCTGTGTAGGTGTCAGTATTTTCTTGCACAGTGGCCATAGGCATAGCCCTATGCGGTATGTCACTGTCCCTACGACCAAGATCACCACTATCATCAGAATCATGGATCCGATCTGTGAGATGAATCTCAGGATGGATCCAAACCACTCTCCGATTGCTCCGAACCCACGGAGTGGATTCCAGCCTTCAGCAGCGATTCTCCTTGCTGTGTTCTGCAGCTGTGCTACCTTCTCTTGGTGATCCTGGATTACCTGGTAGTAGTCTGGGACATCATGTGTGGTGTTTCTGATGAAGTTGCAACATTCATAATGCATTGTCATCTCACACAATCCATTCAGGGCCACACTGATCTGTTCAAGCGCCATGTCATGTATCATCTGCACCTTCCATATCTCACGCACCTCCAGATTCAGCAACTGAATATCCATGCTAGTTTTATTCAGCATTTCATCGATCAGACTGGCATAACTGTTCAGTCTCACCATCAACTCTCTTCCCCATCCAGTCCATGCCGGCAGCCACGACCATATCCGATCCACCTTTCTAAACAACTCTCTCTTCTGTCTTTCAAACACCAGTGGGTACCTAGGGTGGAGTGCTGTGTCTGTATTAGTATCTTCCCCCCTTACCCTCTGGATCGGGATCAGTTTTGCCAAATAACACATTCCCGTTATTGTTGGTGGCACCCATGTGTAACACACCTTTCCACAACACACCTGGTACCCCCCTTTTAATATGAATGGTGACAAATGCAGTGTTCCTTTTGCTATCTCTATTGTCAGTCGCCTCAGTCGTCTCATCATATCCAGTGCACTCTGCTTCCCATTCGTCACATTTGCAATCACCTCCTCTTGTTCACTCGTGAGTTTTCTACATCGTAGGTATAGAAAATTTGCCTGTTCCTTTGTGTTGAATGTGTAAATGTATGATGTCCAGTTAAACTTGCTTGTGTGTTTCTTTATCTGATCCTAATTGGAAGCACCATTCTGGTGGGTATACTGACCCTATTATGGGGTACCCGAGACTGAATGATTCTGATTTCTCCCTTGGTGCATCAAAAGAGTGTATTGTGACATTCCCTGATGCAAACATGCTCAAATTCATTGGAACAGAGGCAAATGGTATGTGGATTGTTTTTGGGTGCAACCTACTACACACCCAGCATGCGGTTTGCCCAGACTTTTTAGCATAGTCATATTTAAATTGCACAAGTAAGCGTCCTCTTGGCAAAATCTCAGATGTCGCTTCTCGTTTTTGTCTCCACATAGTACGATTCTCCATCACCGGGTGCGTACCATTCCAGATATGGGAAATATCCACTTTCCCGGCAGTGCTTGGGCACCTGGGGCAGGCTCCATGCGAGAGTCCATAAATCAAGCTTGCAAGGTACAAAATCAGTACCACAAATGCCCCAAATGTCAAAATCCCTTGGGCAATTCTTTTCACAGTTACATAAACCCAATCCCTCCCCACCGGAATTTCAAAAACAAAGGACATTTCTGGATGATCAGGGGTGGGGGCTTGGCCCCTAAAAAGCACCCTTGGGGTATCCCCCGTTG
Organism: Leptobrachium leishanense; assembly: GCA_009667805.1. Classification (NCBI taxonomy): domain Eukaryota; kingdom Metazoa; phylum Chordata; class Amphibia; order Anura; family Megophryidae; genus Leptobrachium; species Leptobrachium leishanense. The sequence goes on along the minus strand of CM019065.1, from coordinate 286,595,524 downwards.
GTGGATGGTCAGGACTTGTGTCCATCAAGACACCCACTTGTGGAATCATTTGGGTGTCTTCAGTTGGATCATTCAGGTGCTCATGACTGTGGTCTTTGTCAGCTTTAGCCTCAGCGGATTGGTCTCGTTGGCGACGACCTTCCATGCTGGTTCAGGATTGGCTGCAGCTACTTTCAATCTGGAGTGATGTATCCACGGGACCACCTCGGCAACCTTTACTGCTGTAGGGGTTGATAACAGGACAAGGTAAGGACCTCTCCACTTTGGGCCTAGTGGTTCATTTTTCCACTCTTTCACCCATACTGAATCACCTGGACAATACTTGTGCAGTGGGGGATATAAAAAGTGAGGTATGTTATCTCCCACCCAAGTATTCAATTTCTGCATTGATTTACCCAACAGTACAACCTGATCATTTAGTTTAGTTTCTCCCAAAGCCCGAAGGTCCCCCCTTAGTCCATTAATCAGAGGGGTAGGCTGTCCAAACATGAGTTCATACGGACTTAGCTTTAATTGGGGGGTTGGCCTGCACCTAATGTGCAAGAGGACTATCGGCAGCACATCCAACCAGCCTAGCAACGTCTTTTGGCACAGTTTGGACATCAGAGTCTTTAGGGTACGATTCATTCTCTCGACTTTTCCCGAGCTTTGGGGCCTGTAGGCAGTATGTAGCTTCCAGGTGATGCACAATAGATGGGCAAGCTGTTGTAAACAGTTCTGTATGAATGCAGGGCCATTGTCCGACCCTATCTCGAGAGGAAGTCCATAGCGTGGTATTATTTCTTTCATCAGACTCTTCAACACTTCCATAGTCTTTTCAGTTCTTGTTGGGAAAGCTTCCACCCATCCTGTCAGAGTACACACCATTACCAGTAGGTATTTGTATCCTTTGCAGGGCGGTAACATTGTAAAGTCTATTTGTAACGATGCCATTGGGGATAGCCCGATTGGCTGCTTCCCTGAAGGTTGAGATGGGCCTGTTCTCGGGTTGTTCTTGGCACATGTCACGCACTGCTGGGCTATTGCTTTGCAGACTACTGACAGTCTGGGTACGTAAAAATGTGGCTCAAGCTGCTGTTCCATCATTTTTCTCCCTCCATGTGTACTTGCGTGGAGCGTTCTTACAATTTCAGGGGCCAATGTTGCTGGGAGGACTATTTGTCCATTCTTCAGCTGGTACCATCCGTCTTCTCCATATTCGCCTTTTTCTCCCGACATCCATTTCTTCTCTTTCTTTCACAGGTGTCCATTCACTTAGTGGTGCCGGTAGGAGTGCAGCCACCACTGGTTTTGCTTTGTATCGTGCCAATTCTTCATGGTTTCCCCAGACAAATTCTTCTTGTGGGAGATAATATCGCCATGCGAAGAACAGCAGATCTTGTCTGTCTTGTGAATCTCTTACTGCTGGTATGAAAAAGTTCATTGCACTTTTCTTCATTCTTGGCAGTCTGTTTTTGATAAGGATCTCCTTGAGGAAGAACCTCACCAACGGGGCTTGGTATTCTTCTGCTCCCAACTCTCCCAAACTTAGCAGTATTCGTGTAATCTGTAGATTATTATGAGGGTTGGTTGTCAAATTTTCAAAACGTGAGGCGAAATTTTCTGCTCGTTCAACTTCGGTTACTTTTGTGTCTTCTTCACCCTCCCCCATTACTTTTACGCCGAAGAATTTCAGCATCATTTTGTAGGCTCTGCGTAGTCTTTGCTGAACTTCTGAGGTATTAATCATTAGGCGTGTCTCTTGCGGATTCAGAGGAGTGGAATAGAAATTTCGGCCTTGAGACTGGGTTGGGAAAAGCCATTGGATATAATCATGATTAAGTTCTAATAGTTCGTAATCATCTTGCCATTTGTGCAATATTATTTCAATGAACTCGCCTTTGGGTTCAAATCTTCTCCAATTCATGTAAAATTCGTAGTTTGGCATGGGAGGTTGAGGCTCTTGCTTGCAGAGTAGAACTTTGGCTTGATCAATTGTTAGCAGTGGTTTTGCAGCTGCTTTTGCGGCCTGATCAGCGCACCTGTTGCCTTTTGGGATTTCATCATGACCCTTTTGGTGGCCACGACAGTGCATGATACTGACAGCGCTTAGTTTCCATACAGCTTATAGGAGGGCCGCGATTTCAGCTGCATACTTGATTTGTTGTCCCGAGGAAGTAAGTAGGCCTCTTTCTTTGTAGAGTGCACCATGTGCATGGACTGTCATGAAGGCGTACTTGGAATCAGTGTAGATATTTACTCTTTTGCCTTCGGAGATTTCTAGAGCTCTGGTTAGGGCTGTTATTTCAGCCAGTTGTGCAGATGTATGGCCTGGTAGTGGATTTGCTTCAATAATTTCTTCTGCTGAGACTACTGCATAGCCGGAGACTTTCTTCCCACCATCCATGTAGCTGCTACCATCAGTGAATAACTGTAGATCGTATTTGTCTAGGGGTACGTCTTTCAAATCTGGCCTGCTACTGAACACTTCTTCCATGACTTGGAGGCATTCATGATTTGGATCCTCTTCACAGTCAGGCAGTAAAGTAGCAGGGTTCAAGGTAGCGATGAGGTCCAAATGAACCCGTGGATTTTCACACATCATAGCTTGGTACTTCGTCATCCGGCTATTACTGAACCAGTAGCTTCCTTTCACATCCAGCAGGGCCTTGACAGCATGGGGCACCTTGACATGAAGAACTTGTCCAAGGGTCAGCTTGTCTGCTTCTGCTATCAGCATTGCGGTGGCTGCCACTGCTTTCAGGCACGGGGGTAGGCCACAGGCCACAGGGTCGAGTTGCTTGGAGAGATAGGCCACAGGCCTTAGCCAAGAGCCGAAACTTTGGATCAACACTCCTGTTGCTGTTTGATTGTGTTCATGAATGTACAGCTGGAAGGGCTTGCTGTGATCTGGCAGTCCCAGTGCAGGAGCCTCCATTAGCAGAGTTTTTAATTTCAAGAACGCTGCTGTTTGCTCTTCTTCCCAGTGGAAGGGGTCTTGTTCTCCCCCCTTTGTGGCTTGATGAAGGGGCTTGGCAATATCTGCGAAGTTGGGGATCCACAGGCGGCAGAAGCCTGCAGCTCCCAGAAACTCATGGACTTGTCTTCTGGTCTTTGGTTGGGGTATTCGGCATACCGCTTCTTTTCTTTCTGCCCCCAATGCACGCTTGGTACCTGTTAATTGGAAACCTAGGTACTTTACACTTTCTTTGCATATTTGTGCTTTCTTTCTTGACACTCAATATTCTGCTTGGCATAGTAGATGTAGCAGGGCTTTTGTGGCAGATAAACAGTCTTTTTCTGTGGGAGAAGCCAGTAATAAATCATCTACATATTGTAACAAGACAACTTTGTCTGGCTGAGCGTTGAAGGAGAGGAGATGTTGGCTGAGCGCGCAACCGAAAATCGTGGGCAAATTTTTGAAACCTTGAGGGAGGCGTGTCCAAGTCATTTGATGGCGCGCCCCCGTGGTGGACTCTTCCCACTGAAATGCAAAAAGGGGCTGGCTTGCTGGAGCCAGGCGGATGCAAAAGAAAGCGTCTTTTAAATCAAGCACTGTGTAATATTTTGTATCTCCGGGAATTAATGCCAGCAAATTGTATGGATTGGGAACCACAGGGTGTAGGGTTACTGTGGCTTCGTTGACAGCTCGTAAATCTTGGACTGGGCGGTACTCTTGTGTGCCCTCTTTCAGTCCTGGCAGCAGGGGTGTGTTCCACGGTGACACGCAGAATTTCAATATGCCGTGGTTTTTAAGTCTCTGTAAATGTGTTTGGATATTCTGCTTGGCTTTTTGTGGGATATGATATTGTCTTAAAGCCACAGGCGTTGCACCAGGTTTTAAATTGACGTATACTGGGGGGATATTCACAGCTAGTCCGGGCGGATTTTCCTCCGCCCACACCCCAGGAATTTCGAGGAGTAGTGTGTGCGGGTCCGGGCTTGCCGGCGGCGCTGGTGCTGTACGCCATTCTTCCTCTCTTGGCATAATTACTGCAATTTTCACAGATCGGGGGGTGCTGGGTGCCTGGGTTATACTGCCGAGCAGAGTTGCCACTCTCAGGCAGGTCTAATTGAGCGTGTCCCCCGGGAAGAAACGTAATTTGGGCTTGCAATTTGCAAAGGATATCCCGCCCCAGGAGCTGGATGGGACATTCGGGCATATACAAAAATTCATTACTGAAGAGAAAATGTGGTGACAGTCTGCGCTTCCCTTTTTTGATGGTAAATGTTCAAGCTGAAGATCTTCTTATTAAACAACAGAATCACTTGTAATGCGTGGTCATCAACCCTCAAAGAAAAGGGAAAAATTGGCAAACATAGTGTGATCTGTATAATTTCTTTGAATCCCCCAAACGATTGTATAGTAATTCAACTCACATTTGGAGGTGTCATAAATCTGACACTGGATATATAATACCACCGATATGTAAAGGAGATATCGGACTCCCCTTTCTCCTCCTCCGTCTGGTAGTGTTCCTCCAAAAGAAAATAAGGTTGCAGGATCCTCGATAGATTTAAAATATATTTATTACTTAAAATAATTAAAATAATACATAAAATGAACGCCAATACGCGTTTCGCGATACCAATCGCTTCATCAGTCGGCAAAAGAATGATTCAAGGTGTCCTGCAATCTCTTTATATTCTTTCTAAATCGTTAGTTTAATTGAGTCGGAGTGGAACTAACAGTGGCCATACAATTGTACACATTAATGTTAGCTTCTCCTTAGTTAATTCCACACCATAATCATGCGTTGTATATAACGCTTCAAAATTCCGCACCATATACCCTAGGGGCGTCTCACCCTCCTTTACCTTCTTGGGCTTGGATGACCCGTTATCCATTATTTCCCTTAGAAATAACAATAACCTTTTTGCAACACAGATATTACTTTTTAGCAATGACAATTAAAATCTACGGTCTAGTACTCAGTCAACAGTTCATATATCGGATTCGCTTCCTCCGTCAGTAGCCGGACTGCAGTCGCCTGAGCCGGAAACGTACTTTGGGAGTCCACTCTCAAGTTTGCTTTCTCGCAGGGCGAGTAGGCGCTCGTTCACTCACAGCATTCAAATCACTCACAGCACGTACTGTACCAGATACTTTCAGCACAAAACAAAACATAAACAATTCAACTCTTTCTACTAGCCGAGGGCACACCGTCCCTCCTTTTGGCTCCTTATACCCCATTAATTGAACTCTAACTCTTGCCTGCTTGTGACTATGTGCACCTCGTTCTATAACAACACTCCCGTCTGCAATTCCACTTTGCCTATGGGCAATCTACCCACTCAGCACCACTATCTCTGCAGCTACCGCTGACCTCAATTGGCCCCCTTCACAACACGACATACACACTAGCACTGACTCAGGGCTCTCAGCCCAGTCACAGAAATCCCTCCTCCTTTCCTAGTCCACGTGCAGAAGCTCTGTTTACAAACACTGACTATGACTCTGCAACTCCACATGGCTACTTTCTCCCTCTCTTACAGAACTGCCCTTTAGTTAACATCTGATCCCCCCGGGTCCAGACACGCGCTAGCCACTTTCTGGCCCCGTGCTATATGCGGCGGGTTCAGTATGTCAACGAGACCGTGGCCGCGGGTCTCCTTATCCGACTTTCGGTCGGACGTTTCCCTTTATACCGGTATCTCTGATACACATACAAACATAAAAGACACTTTACCTATCGCCGCGCTGCTCGCTGTTTCCTCAGACTCGGTGGTGTCCCAGCTTCCCGGGCCGGGAGTCCATTTGGGACGAGACGAGGTCCACTGAACAGGAAATCCTGCTTGGCGCCTGCAGATGTCAGCTCACCTTCAACGGACGCCCAACCGACGGGATCACTCGCACCTGCAGTCAACCGCTACAGTGTTCAGCAGCCATTGCCTATGCCGGCAAAGGGCCCGTATCCTGGCTATCGAGCCCCCAAGAAATGTAACCGGAATCACAAGGTTCACTTCAGGACGGCGCCGGACCGGACACAAGCAAGGATTGTCTGAACACGAGTCTCTTCAGGAAAGGCAAACTTTATTGTGTCGTCACACAAATGCTCACACAGGATTGAATCGCAAAGAGTGAGCCCCGTCTCCCCCCCGACAAGGGGTTTTATACCTCAAATACATAATTAGGTACATCCCAATTAGCCCACCTCCCGATGACACTTTATTCCACCCCACTTGGGTTAATACCTCCCATTGTTAGTACAAAGGAATTCCATACATTGACCGTAAATTGGCAAACTTCATGTTAGTCTGACAGTTTGTGATTTGCTGCCGCACTCAATCCGGGCCGTGCCCACCTCCCTAAAGGCTATGTTTATTTGTTACAGATAAAGCATGGTCTGGTTTCTACGCTCTCTTTGTCTCTCTGCAGGCCTCAGTGACCTTCAAGTATCCATTTGTCATCCTGTCTCTCCGTGCCAAGAGCTGGCTGGATTTTCCCTTAGTTTAATTGCTTCTCTGTTAATCTACCACATTCCTAAAATTCTATGTAAGCTTCATTCTAGTGTCTATTGAATCTACCTAGTTATTTGCAAGTGAACCAATATTCTGAACAAGATGGCCGCTTGACTCATAATAGCGACCATCTTCCAGCCTGATTCCACTTCAGTGTGTGTATTTATAATTTCATTCTATCTTTTAACCAGTTTATTTAGGTTTTTATCTCGAACGCCAAGCCCAAAGACTACCAAAGGCCGGTCAGGGCGCGAGTCTTAATGGGCAGCGTGAAAATCATCACACCCCTGAAGGACCTACTGTAATGGCAGGCCTTTTTATAGTGCTATTGACACCACAGAACCATTGTGACATCACAGAGGCAGTGTGTATCTTTGGAAAGTCCCTGGCCTGAAATGTGTAAATGGTATAGAATTGACTATGACATTGACACTTTGCAGGGAAGGCATTTCCCAAGGATTCACAATGAGAGAAAGCAAAAGAGCAGAAAGGAAATGTGATCAAATTAAACATAAATCTGAAAGTTAAATGAAGCTATTTAATTGCGTTTAGTAGTCTTACAAATTGCAGAAACTGTGGGCTCTATCACCTCCTTAAAGCTAGTGCTCACATACGTGCGCACTAGAGGTTACAATCTGAGAGAGAGGACTCTGCTGGAGTCAGCACTAGGAGTTACATGGAGGCTATTTCTAAAGCTTGTATCATATACTTTGTAGCTGTTATCACTCTCAGGCATCCCTGCATACACAGTTAGTGATAGTAGCTGCAATGTAAGTGATAGAGCACTCACAACAACCTGAAAGCATCTCCTATCACTCACAGGCATCCTCTTGCAGCTTATGACTCGCGTGCCAGCACAGAGAGCTGCGTGCCGTCTGTGGCATGCGTGCCATAGGTTCGCCATCGCTGCTCTAGGGTATGTGACACGTCAAATGTCAATCTATAGATCTATCATAGTGGTAATTTAGGTTTTATCATTGTGTGTTATTTGATGTATGTGTGTCTTTCCATTGTTTTTTGTTCCCCTTTAAGTGATACAGATAATAAAGTTTAAGATATGGAAATGCTACATTTCATTTTGATAAGTCAAGACAAGCGTAATTGTTAAATTCGATGTAAAAGAAGGTAATCGTGTTTATTATATTGGTGTTCATTAGGCCCTCTCAATTAAATGTAAATTAATTGTCACATCATTGTGTGTTATTATTTGTTATGACTGACGTGCGGTTGACATCAAAGCTTTCTTTTAAGAATATTTCTGGCATTCTAAAACTTACACTTTGAAAAGTCATTTCATTTTGTCAGGATTATTAAGAATCGTTTAGTAATGGATTTGCTTTCATTAATATAACATATTTCTGACAGTTCATGTCAAGAACGGATTAAAAATTAGTTTTTGTCAATTTATATAAAGCTGTACTAACTGTAACATCTACTTCCATTCAGAAATAAGAATGGAATAATATAATGTAGCAGATAGTGCTACACACACATTGCCTCCAGCCCCACTAAAGGAAAATCTCCAGGTCGATTTGCAAAATCTGTTAATTATTGCTATGATAATGCTGAATTGATCAGCTCCTACATTTAGGCTTTATTTCCTTTCAGATTCAGTGGGATGATAGTCTGTTAACACTCAAATGGCCAGTGTAACGTGGGGATCCTTAACAAGGATGGTTTTCCATGTGAAGTAAGGCCCCCCCCCCAGTCAGTATCCCGAAGGAGTACTGATTCTGGCCCAAACCCACCCAGAGCTCCTTGAAGGGTGGAACAGACGGACCGATTTTAATGAAACAGGTGAGTCAAATATATACAGTACAAGGAGAGACCTGGAGACCAATGGAAAATTACATCCTGGTGCCCCCCCCCCATCCTCTTCAAGTGAGACAATGCCTTGCCATACTCCAATTTAATCTCCAGACATATAACATTATGGCAGAAAGCAATCAGTCGATAACAGATAGCACAAAGCGCACACACAGGGCAGTCTGATAAAGCGACAATGTTTGGCAAACAAAGACCACTCTACCCTTTCACAGATCGAAAACATATTCTATATGGGGGGGGGGTGTTGTTGGAAAGAGGCTGCAGTGACACACACACAAAGTAATGATATTAGAAATAATAACAGTAGCATATAATAGACAGTAATGATATTAACATTAACAGCATTCACACATAACACAGAGGCCCTATAACCTTATAGGCACAGGGTGACTTCGACATAGGAAGGGGCTGTGGAACAAAATGATGTGTCAGACACCCCAGAACACTCAGTCCCACATCATCCAAAAGGAAAACCAAGTCCAGGTACCCCCAGTTCACAGTGACTTGTCAAAGCCACTGTAAAATAAATTCACAGATGATCATATTAAGTTGTGGCGCCGAACATCTAAATACGTTCTTGCTGCCTTTTGTGCCCTTCAAATTAAATCCCTCTACTTCCAAGTGGTTTTGATGAACCACCTTAAATGATTTCTTAGCCGTATCATCAGCACATACACACAAAACTACACAAACACATACACATTCCTATAATAATAATATACATTCCTTATACCATATAATCGATTAAGCAAACCATATAGTGAAACCCTAATGGCGCAAAGATGTTGGCTGAATATCACTTTAAAACATAATCATGAATATACTCGTCATCAAAGTGTAAAAACTTAGAAATTAAATAGCAAAAGTTGCTGTCAGAATAAGTAATAAACATTGAGGCTCGGGTCAGACGAGCGCATTCTATGCGGACTGTGAGTCCGTGCACAACGGACGTACTTTCTGACTGATGACAAGGCAGTGGCCACACGGTCCATTTTGTGACTGACTTTTTTTGACGGATGTAGAAGGGAAAATAAATTAATATGAAAAACATTTTGTTCGTCAAAAATGCTGGACTTCAAAAATGCAGTCCGTCTGACTTCGTTCCATCGCTCACACACAAAGCTATGCGGACGTTGCGGATGCAGCGCACTTTGTGCTTTCGTTCTAGCGGATTTATGTTCTTGCCTAACCTGCGTCTGTTTGCCACGTCCGTTATGAGTCCGCAGTTCCATGCGGACGTACTTTGTGTGTGGAGCTCCATTGGTCATAATTATATGCTTTAACAGACGTACAAATGTGTGGCAACACGGACGTGATCATTGCGCTCGTCTGACACGGGCCTTATAGTGATACCACATCGTGCTTGTAAGTGCTTATACAACATGCAGCATAGCGATTCACTATATTTCTTTATAAAGGATTTTACGGCTTTGTTTAAGCCATTATGTTGAATGACTCATGTGCTCTGCGTGCTTAACAGCAACCTTGAATTAGGGCCCATGGTGTCCTTTCCAGAGAGCAATTCTGGGAGTTCCACTACATTGGCTGCTATATCCACAGTTCTGTACCTTTTGGGAAATATCCTGGAGCCTTTATGCAAACAGAAAATGCACAGATCGAATTAACTCGCTTTTGGGCACTTGAAGGTGCTTTTGTAGATTAGATTACTTTGATAGTGATAATGAAGGGCTTAAAGGGTCATTCCTTCTTGGGACACTAATAGATCTTTTTTCATCTAGTGCAAGCACCCAACTACAAGACCACCACGACCACTTAAATAATCTTAAATGGTCATAGTGTCCAGCCTGTCCATTTGCAACAAGGGTGGATGGAGACGACGTTTAATATATCTTACCCATTATACACAATACAATGTTTGGCTATAGATTTTAGATATTTTATACTCTTGGAATTCGATTCCAACGACTTTTAACAAATTTGAAAGAATTGCAATACAGTCACTAAGATGCTCAAAAAAACTTGTATCGTGAAACCTAAAAGCCACTGACACCCTAAATGGAGAATATTGACTACAGCAATCACAATCCATCAGAGGTTAAAGTGCATTAGAGAATTAAAGAATGACTCAACATGTAAAAATCCGGCTCAGCAACTCAATGTTCTTGATAAATGATTCCACAAATCTGCTGTTGAAAGGCAGGAAACACAAGAGCACAATGATAACACTAATGCCCATACGAATGCTTGCCTTTGCGAAACTTCATGGCACTAATAAATTCAAACACATAAGCCCAGCCATTGGCTGCCTCATTAACAACAAATAAAATGCACCATGAAACTCATGCATAACGCAAACAGCACACACATCTCCATGGCAATACACATAAAATGTCCAAACCAGAGCAAATTGACACTTGATATGTTGACACACATACACCCCACTTACACAGTTGGACACTAATTTGCTAGATATATATTTAAAAGATATTTGTTTAGACATTTAAATGTGGTTTTGAACCCAAACAGGCTGATTTCGTAAAGCTATTAAGTGAATTTGCCCAGGTAGGAGGCCCAGCTGGTTTTAACTAGAGATGTTTGTGATTGATTCAATAAAATTATTTTTTATCTGACATATTGGGAGTTTCTTTCTTTGACAAGCAAAGGGAGAAATGAGCCTTAACCCTTTTGGCTCAAAAATTTGTATTTTTTATTTATGGAGTCAACAGTTACAATGTTTCAGCCCTACAGGGAATTTATCAAGCTGAATTAAAAATGGAATTAAAGGGATATACATGTCTAGAAAAAAATAACATGTAAACATTTTTATTCCTACAAACTAGAATAAATCGATAAATTTTAAAAATGTGTAAGAAATGTTTATTTTCTTGCCTAAAACTCTGTAATTTTATCTTCTCTGGCTATGACCCTCAGCTAGGGGTGTTTCTTCAGCTCCCACTTCCTGAATATTCCCCGCTTCCTCCCTGCCCACTACCCCACCCATCAAGGTTTCACATGAACTAGCACAAGCTGTGCACGAGAAACCCTGGCCTGTGCACGCTTAGGACCTCAGACTGGGGAATACGGAGGAACCGAATATTAGCATCTCTGCAACTGTGAAATCAAAACACTCACCCGCTGACTCACTCACACTTTCTCACATAAAGACTAACTCAATCACCCGCTGACACGCTCACTTACGCTCTTTCATGGTTTACATACTCCCTATCTCACTCAAACTTGGCCACACAGTCACTCTCACTCTTTCTTGTACTGCCTGTTAGACATGTGCACAGCACAAAATTTCGTTTTGAACTAATGGATTAGTCCTAAAATGCAATTTATTTAGTTGCTAAAGAAATTCGTTTTCAGTTCTTTAGTATGAAAACTAATTTCATTAATCCGAAAACCAGTGGATACAATTACTATTGTAGTGGTTCCTCAGAGGGCTGAGATCGCTGCTTGTTACAGTATCTCTCACTCTCAGCACAATGTGGGCCATATTACATAGTTGGTGCTAACTTAACCAGAGCTGTTGTAAACTTATCAGAGCCATTAAAGCCTATGGTTAAGTTAGCACCAACATTGTAATACTGCCCCGTGTCAGGCAAAGCTGTTACAGTAACTGACTGCTGCTCATCACAGCACTCAGAGTTTCAGTAAAACTAGTAAATAATATTTTTATATATAATAGGTTATAACAATATTATTTCCTTGTTTTACTGAAACTCTGAGTGCTGTTACAGTCAGTTACTGTAACAGCTGAGCCTGATACATTGTACTGAGAGATAATGTAACAAGCAGCCGATCTCAGCGCTCACAGCCACTGGATTTAAAGGGCTTAAAAAAGGCTCCTCTCTCTGTATAATGTTTAGAACATCTTCCTGCATTAATTAATACCCCTCTCTGTATAATGTATACAACATCCACCTGCATTAATTAATACCCCTCTCTGTATAATATATAGAACATCTTTCTGAATTAATTAATGTCCCTCTCTGTATAGAACATCCTCCTCAATTTATACCTTTCTCTGTATATAACATCCTCCTACATTAATACCCCTCTCTGTATAATATATAGAACATCCTCCTGCATTAATTAATGCCCCTCTCTGTATAGAACATCCTACTGCATTGGCATGTGAATGGTGCAGAACTTCGGATGTTGCGCTCTTCATTGCTGGTCTCCTTCACTCATCAATGTAATATCACAAAAAGGACTGACACTAAAATGTAGTGCATTTTATTTTAGTTTCTTTCGTTTTTTGAACTGAGCAGTTTCGTTTCTCTTGAGTCATACGAAAACTAAATTATCCCAAAATTCGGACTAAATCGTTTTAGTACTAAAACGAATGCACATGTCTACTGCCTGTCTCTTGTGCGCACTCTCTCTCAGTGCACCTTTTCTTGTTCTTTCTCTGACTGTCTTTCTCTTTTTACCCGTTCTTGCTGTGTCTCTCTGTGCTTTTTTTTTGCTGTCCCTCTCTTTGCTATCTCTTTTTCTCTCTGTGTGTATTGATTTCTTTCTTTCCCTGTCTCTGTAGTAGCTGAGAGTGAAAGAGTAAGACTGAGTTCCCACCTGAGCATATCTCATATGCGCATTTTACGTGCATTTTTGTCGGGCGTTTTATGAGCGTATTACCTGGCGTTTTTGACAATTAAAAACGCAGGGCGTATGCACTATTTTTGGTTGACTACGGAGGCGTCCTATGAAAAATACTTCAGAGGCGTCCAATGAAAAAGACTTTAGTGCCTTTTGTGCCTGTTGCCATGTGCGGAACGCCCCGTTCATAAGCGCGTTTTTATGACGAAAATGCACAATCGCCCATTTCAGTGCTTTCACGTTGAAGTCTATGGCCGCAAACGTGCTGTAATACGCCCCAAAGAAGCTCCTGTACTTCTTTGGGCGTAGGGCGTTTTACAGCGTGTTCCTACGCGCTGTAAAACGCCCAGGTGTGAACCATGCCCATAGGAAATAGTGGGATTTCAGTGTTTGAGAGTTTTACAGAGTGTAGGAACGCGCTGTAAAACGCCCAGGTGTGAACCAGGCCTTACAGTTTGGAATGGCACTCAGCCCCGCGCTCCCCTCAGCTCACAGTGCAGGAGGGAGGAGGAGCAACTCAGGCACATATGCTCAGTGTGTTTTTATATATCCTTAGATATACACAATGATTGGTTATCTCCAAGTGCCTCCTGAGGTGACCGTGGAAAACACCAAGAAAGAAAAGCAGGTAAATATGAAAAAATATCATATTTACTTGCTTTTTATGCCTGCTGAAAGAGACTACTGACTCATTCAAAAGGCATTGCACGTTTTTAAAGCACACTGGCAAAGCATACATGTCCCTTTAAGCTCCTTTTGATAGAGTTTATATATAGTTTATATAGCCAGCCAAGAAGCCAGAGGGTCTATTTTGTTTATATCATTAGAAAGAGTACTGGACTACTAAGAGTCATTTCTCCAATTCCTTCTCTATGTTTTTGTTACAGTGGTGCCTAGTAAAACGTGGTTTATTTACTTCTAAGGCCCCCGGCACACGAGCGTATTTATGGCTCAAATGCGCCCGCACTTCCCTGCGTCCGTGGGTTTTTGATGGGGAAGGTCCTCCACCGGACGTGAAAAAGCCCTCCCCGTCAAAAAGCTAAACGGACGCTAAAAGGATACAAAGCGCGATTTCCATAGGAGGATCGCGCTTTGTACGCTGAGCGCAGAGAGTGGAAGGAACGTCGACTTTTACAGCTAGGGTCAAACAAATGCATTAATCGCAGCGACCGTCAAAAAGTGTGTCTGAACGCATTGACGTATTTTTTCACGGAATGCGCGAAAACGGTCAGACGACGCGCATTTTCGTGCGTGATTTTTTTACGGATCGTCAATAAAACACTTTTTTCGTCTGGACGTTATGTAGGCTGGACATTAGCAGCGTCTGACGTCTCCTACTCACGCACACACGCCGCTATGCCACCGCAGCGCACTCTGTACGTCAGTACTAGCGGTTCTGCGTTCTCGAAAAAATGCATTCATTTTCCACTTGCGTTGCGCGGCCGGACTTTCGTGCGGCCATACTTCGTATATTGGCCGTCATTGCCCGTCATTTGCTGCTACTGCGGCCGTAATTAAGTGCGCCTAAACGCACGTTAAAAATGCATTAGTCTGACCCCAGCCTAAAGTGTGTGTGTAAATGTATGGCTAAGTGTACAGTATGTGTGTGTACATGTGTGGCTAGGTTTGTGTGTGTGTGTGTGTGTGTGTGTGTGTGTAAATGTATGGCAAAGTATGTGTGCAGAAATATAAGGCTAAGTGCATAGACAGACATAGTCCATATTTTAGGGTGTGCAGACATGTTGCATTTATTACTTACAAACAATAAATAATCACAAAAATTAATTTTTAAGTGTCACTGGGGACCTAAAAGGTTGATAGCCAAACATACACAACCTAACACTGGCTAAGTATAAGTGCACTTGTATTTGACTGAAAAAAAAGACTGCTGTGCTATTGAATATGAATCCCAGGCCTGGTTTTGTCCCAGTCAGGCCCTTGTTCCCATTGACAGCGTATTGTTTTTTTGTTTTTTTTTCCTTTTTTCAGTTGAAGTGATCGAGAATGTTCTTTGTTTTATTGCAGTGAATTGTGTAGCACTGTATAAGCTGGGCCTGGACAAATGTGTATCAAGGATAATAGGTAGCAAGAGAACTAGCAAATGGAAATTAGCAAATGTTGTGCCAATTTACAAGAAGGGTAGTAGGGAGGAATCGGGGAACTATAGGCCAGTTAGTCTTACGTCAGTAGTGGGGAAATTAATGGGAACCATGTTAAAGGAAAGGATTGTTGAACATCTAAAAACACATAGATTACAGGATCAGAAACAACATGGGTTTACCTCAGGGAGATCATGCCAAACTAATCTTATTGATTTTTTTGATTGGGTAACAAAAATAATAGACACAGGTGGTGCAGTAGACATTGCTTATTTAGATTTCAGTAAGGCTTTTGATACTGTTCCGCATAGAAGGCTTATCAATAAATTGCAATCTTTGAGCTTGGATTCCAATATTGTTGAATGGATTAGGCAGTGGCTGAGTGACAGGCAACAGAGGGTTGTGGTAAATGGAGTTTATTCGGCGCAAGGTCTTGTTACCAGTGGGGTACCTCAGGGGTCAGTACTTGGACCCATTCTCTTTAATATTTTTATTAGTGATATTGCAGAAGGTATTAATGGAAAAGTATGTATTTTTGCTGATGACACAAAAATTTGCAACAGGGTGGACGTTCCTGGAGGGATCAGCCAAATGACAAATGATTTAGGTAAACTAAAAAAATGGTCGGAGTTGTGGCAATTGAGTTTTAATGTGGATAAGTGCAAGATAATGCACCTGGGACGTAAAAACCCAAGGGCTGAATATAGAATATTTGATACAGTCCTAACCTCAACATCTGAGGAAAGGGATTTAGGGGTCATTATTTCAGAGGATCTAAGGGTAAGTAGTCAATGTAATAGAGCAGCAGGAAATGCTAGCAGAATGCTTGGTTGTGTAGGGAGAGGTATTAGCAGTAGGAAAAGGGAAGTGCTCATGCCACTGTACAGAGCACTGGTGAGACCTCACTTGGAGTACTGTGTGCAGTACTGGAGACCGTATCTCCAGAATTATATAGACATCTTAGAGAGAGTTCAGAGAAGGGCTACTAAAATGGTGTACGGCTTGAAGGAGAAAAGTTACCAAGAAAGGCTTAATGATCTTAACATGTACAGCTTGGAAAAAAGACGAGACAGAGGAGATATGATAGAAACATTTAAATACGTAAAGGGAATTCACAAGGTAGAGGAAGGGAGTATATTTAAAAGGAAACAAAATAGCAAAACAAGAGGACATAGTCTTAGATTAGAGGGGCAAAGGTTTAAAAGTAACATCAGGAAGCATTATTTTACTGAGCGGGTGGTGGATACATGGAACAGTCTTCCAGTAGAAGTGGTAGAGGCCAAAACAGTAATTGAATTTAAGCAAGCATGGGATAGGCATAAGGCTATCCTAAACAAAAGATAAATCCAGGTCAAGTATCCATGTAATTGGGCAGACTAGATGGGCCGAAAGGTTCTTATCTGCCGACATTTTTCTATGTTTCTATGTTTCTAACCTAGGTGGCAATTTCACATTTTAAAAGCCAGTTGCTTTTTTAGAAGTAGATGTGAATAATAGAATAATAAAGGAAAAGCCTTTCAAGTCGATTAATTAATTGTTATCGATTCAGAGATAACATCCTAAGAACCGGGATAAATGTCTTGCAGTAGTGAATACAAAGAACCTAACTGTGATAAAGGTGAGCGTAGAGGTGTAGATAAATAAGGGGGTTTCCTTTTTTGGTGAAGCAGGGGATGTTAAGGGACACTGTAGGGTTAAAATGGGAGGAGAGAAGTGGAGAGGTTAAACATTAACCCATCCTCACCCTTCAGCAACCTCCCTCCTGGTTTAACCCTTGAGATCATTTTAAAACTTACCTTCTTTCCTCTTTCTTACCTCTGACTCTCCAATCCTCCTGCATGCCGAAACTTGTTATGTGGGAAGGGGAAATGCTCCAGTGAGCACCCAGCCAATCCAACTGCTGGGAGTGAAGTAGGGAGGTGTGTCCCAATTTGCTTCTCCATGCCTCAAGCTCAACAGGGTCTGAGCTTCTGGGAGGAGCTAAAAACTGCGGCAGAGGCCATAATCAGTCCTCTCAGAGCCTCATCGAAGTGGAGTACTGTGACCACTTACTTGGAATGGGCACAATACCTAAAGCAGGGCTGTCAAAGTCCGGCCTTCCAAATGTTTCTGAACTGCAACTCCCATGACTTCCTGACCATCTATTGCATTCAAAGAAATGTGGGAATTGTAGGCATCAACATTGTGAGTGGCTGGGAGTTTGACAGCCCTGGCCTAGAGTGTCCCATTAGTACAAAGTTCAAAGATGTCTGACAGCATTGCAATGGGTTATGTTTCTCCGAACACTTGTAAGTACTTGCTGAGTCCCTTGGAATACTTATAAGTTATAATGACAAGTCTGATTTTGCTATTAGATTTTTTTATTACACAAATTATTCTTTATTACATATTTTTTCAATATATCAAGAGGAATGTCATGCAAGCCTGACGCGTAACTCTTCACCCTAGCTTCCCCTGGGTATCAATCTATAACAATCAGTGAGTCACTGAATGATTTTTTTCAGTATTGATTGGTTTCCTGAGAGATGTAAGGTACAAGTTGGGCTGGAGCATTCCCTGAGCAACAACCAATGCATCTGTGCAGGGAGAGCCCTGTATCTTCTACCTGTCCGTGATATGTAAATGTAAGCGCTACTCTGCATGAATATCAGCTCGGAAACGTATCCTAGACAGCGCATCTTTGTTTGCATGATATGCCAGCCTTCTGCACTGTGGGTTCCTTAACTCCCAAGTGCCTAGCATGCCAGGCAAAACCATTCAGGCGCATTGATCTGATGTGACAAGGGCTGAGTCATCCATTGCAGACAAAGCAGGCTCGGATTCTCTTGACTGTTTTCCTCCTGTAATATAACTAAGCATATTTCTGTATGCCTGAACATATAGCATATTAATTATAGTCAACGGAGCTGTGACATACGTGGTTTTAAAGGAGTATTCTTGTGTTCTATTATATCCTAAAATATCTACTATATCGTACGACATCGTGATTATCTTTTAGTTTTTGAATAGGAACGTCAAATATTTCTTTCTAAATTTGTAGTTGATTATAAAACAGCTTCTATTTTACGCTGCTATGTCTCTTCATCTATTCTTCTCTAAAGCAACCTCACTCTCCCCTCTTCCTCAATACTGGACACAGCAGCACCAACTCTTTAGGACTGTTGTGACCGAAGAAGATACGGATCCTGGAGCTGAGTGTATGTAGTGGACTGGAATTGAGTGAACAGAAAAAAAAGATGTCATCCTTTATTTATTTTACATGTTATGCTGTAATCGGCAATACAGTTTACTTAATTAATGTGTTTACTGAGCATCAGTTTTGGTCTTTGTGCCTCCTGTAGAGGGATTGGTGCTGGGGAAGGAGGAGCCGGGCTGCTCTGGCTACAGTACATCAAAGGTGCCACCTGCAGCCCGAAACACAGTTTTTTGTGTGTTTTTCTAGAGTAAATTCAATTTTGCCTGCCCGCTCAGGCCTTCCTGGTCCGAGGTGGGTATCATCTTTATAATCCTGAATGCTAATACTGAAGTAATTATGTAAGTATTAACTCCTTGTAGACAGAAAAGTAGCAAAAATTTCAATTGTGAAGAAGCATATTATACCAGACTGGATTAAAGCTAAATGCACTTTGACGTTGTGAGACCTTGTAGCAAATATATATAAAAATGTGAAAGCACTCTTGGTCTTCTAAAAAAGTTAATTTATTAGATATGCATTTAAAAACAATCCCACGTTAGGGCACCTTGAGCCTTTATCAAGGTATAACCTTAACTTGATAAAGGCTCCGATGAGCTGAAACGTTTGTTCGTTGAACTCCGGTGAACAGCACCTGGGCAGCATCACTCCCGTCGCTCAACTTCACGAGACTGAGTGCTTCTTCCCCCAACTGGCGTTATATTTATATATATAAAATATATACTTTTTGTCCTCCACCACAACCCTTGTAAACACAGAAATACCCTACGGGTCCAAGCATTCACTGCAACTGGTCATCATGCCTAGCTCCTAGCTGACGAGGTTCCAACAAACCCGAAACAGCGCTGTCCTAGGAGTGGCTTTGACCAGTTGCATAAACCTTATCTCTGCTACAAAGCCACAGTGTGGCATAGCATTGATTTTAGGGTTCTGTTTAATAACAGACCCAGGATGCATAAAAGTGAGACAGATGTCATTTGCATATCCTACCCAGAATTCCTTGCTGCATATGGGGAATGTGGCACAGGAGCTCTGGGATGCAATTCATCGATTTGCTGTGATGTGCAAGTGGCTTCTGCAATAATAAACACACTTATTATAGTGTGGAGGCCTTTTATTTCACTTTTTGTCCTCCACTACAACCTTTGTAGAGATATATATATATATATATTAAAACATCATGTAAATACAGAAAAAAATGTTCATAAAGAATAAAACTGCTTTTCCATGGATTAATCTCTTCTTGCAACTGCATGGCAGTTTACGAGCATCTTTATATTTTGCAGGTTATATGCTTTCTATTTGATTCATGTTCTAGTTTTAATTTTAAATGGCAAAGTGCTTTAGAAAAAAATGCATACATCTAATTTTAAAGCTTTGTTAACTTTGCCATCTTCTACTAATATACTCTTGGGTAATATTAGACTTCTGCAGATGTTATACGTTCACAGATGCCTATCGTCCGACATCTAAGACCTTGATTGATAGAGTAAATGGTCATATTTTTATCTGTCTCCGCTGGCACGGAGGTTTTTATGAGTGAGGAGCTAAGATAATAGCCTATTTAGAGCTTTCTGCTCCAGTGTATCATCTATGATCATAAAATGACACATTTGGTCATTAGACCAATACATTTCTATTTTTTATTACCAGTGTTTGTCTAGTTTCACCTTTGTTGTCACCTTCAATTATACTGAATGCATTAAAATCCGTGAGAACTAACCTTTGGCTCACACGCCATGATGCTCAGTCATTCAAACATCTGGGACTATCCATGGTCAACTCTGATGCATATTAAGCTTCGTACACTGATATTGCCGCACAGTTATGGACACTTGTATTACTCGCTTGAGTGTTAATAAATAAGCCACAGGTGGTCTTTCATCCTGAGATTGGATATTCTGTTTATTGCCCCTTATTTAGAATGCAATGAGATTTTTCTCACCCCTGTGTTGATTGGGTATTTTGTCTATAACACAACTAAGTTAAATTGTCTCAGTCCAAAGCAGTGTCAACAATCTGTCTTCTCACTGAGAAATGTCTTGCTGAATAATTAGAGAATTTATTAGTTCAGTGGTTCCTAACCCTGGTCCTTAAGTACCCTATCAGACTAGATTTTAAGGATAACCTTAGGGAAATGCAGACTGAAACATGCAATCACTGAACGTATAACTTGTCCTGTGCTGTGCTTCACATACCTGGCAAACCTGGCCTGTTAGGGTTACCTGAGGGGCAGGGTTGGGAACCACTGTTTTAGTTAATCTGTGAACTTTCCCTGCAGATAATTATAATTCAATTAATCCAAATTTTTGCGTAAGAAAAGTCTTGAGATTCTTCAGAGTATTATAATGTGAGTGAAAGCAACAACATTTATGAATGAACTGTTGCTGTATGGAATAAAAATTTTGGCAAATCAATTGAGAAGCCCCTTTAACCCCATAGTGACCAGGCGATTTTACCATTGTCTGTCCGAAAGTACCCACTGCTGCTTTTACATTTCTGCGCTCTTTGTGTTTAGCTCTAATTCTCTTACTCGATTATTGAACCCACACATATTATATACCGTTTTTCTCACCATTAAATGGACATTCTAAAGATACCATTATTTTCAGTATATCCTATAATTTACTATAAAAAAATAAGATATATGATGAATAAATGGAAAAACACACTTTTTTGAACTCTGACCCCAAAATCGACCACAGCTAAATAGATTCAAAATATTGTCCAGAATTTTCTGTGTGCTCATTTTGACCGTTTTATGCTCATCATGTTTAAATGCGATTTGAAGTCCTATTTTATTATACAACCCAGACAAAAATTTTTTTAAGAAAACCCACTTATTTTTTTCATTTGTAGTTTTATTTATTTTTTTATTTTTACACCAAACTTGGTCATATGTGGTATCATTGGAAAGGCCATGCTCTAGCTGCCACCAATCGGGAGATACAGAAGCCATTTGGAGCCGAATAACGACCCGGCACCTAAGGGGTAAAGAGATGTATTGATGAAAAGGGTAGACTGTGTCCTTTCCAGTGGTGCCTCTCTTTATTGTTACCTCCTGGCCAATTTGGGAGGGAGTGGTGTCCAAAGGACCCCCCTCCCTTTCAGGCTCTCAGTCAACAGTGCCAGGAGTGCACAAAACTGATGTCATCGTGCCTGGTGATGACGTTAGTGTGGCGGCCGGGGTCTTTAAAAACATAGGTTGGACTTCAAGCTTCATAATGTTCGTGATGCATAAATGGTTAATTTCAGAAGTTGTGCTTGCCCATGAGCAGCCCTGATCTGTGTTTAATGAAACATACTATGTTAACCCTTCACTGCGAAGTGATTTTCCATAAAACCACTGACAGCATCCAGTGGTTTTATGAAATATAACTTTCCATTACCCACACAACAAAAATATACACAGAGGTGTTTCCCGTTTATGTTCACAGACAGAAGACACAGAGGCTGGCCAATAGCTGCTACTACATTTACGTTATAGGTTGGGCTCTGTGTTTCCGTGAAGGAAAAACATATCTCAAAACTCTTAAGATAATTCCAATACATCAGTCATAATGTCTGATGTGTTGAAATTTTAGGGGCATGTTCTGAAACCCATTTCCAAAGGACTTTTATTTGTAATAAAAAGAAATTCTTTGCATTACTCCAGAATCAGATCAGATCAAGTATACCTAATCTCATGGCACCTGCATGTGCTATGGAAGAGCGAGTATACTTGATAATGTTAGTGAAGGGGTTAATACGACTGTGGGCGCAGTGTGGGATTCAGACCTGAAAATGTTGACATGGACCTCCAAGGAGCAACCATGAAGCATTTTCATTCATAGTCTCTTGATATCTACACAATAGTGAGGTAAAAAAAAAAATATGATGCTTGGAGCTAATGGAGAATAATATAAGATAACGTCAACAAACTGGAACCGGATGTGTATTCCAATGTGTGATCTGGGTACAGCTAGATTTTTGACAACACTCTGAGGAAATCTAAGAGGTTAACTGTGTGTGATTGTACATCAAAATAAGTGTGTATTGGATGTGGCCGGCCAGCGGAGCACACAGACGCTTGACGTAAGTGCTCTGTGACTGGCGATTGAATTCTCAGTCCTGCGGCAGTAATCAGGGGACCCCAACCCCTCCTACTACCCTCTTTTGTTGGACTATACTTGCCGTTTGGATGGCTCCTCAGAAGGCCCAACACTTGCTGGATGCATTGAAATCGGCCTGGAAAGGCCAAAACCACACAGTCCAAGATGGTGCCACCCAGTGTCTGGGTCATTTCTCTCCACAGCAGATCTGGAAGACAAGAGCCAGATCTTAACCTCTCATTCCCCATAGATGATTGTTTTTTTAATATCTACCACTGTCTATAAATTTACTAGAAGCACCAGCATGAGCGAGTCATATCTTAAACTGTTGTATAGCTGGTACCCAACACCAACAACAACCAGATTAGCTCATATCTCAGGGAGACCAGCAACATGTTGGCCATGTCTGAAGGCTCTGGGATCACCTTTCCATGTATTTTGGCAATGCCCAGCTCTTGGCCAATTTTGGACTAAAGTATAACATTTAATCTTGCACTGCACATCCCTAGACGTTCCACTATGCCCGGAGAAATAGCTGTTGCATCTCTTGCCTACTAATATTGAGCTGAGGCTCAGAGGGCTAATCTTAGTTATATTATGTGTGGCCAAGTCTGTTATTGCTCAACATTGGCACTCGTCTACGGTACCTTCCATCTGAAAAGTACAAAGTAATTTGGAGGGGGTATAAAGGAAAACACACTGCACCTGCATTCAATTAAGCTGCACGTACCACCCTGATATTCACCTTATCAGAATAACCGTAAACTAAAAATAAGAATTGGTTGTTTTGCGCTAAAATCCTAAACCTCCAAATGGATCAGTCAAATACATAAATTGAAATGACAAATAATAAAATGAACAAAAGTACTTATATTTGTATAAGGATCCACATTCCGGAATCAGGGAGTAGTCTCTTATAATTCTCACTGGTTTCTCCCAATTACCAAAATGGCTACGAGTAATTCAAGTGCCTCGTCAGCCGATAATATAACTTGTGGAAATCACTTGTCAGACATCCAAAAAAGTCCGGTGTCTGTGAGGATTTTAAGTAGCCTTCTCTCTTCCAGATGTAAACATAGAAAACAGAAAATATTGATAGTGCTTATAACTTTTATTAACACGTCGACCTGCTGCACATGATTATACGTACATATCTATCTATCTATATTTTCTATCTATCAATCAATCTATCCTCATTATTTCAGTCTATCTATATTTTCTAAAGTCTCCATCCATCCATCCATCCATCCATCCATCCATCCATCCATCCATCCAGCTGTCGTTCTTCACTATCTAGCTGTTAGCTTTCTGTCCCAACCACCATACCAATCTACCCACCCACCCTCCCACACTTCCTTCCATCTTATTTTTTTTTCATGCTCACACAATAATTGTGTTGTCTGGGCCTCTCCACAGGAATCTGAATAAATCCTGTTTCCCGGTTCCATTGAAGTTCTTTATAAGTTTTGTATTTCTTGGTTTTCACTTAGAAACACGTTCCCATGGTTGCCTTGTGATATTGTCTGCAGCAGTGCTTTGAAGAACTAATATTGCTTGTCTAAGAACTGATACATACATTGCAACATGAAAGGTTGGCAAAGTGCTTCTAGGGGTCTCAAGGCCACAGTATCCATCTTTTTTAGGCTATATTTTTCTTTACCGTTGTTGTTTTCCTTTACTTTTTTGATGCTTTGTCATTTCTACCTAGAACATCTGTGTGTGAATCTGTGTGTAGCATGTAGTGTTTCTTACTACAAATACTTTTCAAACTGTTAAATAAAACGGATAGACATGTGGCAGAAATTTCTCCAACATATGTCTAGCTTAGAACATTAAATTCCTGTATTTAGCAGATTTGCATAATTATAGGTGTGCGAAGGGGGTATGCCTAATGTTGGGTGAAGAGGTGCTCTTTCATCTCCTACTCCTTGACATTTCCTCCTCCTCCTTGATATTATATATGTCCCTTATCTGGTTCATGATGGATAGAATAAAAACTGTCTGTATGATTACTGGCTTGTTATTCCCAATGAAAAACGTGTATTTCTGCAAAATCTTCTAAACATTGTTTAGGATAAAAACTTTTTAAATTCAAAGTTTTTTATTTTCTAAATAGAAAACAGAGATAACGGTACAATAATACCAATACAAAGAATACAGTCCATAGAAATACAGAAATGACAAAGGACCAAAAACAAAGAAAGTCTCCAAAAAGGGAGAGTAGAGTGGGTGGGGAAAAACAAGGAAAGGTTAGATTCAGGGTCGGAAACTAGTACTATGCAGATTCAGGACAGTGATGGGGAAATTAGGCCATCACCTGTCTCATTCACCAATGGGAGATCACTCAACAAGGGAGTGCAAAAAATAGCAGGAAGTAAAGAAAGGGGTCGAGAAGAAAAGTCCTCCAAGGTGTTCCAGGTTCCCGCACCAGGAAATGGGTCCTCTTCCCATATCAACAGGTTAAGTGGACTCAGTGGAAAGGGGGGAGGATAAGCAATAGAGCCATCAAAAAAGGAAAGAAAGACAGAAAGAGAAGAGGGAGAGGGAAGAAGAGAAACAAGGGGAGGGGAAAAAGAAAGGGGAGGTGTGCGGGAAGGTAAATCAAGGGAACACAAGACGATAACACGACGCAACCCGACCATGGCCTCCACTGGCGGTGCCTCCGGTGGGTCCAGCAATCTCAGGCCTCAGAGGAAGCAGCCACAGCTACCGGCTGAACCTCCTGGGCATGTCCCACCCGAGTGGGAGGCGCCCTCAACCGTAAAGAAGCGGTATATCGTTCCCAGTGGAACCACTTCAAGGCAAACTCTTGCAACACTCCGCGGGCCTCCGCGTCCAGATGGTCAACAGATTGAAGATCCTCCACTCTTCCAACACACTCCCGTATAGAAGGCATCCAAGTGGTCCTCCAAAGTGTGGGTATCAAGGCGCGAGTGGAGAGGAGCATCAGGAGTAAGACTGAGTGCTTAAGAGATTTGAGTGGCAACGGAACATGAAGAAGCAAGAAGCATTCCGTGGTGAGGGGCAAGTCCACATCAGTCACCTGAAAGACGGCATCTCGAGTCTGATGTCAGAAGCGCTGTAATCCTGGACAGGACCACCAGACATAGAGGTACGTGCCACAGGTCGCCTCACAGCGCCAGCAGTCCAACAAAGCCGACGGGTATATTTGATGCAGCAAGTGAGGTGATCGGTACCAAAATGTAACGATCTTGTAGGAGTTTTCCTGAATGTGCGTCGCACCACAGCCTTTATGAACCAGAGTGTAGGTCTTAGTCCATTGTTCGTCTAAACAATTCTGCAGTAAAGAGTCTCTTTATTTATATATTTTTTGGGATATTTTAAGCATTTTTTTTGATTTTTTTTTTTAAAAAGTCAGATTTTTTTTTTAAGTTTTCTTATTTTTTCTGTAACAGCCCTTTTTATTATCATTCCTTGGCCCTCATATGTAAATTTCAGACATTTTCACTCAGTAGTTTCTTTGCAAACAGCATTTCACTTTTCAAACATTCATGCAAACTGTTTTGCTAATTTATTCACTTCACTCGTCTGCGGTGTAGGCTTTTTCCGGAGGCTGCGCTGCGTGTGATCGGCTCGAACATGCGGTGACTTTTCGATTCTCTTTGAATAGCCCTGGTAGTTATTTTCCCGTAATCGAGCAATCCTTCAGATTTCAAAACATTTTAAAATGTAAACCAGCTATTTCAGCAGATTGACTACCTTGGGTCATGTCACAAATAGGATTACCAATTGCAAATCATCTCTGTTAGCAACCTGGGCTATTTGACACTGGGTATTCTTTTTGAATCATTTGGCACATTTAAAGGGTTATTCAATAAGCGTCGAACTTGCCACCGAATTGCACCAAACAGTAAATTTCACCGTACAGTGCAATTTCGTGGCAGTTTGTCTATTCAGAGAGCTGTCAATTCGCCAAATATTGGCTAATTGATAGCGAAATACCATGCAGTTCGCTGCAGATCGCCACAATTAGGTGATCTTCAGCAGCAGTGAAATTGTCCCATAGAGAAGTAATGGTTAATCTAGTCAGAGAACACCAGACAGCACAGAAGTATCAGTGAAATGCCCTGATTTTCGGTGATTCAATTCCACATGTTTAAACTAGCGAATCCCGTAGGATTCAATGCAAAAAAATATTATCAATTCCTTTTTTTTATTCAACTATTTATTCTTTTCATTTCCAGCAAAAAGCCTTTTTATTTATTTTTTAAATGTTTTTGTATTTTTTTTAGACAAGTTTTGATTCCCTTTTTTCAAATTCTGTAACATTATTATTTATAAGACCTTTTTTTATTTTTTTTTCACACACATTTTCATGCATTTTTACTGGTTTAAACACTTTTGTTTTAGAAGAATTGTTTCTCTGCAGTTTGACGGCTTTCGGCGCCGTTCGGCAGTATGTTCGGCCTTTAGCAGCTCGACGTTCAGCACACTTCTGGTACCCTGCGGTGAATAGTGAATTCACTGCAGGTTCGGCGAGCTGGAATCGCTGAAGCGCCCCGAAGTGCGGCGAACGAAAAAGCACAAAAAATTCACAAATTCCTGTGCTTTCTGAATAACTTTTTTTTAGATTTACAGTTGTGTTCAAAATTATTCAACCCCCACTGAAATTGAGTGTTTTGGCCAGTTTGACATTGATTTTGATCATTCAGTCATCTTGCTTACAATTAAATCAAAGAGGCACGTGTAGGTCAGACAAATATAACATAACATTTATAATGAAATAACCACAAATGTCTTTTCTGTGCTCACATCATTATCAGTTTTATTCAACCCCCAAGTGACATTCAATCTTAGTACTTAGTACAACATCCTTTTACAGTTATAACAGCTTTTAAACGTGAAGCATAGCTTGACACAAGTGTCTTGCAGCGATCTACGGGTATCTTCGCCCATTCGTCATGGGCAAAAGCCTCCAGTTCAGTCACATTCTTAGGCTTGCGCACTGCAACTGCTTTCTTTAAGTCCCACCAGAGGTTCTCAATCGGATTTAAGTCAGGTGACTGCGATGGCCACTCCAAAATGTTCCAGCCTTTAATCTGCAACCATGCTCTAGTGGATTTGGAGGTATGCTTGGGATCATTGTCCTGTTGAAAGGTCCAACGTCTCCAAGCCTCAGGTTTGTGACGGACTGCATCACATTGTCATCCAATATCTCCAGGTACTGAAGAGAATTCATGGTACCTTGCACACGCTGAAGCTTCCCTGTACCTGCAGAAGCAAAACAGCCCCAAAGCATGATTGACCCCCCGCCATGCTTCACAGTAGGCAAGGTGTTCTTTTCTTCATAGGCCTTGTTCTTCCTCCTCCAAACATAGTGTTGATCCATGGGCCCAAATCGTTCTAATTTTGTTTCATCAGTCCACAGAACACTATCCAAAACTTCTGTGGTTTGTCCACATGACTTTTGGCATACTGCAGTCGACTCTTCTTATTCTTTGGAGACAGCAAGGGGGTGCGCCTGGGAGTTCTGGCATGGAGGCCTTCATTACGCAGTGTGCACCGTATTGTCTGAGCTGAAACTTCAGTACCCACATCTGACAAATCTTTTCTCAGTCCTCAGCAGTCAGACGGGGACTTTTCTCCACTCTACGCTTCAGGTAGCGCACAGCAGTCGAAGTCAGCATCTTCTTTCTGCCACAACCAGGTAGCGTTTCAACAGTGCCCTTTGCCTTGAATTTGCGAATGATGCTTCCTATGGTCTCTCTTGGTATGTTTAACATCTTTGCAATCTTCTTATAGCCATTGCCCTTCCTGTGAAGAGTAATCACCTCTTCTCTTGTCTTCCTGGACCATTCTCTTGACTTCACCATGTTTGTAACCACACCAGTAAATGTCTAGAAGGAGCTGAGTATCACAGTCATTTTAAAGCTGCCTAATTGGTGCTTATTATACTTTATTGCTGCTCCGTGACATCCACAGGTGTTTTCAATACCTGATTGAAAACACTTGAATGAACCTCTGTTCTTCAGAGTGGTAGTCTTTAAGGGGTTGAATAATTGTGTCAATGAAGAATTCACAAAAGAAACATTTACTACTTTACTACTGTATTACAAAACCAATTGATGTCATTTTAGTTGCATATGGTTCTTTAAAAAGTCCTTGTAGGATTTCATTCTGAATACAATTACAAATGTACACTAAATTCCCTAAAACCCTTTACAGCATTGGGGGTTGAATAATTTTGAACACAACTGTAATTGTTTAGGTGCTTTCTAACTCATACAAATAGAGTTTTGAGGTGTATTTCACAACCTAAGCTAATACAGTATATACTGTATGTCAGATTAATAACACAGATTCTCATATCAATGAGTCCCTTCACTACGTACAATGTGTCGAGTGATTAGCTTTTTGCTGCTGACACTTACCATTCTGGCAATCCCCATCAGTAATACAGGGTTATTGAGAGAGAGGTGAAAATCAAGAGAATGACTGGAGAAGTGAAAATTCTAGGTCAAAATAGCCAAACCAGAAAA
The DNA here is from genome assembly GCA_009667805.1 of Leptobrachium leishanense. Classification (NCBI taxonomy): domain Eukaryota; kingdom Metazoa; phylum Chordata; class Amphibia; order Anura; family Megophryidae; genus Leptobrachium; species Leptobrachium leishanense. Next base: position 286,566,810 of record CM019065.1, on the reverse strand, counting down.
ATTCTCCCATTTATCTCACTTTCCAAATTTTGACCTAGAATTTTCACTTCTCCAGTCATTCTCCTGGTTTTCACCTCTCTCTGATTAACCCTGATAGACTTCCTCCACCTTCGAATGACCAACCGAGTGTTAGGCCAATCCAGAGGAACCTCCACTAGGCATCACGTCATAACTTATATTATGCATAGTTAGAGAGGATTTACTAGTGGAGGCAGGAGTCATTTGGACCCCTCTGTCTCTTCTTCTATATACCCCACAAGGTCAGTGGAAAGGCCTGAGTCACTTTGTTATGTGTAGAAATAAAATAAAACATACATAGCTTATCGCTCCAGAGCATTGTTCACTTTTTAGTTGTAAAGTGAACGATGCTGCAGCGATAGCTGAACTTCTCATTTCCCATGCTGGGAGCAAGTGCATAGGTGATTACAGAGCGTGTTACTATTTCATGTAAATTGTAAGATGCTGCACCATTGTGAGGAAGGGCCGGGGTCTTTTGAGCTTTCATTGACCAGGTCAGAGTATAGCCTTCGAATGGTACCAAACATGACCATGCAAATATGAAAAAAAAATTGTTTATTATTTTTTGTTCTAAGGCATTGGCATTAACATTGTCCAGTTTTAACTTATAAAGCAAACAATGCTGCTGCCATCACTTGCCTACTCATTTCCCATGTCAGGAACAAATGCGTTTTTTTTTATACATTATATGCATTATTTATGAAACACAATGCACCAAAATCCAAGAGAAAATTTAGGTTTTTTTTCCAATTTTGGTCTAAATTGCTATTTCCTTAGGAAGATGAGCAGTGGCAGGTTCTCGATTTCTGATTTTCTTAAAAAAGAGTACCCAATTGGACTTTTATGAATTTTTTTTTATATAGCATTCTGACGTGACCTGACATATACACTTACAGGGTTATACAGAGACAGCCAAACTGGCCCCGAAATTCTACCGGACAGTGAATTTCCCCGTACTGTGCAATTTCATGGCCATTCGGATATTCAAAAAGGAGTCAGTTCGTCAAATTTTAGCGAATTGCCAGCGAAATACAGTGCCTGTTTGGCAGCAGTGATATCCCCATAGAGAAGCAATGGTTATCCTATTTAGAGAACACCAAACAACAAAGAAATGTCAGTGAAATGCCCTGATGTTCGGTAGTTTCATTCGGCAGGTTTAATCAGGCGAATCCCATAGGTTTCAATGTTAAAAATATTCCTGTGCTTGTTCAATATCTATTAAATCGTTTATTATTTTAATTTAGAGCAAAAAGTCTCTTTATTTTTTTTAGGATATTATAGGCATTTTTCGGAATTAGTCGGCCAGAATTTTTTCTCAGATTTTTTTTAAAATAGCGTTTTTTTTCTGGACCTTTTTATTATTATTCACAGGACCTTCACATGTTTATTCCAGACATTTTCATGCAGTATTTTTTTTTGCAAACAGCGTTCAAAATTTTTAAACTTTTTTTTTTACCCCGTTCGTCAGCTTGTCGACTTTTTCCAGCGGCTGGTTGGTGCTGTGTTAGGGGGATCGTCGGCTTTTTTTGGACTAGTTCGGCTTGTTTCGAGCGGATTCTCAGGTACTTTGGCATTTCGGATCGATCTGATTTTTCGGATCGTATCGGCGGCTTATTGGCGTGGTTTTCGGCAGATTTTCAAAGATTTTTCGGTGGAATTATTACGGATTTTTGGATCCGTTCCCTGCATTCCGGGGACCCTGCAGTGAATTCTGCAGGGAATTTGATTCCCCGAAGTGCAGGGAACGAGACATTTCAGTGCTCTTTGAATAACCCCTATAGAAATTATATATTTTGAATCTGCTTACTGCGCAAAAAAAACATATATAATTTGTCTGGGTCCAATAATAAAACATTAAGACACCAAATAGCATTTAATCATTATGTGCAATATGAGCTCGACATACAGGGGTGAAATGGCTCTGCAGCAACGTTTTTTTTGTTTTTTGCCCATCCAGTCTTAGTTTCGCTCGATGTATATATCATGATTATGTTGGAATTTGACTGAAATTCATTCACATTTCATATGAATTTTTCATAAAGATTCTTTCCTTGTGAAATGCCCAGAGATGACAGCAGCCTTTTAATTTATGCGCTCTCCTGGTAGTCTCCAGTTCTAGCACAATATAGGCCTGTACTGGATAGATGAAGTGGAGAAGAACATTTATTTTTAAAAAGTCCCCAAGGAAAGGTCTCCATCATAGTTATAGACTAACAATCAGGAAGGACTTTTTTTAAAATCCGTACATTATCATTTTTCCAATCAGTAAAGCTTTTTCAGTACCAGGACAAGGAGATTCTCATTTTTTTTTACATGCTGATAAAGCATTATCTGTAATGTTTCACAGCTTCAAAGGAATATACTACCAAGGGCTTAATTAAATAAAAATTGGGCTAGTCATCTTTCTACCCTTCTTCTTTACTCTATACATACGGTAGCTACCATTCAGAGGCAGCGTTAGGCAGTGGCGGAACTACCGCCGGTGCAGCCGGTGTGGGCGCACCGGGGCCTCAGCCTGAGGGGGGGCCAGCCGCCGGCGAGCAGGGACCTCAAGATGGCGCCGGCGGGCCCCCTCTGATGAGCGGTACTGACCGCCGCCGGCCATCTTGAAGTCCCTGCTCGCCGGAGGCTAGGCCCACCGTCGAGCAGGGACTTCAAGATGGCCGCCGGTGGGTGTGGGTCCTCTCTGACATCATCAGAGGGTGCCCGCCTGTGGCCATCTTGAAGTCCCTGCTTGTCAGTGGGCCTACATGGAACCCGGCCTCCGGCGGGCAGGGACTTCAAGATGGCCGCCATGGGCGCGGGCCCTCTCTGACATCACCAGAGGGGCCCGCCGGCGGCCATCTTGAAGTCCCTGCTCGCCGGTGGGCCTACATGGGCCAGCCTCCGGCAAGCAGGCACTTCAAGATGGCTGCCAGCGGGCCCCCTCTGATGAGGGCTGCTCATCGTTGAGTTGGGGGCTATTACATCCATGTGTGAGCTGGGGGCTATTACATCCATGTGGAAGCTGGGGACAATTACATCCATGTGTGAGCTGGGGCAATTATATCCATGTTTGAGCTGCTGGGGGCAATTATATCCATGTGTGAGCTGGGGGCAATTATATCCATGTTTGAGCTGGTGGCAATTATATCCATGTGTGAGCTGCTGGGGGCATTTATATCCCTGTGTGAGCTGGGGGCAATTATATCTATTTGTGAGCTGCTGGGGGCAATTAAATCCATGTGTGAGCTGGGGGCAATTATATCCATGTGTGAGCTGCTGGTGGCAATAATATTCATGTGTGAGCTGCTGGTGGCAATTATATCCATGTGTCAGCTGGGGGCAATTATATTCATGTGTCACCTGGGGCAATTATATCCATGTGTGAGCTGGGGGCAATTATATCCATGTGTGAGCTGCTGGTGGTGGAAATTATATCCATGTGTGAGCTGCTGGGGGCAATTATATCCATGTTTGAGCTGGTGGCAATTATATCCATATGTGAGCTGGTGGCAATTATATCCATATGTGAGCTGGTGGCAATTATATCCATGTGTGAGCTGGGGGCAATTATATCCATGTGTGAGATGCTGGGGCAATTATATCCATGTGTGAGCTGCTGGGGGCAATTATATCCATGTTTGAGCTGGTGGCAATTATGTCCATGTGTGAGCTGGTGGCAATTATATCCATGTGTGAGCTGGGGGCAATTATATCCATGTGTGAGCTGCTGGGGCAATTATATCCATGTGTGAGCTGCTGGGGGCAATTATATCCATGTTTGAGCTGGTGGCAATTATGTCCATGTGTGAGCTGGTGGCAATTATATCCATGTGTGAGCTGGGGGCTCTCTGTAATAAATATGCTCAAATATAAATATATATATATATATATATATATTTCTATTTTTCAACTTTATTTTTTGTTGTTGCTTCAGGGGGTGTGAATTGGGTTTTTTTTTTGGGGGGGGGCCCCAAAAAAATCTTGCACCAGGGCCCTTTGTACCTTAGGTACGCCACTGGCGTTAGGCCATTGAATCTTTATGACAGCAAACACCCTATAGGGGGTATTCAGAGAGGTCCGAAATGTCGCCGAAATGTAACGTAACCGGACACTGAAATTCAGCGTATGGGGACATTTCTGGGCCATTTGGCTATTCAGAGAGCAAGCATTTCGCCAAATTTTGGTGAATTGCCTGCACGTACGGTGCCGGTTCGAAGGCAGTGAAATTCCCCATAGAGAATCAACGGTTAATCTATTCAGAGAACACCCAACAGCAGTGAAAAGTTGCCGAAGTGTCCTGCTGTTCGCTGTTTCATTCGGCAGGTTTATTCAGGCGAACCCCATAGGCTTGAATGCTAAAACCATTTCCGTTTTAATGCAATATCTAATAAACCATTTATTATTTTATTCTGCAGTAAAAAGTCTCTTTATTTATAGTTTTTTTTCGGATCCTTTAGGCATTTTTCGGGATTTTTTCAAATGTTTTTAAAGTTTTTTTGAAAAAAAATCGTTTTGTTCATTATTCTTTAACAGACCTTTTTATTGTCATTCACAGGATCTTATATGTAAATTCCAGATATTTTTGTTAAGTAGTTTTTTTGCAAACAGTGTACTGCTTTTTTTTTTTTACCCTGTTCGTCAGTTTGTCGGCTTTTTCCGGTGGCTAGACCGCGCTGTGATCAGCGGCTCATTGGCTTTTTCCAGCGTGTTCGGCATGGTTTTTCCAGCGGGTTTTCGGTGGGTTTGCGGCAGGATTGTGGTGGGTTTTCCCTGCACTCCGGGGACTCTGCTGAATACACTGCAGGGTGTGGAATTTTGACTCCCCGAAGTGCAGGGAACTGTGGGGAACGAGAGAGCACGGGCAACATTTTGGTGTTCTCTGAATAACCCCATAAATCTATCACCGGGTCCATCCAAACGTCTTTTGGAGCCCTAGGTGACTTGTGGTCATAGGATGCCCAAAACCTAATATTTTCCTAGATATCCAAGCACAAAATCTCACATTGTTGCCAGCAGAACCTTCCTGCATGATGGATTTTTTTCCTGCATTAATTTAGCTATTCTCTTTTAACCATTATTTATTTTTTAATTATGGTTAGTAAAACTAAGTAGTAGGTTTTCCACACAATTTCCATTTTTTTTATTATTATTTTGTTCAGTGGATAGAGGCATTGAGTTCAGGTTACACAAAAGTAGAGGAAGAGAGATGGAAAGAGAACACAAGCAGACCATACAGGGTATTCATCTAAAAAGGTAAAAAAAAATCTCATTATTTGGCAAGTATCTTCAAAGATTTAAACAGAATCAGGATACAATTTTAGCTGATAGATTAGATTGAGGACACAATTAAACACTACATAAATATTCCTTTAACTAGTATTTCTGCAGAATACAGGGTGTCCATAAAGTCTCTTTACAATTTCAAAAATGTATTACAAAGAAAAATGAAAAGACAGATAAGTGAAAATTATTACAAGATGAGACGTATATAGTGAAGTTTTTTTTGCCTCATTTAATACACCTCTATATGGGCACCATTAGTTGCAGGAAGCACATCAAAACGGTACTCGATTTCTTGTCATGTTCACTGTAGCATACCCTCATCAATGGTGGCAATGGCATCAGTGATCCTCTGCTTTAGAGTAGTGATGTCCCGTACCTTTGTTCAATACACAATATCTTTAACATAACCCCATAGAAAGAAGTCGAGGGGAGTGATATCTGGTGAACGAGGTGGCCAGGGAATTGGGCCACCCCTTCCAATCCAGCGGTCTGGAAATATTTCATTTAGGAACCCACGAACATGCAGTCCCCAATGTGGTGGTGCACCATCTTGCAGGAAAATGATGGTTGGTTGAAGGTCATGTAGTTGTGGTGCCACGTATTTAGTCAAAAGGTCAAGGTAAACATTTGCAGTAATGTCTCGTCGAAGAAAAACGGACCAATGATTCGATTGCACATGATCCCACACCACACATTCATCTTCTAAAGCAGGGGTCACTGATGCCATTGCCAACATTGATGGTATGCTACAGCGAAGATGACAAGAAATCGAGTACCGTCTTGATGTGCTTCATGCAACTTATGGTGCCCATATAGAGGTGTATTAAATGAGGCAAAAAATACTTCAATATATACGTCTCATTTTGTAATAATTTTCACTTATCTGTCTTTTCATTTGCCTTTGTAGTAAATTTTGGAAATTGTAAAGAGACTTTATGGACACCCTGTATTATTTCCTGATTATAATTTAACAGGCACACAGGCAGACATCGTTATTCTGATTTTGTTATATAATTTTTTTTAGTAAAATTGGCAATTAAATTATTAATGATTTTGAATTTTTAATTAAGACTTTGCAGTGAGTAACAATGATATACCGTATTTTTCGCTCCATAAGACGCACTTTTCTTCCCCCAAAAAGTGGGGGGAAAAGTGGGTGCGTCTTATGGAGCGAATGCGATTATGCCCCAGCTCACCGGCCGCCGCCGCATTCGGCTCCCTCTGAGCGTGCGTCCGGCGGCATGGAGTTTGGGCACGCACCTGGGGGAGCCACGTGACTGCCGCGATCTCGTGAGATCGCGGCTGGTCACGTGGCTCCCTCAGGCACGTGCCCAAGCTCCAAGCCGCCGGACACATGCTCAGAGGGAGCCGAACGTGGTGGCGGCAGGTGAGCTGGGGCAAATCCACGAGCTGGGGGCAGTATCCATGAGCTGGGGCATATCCATGAGCTGGGGCAAATCCATGAGCTGGGGCATATCCATGAGCTGGGGCATATCCATGTGTGAGCTGGGGCATATCCATGAGCTGGGGCAAATCCATGTGTGAGCTGGGGCATATCCATGAGCTGGGGCAAATCCATGTGTGAGCTGGGGCAAATCCATGTGTGAGCTGGGGCATATCCATGTGTGAGCTGGGACATATCCATGAGCTGGGGCATATCCATGTGTGAGCTGGGACATATCCATGAGCTGGGGCAAATCCATGTGTGAGCTGGGGCATATCCATGAGCTGGGTCATATCAATGTGTGAGCTGGGGCATATCCATGTGTGAGCTGGGGCATATCCATGTGCTGGGGCAAATCCATGTGTGAGCTGGGGCATATCCATGAGCTGGGGCATATCCATGTGTGAGCTGGGGCATATCCATGTGCTGGGGCAAATCCATGTGTGAGCTGGGGCATATCCATGAGCTGGGGCATATCCATGTGTGAGCTGGGGCATATCCATGAGCTGGGGCATATCCATGAGCTGGGGCATATCCATGTGTGAGCTGGGGCATTATCCATGTGTGAGCTGGGGGGCATATCCATGAGCTGGGGGGCATATCCATGTGCTGGGGCATAATCCATGTGCTGGGGCATATCCATGAGCTGGGGCATATCCATGTGCTGGGGCATTATCCATGTGCTGGGGCCAGTATCCATGTGCTGGGGCCAGTATCCATGTGCTGGGGCCAGTATCCATGTGCTGGGGCAGTATATCCATGAGAGGAGCTGGGGCAGTATATCCATGAGAGGAGCTGGGGCATTATCCATTATTACCCTATTTGATTCAGAATATTTTTTTTCCTGTTTTCCTCCTCTAAAAACTAGGTGCGTCTTATTGTCAGGTGCGTCTTATGGAGCGAAAAATACAGTACTTTACGTTAGCTGCGGGGCTGGCCTACACAATTTATTTTAAAAAACCGAGATACAATTAATTTTTTCCTCTCAAAAATTTCACTAAGAATGTTTTATCTAATTGTCAATTCACCAAACTAATTTACTCACTTTTTGATTTAAAAAAAGATAAGAAAATTAATCCCTAAAGCCCTATTAGCCGTTAAATAAAATACATAGTAGTAATGTCTAAACATTCTTTTTTTTACGCATCTGGCAAGGGTAGCCATAGAGAAACTGTAACTTGTTAAAGCACGACAAGCACACTATAGCAGTATGCCCCATTAAATGGATAATGAACAGTGTGTGCTAATCTAGCTTCGAAACACTAATGAATAATTTGTCAGATAGAGAAAAAAAAATCATGACTTTCTTTTTCTCCAGGGGCGGTGTGGGTGAGATTTCGCGCTGAGCTGTGGCAATCTGTCTGCTTCCAGGAGAGTTTGGCAGTGCCCATAATCAGCTGATACAGAGTAACAGCTGCCTGAAATGGAACCAGGCCTGCTCTAAAAGAGGTTTTATCTATGTTTTTTTATTAGAGTGTGCACCTATGGAACATTTATTAATTTCACGTATAGGCTTTAGGTATCTAAACACCAAAGTAACTATTTAATAAGCAATATTCAAGTGTACGTTTAATGATCTTCATCTTTATCCCCTTCTCTACTATGATCATGTATACTCGATGTTCAAAAGCTATTGTAGGAGTCCAACATTGAGTAAAATTGATCTGGCCATATTCTGGAGCGAGGCAAATGCAAAAAAGTTTTGTTTACTGCTAAGGAAACAGCCTCCAGAATGTGCCCCCCAAATTTTCAACAACTTGGACAAGTCTGCCCGGTGCTGAAACTGTCTGAATGACTTGGAGGTCCATTTTTCTTTTACAGATCGATCGCCAATCGCTGTTGTCTTCCGGTGTGGGCTGACATCTTGGATATCAGCCCCTCCTCCGGGACCCCAGCATGGGACCTACATCATTGTAGCATGGCGCCAGGTACGATGATGTCTATTTCAGGCACCACCCACCTGCCAGAGCAGGGAAAGGGCCTGAAGTGGAAGGAGGTCCTTCGCACATCAGTAAGGGCCACAAAACAAAGGCAGGCACCATTTGGGAGGGTTAACCCCTAGCTGGAAATAGGGGGTACAATGACCCCTGTATCTCCTGATCTGATGCAGTTAGGGGTTAATGTTTGGTATAATTTGAAAGGCCAGAGTATGGCCTTTCCAATGACACCAAACATGACCTCGTTAAAGGTTTAGAAATAAAAATTATAAAAAAAATAAAAACGTGTTTTTTTTTATTAATGCCGCATTATTGTTCATAATTCAATTACAGTATTGATTTGGGGGGGTGTTTAGCTAAAATCACGTAATTTATCAGAAAAATAAAAGTTATGGGTTTCCAGTTCTAATTTTTTTAACAAGCGTATCTCATAGAATAATCGCAAAAGCTCGGATGATAAAATGTGAAAAAAATAGTTTTACATGCTGTAGATGATTGGAAATTCACATTTTTAAAAAAAATTCTTATAGCACTCTGGCAGGACATGACATATACATATAGGGCCAAATTACAATATTCGCATTAAAACGCTCACGCAACGCGTGAATTTGTGCGTTAAATGTTAACGCGCGTAAATCAATGCAGGAATTACAATCCTCTCGCATATTTTGATCCGTCGAGCAATAACGCGCGTAAAACGGACGTGCACAAATGCTCTCGCAGTAACGTTGCATGCAGAAATCCGTGTGCGGACTGTTTTTTTCACGCGATTCAGCCAATCAGAATTAAGAACCACAATTATCTCACGTTAAGTTTTTGCGCCTGCCAAAATCAATCTGAGTAGTAGAATGTGTAACTATACTTTACTGCATTTTTTTTTATGGGCTGGTGTATTTGGGTTCTGCCAGGTTGTTCAGATTTGCCATTAATGCCAGCTTTTAGGAGTTGCTAAAATTATGTGCGCAAAGGCTGTGCGTTAAAAACTGCGCACAGATTGTAATACCATCCGCGTACCAGCGTTCATTTGCATTTGCGCTCACAATGTTAAGTATAGGACGCACGCAGTACAGTATGCTCTCAAAGGGTTCGCGCAGATTCACCCGGGGTAGACGATTACGTGCGTTTGTTGCGCTGACAATGTAATACAAAGGGTTTTACCCCTCGCGTTAAAGTTTTTTTGCGCCACGCAAACAATTGCGCGACGATTGTAATATGGCCCATAATAGTGATATATTATCAGGGTTATTCAAAGAGAATTGAAAAGTCACCGCACGTTCGGTGACTTTTTGTTCTCCTCAATTCGGTGCGATTTGTCAATCCCATTTCGGCAACCCTGCGGTGTATTCAGCAAGCACCATAAGGTCCCAGAATTGCAAGGAAAGGTCGCCGCAAACCTGCCAAAAACTCACCGCAAAGCGAGGGCGAACGCACAACGAAACCCGCAAAAACATCTGGATTAACCCACCGAAAACGCCGGAAAAACCCGAGCAGGAGCCGATCACACGTAGCGCAGCCGCCGGAAAAAGCCGACACCGCAGACGAATGCAGTGAATAAATTAGAAAAACAGTTTGCTTGAATGTTTGAAAAGTGAAACGCTGTTTGCAAACAAACTACTGAGCGAAAATGTCTGAAATTTACATATGAGATCCAATGAATGATTTTTTAAAAAAATCCAGAAAAATGCTTAAAATAGCCTAAAAAAATCTATAAAGAGACTCTTTACTGCAGAATATTATAATCAACGGTTTATTAGATATTGAATTAAAACAGGAATATTTTTAACATTGAAGCCTATGGGATTTGCCGAATGAAACCACCGAATGACAGGGCATTTAGGGAACCTTTCACTGCTGGCTTTTGCTCTCTGAATAGCCGAAGCATTGCTTCTCTATGGGGATTCACTGCCCTCCTACAGGCACTGTATGTGCAGGCAATTCACCAGGTTTTTGTTTGAGAAAGGATTTTACCAGGAAGATTTCTCTCGTTTTCAAGTATGTCCTGGGTGGGGAGTATGTACTGTTAGGTGTCTTGCCAAGGACACTTACTGGAGAGGTGCTCATCGGGATCGAACCCATGACTCCACAGGCTCTCTCCACGCAGAGCAGTGATATTACCTCTACTCCACCCAGCCGGAATTGCCTGCTCTCTGGATAGCCGAATGGCCAAGAAAGGTAACCGAACGCTGATTTTCAGCATTCGGTTCCCTTTCAGCAGCCATTCGGATCTCTTTGAATAACCCTGTCTGAATCTGCCGAGTCTGCCGTGAAAAAAGGATATATAATTTGTCTGGGTCATATAATAAAATGTGGCTTCAAATCGCGTTTCAAACATGATTAGCGAAACCGGTAAAAATGAGCTCAGCACACAGAAGTGAAATGGCTCAGCAGTGAAGGGGTTAAAATTATCTTGGCTTAAATATTGTCATAAACCAAAACCTATATAGAAAACAACAGAATAGTGTAAAACAGATTTTCAACTGCATTTTAATGATGGCGTCATAAAGTGCAAAATTTATTTGAAAAATTTAGAAAAACAGGGATAAAATAATTCAGTTATGAATTTGGGTAAAATGTGGTTTGCTCAAATCCGGTCCACATAAAGTGTATTTAGAAAGCAGAGAAAATGGTTGTGAAGAACAATCCAATTATGTAAATGTTGGTGGCTAATCTATAATTAAATCATAAGCATAGTGAGCTCAAAATAATCTTTGCAGATGACATGTTGCATGAACCTCCCATCTTTGTCATTTTTCCCCCCCAGTTCTATTATTTTTTTGTTATGTTTTTATTAATGGACCAGGCGTATGACAGAAATACATAAGCAGACTGACAGGACGGGCAGATCTGTTCTGTCAGTCAAGCAGTGACAACAGTAGACTGTATTAACAATAAATGTGAAAAGTTACCATACAGTTCCGAACTATACCAGGGCCACAGAGTAGGGGGACCAGTCTACAATTAGTTTTTTATATATGTATATATGCATTTAAGTTGTGGTGGAGGGCAAAAAACCGAGATTAAAAGCCTTCACACAGCAAAATATTAAAGTTTATAGTTGCAGAAGACATTTACACATCCCAGCAATTCAGAGAACTGCTTACAAAGCTCATGTGCTCCATTCCCCAGATGCAGCAAAGAACTCTGGGTAAGACATGCAAACTAAGTCCACAACTTCTCACTTTTTTGCATCTACAGTCTGTAATAACACAGAAGCCTCCCTGCCAATGCCATGCCATACCAGATGGGGTTTTTTTATAGCAAAGTTCAGGTTATGCAACCAGTCACTCCTGAACAGCTGTATGGCGTGGCATGGCAATCTTTGTAACCAGTATTGGGGGCATGTGGTTCAGCTCGGGGATCTGGAAGGGGGCCAGCTCTGACTTGATGAGACAGGATGGAGTTCAATTAGCAGATTTGGGGCTTGGTATTTTCCATGGGCTTCTGGTCAGCATTTACAGGGCGCTGGCAATCTGGACCATCTAACAGTACCATCTAACGGTACATGTTGGGGACTATATACACTATATTGCCAAAAGTATTTGCTCACCTGCCCTGACTTGCATATGGATGGGTGAGCGAATACTTTTGGCAATATAGTGTATTTTCCATGTTCATCATTAACAATTTGCAGACCTTGCCCAGGAATTCCTATGTGTGGAATTTTGGGGCTGATTGTGGCCAATCAGGTCTGGTGTTTAGGTGAGACGAGCAGGGTGCCACCTAGGGGCCCCGCACCACTGCTGACAATGTTGCGTAAATACACAGAAGCAATGCGCAGCATGGAACTCCACCTGCCTTCAGGACTGCGTGACTCTGAGAACCCCGCCGCAATGACATGGGAGTGTTAGTGTTTCTATTTGGCGGGGGAGAGGCTGTCATTCTGAGGGAGAGGGGTGTGTGTCTATGGAGACGGGTCAGGGTTATCTATCTGGGGGGTGCCAGTTTTGGAAGACCAGTGTATCTGTGTGTGAAAAAAGATGGCAAATAAGAAGGTGTGGCTTTGAAAGCCTAGTCTAGGGCCCCATAAATGCTAGTTGTGGCTCTGTAGCCCATATCACCACAGGGAAGTCCTTAGAGGATGTCACAGTGAAGTGCTGGTCAGAAATATTGCTAATCTTGTCGGATTCTTGCCTGACTTCACCACAAACAGGTTTGTTATTTTCTAAAAAAAAATGTTATTACAACTGAACACTGTAAATTAGGGATAATAAACCCACAGCTTTATACATTTACTTCTGTCTTTAAAATCTCAGCATATGCTTTGATAGAAAAAAAGAATATATATATATATGTTTCAACTCAGAAATCCCTTTTAAAATCCTACCATATGCAGTGTTACACCTTGTGTATTGCCAAGTGATATATTAAATTTGTTGGGTGGGCTTGCTGAGGTGTCTGGCATGGTTTCCTCCACGGTCTGGCACGTCAAGTACATCTCTAGCAGTTTGCTTAGCAATTAGAATTTGGAGATTCACAGCGGCATGATTTTGGCAATGAACAGCTCTCTTGGCTTGCAGCTCACTGGCAATTTCGTAAAATGTGTGCAGCTTTTAAAGGTGCATTTACGAGTAATGTAATATTCACGTATCCCTCTATTTTGTTCTGACTTTTACTAAACTAAATTTGTGACTCACGAGCAGCTGCAAAGACTGCACAGGGCAATGACCGTAAATATAGCTAGTGATTGAATCAATCATAGACAACTTTCAAGGATTGACACTTAATCCCAGTAAATGCTAGTATATTGTTTATTGATTTCAGAGGTTATCATCCTTGGCCCTCCAGATGTTTGGAACTGCATTTCCCATTAGGTTCAGCCAAGTTAATTAGTGGTTCAGCATCATGGGAGATGTAGTGATAAAACATCTGGGGCACAATCAGCTGACGCTCGCTAAAACCGGGTCGCAAAGGGGAAAATTAGCTTCCCCTTTGTGTCCCGGTTTCCCCAGCAGATTGCGGGGTAGTTGCCGAGTGCGGCAGCCTGCCCCTTAGCGATTGCTAAGCTCGCGGATATTGGGGGCTGCTCTACAGTGCCATCCCCAGTATCCCCTCCGTGGCGTCCATAGGACTCCATGGAGGATCATGCTGCCGAGTCACATGACCAGCAGGATCTCACCTCTCGTGAGATCCTGCTGGTCAGTAGAGTGATCGCGGAGGGAGACAGGGGACTTTCTTCCCCCAGTCTCACTCTGCACCTGGAAACCAGAAGCAGCAGATTGGGCTGCCGTTCTCATCGTGGGATAAGAGATGAGTATCTGATTTTTGGGGGGGTTTGAGCTGCAGGTAACGGATTCTGCAGCAGCGGAATCCGTCACCTACACCTTTTGAGCTGGTGTTAACTTTCTCTTTAGCGCCAGCTCTTATTAACTAGCGTTAGGACCAAGTGATCCTAACGCTAGTTAATCTGTGCTTTCACTTTGCGTTCCCCATGTTAGGTATAGGGAGCGCAAAGTACAGTAAACGCGTGCTATGAATCACAAATTAACGAGCGCTAATGGGATTTTTAACCCATTAGCGGATCGGAGGCGATGTGGGAGCAGCGCTATGACCTCCATTAAGCAAACGCTGACACTAGTGTTAGCTTGAAGGAGGAGGTGATAGAGGCCCTGGGTGGCCAAGGTTGCTGACCACTAGCTTAGTGCAGAAGAATGATGACACATTAATCTAAGAATATTTCTAATTATTATTATTTATTAAGCGCCAACAACATATTCCACAATGCTGTACAAAAAGGTACAATGGGCAGAGACAAGACAATTTTACAAAACACCAAAGAGGCAAGTCAGTATTCTCCAAACAGATATAGGAGGAAATGAGGGCCCTATTCCAGTGGGAATTTACAATCTAGATTATTATTATTATATTATTTCCACTTTTTGGTGTAATTTCTCCTCTTGAATTTTTTTTTAATTTTTCAACATTGTGTATTTTGGAAGCTCAGATAAGGGATGCTTATCCTGTAATAATTACGATATACTTAAATTATAACTCAAAGCCCCTATTTTCCACTATATACACTGTAGTATAAGCATGGTCGATGCCTTACTCGCCTATGGGTATGCTTCTTTTATGTTAAATCAAATGTAGCCTAGAATAAACACAGCCCTCGTAGGCTCCAGCCTGATGCTCATGGCTCTTTTTTTGGACCTCATCCTGTAGATTGTGTTACAGCTCTCCTTACACCAATTCCAGGAGAAAGGAAATAGAAAAATATGTATCAGCAGTGAGATGAGCTTTTCATTTCGTACTTCATTGTGTCTCTACGTTGATCCCGACAAGGTTATTCTGACACTGCTGGAACTGTAAGTCACTAAATCACATGTTCACTCGATAAACAACTGAAACTTTAATATAAATACACTGCTCAAAGTATGGTTTTTCACAGATGTGTAAGATTGATGTAAGACTGACATGTAGACAGACAGATTATTTTAATGTATGCTCTGAGAATTACATAAGTATGAATTTTGGAACAGAAACAGAGCTAAAGGGTAAATATAAATCATACTAAATACTTGAAAGCTTGGAGATTGATGGTAAAAAATCCCCGAAAATACAGAGATTGATTAGAAACGGGTTATTCCGTTTTAGTTGGAAAGATGACTAATAATGAGGTTCTGAGGTTTATTAAGAAAGAGCATCATGAAGAAGAATGGAGGGAAGAGTGAAAGATACTAGAAAAAGGAGTAAAGAAACATCAAAGCTTGATGAAGGTGCAAGGTGTAGATGTAGGAAAAGGTAGGTCAAAACAGGTCGGATTTAGGAAAATACCGACTGGAACAGTAAAGGAGGAAAAGAGTAGAAGAGGTACCAGCTGGGTGGGTTAGAGGTAACATCACTGCTCTACAACTGTGGAGACTCAGTTTTGAATCCTGGCAAGAGCACCTCTCCAGTAAGTGTCCGTGGGCAAGACACCTAACGGTACATACTCGCCACCCAGGACATACTTGAAAACAAGAGAAATCTCAATGTATCCTTCCTGGTAAAGTACTTTCTCCAATAAAAAAGCTGGTTGACTTTGCTTAATCTGGGGAAATTGACCGTGCCTAGCACTGGAGGTCACCCATTGAGAATTACTTAAAGGTGCATTTACTTATAGTAAAATGATGGGTCTTTTACGATAAAACCAGTAAGCCTTTCCAGACATTCTCCACTTTTATGCAGCTAAAGGAGATGTGGACACTAGAAACTTTACTTCACAAATTCACTTTTGGTTTTTCTTTGACCAAACTAGGTATATTTATTTATTTATAAAGTATTTTACCAGGAATGATACATTGAGATTTCTCTCGTTTTCAAGTATGTCCTGGGTTCGAGAACATTGAGTGGTTACAGAAACACAAAATAGTAAAATGCAAGATACTAACACAAGACAAAATATACAGATTAACAGAAAAATAAATATGTAGGAAATAAAGTCATTATGTTCCATGTTTACAGGTGCATTCCGTATTGAGGTATGTTAATATGGAGCTCTTAAGGGACTTTAGACTGGGGGAAGATTTGACGGTGTCTGGGAGGTTATTCCATATTTGCGGTGCTCTGTAGGAAAATGAGGATCGAGACACTTTCTTTTTGTATTGCGGTATTGGAGAAAGTATTTTACCAGGAAGGATACATTGAGATTTCTCTTGTTTTCAAGTATGTCCTGGGTGGCGAGTATGTACCGTTAGGTGTCTTTGCCCAAGGACACTTACTGGAGAGGTGCTCTTGCCAGGATTCAAAACTGAGTCTCCACGGTTGTAGAGCAGTGATGTTACCTCTAACCCACCCAGCCGTATATCAATGAGTGTTGCCGGGATTCACCATTAAAAAAAATGAATTTGAAACCTTAAGAACATAATTATTTCTGCATTTTATATCTACGTCTTGTTGCACAATAAAAAGTAATGGCTAATGTAGAGACCCATTCTATGCTGAAAATCACATTTCCATATCAAGTGCTATTACTGTAATGGAGCCGGAATTAAAAAATATGATTCCCTTTCTTGTTCGTTAATGTAAATG
This sequence comes from Leptobrachium leishanense, assembly GCA_009667805.1. Lineage (NCBI taxonomy): Eukaryota > Metazoa > Chordata > Amphibia > Anura > Megophryidae > Leptobrachium > Leptobrachium leishanense. The sequence continues at coordinate 286,550,136 of CM019065.1, read as the reverse complement.
TTCTGGGAAATGTTGTATTAATGACATGTATTCTTCTCATAATGTTCTTCCCAGAGACTCTATATTGGCCCATGAATTTCTGCAATATTATCCCTATACAATATAATTATAATAACTATTCCCGTACTATGTGGATCCTGTAATGCAGGGGTAGGTATGCATAGCTCTTTTTTAGTGATAGATTATAATCCTTATTAAAACCTGGGGGCAAATAGCCACAGGCTCTTAAAATTTTAATGTTGGCTCCTAAATGTATGATGTACAGTATATAACAAACTATAGTATTTTATTGGATCTGGGGTTCGTTACCAGGTTAATTGGGCTTCACTGCACAAGTTTTAGGGAAAATATGCATTGAAGTGATGTACATTTAACTGTTGTGTTGAACCCTGAATTTGCATGTGGTGTGTCCAGATCACATTTTCAAGGATGCTCTTGGCTAAAATCATTTTATTAAGTACAGAAATCATTTGAAGCAGTTACATTAATAAGAGTGATGCAAATCTTGTAAGATAATTTAGGCTGGGGTCAGACGAACATCTTTGAGACCGGAAGGAACGTCCATGAGAGTGGACGTCCTTCTACTCTGATGCCCGTCTGGCCACCTCGCTGAGCGCAATTAGTGCACTCAGTGCTGCAAGGCTCGATCCCCCTATGGAGGATCGTGCATTGCATCTCCGTCAACACGCGTCTTACGTTTTGACGGGGAGGCTTTCTGCATGTCCGCTTGAAGCGCACGCAATTTGTGGGCGCGTTACAGCAAGTGACTGGCCCTGTTGTAGCGTCACAACCCTGTAACGGACACCAGGAGGCATATCAGTACGGACGCATCTAGTGCGCTTGTCTGACCCTGGCCTTAAATAATTCAACTTGTTCTCCATAGTGCACCATTTTATGGAAAGCATACCTGGAGACCTCTTGCTTTACCATGTGATATAAGGATTGTTTCTGAGACAAATATGGACTGTGGAGCCAAAAAAGCTTAGAGGACAGCCTAGGCAATGATACAGAGAAATCCTCTATTCTAGGAAAAAACAGTAATTCTAGGACTTGGATTAGGAACATTCATTGTAAAGTGAAGTTCACTCAACCAACACTTAGACGAGCAACCTCCAGGTCCACTGGACATGTCAATCAGTGCATGCTTTCTGTCCTTACTTCATACTCTATGTCAGGGTTGTGCAACATAACTTTCCAGAAGTTTGGGAACTACATTTCCCTTAAGTCTCAGTCAACCTATTGAGTGGCTGAGTATCATGGAGATGTAGTTCTAAAACATCTGCAAACCAAATGGTTAGAGTTGTGAAGTAGAACTACTTTGACTTAATGGTTAGAATTGTGAATTAGAACTACTTTGGTTGATGTGAGCCATGCCTTGCTAAAAATTACTTAGAAGACCTCAGATCAAGAATTGTTGCTTTGTATAAAAAGGTAACTAAGTCATCTCAAAGAGCTTCAGATATTCATCTGTCCACTGTTAAACAAATTGTCTATAAATGGAGACAATTTAATATTGTGGCTTCCCTCCCTATAAGTGGCTGTCCAGCAAAATGACTCAAAGTGCACACACTGCACTGTTCTCAGTGAGGTAAAAAAGAGCCATAGAGTCGTAGCTAAAGACTTGACAAAATCATTGTAACTGGTTATCATCTCTGTTCATTATACATTATTATACAGAAAACATTGAACAGGCATGGAGTCAACGGCAGGACTTCTCGAACACCCAGGACGTGCTTGAAATTGAGAGAAATCTCAATGTATCCTTCCTGGTAAAATACTTTATGAATAAATAAATAATAAAGCCGACACTTTCCAATTAAAATGAAAACACTGCCGCACACCTGAAGTTTGATACATTGACACTCCAGAATGCTACTGGAACAGGTTTTGTGGACTGATGAAACTAAGGTTGTAATGTTTAGGAAGCACACAGCACTATGAATGGCATAAAAGGGGCTTTGCATACCAATCTGAAAATACAACCCCAACGTTTAAGTATGGTGGAAGGAGTATAATGATTTGGGGCTGTGTAGTCAGAATAGCAATACTGGGCACACAAGAGACCCTCAACTACTGACCTGGTGACATCAACACAATATATGAAAGCTTGGTGCTAGTTTTCAACTTTCTAGCAGTTCAATAAATAATGCTAATTATGGACACCCCCTAGGGCTCTACAATTAAGAGAATAAAGAATAAACAATGTTGCTATATAGATAGATAATGATAACATTAACAGATGGAAACACAGGTTTGAAACATTTAAATTTATTGTGACGATCTGCTTGTGTTTCTTGAATTTACTGATGGTAAATTTACCTAATAAGTAAGTTTCATTGTCATTGCTCCTCTTTCATTGCCCAATAGCACTTAATAAAATGAATATTCTTTGTCCAAAAACAAGCTTTATAAATAGGCGTGAGCAAAAGGGTGTTTCTGATCAGTTAATTACTTCTGCTTTCAACCTTTTAAGTTCACAGCTACACTTTTTTTTCTTATTTGGGGCTCAATTTAGTTCTATCGGGAGGTTAAAACAAATATATCATCGAACATTGGGCCAAATTAAATCGAGCCCTCGGTTCATGATAAAGAACATGAACGTAAACAGTTTGTGTTTATTTACAGTTAATAAGTAATGATTAGGTGTGCACACCCTAAAATATGGACTGTGCTCATCTACGGTATTATATATTATTTACTAATTGAGTTAATAAATAGGCCTACATCATTTAGATCAATATCATTTCTTAAAACCTGCTGAAATACAGAAAGCCAATGAAAAAAAAATGAAAGGAACATTTTATTGACCCAAAACTATGCTCTCGTGTAGTTAGATTAGAACAGGAATTATTCCCTAATGTGTCTGCAAAATACAATAGTAAATGTATAAATAAAATGGTCAAGTGGCTGCGCAATTTCTCAGCAGCTACAGAAGTCAAATTAAGAATTAAGCAAAAATAAAGGGGGTCCAGAATACTGTATTGACAAGTACAGTACAGTGTGGTTACATCTATTTACGGAACTGGTAAATAGCTGTTAGGTTAATTTCACATAGACCAATATGATGAATAGGAAAGCATTTCCTTTAGATCTGCTGAAATCCAGCCACTGCACAAAGAAACTGCAACACCAATCAGACAGAATCCATACTCAAATCTGTTTAAAGGGATACCGTAGGGTCAAAACAGGAAAGGGTAGGAAACAACGGCAACTTCGGCAAACGCTCTTTGAATAGCCCACTTAAAGTAATCAAGAAAATTCTGGCCTTTGGCCTAACGTTATATGAAACTTTTCACTAATTCATCTCTTGGTGAATAACCCACAAGGGTCTACAAAGATTTTACTGTCACCTAAACGCAAGAAGGGTGGAACCAGCCCATATCAGTAACATCTTATCTGATCTCTACATATCTTTACATCCCAAGAACACAAAATCAAGAGAGGGAGTGTAAAACGTTTCTTGATCTGATATTAAATTCGGTTGAATAAGTGGTGAACATCTCGATAAAGTGTTTGCTCCCAACCTACGCTCTGAATGTTCCTCGTAGTCTCCTGAAATTGCTGCCATCCAATTAAACGAGCTTCATGGAAAGATAAAAAAAAGGAAATCTTCCCGTGACAATCAAAGCCCCTTTGTTCACGTCTCTTTCTGCCTCCAACAGATTAGTCTTAAAAAAACCTGTCTGACTTTTCTTATTTCACAAGTCAGAGGAAATGACATGCAATTGTATGTGAACAATGTAGTGGAGCCGTTTCCTAACTGCGTGCGCCCCTGCATGAAGACTGACAGTAAGTGAACTAAAAACCCAACGCTCGATATGCAGCCCAAGAGGCGGTACCTTTCACTTTCTGCTCTTGAATAGGACGTATTTATGGACCCTCGCAGACGTGACTGAAACACATACCCGTGCTAATGTCTGAAATACTTCACACAGCGGTGAAGCATTTGTTATAATAATATTATTATATCCAATTTAACCTCATTTGTTTCACCACCCAGGGAGTTAGTACTTTATCTGTGTTTCACATAGAAATCTACACAGATATTATTTCCCCACCACATTTATTGAAGAAGCATTCATCATTGCATTGGTCTTTGCTGCCTTCGACGGTGTTTGTCAATGGTATAGACTAAAGCCAAGCTTTGTTTCGATGCAGCTAGGCTCATTTCAGAGCTTCCAAAATAGTTTTTGCTTTAATCTGGACTCATTTGGTGTGATTTTGAGATATGTTCAGGGGCTAACTGGCAACTTTTGGCCCAGGGGGCAAGTACAACCCATAGGCCCATGGTGCAGCAACCTGGTCCCCCATTTAAATTTAAAAAAATTAAATAAATTTGAAAAGGGCATGGTTAACAAATTACATAATAAATGACATTTTCAGACTGTTTTAAATAAATAATTATTTATTTTCAATACCACCTAACTCTGATCAATGTCCCACCTACCTCAAACTAATACTGCCTATATCAGAGCAATGTTCCCTTTTCCTCACATTATTACCCTCTAGTTCATAGCAATGCCCCCTTTTACCCATAACTACTAACCCCTGAATCAGAACAATACCCCATTCACATTACACTGATGCCCTTTTAAATTCCAGCACTGCCTACTTCCCTAAAACCAAACCCCACACTAATGTACCCGTGACCAATTGTATTACTTGTAAAAGCCACTCAGATACACGCACACACAGATACACACACACAGATACAAATACTGACAGAGACACACATTCCATCATGTCATGCCCCCTTCCTCTTTGCCTTTTTTTGCCCCTTCTTTCTCCCCATTATTCCCTTCATTCTCCTTTTTATCCACTTCTCTCTTCCCTTTCTTTCATTCTCCTTCTCTCTCCACTTCCGATCTCCTTTTCGCTCATCCCTCTTTCTATGCAGATCTTCCCACTCCTCTCCTATGTCCATTTCTCTCCCTTTTCGTGCTCATTTCCTCTCTTCCCTTCTCTATTCATTTTCTCTCTACTACTTTCTCAGCTCAACTTCTCCCTCTCCACATTCCATTCCATATTCTTCTTGTCTTTCCCGCTTTTCTCTATCCTTTTTCAGATCTTTTCTTTCCCACCTTTTTAAGCTTCTCTCTCCCCCCATTTTCAGCTTATCTCCCTCTTTTTTTCCCCTTCATAGTCTTCTCCTTTACCTGTGGCCAGTGTTCTCCTTCCCTCCTGTGGGACTGAAAGGAAGTGACGTGTTAAACGGTCACTTCCTTCCAGCGCTGCTTCTACAGAGGAGGGAAGCAGAGCGTTATGAGGAAAATAGAGGGTGGGGCTGCAGCCCCCCTCAGCCAACCACAGCACTTTGTTCCTGGGGCAGAGATCCCTCTTTAAGCAGCTTTGTTGGCATTGTAGCGCTCACTCCCGGAGGAGCCGCTGTAAAAACCTTGGGTTAGTCTCTCCGCACTAGGGAATAAATATACACCAGCATTGTTGTGGATTTTATAAATTATATAATTTACTGATCCCAATAAAGTGACACATATAACACAATTACGGTATAGAAACGACAGGATTTTCGTAATGCGGGAAACACGCGGCGGCAAAAAGTAAAGATTAACCCCTTCGTTTATAGAGTGTAAGTCCCATAAGAGTAGTGTCCCAAAAAGGTGTGTGTGTGTGTTCTCAGGTACCCGGGTACTATATTCAACTGGCCAGTGAATGGATTTAGCAAATCTTCGACTAGTCACGTTGGGGCCCTGTAGATTTAAACAATACTGCAGCGTGCTTGGTTTAAACCTTGACTGTGGCCTGGAAGGCCTCTCACTCATCCGCCAGACAATCTGTTCCGCTGTCCGATCAAGGATCTCTCTCTGCTTGGTTATACTGGAACTCTGTGCCACCGGATCCGCTTCTCCTGCTTGGCCGATTTCGGTAACGAGAATTAGGGCCTACCGCCTGCACTCCCAGTGGATCATCGCGGTCTCCTAACTCGGGGTCCAAACTGGAACGTTGTGTCTGCGCAAAAACCTCTCAGTGATGTGTGGATAGATCTCCGCCAGCACTGTCTCTGATTATCAGCACCCGCAAGGCACCTCCTGCTCTCCGGCCTGGTCTTGATCTCTGGCAGTCTCACATGCGTCTTCGACCTTTCGTTGCTCGGCTCACACTGGCTCTCCTTCGCACGAGGCTGTGGAAGTCCTTCGCTCTCACCCACCCACTTCCTGTCTCCGCCGCAAAGCATGATGGAAAACGTAGTCCTGTTATGTCCAGTATACTCTACATTGCGCTTGTTTTCCCCTGGTGGCCAAACCTGAGCAATACATCAACAGAGTTTTAAACAGCGCTACACTCTCCCCCTCCTAGAACTCTTGGGTCTCTCCAAGGAGGTGTAACATTTACATAACATTCCAACATTACATTAGGCAATATATACAGGCTCAGCAGCAAACATACAATGGGTCAGATATACGTCTTCAAGTTGACTCATGCTCCTGACTACCTCGGCTAACATAGCAGACACTTCGGGCAACCTTCACACTGTGGTGACAGCCTCTTCAGTGCTATGTCCTGGTGAGTCGTAGGTAAGTCTCTGAGGGGGTCGGATAGAACGTTTTGACTCTGGCTCAATCAGCTCCTCTTCAGGTGGAAGTACTACAGGTACGGGTTCAGTTCTTTCCTCCACAACTGGAACAGACATCTCTTCGGAATATGATCCTTCCAGTGAAGGCATAGAACTATAGTCTATAGACACATTTTCAGGAACTACAGGAATTTCCAAAGTTTCAGGAACTTCCAATTGGAATTCAGGAGCCTCAGGCCTCAGGTTACTTTCCCACCGTTCGGAAACTGGAATGACCTCTTCAGGCTCAGGCGAGCGCACCCAGTCCAGACAAAAACTTCCTTCCTCACTATCCCCTTCACTCTCTTCAACAACCCGTGTCTGCTGAGACTGAGTAACGGGAGTCAAACGTGGAGCAGGCGGGTTCGGCAGAGGAAGTTTGTCTCCAACTGGTATCCTCACAGCTTCCCTCAAAGGCAACAGATGATTTCGGTGCCAGTTTTTAAGAGGCCCGGCCTTTCCATCCGGTCGGATTTGGTAAACTGGCAGACCCGGCAGTTGCTTGCCGACAATGTAGACTTGAGAACTCCATCTATCCGCCAACTTATGCCTTGCAGAAACACCCAAATTCTTCAACAAAACCCTATCACTGGGTTGTAGATCCTGTATCCGAACTCTCAAGTCGTAGTTTCGCTTATTTCTCTGTTCCCTGTTTCCTGAGGTCAAACGGACCTGTTCAAACGCAGAGGCCAAATTCTTCCAAAGTCTATCCACATAATTTCTATAAGAGGCCACAGACGTCTGATCCAGAGATAGCCCAAACGCCAAATCAACCGGCAGTCGAGCTTCTCTTCCGAACATAAGACGGTACGGTGAGTATCCAGTAGCGTCACTCTCCGTACTGTTGTACGCATGCACCAGCGTAGCTATGTGACGACTCCAGCTCTGCTTTTCTCTGTTCGACAATGTCCCCAACATATTTAGCAGCGTGCGATTGAACCTTTCTGGTTGAGCATCACCTTGAGGATGATATCGTGTAGTTCGGGTCTTCTGAATTCCTAGCAGTTCCAACAATTGCCCAACAAGCCTGCTCTCAAAGTCTCTGCCCTGATCCGAGTGTATTCTCCTTGGTAGGCCATAGTGAACAAAAAACTTTTCCATCAAAACCTTCGCCACCATAGGAGCACGATGGTCTTTCGTAAAAAAGCTTGGGCATAACGCGTGAAATGATCAGTCACCACTAGAATATTGCCCTGCACCCTAGAATCTGGCTCTAAGCACAGGAAATCAATGCACACCAAATCCATGGGTCCTTGACTTTGTAGGTGGCTCATTTGAGCAGCTCGGGTTGGTAGGGTTTTCCTCTGGATACACCTCAAACACGAATGACAGTAACTTTCAACTTCAGATCTCATACAGGGCCAATAAAATCTGTCTCACACTAGCTTAAAAGTTCTCTCTGCACCCAAATGTCCATGTTCATCGTGTAATGACCGCAGCACACCCTCTCTTTGTTTGGTGGGAAGGAACAACTGTTGGGTCTCTTCAGCATTGTTTGAGGGGCCCCTTCGGTAGACCACCCCATCCAACATCTTCAACCATTCCCACTCTTTGTATACCAATCGGGCTCCTTCTGGGGAATTTGTCAGTAGAATTTCCCGTTGGTTCGAGTTTAGTGCCTTCACAGTTAGCGCAATCAAAGGGTCTCTAGCTGATCGGCTCTTAGGTCCTGTTTCGAGAAAGATGGCAGACTTTCATCCCTCAGCTGTGTAGGATTACAGTAGAACTCTGGAACAGCCGCAGCCATAACTCCTATAGCTTCTGCTTCAACCCCTCCCTTGACCCGGCGCTCCGCTCCTTGACATAAGGCTTGCACCCCATCTGGAGTTAACTGAGTCCATTCTGTAGTGTAGGGCCTTCTTGACAAAGCATCCGCATCTCGATTATTCACTCCAGGGCGATACTTCAGGCTGAACCGAAACCCTGACAGAGCGGCCAACCACCGATGTCCCGTTGCATCCAGCTTCGCAGTAGTAAGGACGTACGTAAGAGGATTGTTGTCAGTCTTTATCACAAATTCGGCTCCATACAGATAATATTTCAGCTTGTCTACTACCGCCCACTTCAAAGCTAGGAACTCTAATTTGTGGGTAGGATAGTTCCTTTCTGAAGGCGTTAGGCTTCGGCTTATATACGCTACAGGCCTCAACAATCCACCATATTCTTGGTATAGGACTCCTCCTAGACCTTCTCTGCTGGCATCCACATGCAATTCGTACGGCTTATGAGGATCAGCGTAAACCTGGACAGGAGCTTGAGTTAGACTCTCTTTCAGTTTCATGAAAGCACTTTCGCATTGATTAGTCCACTCCTCTTGGATGGATTCTCGAGCCTTTCTTGCCCCAGAGCCGACGAACTTCGATCAGAGGCCTTCGGGCCCTCTGCTGCGTCTTCCTTCTGTAGGAGCTTGTTCAGAGGTTGAGCTATCTTGGCAAATCCTCCTACGAATCTTCGGTAATATGAGCAGAACCCCAGAAAAGATCTAAGTTCAGTAACGTTTCGGGGTCTAGGCCAGGAAGCTACGGCTTCCAACTTCCGCGGATCCGTCAAAACGCCTTCCGCTGAAACAACATGTCCCAGATATGTAACGGAAGGTAAACAAAATTGACACTTCTCCAGAGACAGTTTCAACCCCTCTTTATGGAGCCGCTTCAAGACCTTTTCTAACCGTTGCTCATGTTCTTCCAAAGTCTTCCCGAACACAATAATATCATCCAGATACACTAACACTTCGATCAGGTTCAGGTCCCCGACTGTCTTCTCCGTTAACCGTTGGAACGTGGCGGGAGCCCCCGTAAGGCCTTGAGGCATTCTGTTGAACTCAAAGAACCCCAGTGGGCAGATGAACGCAGTCTTCTCCTTGTCCTCAGGATGCATTGGTATCTGATGATACCCACTTCGCAGGTCTAGTACACTAAACCATTTTGCTCCAGACCAAAACTGTAAGGCATCTTCTATCCGACGAGTGGCATATTGATCCGGAATGGTTCTCTGATTTAGCGTGCAATAGTCTATACAAAGACGAATAGAACCATTCTTCTTCCGAACCATCACTATTGGAGAGGCATACGGACTCCTGGACTCTTGAATCACCTTAGTCCTTTGTAGTTCATTCAGCTGTTCTCGTAGATCATCCAAGTCTCCCAGCGGAACTCGTCTTGACCTTTCTCGAAACAACTTATCTTCCTGTAGTTGAATGCGATGCTCAGTACTCTTAGCTAGGCCCACGTTGAACTCATCCTTCGAGAACAAGTCTCTCCATTTTAGGATCTGGGACTGAAGACGTTTCTTCCATTCAGGTGAGATGGGAGCGTCCTTAGGATAGAACCTTTCAGCTGGAATCTCTTTGTTCACTCCCCCTCCTAAATCAGTAGGGGAGAGAGGCGTAGCAGATGCTACTTGCCCGATAGGCATTCGTGCTTTCAGAATCACTGGAGAATCAGACACATTACATACACTAACTGAGACTCTTCCTCGTGCCTGTTTCAAAGCTCTCGTGGAGATTATTTCAGGAATTACTTCTACTCCGGCTTCACTCCCATGATTGAAATCAGTTTCCAGTACCACATAGGGGCCTGGCTGTGATCCGTTCAACTTGACTGAAGCCCGGAAACTCGCCACTTCTCCTGATTGCAGAACCTTCTCTGTTCCTCCCAATCTCCACAGGCGTCCCACTTCGGCAGGTGCCTTCTGTTCTTCGACCATTCACTGATAGACCGGACGTAACATTGGGTGTACTCCCCTGGTAGAACCTTCTTCCATTACTATAGGAGTCAGCAGACGTCGCACCAGATCAGTATTCGTCCCCACTATCATAGAACTTCGGTTGGCCCCTGAAGGCCGAGGACACACAATGGCCAATGCATCACAACCTCCAGACTGTCTGATAACTTCAGATCTGATTTCTAGCTTCACCTGTAGATATCCGTCATAGGGAAGTTTCTCAGTTCCGATACCCCAGATCTCAAGGTCCTTTATTTTCTGTAGAGGTATGTGTCTCAAGTGCTTCTCGTAGAAGTCTCGATAGATCAACGTCACTTGAGCCCCTGAGTCTAACAGAGCTTTAGTGTAGACTCCCTCTACTTGGATTGGAACGATGGGAGAAGAACCTATCAGCTGGTCAGGAAACTTTGTCGTAGCAGCAGGGAGTTTAGGCCCGGTTCGCTGTACCCTGGCCTTCTTATTGGCCCGTGTAGGTTTTGGGTGTGCATTGCTTCCCCATGACATAGGACCGGACACTAAGGGAGTAACTCTTTCAGTCCTGGCAGGCTCAGCAGTTGGCAAGACTTTGGGCCTTCTCTGCCGTTCGGTTCTGGATTTAGTTTTGGAGCGGTTTTCAACCATTGGGCACCTAGTTTGCTCCTTCTCTTGGGCCCCCTGGCGTTTCCCGCCTGTGAGGGAGATAGCAGCCCTTCCAAGGCTTTTAAGAACTCTTCTACCCGATTTCCTTCAGGCCTTTGGCTTTTGCATTGTGCTCGGAAATGACCCATTTCCCCACAGTTGAAACATCTCTTCTTTGAAGACGGAGACGCACTTGTTCGTGGTGACTCGGTTGAAGGACCCTGGCCAGACGCCATTGCAACTCCTGTTGTCCGCATATCAGTGAGGAACTTCTGCATATCGGTCTGTGTCTCTGCCACCTTCAAAAGTACTCGGCACAGATCAGTGTGTGCTTGTTTCAGCTCAGCTTGAGCTTCTTGTACCTTCTTAATGGTTTTGTGTAACTCCCTATATGCAGGGAGGGTTGGTTCTTTGGCAGCATTCTCTTGTTCGTCAACTTCAGATCCATAGGCTTCCAACGAATCATCTTCAGTTTGCAGATATTCGTTATGCCTTACTGGTTGTGCGTAAGCTCTTTCTCCTCTCCTAAAACCTTTTCTTCTAGCAGAGCCTCTTCCTCTCTAACAGCTCGAATCAGCTCCAGGTATTTCAACTCTTGGTTACCTTCTTTGGTTCTCAGCTGTAGCATCACAGGATCTAGGGGTTGAGCGCCCCTCAATATCTGCTGCATTCGGATTTTATCTATTGTGGCCGGTTCGGCCCCTTTTATTAAGGAGTATCTGGTGCAGAATCTTATCTAGGCGCCTCATATATTCAGTCATTTTCTCACCTTTTCGCTGGTAGGTATGTTCATACTGGTACATGAGCTCAGCAGCCTTTTCTGTTCGCCCAAAGACTTCCTGTAATACGTTTAGGTAATCTAAAGCAGTGCAGTCTTGCTTACTCAATTTCAGGTTTCTGACAGCCTCTGACGCAGTTCCCTTTAAGCTCTCAGTGATTCTTTGCTTCTTCTGCGCTTCAGGGACGTCCCACTCATCCAGAGCCTGCATCGCCTGTTCTACCCATTCTTCAAAAGTTTCTTCTCCCGCCGGAGTTGGTACGTTTCCTGTAAAATTTCTCAACCATCGATAACCAAAGTTAGTGTGTGGAGGGCTTGTTCTTTGACATTTAGCCAGCAAATCTCCGATAGCCACTATGAATTCAGGCCCTTTCATGGCCAGCGGACTGGGCGCGGGAACACTCACGGGATCGCCACGTGACGCACTTGGCTGAATCAGTTGAACTTCCACCTCATCGGTCAGCTTCACGCTTGCGCCCTGAAAACATACTGGAACACCCTTTCTCCACTCAAAAAGAACATATGTGTGAGAAGTATCCGGATTCGTTTTAATGTCCAGGATTAACCCCCGATGATCTGGTGTCAGCGCGGCCACGGCCCGGTGAATCTGATCTTCGGCCCAAGTGTCTGCAGGAATATCCATGACTATGCTTAACTCTGTCTGGCTATTTTGCTCCTCACACCATTTGGCAGCAGTGTCTGGATCCATATTTAACCCTTTAAATGCGGTTTAATCTAGCGACTAAAATCCCGGAAACGAGCCCCCACATGTAGCGCTCACTCCTGGAGCCGCTGAATAAACCTCGGGTTAGTCTCTCCGCACTAGGGAATAAATATACACCAGCACTGTTGTGGATTTTATAAATTATACACTTTACTGATCCCAATAAAGTGACGCATATAACACAATTACGGTATAGGAACGCCAGGATTTTCGTAATGCGGGAAACACACGGCGGCAAAAAGAAAAGATTAACCCCTTCGTTTCTGGAGTGTAAATCCCATAAGAGTAGTGTCCCAAAAAGGTGTGTGTGTTCTCAGGTACCCGGGTACTATATTCAACTGGCCAGTGAATAGATTTAGCAAATCTTCGACTAGTCACGTTGGGGCCCTGTAGATTTAAACAATACTGCAGCGTGCTTGGTTTAAATCTTGACTGTGGCCTGGAAGGCCTCTCACCCATCCGCCAGACAATCTGTTCCTCTGTCCGATCAAGGATCTCTCTCCGCTTGGTTATACTGGAACTCTGTGTCACCGGATCTGCTTCTCCTGCTTGTCCGATATCGGTAACGAGAATTACGGCCTACCGCCTGCACTCCCAGTGGATCATCACGGTCTCCTAACTCGGGGTCCAAACTGGAACGTTGTGTCTGCGCAAAAACCTCTCAGTGATGTGTGGATAGATCTCCACCAGCACTGTCTCTGATTATCAGCACCCGCAATGCAGGTCCTGCTCTCCGGCCTGGTCTTAATCTCTGGCAGTCTCCCCCTGGTGGCCAAACCCGAGCAATACATCAACAGAGTTTTAAACAGCGCTACAACATGTTTTGCCTTGCCACTGTGGCTCAAATGGTAGCAGCGCCTGTTTAATAAGCAGTGAGGTCCTGAGTTTGATTCTCAGCTGGTCAACCATATTTTTTTTCTACCTCTGCAAGCACAATAATAAAATTGTTATAAGGCTGCTGCTATTATTGTTTTGTTATTAATAATAGCAGCATTAGAATAATTGTGCAGAGGTAGATGTTTTTAAAAAAAACACCAAAAAACATACCGTACATTACCTGCTAAGAATTGAACTCAGGACCTTCCTGCTCACTAAATAGTACTGCTACCATTTGAGCCACAGAGACAACACACTAATGAGCCACAGAGACAACACACTAATGAGCCACAGAGACAGCACACTAATCATCCACAAAACTGCCTAATGAGGGATCTCTGCCCTGGGAGCACTGTTCTATGATTGGTTAAGGAGGGCTGTGGGAGGTGTCTCTGGCCCTGCACTTCCTGGTAATGAGTCTGGCTGGCCGCGTAGTGTAAATGCCGGCTGGTCTCATTACAAGAGACAGAGCAGCTGCCGCAATGGACATTTTAATGGGCTGAGGACCTGCCCAGGGGTCATTTGCCACCCTGCCCCCAGCCCAGTCTGCCCCTGCATATGTTCCATTGACGTAAATCAACACTTCATCCATTGCGTGCATAAACAGAAAGGCTTCTGGTTGCTAGTGGTTTTCCACACTTGCCATCATGACCATTTTTGTTTATTGACTTATAAATAATGTTGTGCCTTCACAAGGAAAAGAACTGTTATGTCTCAAAGTTAGTAAAATTCTTCTTATTAAAAAATGTAAACTATATAATTTGTCTCTGTTGTTTTTTATGTCATGTAACATATGCCTGATTGATAAAATGTGTTATGTCCCTTTCTCCTCAACAGTTGCCAGGCAGAGTAAGAAAGATTAGGTGACTGGAGTCCAGAAATCTGATAAGAGCTCTATGGGATATTTTCAAAACAGGAACCACACTGTTATGAGCTCTGCTGCTGTGGGCTAATTGAACTCTGCTGGGCAATCAAACAAACCGTCCATAAAAGCTCTGTTGAGGCTGGAATGCTGATTTTTTTTTTCTTGCTATGCAAGCAAGGTGCCTTAACCCTAAAATGTCTGAAAATGCTCCTATCATTTGCCTTAAAGTGCTAAATACAAATAAAAAAAAATAATAAAAAAAAATGTGCAGCAGTAAACAGGATTTTTTTGAGAAAAGATTTTACCAGGAAGGATACATTGAGATTTCTCTCGTTTTCAAGTGTGTCAAGTATGCACCGTTAGGTGTCTTGCCCAAGGACACTTACTGGAGAGGTGCTTTTGCTGGGATTGAACCCATGTCTCCACAGGTTCTCTCCATACAGAGCAGTGATGTTACTTCTACTCCACCTAGCCAGTTTCACACACTTATGTTTTGTATACTCAGAGTAATATAAAACAAAATGGGTAAGATCAGCGTTCAGGTTTTATTTTTAGCAAATAACAATAAAATCACTTTTTCAATTCTATATTTTTTTTATACTGAATAATGTTTTATGTACATACCTTGTGGCTAATTTCTGGATTACACTTGTAATCATTGAATTTGTGGCCATTTTATATGCCTCATTAATAGGAATAGGTCTATAAGGTTTATTCTCTATATATGGGATCCTCAACATATTTTGGAGGTAGTCATGCAATATAGACACATTCCTATTTATTATTAAAAACATTTATGTTTTCAGTCTGCGGTCCCACCAACTAGAAATGCCACCAGCTGCCACTGATAACCATACTTTATTTAACGCCATCAATTTCCACAGCTCTTTTCAAGGGCTCAAGGTGAATGGGACCATCCAGGAATGCACTTCCCCCACTGTTTTAGCAGTGGAATGACATTTTCATACATAAAAAAGCACTGCAGGTACTACAGCTTCCAGTAATCTTTTTTAGGATTTTGTCTGAGGGTATAATAAAATAGGACTTCAAATCATATTTAAACTTGATGAGTATAAAATGGTCAAAATGAGCTCAGCACACAGAGGTGAAATTGCTCAACTGTGAAGGGGTAAAAAAGCAAAAACATGTAAAGTAAATTTGGGTATTTCTAATTTCAGGACAAAATTTTGAAACTATTTAGAGGGGTCTTTTTTGGCGACTGTAGATTTTGGGGATAAGAGTTTGAAAAAATTAGTTTTTTCCATTTTTTCATCATAGTTCATAATTTATTTTATAGTAAACTATACGATATGATGAAAATAATGGTACCTATAGAAAGTCCATTTAATTGCGAGAAAACCAGTATATAATATCAGTGAGTTCCATAAACGAGTAAGAGGAAAAATAGAGCTAAACACAAACAGCGCAGAAATTTGAAAACTGCACAGGGGACTTTCGGACAGACAATGGCAAAACCACCTAGTCACTATGGGGTTAAAGAGCCTCTACCACCAGAAAATCAAATGTCCTTATTTTATTTTGTGTTGCTGATATCTATTATGTCCTCTGTTTTTCTCTTGTATGGTTAGTTAAGAAAATATGGAAATGTTTCACTCTATATGTATCACTAGGTGCATTCATTTTGTAATCTTTTGTGTTATAACCTGCGTCCCCCCCACAGTATCTTTCCATCACTTGCTCCTTACTCTGTGGCGAAGGCCAAATAATGGAATATATGGGTGATTCATTGACTCAAATCGTTGTATTGTATGGGATGTATTCAAAAGACATGACCAGGGAGTAGATTAAAAGTCTTTTAAGCTCCCTGTCTCATCCTATTCAACTGCCATCTCTTATCTGGAAGCAAGAGCAAGCAGAATACAATATAACCCCTGCTGCCTTATCTAAACATTCCCTACTACACTTCATTAACTGTTAAATACTGTATGAGATAAAGCACAGCCACAAAGTAAAAGTCATCATTATATTTTAGTAAATGTTGCATCATGGGAAAAAAGGACAAAATGGAAACAGGAGATAAAAAAGCTACATTTATTTTTCTTTTTACATGCAATTACTTCAAAGGAAAAAATAACAGTAACCAATAAGGTGGTTTTGTTTGTAATGCACAGGTAATCTAGTTACAGTTTATGTAAGAGGTAGCGACTAGGGATGTGCAATTCGATTAATTCCGAATTGAATTTCGTACGAAATTTACCATTTTCGTTCATTCGGAAGCATTTCTGAAACGAAATATCGGCCGCCCGAAATTATAAAATCCCGAATCAAAGTTTCAGCACAAACAAAATGATTTTGTTATGGGACTTAAACTAAATAAAACGGAATGCAAATGAAACTAAATGCTGAAAAAACAACAAAACGATCAAAATCGAAATAAAATTCGTAATGAAATGAACTGAAATGAAGACAACAGACCCAAATGATCTGACATGAAAAAAAAAGAGCAAAATGATTTAAAACGTAAAAAAACTGAACCAAAAGATCTAAAACGAAAAAGAAAAAGATGGAACAGGTCACTTTTTAACCCCTTAAGGACCCCTGACGTACCCTGTACGTCCTGTCCTCGGGTCTCCCTTAGACCCGCGGACGTACAGGGTACGTCAGCGGCGCCTAATCCCCCTCCCGCCCGATACTCACCTCCCTCGCCGGATCCCACGGCGATCTGGCAGGGAGGAAGCCTGCCCATGTGATTTACGCGTGGCGACGTCATCAGCAGGCGTCCCCATGCATTTCAATGGAGGGGAGGGGGGGGCTCCTTCGGAGCCCACTATCTCCCCAACCATTGAAGCTAGGGAGATGCCGTTTGCACCGCTGGAGAGGGGAGAGCCTCCCCTTTCCAGGGGTGTATGGCATTAACCGTTTCGCCGCCGGATCACGTTGCGGCACCAATTGGCGCCAAAACGCGATTCAAACCTGGAGGGGGGCTGACATCTTGGATGTCAGCCAAGCCTCCAGGTCCCCCCCACCCACTGACAACCTCACCATATGTGTGAGGATGTCAGTGGGCCAGTTAACCCTCTAGCTGCCATGTAGAGATAAGGGGATCCTAAGGATCCCTTTATCTCCCGATCCATGGCAGCTAGATGGTCATATTTGCCATCATTTGAAAGGCCTGATTATGGCCTTTCAAATGATACCAAACATGACCAGGTTTGGTTTTAAAAAAAAAATAAAAAAAAATTAAATAAAAAAAAAATAATAAAAAAATTAAATAAAATAAAAAAATGTTTTTTTTTTAAAGTTTTTTTTGTCTGGGGGGGGGTTTAATTAAATAGGACCTAGGCTGTCATCTAAAAATAATTAGCACAAAATGGTCAGAATGAGCGCAGCGCACATACGTGAACTGTCTCAGCAGTGAAGGGGTTAAAAAGCAAACGCATGTAAAAATTGGGTATTTCTAGTCTCGGGACAAAATTTTGAACCTATTTAGCCGGGGTCGTTTTGGGTGGTTGTAGATTTTGGGGATTAAATTACAAAAAAATGTGTTTTTACCATTTTTTTCCTCATATTTCATATTTTTTTTTATAGTAAATTATTCGATATGATGGAAATAATGGTATTTCTAGAAATTCCATTTAATGGCGGGAAAAAGGGTGTATAATATGTGTGGGTTGAATAAACGAGTAAGAGGAAAATTTGACCTAAACACTAGCAGCGCAGAAACGTAAAAACAGCAGCGGTCACTAAAAGACGGATTTGTGTAAAACCGCCCGGTCACTAAGGGGTTAATTAATGCAGATGCTAGGCTTTTTCCACCATAGTTTTCAATGTTAAAAAAAATCCCGTTTTTATTAAATATTTCTTAAACCATTTTTGATTTTCAGTTGCAGCAAACAGCCATTTTTTAAATAAATTTTTTAGGATTTTTTGGCATTTTCAAATTAATATCAACTATCGAATTGATCTTAACTTACAATACAAGTAATAGTCAGCAGACGACTTTATGAAACAAATTAATTTAGTTTCACTGTTAAATTTGACTCAAATACTAAATCTGTGACACAGCTAAATATTTAATCCTAGCTTATCTTGTAACAGCAAAATTTGATCAATTGGGGTTTTATTTAGTGATCCGAAATTCAAATCGATATCAGCTATCGAATTGATATATTAACTATCTAATTGATAATTTGATATATCAATTCGAATCGATATGAAATTTCGAATCAATCGGAAACAAAATGAAATTAGCAACGAAATTCCAAAATCGAAATTATTTTAAAACGAAACTAAACTAAACGAAAAAAAAAATTCAGCCGTGCGCATCTCTGGCAGCGACCCTTTAAATAAACAGAAAAAAAGAAATGTAGAGTGATCTGCTCTGATGATTCTGCAATCTAGAAGATTTTGAGTGGAGAAGAACAGGAGCAGGACCATTCATAGTATTTGTAGCTTGAAAATTGTTAGAAAAAGAGAGTGTAGGAGAATGCAGAATGGAAAAATAAGGGAATGAAGCAGACTGTGAAATCACTAGTGATGTTGTTAATGGGGCAAAACAATTGATAAACTACTTAGAAAGGTGGTAGGATAATCTAAGAAGATATGTTGTGATGGAGTCCATGAATAACTACAGTATTGGTAAAGGGATAGGTTTGTATGCTAAAGTTGTGTGTTCTACTGAACTGGAGCTGCTCTTAAGTCTTGTAGTTGCGTTAGCTGAGCAAATAGAGGATAAACTCACTTGCAGACCGGAGTGACCAAGAAGGTGTGTACTTTGGAATAGTAGAGACATGTAAGGAGGGGTATTTTTTTGGGGGGGAGTGGGTTGAGTGCAATGAGAGTGATCCTGAGGTTTGTTTTAAAAAAAAAATAGATTCTGGAAAGTACATGGAGCCATGTAGACGAGAGGCATGTGATGAGTGGCAGGTAACTATAGTGTGTATCAGCAGTTCGTATAGATTTCAGTAGGGCAATGTGGGTGTTGTAGAGGTTAATTCGGGTGTTGTACAAGTTGATTAGGGATCAAATCCAGTAATAAAGGAAAAAAACAAATTAACAATCAATCTCATACCACCAGGCAGGTTGTGCTGGAAGAGGGGCGTTAACACCAGCTGGGCGTACTAGCACGCCTTGTTTCCCAGCTGCTGCGACCGGCCCCTCCTCTGGCCCACCTACATAGTTGATGAGCGGCGTGCAAATGTAACTGATGCTCACCGCATGCCAAATGGTGGGCGGGCCTGTCATGCCCCATAGGAGCATGCTGTGCCACCCCGCAGCATTCAGTTCCTCTGGCCGCGGGGACGGCATAGTACATCACACGGCGGTAACAGGTTAATGTGTCTAGAGCAGGGTTGTCAAACTCACGGCCCCCCCAGGTGTTGATGCCTATAATTTCCAGAATTCATTCAATGCAATAGATGGCCCCATGGGAGTTATTGTTCAGAAACATCTGGGGTGCCGGAGTTCGACAGCCCTGGTCTAGATGTCTCATCTCCTACCTGTAACATCTCCTACACACTGGATGATGCTAGGAGGTGTACTGTCCTTTTAATATGTACCTTATACTAGTTCAGTATAGTATTATATGGACTTCTGCTCATTGACAATCACAATTATGGCCATTAGTAAGGGTTTGGTCCTACTGCAGCAGCTTTAGCCAGATATAGTGTCTGCTCCTCTTAGAAGGCTTTCCAGTAGATGTTGGATTGTTGTGTAGATTTGTTTCCATTCATCTTCAACAGTTACAAAGGGAGCAACTAAAACATGCAGCATAAAACTGATCAAAATAATGTAGAAGAGTTCTCATTGTGCTATTGGATGTTATTTTTTATCATTCTACAAACTACGCAGGCATTACTCTTATTTTAAATGTCATCTTTTATGGGCTATTGTTTGGTTTTATTCGTATTTCTCATTCATATGTAAGTCCAGGAATGCACTTGATGAGCAACAAAAGCAAGCATATAGCATGAAAGGGTCAGTAATGCCTGAATAGGAAATCGGTATTATATAAAAAAGACTCCGGATACAAGGTCAATGAGCGTGAAAGCCATGAGATCGCTATTATTGTAAATGATTGCCACAAGCCTTGTGTTTTCATCAATTAACCATTATATATACATGATTTAAGAATGAATTTGTGTCCAAAATCTGTTATTCCTAAAAATCTTACCAGCAGAAATGAGAAGAATGTTGATAATCAATTCCTATTGGATGTGTCTCTCGACCAATCAGAACACAAATAACATTCAGATAGGTAGCAGGGGCCACAGTAGGCAGAGATCAGAGTAAACATATTTGCAATCTCTGTATTTTGAAGAAGTGAAAGTCAAAACAGGGATAACGTCTCACCTTTTATTTATATATATACCAAATATAGTTTTAATATTTTTTTCCTTTTTTTTTTATTTTCTGAGTGTATTTCTTATGCGGAAACTGATGTTAAAATAACCATTAATGCACAGTCAGTATTTTAAGTGTATCTGTTTCCACATGAAACCTAGACTATTGAGTGTATGAATAGAACCTTAATGCGATGACACCTATTACAGAATATATAAGGTGTTATTGATTTGCAAGTGGCTGTAATTGTCTGTTTATTGCACTTCTGGTTGTCAAGGCTATGTTGCTCGTGAGCGTTTAGAGATGATATTACCAAGATTCGGCCTAATATACCTCCCACCGGCAGCTCCCTCATCTGTAATATCTCCTGTTAGCAATCTCTGCCACAACCCCCCCCCCCCCTGTTACTGTAAAGGTGATCTCAGCTAAAATGAGCTCTGTGCTTATCTGCACACCGCTGTCTTTCCCTTGTTTGTAGACGTGGAATAACAAGTATCCTCCTCCACGCTAACATTCACCTCTACCGCTGGACCATATGTCTAGATCTCAGGAAATTGAAATTCATCATAAACCCCGAGCAGAAACAGTAAAGTACAGATTAATAAACAATTCCAACCAAAGGGTACTGAAGAATACAGGTCTTTTATTCTTGTTCTTTTTTTACCCACCATATTTTCATTGCAAAAGCCTCTTTGTACCGTTTTTTTTAATCACATATTACATTGGTGGAATGGGTATGGTAGAGGGATTTAACAGCCAGGTTCACTTTCCCTGTGATGTCCAATCAGGATATGAATTAAGCATTGGTCATAAAGCTCAATGTGACATCTCATTCCTTGATGACAACTTACCTGGTTTTATATGTATATATGGAGATCTGCACAAACATTGTATGGCCGCTCTTACAGACTTCAGTAAAAAAAAAATATATATATTTCGGCTCAAGGTGAAATGCCGAACGAATATTTTAACGAGATGAAATATATTTTTTGTCCCACATAAAGTTTTATATTCATATATGTATGTATATATATACATATATCAGATGTGTCTGGAGTGCTGGTCAAATATACTATATAATATACTACATAAATGTACTTTGCACTATCTATGCTTAACATGGGGTCTTAACATGCTATGGCTGCACAGAGTCTCAAAGCTCTTGCCACATTGGGCTGCAGCCATTGGAGCCATCCTGCTGAGCAGCAGGATCTGTTGGGTGCGTTAGGGAGGAAAGCATAACTAATATACGGAAGACTCTCAAAATTCCGTATTTCAAAGCCTTCCAGATTTTAGAATTCCGGATAGGAGGTGCCCAACCTGTTTATCTAAAATATATCCATCAGTAAAAAAACATTACAGTCATACATACAGTAGCTTTGTATATAGATTTATGTTGAATTAACCAAACATTTAGAAGCCAAATATTTACTTTTGACAGCCTGTAGCTGCCTCGATCATAGATTTGCAAATACTGTATAAATCACGAGTATAGCAGTCTGTAGTGATACCTTTTTTATTGGACTAAGGTTACATTTAAAGTACAAGCTTTCGAGAGTGATCCTCCCTTCGTCAGGTATAGAAGCTTTCTGATCAGAATAATAGATTTAAACATTGGGACATTCATAGGGTGATTTTCAACAGTATAAAACAAGGACTTAATGTAGATTCTGGTTTTTTAACCCACTATAATAACATCACATAATATTCATAATTCTGGTTGGGGCTTGGTTTTCTCTCTGTTTTTTTTCCTGTTCTCTGTGTCTTCCCCATACTCACTGTTTTGTGGGGTGGGGGTTTTGTTTTTTTCTGGGGGGGGGGGTTTGTTCGTTTTGTCCATTCACATTCCCTTTGAAGTGGACATGATTTCATCACTGTTGTCTTATGTGCCTGAGACAATTAAATGCTCTTTTTGCTGGGTTTTTTTCCCCGCTGACCATGCCATTTGGCGATGTACAACATCTAACACCCCCAACTGTGCGTCCTATGAATGTCCCAATGTTTAATTCTACTATTCTGATCAGTAAGCTTCTATAACTGACGAAGGGAGGATCACTCTCGAAAGCTTGTACTTTAAATGTAACGTTAGTCCAATAAAAAAGGTATCACTACAGACTGCTATACTCGTGATTTTGGCATCTGGACTAACACGGCCTACCTAATCTACATTACCATGAATGATACTGCATTTGGCCGCAAGCAGAAGCAACTGATCAAACTGACTAGAAGAGAAACACAGATCGACAGCGACATATATTTTCTTACCCAATTTAAAAAGATGAATCTTGTCCCCAACGGACTCCGCATCTGGAACCCACTTTCAACCACCCACAACTCTCAGCATGCTGAAAACATCTGCAAACGCACCAGCGAGAAACTGCGGAACCACTTAATTCACTTACTTTATGACAAGTAGCAAAAAATAGTTGGGCGGAAAATATCTTTACTGCTCAACCTACAACAAATTAAGAGCCAAAGATATGGAAACTGAAATGGAGTGCCTCTACAAAAAGGAACAACAACAGCTAATCAACAAGAAAAATAAGAAACTCGCAGGACTCTTAGCACATAGAGATGGCAATTTTATGCACAAAGATGTCCGGCACAAAAGATCCATTGATGACACCGATAATGACACTGATCAGATCGCCACTACTCACACTGCAATCTCTGGCAAGATTGACATTGCTGACATCAGTGAACCCCCCCACAGACTATTCTGAGATTGTTAACCTCTCCGACCATGTTCGTTTTGTCCTTTCACATTCCCTTTGAAGTGGACATGATTTCATCACTGTTGTCTTATGTGCCTGAGACAATTAAATGCTCTTTTT
This sequence comes from Leptobrachium leishanense, assembly GCA_009667805.1. Lineage (NCBI taxonomy): Eukaryota > Metazoa > Chordata > Amphibia > Anura > Megophryidae > Leptobrachium > Leptobrachium leishanense. Next base: position 286,526,844 of record CM019065.1, on the reverse strand, counting down.
GCTGTTTTTTTTTTTCCCCCCCCCTCTTTCCAACCATGCCATTTGGTGATATACGTACAACATCTAACACCCCCAACTGTGCGTCCTATGAATGTCCCAATGTTTAATTCTACTATTCTGATCAGTAAGCTTCTATACCTGACGAAGGGAGGATCACTCTCGAAAGCTTGTACTATAAATGTAACGTTAGTCCAATAAAAAAGGTATCACTACAGACTGCTATACTCGTGATTTATACAGTATTTGCAAATCTATGATCGAGGCAGCTACAGGCTGTCAAAAGTAAATATTTGGCTTCTAAATGTTTGGTTAATTCAACATAAATCTATATACAAAGCTACTGTATGTATGACTGTAAACCTAATCTATATATATATATACTCAACGTAGCGGATGCTGCACATGTGTAGGTTTAAAACAATAAATTTTATTGAAGCATATTTAAAATAAAACCGTTTCGGAGCTGACACGAGCCATTTTCAAGGTTGAAAATATTTATGTATATATAGGCCAGCAAGATATTGGCATGCATTAAAAGGGGAATTCAGTCTCGGGATCAAAACATACAGGGTAATTCAAAGAGATCCGAATGGCTGCAGAAAGGGAACCGAACGCTGAAAATCAGCGTTCGATTACCTTTCTTGGCCATTCGGCTATCCAGAGAGCAGGCAATTCGCCAAATCTTGGCGAATTGCCTGCACATACGGTGCCTGTTCGAGGGCTGTGAATCCCCATAGAGAAGCAATGCTTCGGCTATTCAGAGAACAAAAACCAGCAGTGAAAGGTTCCCTAAATGCCCTGCCATTCGGTAGTTTAATTCGGCAGGTTTATTCAGGTGAATCCCATAGGCTTCAATGTTAAAAATATTCCCATTTTAATTCAATTTCTAATAAACCATTGATTATAATATACTGCAGTGAAGAGTCTCTTTATTTATAGATTTTTTAGGATATTTTAAGCATTTTTCTGGATTTTTTTTTAACTTTACTTATTTTCTCTGTAACGGCCCTTTTTACTATCATTCATTGGACCTGATATGTAAATTTCAGACATTTACCCTCAGTAGTTTGTTTGCAAACAGCATTTCACTTTTCAAACATTCAAGCAAACTGTTTTTCTAATTTATTCACTGCATTCGTCTGCAGTGTCGGCTTTTTCTGGTAGCTGCGCTGCGTGTGATCGGCTCCTGCTCGGGTTTTTCTGGCGTTTTCGGGGGGTTAATCAAGATGTTTTCGCGGGTTTTGGTGTGCGTTCGCCCTCGTTTTGGTGGCTTTTCGGCGGCTTTTCCCTGCAATTCGGGCATCCTGTGGTGCTTGCTGAATACACCGCAGGGTTGCCGAAATGGGATCGCCAAATTGAACCGAATTGAAGAGAACAAAAAGTCAACGAACGCGCGGTGGCTTTTCGATTCTCTTTGAATAACCCTGATAATTTTGTCTCTGTATAGATCAATGGAAAGACCGCACATTGAATATGCCGTGTACTTTTGGGCAGCTGTCTTAAGAAAGGATATTATAGTGGTAGAAAAAGTGCAGAGACGAGCGACTGAATTAATAAGCGGAATGGAAGGTTTAAGTTATTAGGAAAGGCTAACAAGCTTAAACCTGTTTAGTTTAGAGAAACAGCGCCTTATTGGGGATCTGATAACCTTATATAAATATATACGGGGCCATTATAAACCATTGTCTGGAAACCTATTCATTACATAGGACATGAGGTCACCCATTTAGACTGGACGAAAGGAAATTCAGCCTAAAGTATAGGAAGGGTTATTTTACGGTGAAAACAATAAAGCTGTGGAATTCTCTGCCTGTTGAGGTGGTTGGGTCCGAGACTGTACTGACTTTTAAAATACAACTAGATGAATTCCTGCAAAAACATAATATTAAGGGTTATGATATTTAGTATGTGGGTAAAAGCTGCTTGATCCAAGGAGAAATCTGACTACCATTCTGGGGTCATGAAGGACTGGGTTTTTTGCCTTCTTTTGGATCAACAGCTGTAGGTGATGTGTGAAGGGCTGAACTCGATGGACGCACGTCTTTTTTCAGCCTGTGTAACTTTGTAAGTTTATATTTTTTTCTATAAACACTAAAAAATGTAAATAGCACTAAGAATATTTCTATATAATTCATATACAGAACGTCGGATAACATTTCCTCCAGACAGTTAACTGATCTGTAAAAGATCTTCTAAGTACATAATATAGGCATACAGCAGCATACAGTGCTGTCAGATGCATTTCGCCTGCTTTGAAATATGTTTAATGGAGTGGTTGTTTCCCGGTGCTCGCACATTTATTGTGTATGCAATGGTGAGCTTAATTACTAAGTAAAACAAACAACAGTGACCTGTATAAATCAACACACTCTAGTTAAGTATACTTCACCCCATCTTGTTGAGATGGAAATGTCATAATATGAATGCAGGAGATGTCTTGGAGAGTTACTGGAAATAGCTATTCTGTGTGGATATATATTGGCGTTCTCTTTTAAGGAGGTTATATCCTGGCGACAACACATTGAGGGAACTCGTTACCTTTAGCATTAACAAGGGGCTTTCCCATTCTGATGTTTGATGCAGCACAGTGTTTTCATCACAGTAAACTTGATTAACACCTATTGTCAGAACTACTTCACCAGAGGCCCAATCTCTGGCATACTACATGTATACATGCAGAGTATTTACCATACATGTAGATTTGAGGTTTTTTTAAGATTAAAGGGATATCAGCTGCCATGTCCGCTTAAAGGGACACTCTAGACCAAAGCTGTCAAACACAGACCCAGGATGTTTCTGAACTACAATACCCATGATTGTTTGGTCATCTAATGCATTCAAAGATTTCTGGGAATTGTCAGCGATCCTCACCTGGGGGGGGGCTGGCATTTGACAGCCCTACTCTAGGCACTGAGGCCACTCAATGTAATTTGAGAGATCACAGTGACCTTAGGCGGTCATGTGCATCTGTAGTGACCCCCCCAGCATCCATCGTAGCGTTATGATGGCATGACGGGAGGGCCACACAGTGTAACGTGCGTACTAGTATCGCTCACACTTTGTAGGACTGAGCGCCCTAACGTGCACTCAGCAAGGTGGTCACATGGGCGTCCGAGAGGAAAGAACGTCCATTCTCACAGATGTTCCCTCCATGCTCGTGTGGTCCTGGCCTAACTGCACACAACCCAGTGGTGTCACAAGGGGGGGGGGGGTTTGGCCCGCACCAGATGACACCACCACCCTAGGGTGACACCCAAAAAAAAAAAAATTACATTGAAGATACATTGAGATTTCACTGATTTTCAAGTATGTCCTGGGTAGGCAAGGCCAAGACCTAAGCCGGCACTTTCCAGGGGGAAAAAAACCCACCACTAAAGGGGTTACTCACAGAGCACCGAAATGACGCCAACATTTTGGTGTTCTGTTGTTCCCTGCACTTGGGAGAATCAAATTTCATCATTCCCCGCAGGTTACCCCATATCAGGTCCTATGATTGATAATAAAAAGGTCTGTTACAGAAAAAAGAAAAACCGCTATTAAAAAAAAAGGGAAAAAAAAGTTCCGAAAAAATTCTTAAAAATTACTAAAAGATACAAAAAAATATCAATAAATAAGACTTTTTACTGCAGTTTAAAATAATAAACGGTTTATTAGATATTGGATAGAAACGGGAATATTTTTAACATTGAAACCTATGGGGTTCGCCTGAATAAACCTGCTGAATGAAACCACCGAACATTAGGGCATTTCACTGACATTGCTCTGCTGTTCGGTGTTCTCTAAATAGATTAACCATTACTTCTCTATGGGGATTTGCACTGCCTTCGAACAGCACCATATTTCCTGGCAGTTCGCCAAAATTCGTGTGTGAGCATATCACAAAGCTCTAGTGGCGAACTTAGGGGAGGGGTGGGGGGTTGGCCGCCCTAGGTACCAGTGCTTATTGGGGTGTCATTAGGGGGTCCTAGGAGATGCCACTGTCACTGTGTGTCAGCTTTGAGTTGTGTTCTCAAACAACGCGCAGTGGAGCAGGGCGTTTGCATTAGGAGAATAAAAATCCCCCTCTCCTCCATCCATAGCTCCTCCCCTGCCCCACAGCAGCTGTAGGAGAGGGGAGGGGGGATGTGATTTGTGTACTTTTGATCATAGCATGAGAATGGATATGTTGTGAGTTTGCAAAATCACTTAAAAATAACAATTATTCAAGAAGAATCTACACTTGCCTCTTATTGCACAGCACAGAGGACGCATGATCCACCATCAGCAGATTCATAATATATCATTATTATATGTATACGTCATGTCCTGCCAGAATGCTATAACTAAAAATATTTTTGAAAACATAAAAAAAGTGCAGGTGTTTTTTTTTACATTTTAAAGTTGGGGGGGGGGTGCCAAATATAGGATCCGCCCCAGGTGCCAAATGTTCTAGGTACACACCTGCATCTGCCCATTCTCCAGCCCTCTGAGAGCAGTGGATTAGCTCCAACTAGAACCTAAAATCATCTCCCACCGCTGGCTCTCAATACACTCAACATTGAGAGCCATTGGATTGCCTGGATGCTGGCTTGCGCATCTAGCCTCCCTATAGTCATGTGACAGGAACAGCTTACAGAAAGTTTTTTTTTACTAGTAATCTATGTAAAATATTTTTTTTATATCATTACATTATTAATATGATAAATGTTTTATTCCATTTAAAGAGGACATGAATAAGCTAGGAAATTTGTGTAATTCCCGGCACAGGTTGTAGTGGGTATCTTGGCAATAGGTCACAGGCAGTAGGTAGTGCAAGTGATTGTATGGTCTCCCAGGCAGTGCCTAAGTCACATAATTGAGTTTCCCTTTTTGCCAACTTCAATCCTACCTTTAAGTCATCATTACTTTACTTGCTTCAAGGTGGCCCACCACATTCTGAAAACTTCTTACAACCCCTGGGAAAAAAGATTGCTGGAATGGCATATTGGTTTGGTTGTGGATTAATTTTGTGACCATTATTATCTGGGAACATCCTCTGCTGTCAAGTCATCTGGGGGACTTTGTCTTGGGGTTTGGGCTGCCGTCAGTCTGAAGCTATCTTGTTTAAAAGACGTGTTTGTTCTTGCCTATTGTAGTGCTATTAGTAGAGGTCCTTCGTTTTGGTAGATGGAAGAATAGACCTATTTTCAGTGAAGCACAGAAGCAGGTACATCGCACACGGCAGCATTTAAACGTTCACTTAGCGACTCTTACATCCTGAGAATATGTAGTCTGCATTCATGACGAGGGAATCGCATTGCACAGGGAGATAAGGAACCGGAATTTGTTCTTCCAGCTCTCCTGACAGCCCAACTAAATTACCAGGCAGTCATTTAGAAGATAAAGGGAAGAGAACGGGCACAGTCAATGGTCAGGATGGCTGTGCCACAAGAATATTTCCCAATGGATGTAGATAGCAGAAAAAGGAGGACACCTCTGGGGTTGAAGTGTTAACCGAGAGTTGGTACTTGAAAGTCCAATTAGTTCAGTGTGTCCAAGTCTGCCACAGAGCCTAAAGAGGGAAATCTTAGCTGACATCCGTGAGAGGCTGTTACCTGAATATGGCTTGGTGCTCACAGTGCAGAATTTTCATCGATGGTGATACTTTGCAAGTCTTTATATAATACACTGTGTTTTATCTGTGCAATACTTCATGTCTGAAGGGTGGGGAATCTTACAATCTTGCTGCTGCCTTCCATAGATAAATATTAATTTGTGGTCTCACATCCTTTTTCCTTCATATAAATATATTTGTACATGGGGCGGCTGCAACCACCAGATGTATTCAGCCCAGCAACATGTATAAAACATAAGAAAAAATATCATCTGCACTTATTCCAGTTATACGGTATGAAACAAAACACAATTAGAGGCTTTGGTTTCTATTAATGGCCATTAAGAGAGTAAGCTCACCCGCAAAACATCAAGGCACGTCTAGTGGGGGTGAGCAGCCTGTTGCTTTATTTTTGGATAGGACTCACCCTCACTAGAGGTGCCTTGATGTTTGGCGGATGAGCTTACTCTCTTAATGGCCATTAATAGAAACCAAATATATACCTATGTCTTCTGTTCTAATGTGTCACCCTTTTATTCATCATGGTACAAAAAAAGCTAAAGGAAGTATATGCTACAGGCTGCCGAATATGGGCAACAAATGGTAAAATGGCCAATGTCAACTAGTGATTTTATTTTTAGCCTTAGCGCATCTAAGAATCTGTTTAGGTTTGCCAGGATTGAATTTTTATTTTAGTTAAGGTGCTTTCATTTTGGGAGGATTCAATCCAATATATTTTGAACCAAAATAATAATCTGATATGTCTACTCTGGGGGTTATAGGAAAGATCCAGTGGTGAAGGATACATTTACAAGCTGCAGCTTAGATCATATGGATTAGTCATGGCTGGCTCTTCATGAGTGCAAGGGGTGTGGTGCACCCAGTCATGCGCTAAAGTTGGCCCCGCAGGGCTGCAGTGCATGGACGTGAGTGGAACATCATGGGGATTCCCTCCCCAGTGCTGACGACGCTCCCCTCACACTCATATTCTGTCTCTGTCCCTGCTCAGTGCTGATCTGGCACCGAGCAGAGGCTTTAGCCACATAGGACAGCCCCTCCCGACCACAGGAGACATTGTGGGTGTGCAAAATGATGTTTCAGACTAGTGATGACCCGAACACCCCCATGTTCAGTTCGCATTTGAACTCGAACACCCGAAAAAGTTCAACCGCGAACTCGAACACAATGCAAAAACAATGCAAGTCAATGGGGCTCGAACAATCGAAAATTAAGGTCCCCTCCAAGAGGGCATATATGCAAGATATTGGCCATAAAAGGTGTATGGGGGTCCGGGTACTGCCCTGGGGGACAGGGAACAATGGAAAAAAAATGTAAAAAAGTTTTTAACCCTTTCACTGCTGAGTGCTGAGCTATTTCACCGCTGTGCGTTGAGCTCATTTTTACCGCTTTTGCTCATGTTTAAACACGATTTGGAGCCATGGGAAATGTTTTATCACCAACGAGTGGGAAATGTTTGACCAACAACGAGTGGGAAATGTTTGACCAACAATGAGTGGGAAATGTTTGACCAACAATGAGTGGGAATGTTTTATGAATCCCACTAGTTGTTAAGCCTGCCCCGAGGGCAGTCTATTGTTGTTGTCGCCAGGTCAGAATCCGAGTCCACAAATTTCAAATCTGACAAATGGCAATAATGGCAAATCTGAAAGTCCTGGCCGAACCCTAATACACCAGCGCAAAAAAATAAATACAGCACAGTATAGTTACACATTCTACACATACCCAAACTATAAAATGGAGAAGTTGTGCGTGTTTTTATTATTGCTACAGCATATATACTCAGATTGATTTTGACAGGCGCAAAAACTGAACGGGAGACAATTGTGGTTCTTAATTCTGATTGGCTGAATCCCGTGAAAAAACAGTCTGCCCACCGATTTCTGCGCGCAACATTAATGCGCGTGAGTTTTCGCATGTATTTTTTACGCACGATATTTTTGGACAGATGAAAAAATGCGCTCGGATTGTAATACCAGCGTTAATGTACGCGCGTTAACATACTTTGTGCATCCTATACTTAACATGGAGAGTGCAATCAGTAATTAGCGTTAGGATAAGTAAGGTATTACAAAGTGCTAGCGTTATTTACCACAGGCATTTGCAAGGCAACATTTTATCTACCCCTTAAAGCTCCCTCTAAACCCCCCCCCCTAATAAATTCGATGCTCATCTCTCATCCCACAGTGATAACGGTGGCCCGATCTGCAGCTTTTTGTCCCCGGGAGCAGAGTGAGACTGGGAACAAATAGTTCCCAGTCACCCTCCGTGGCACTGTGCGTGACCGCGCAGGGCTTGCTGGCTGGAATCGCAAACCCTCATGGAATCCTATGGACTCCAGGAGGTGGTACTCGCGGCAGTGCGGAAGCGCTACTGCGAGAATCCCAGCAGTTAGCGATGTGCTCAGGGGAAGGTGCCAAGGTACCACTAAATGCTAACGCTAAAATGTGGATGTTACAGGTAGAACTGCAGGCACAAATTTTCCCTGTCTTTGTCCCCATTTTAACGTTGGGGAGGGAATAGGACCCAACGTGTCCTCTACCATCCTAACCACATTACAGGGAAATCTGAGAAAAGTGCAGTTTTTGTGATGATTTGGCAAGGAATTGCCCAATTTAAGAGGCTAAAATGCTTATTTTACTATACTGGATTTACTAAAACTAACCCAAATAAGTAGAATGACTCTTTGAGCCAATATTAATTTCTAGAACAATTGGAATATTTTGTCAATGTCCATATTGCTACTGATTACATTCTTTTGTGTATGTTATCAGGAATGCAGATACAGCTTTTGTAGATTTTTGCCAATAGGTGCTCTGCGTAGATTTTAAAAAAATGACTAAAAACATACCTGTAGATAAACTGACCAAAAACATTGCTTAGTAAGTGTCTATCACAAGAGTAAAACAGTGGTGGCATGCACCCTACCACATATAAGTGTAATTTTTATAGTCTTATCTTACCCTTTTTGCTCCATACACAGCTTTGCATTTATTATGAATATTACACTATCAACAACATAAATCGAAATTTGCCAGTTCGCTTCCAACAATATGAATTTTAAGCCACAGGCGACAGTAGGGGAAAGCTTCTGCAAAAGCATCCTGGATCTGTTTTGTCACCGAAATCCAGTTAAGCAAATTTGAGAGGTAGCCACAATCCCCCGCAGGGAAGAAAGGAGAAGCGCTCAGCCATCTCTTATCTGCATCAATTACTGACACAGACACCACAGGAAAGATCTGGTTTTTCCCATCTCTCTAAAATATATTTTCAAAAAATACATATTTCTGTGAACTCAAAATTTTCTTTCCTGACAACAGACTTAACACTATGAAACTTTAAGAGACATTTAAATGAAAGCATTTAATGAAAAAGGGCACGTTTTGAAATAATAGGTCTTCGGGGAATTCCTAAGTGGCTGACGTTGCAATAATTCTGATGTGGCGGAATGTCAAAGTGATTTCTGGAGCTTCTCGTGTGAATAGATCACGTGTATTAACGGGGCATGTTCTCAGCGGTTACGTGGACTGCTCTGGTCCTGTGGATTCAGAATCTTCTATAAGGATGATGGCCTTATTGTCCCATGTGAAGAGATATTTAAAGTGATCCTATTATGGTCAGATTTAATTTTGCTTTGATGAAAGATCTTTTAATTCCCCATACTTATTGCGCACGCGAAACTTCTACCAAATGGCCAGATTTGCTTAAAACTGAACTGTGCAACAATCAGGTCCACGTGCTGATGGCTTGACAAGCCTTCTCCTGTCTGTGCTCTTTCTAGCCCAAAAGGGCTATCAGAGAATGCTGATGCTCATGTTAAAATCATGTAAGTATAAGCCGTGCTTGGAGTTTCTCAAACATGGCTAGTCAGTTGGAGGCAAGTGGTAGTAGAGGAGTAAGTATGTAGAGAGCTGTGGCAGCATGGAAGCGGCGTCATATAACATCGAGCATTGACATCTTTATAAGAAATTTATATTAGTTGTGTTTATTAAGGTCACAGTCAACGCCATAAAAACACAAAAGAATCAGCTCCCCGGCTCGTCAGCAGCAGGCATCACGCTACAGGAAGTAGCCTGGCGCTGGTCCTGGCCGATTATCATGTTTGCCAGAAGTTTGCATATATTCAGTTAAATGTGTCTAAATCTGACACTTTTTCACTCTGTTGTTTTTTTTTTACTCAGGTGTAGGGGCAGTTGGGATGGAGCGGAGGATAGACAACCTCCCGTCTACATGACCATTTAAACCTGCTTAAGTGGTGATGATGACCAGAGTGTCCCTTAAATAACATCACTTTAAGGCTAAGGTCAGACGAAAGCATTTTTAACGTGCGTTTAACCGCACGAAATCACGGCCGTGCTAGCAGCAAATGACGTCCAATGCCGGGTAACATACGAAGAACGGCCGCACGAACGTTTGTCTGCACAACGCAAGTGGCAAACGAACGCATTTTTTCTAGAACGTCAAACCGCTACTACTGACGTGCAGAGTGCACTGCGTCCGCATAGCGGCGTGTGTGTGTGATTAGGAGACGTCAGACGCTGCTAATGTCCGGTCAACATAACGTCCAGACACAAAAAAGGTTTTATTGATGATCCGTACAAAATCACGGACGAAAATGCGCATCGTATGACCGCTATCGCGTATTCCGTGAAAAAATGCGTCCATTCGTTCGAACGCACTTTTTCACGGACAACGCGACAAATGCGTTAGTCTGACCCTAGCATTACAGCTGGAATTGCCTCACCTGCACAGGTGGAGTTCACAATAATAATATATGTTCTTTGTCAGACATTATAATGAAGAATATCTTCCCTGGCATTTTTGGTTTCCACGAGTGACCTACCCATTAAGTAGGTATTTGAAAATGATAACGATGGTAAACTAAAGACAATATTTGTTGTCCTGAGGACCTTCAATGCCTGGTGAAACATTGTGGCAAAGTGATGTCAGTACACATACAAGGAGCAGAAGAACTATAGCAGGTAAAACAGAGACTGATTAAAAGTCCTGGAGAACTAAAACTCCTTTATCAATACATCATAGCAATTACAACACATTTCAGTGTTCCCTGTGTGTGTTGAAATGTCACATTTATTGTGTAAGTCTTGGTTTTGATAGGAATCACAATAGGGGGGGCTGAATGCAGTGGCCATTGGGCAAATTGGTCAAATCCCATGGTATGCATTGACATTTGCCAAATGTTTACTGAAATCATCAAAGATTCTCCCGCAAGCTACTTATGGTCTTCTACCTGACCACCAATGGACACTTCTCCTGGTTTGATGATCAAAGTTATAGTGCATGATTATTGCTGAGAGACTCACCAGTCTATAATATCTGGAAACCAGCAAACTGTAGCACTGCCCTTCTAACTCAAGTAATTACTCATCTCTAATGGTTTATATGTGGAGCCAACTGAGGGCTCGAGGTCTAGAAATTAGAGAGAGCTTGTTGAGGGGAGACAGTAAAAAGTAATAATGTAATTCGCTGCTTTTAGTTAGAAAAGTCAGCATAACTTTATGCTTTGCTGGTAATTATATTTTGGTCTACAGATTAGGCAAGAGGCAAATTTATAACCAACTGTGTCTTCACTTTTTAAAGTAATCTAGAACTTAATTTCTCTTTGTTCCAAATCCAGGGATCAGATTGACGAGAGGTCCTAAAAATCAGTGGTTAGCTTGTACGTTTTCTTATTGGCTGGTAAATTTGTAAAACCTTGGCCTAGAATTTTGGATGTCTTGACATGACATTGACCTGTCTCGTAGGGTTGAAGGAACAAATCCGCATCTGAAGATATATGTGGTGGAGTTTCTTTATGGATGTATACAATATTTATAGAAGCTGAATACACAAAGATATTTACTTGCTTTTACCACCTGGATTTACAATGTGAGCTGTGGTTTGGTCTTAAAACAGAATTCTCTGTAGAAGCGCCAGATCACAATCAAACCTATACTGTTAGTAGAGTGTGCTAATATTTTATCATCGATTTATTATTCCCAGTTGTAGGAGGTTTTCCAAGCGCGGTGCGGGTGGGGGGGAGGTGGATTTCCGTGTCTGTCATTCAGATCCGGCAGCAACAGTGACTGTTCCAGCAAATAATTTATGTTGCCAGTGCTGCCAGACAGGTGCCTGTTAATCAAAGCCAGTATCTCAGACAGGGGGACACTAACTGCCTGGAAGCCCCAAAGCCATAAATAAATGCTCCAAGGGGCTGCAGCAAGATGCAGTAAAACAATTCCTGATCAGTCTATACAGGAGGTACATGTAGTTTGAGTGTCTTCAATAGGAACTCAGGAATGACTGTTTTTGTGGCAGCTAATATCCCTGTTTATGGGAGATATTATACACTGTCCTATGCTGTGTGGGATATTTCTAAAGTGGGGTTTAGATATTTTAAAGTGGTGCTATTTAGAAAATGCCAAATTACCACACGATTCCGAAGCGACATTCCCAGCACCAATTTGCTTCTGCCATGCTTTGACTCCTATGTGAGTTTGTAAAGAGACTGATATACAAAGTACATGCATTTAAAAGTAGCTTACTATTTGTCTATTCTGACCCAGTCATTAAGTTAACAGGTGAAGCCATTATGGTTAACAGCTCAAATGATAACACTAACGGCTGAAGTTACTATACCAAGCCCAGCAGAGCCGCAAATGTTGCTTATGGCTTGGCTGTCAGAGCAACGTACTGTAAATTAACGCTTCCTATACATTGTATAGTAAAATTTAATTTCCCGGCAGCTGGGGAATAACCAGTGATTTCAAGACTTTTTTAAAAAACCCTTAACACAAAAAATTAGCTAAAAAATATCCAATACTTAAGTCTGGTCCCAGGTGAAGACGATGGCATGTTCTGCCCATCTCATCTGGCTGCAAATAGAAGGAAACAGGGAACAAATAGTTCACTTCGTCCCTCCATGACTATGGATCCCATCCCTGGCACATGATGCCACAGCTGGTAGGGGTTAGCGGCTCCCTTCCTTTACAATTTGAGCCACTTAAATAGCTTGTTTGTAATACAGCCGTTGATAGGGGACAGCTAAGGATTAACAGGATTAGGTTTCCCTTTTGCTGCCCCCTATTATTGGCTGAGCCAGAATCGCAAGCTAAATTTATGAAATAAAATATGTTCCTCAACTCCCACTACTCCTGGGTGGCAGTGAACTCTGTTTTTATTCAGCCCTACATCATCCAAAGACAAAAACAAAAGAAATGGCATTTACCCTATACATCCAATATCCCCATCCTAAAGGAAAACATAGGTTTTTAAGCTTAAAGATAGTTTAAAGTACGTTAAACACTAATTACCTATTTTTGTTCAGTGATATAGGGAATTTTAAGAGCAGATTATTTTTTTCTGCCCTTTTTTTGATTTATTATTACGTTATTCTCTCTTCTTTGTGATTTTATACCTTTGCTGCTGCCAAACATCTGCCCACGTGAAATAAGGGCCTATTTTTTTCATTATTACCAAGATCTTTTTTTTTTTTTATGGAACATTAACTGTTCTTCTTGTACTTTGATATTTCTATTATTGGTGTCTGTGATTCATACAGTGGTAATTGTTGACAGGAGTTCGGCACAGACTGGCGAACTCATTTATTTGACTCTCATATGCAGATCGCCAGCATTTTCTGTTGCGTACACCAAGGGCTGGTTTGCCATAAGCTCCCACTGGCATATACAGGGTTACATCAGTTTAGCTTAAGAAATCACACAGGCTTCATGGCCTCAGACACTGCATTATTCTCAAATTAATGTGATGGGTATAAACCTGGGCTTAGTCATTGTTACAGCTGTCACCGTTCATTGTAAATGACAGCATCTTTCCTGCTCATTAGAACTGCCTGGGCTGCAGCACTCCTCATGTTCACCGCGCTCCAGTACTTTGAATTTATTTACATTCCCATACAATTAAAGGAAAGGCGTGAGGGAGGTTATAATGGCAAACATAGTGAACGTGTTCCTTGATCAGTTGTTGTCTGGATGCCAAGTGGTTTTAAGGTTATAGTATTGTGTGCAAGCCACCGAGTCAGTGCATGTTCCATGCTCATTAACAGTATGGAGCTTGTATCATAGACCACACACCAAGGTGTATTAATAGACTGATCAAGCATTTTAGAGAGACACAAATAGTAAGGAATTTCACTCCATGCCTTCACATAACCAAAATAGAGTCACGGTCACCGGGACTTCTTGCTTTGGACTTGCTTTTAATCTCAGTTTACAAGCAGAGACAGAAAGTCCAGATTCATGGGAGAGGTAAGACATCATCTTGCTATTGTTCAGATAAGGTTTATTGTAATGTTTCCAAAGACAATGTTTAATGTGGCCAATTTTTTAGGAGAAACTAAAATACAGGATTTTAGTAGTTTGGTGGTAACAGAATGTGAATTTCAACAATCAAAGGAGATAGTGGTGGATAAATTAATAGGCAGTGAATTGGGAAGAGCTTGAAGAAGACCTTGGTGGTCAAACTGCTGCCACTACTTGTGGTGGTGGAGAATTAAAATCACTTGGTATTTTTCCTTTTTAATCTATTTGAATAAGGTGCTGTAATATTGTTGATTACGGAGTTTTCATCGCTTTCTATAAATTGGAAAAATGGCTCAAAATCCCCAAAGTGTTCCATATATCAAGTCCTAGTGGTGAGGGATGCCATTATCTGCAACTAATTCAGTATCAGCTGATATCATCAGGACCCATAGCACCCTCCATCTCCACTGCTCGTTTATCATCCCAAGCAAGTTCTCTAGTATTAGTTCTCCATGTCTTTGTGACCCTTGGGCCCCTCACATGGATACACAGTGCCCGCAACATACTTTATACTACTATCTCTTAACATCCATAGATTTCCACTGGCCATCACTACTATCACATTAGATTAAAACCTGTTCAGAAAAAAAGATACTAAGACATATAAGAGAAATAGAGGAAATTCGTCCAGAGCACACGGCCTTTAAATGTTGGAGGTTGATGCTTCCGAGACAGGAGTTGGAGCTATTTTTTCCTAACATTCCTCTAGTGATCACCCCTTGCATCCATGTGGGGGGTTTTATAAGAAATTATCCGATACCAAATCTAGATAAAGAAACAAACAGACATAGGAAACCGGGAACTATTAGCCAGAATACTTCCTCTCAAAGAGTGGCAACATTTGCTTGAGGGAACTGCACACCCGATTATGATCTTAACGGATCATAAAAATCTATCCTATTTATCTGAAGCCAAAAGACTCAATCCTAGACAAGCCAAATGGACTTTGTTTCTCACATGATTCAACTTCCTCATCTCCTGTAGACCAGGTTCCAAAAATACTAATGCTGATGCTCTCTCTCTCATCAGTGTCCCCAGCGAGAAGATACATTGTTGCATCTATTCACACTCGCCTTAAGTCCTCACTGTGGGAGGCTTTCACTGAACTTCAAGACCAAGCCCCTCCTATGAAACCACCATCAAAATATTTGTCCAAAAATGTATGTATAGAAGAACACGTTTGAATAGAAGAACTGTTTGAGCCATTCTCTTACCCCTGTGCACAATCTCAGTCTTACCTGTGATCACTTTGTATCCCAGCAGGTGATCTCCCACCCAACTAGTACATCAAATTCAGTTTTTTATCTTTGCCTTACAAATCAGGCTATCTACTTTCACAAAAGGGTCCCCGAATTGCGGGTTACGAGCCGCCGAACGCATCTGAAAAACCGCTGAAAAAACACTGAATCGATCCAAAAAACCATTGAAAACCCACCGAATGCATCCGAGGATCTGCCGTAAAACCGCCGAATCAATCCGAAAAAAGGCAACGTGCCGCCAAACAGAGCCCTGACCAGCAGCTGGAAAAATCCAAAAAGCTGACGAGCGGGTAAAACTAAAAACCACTGCAACTTTTAAAATGTGTTTGCAAAAAACTACGGCACGAAAATGCCTGAAAATAACATATAAGGTCCTATGAATAATATTAAAAAAGTCTGTTATTAAAAAGTCTGTTAAAACCGCCATTTTAAAAAAACTGGGGGAAAAAATTTCACCGAAAAATGTCTAAAAATAAATAGACTTTTTGCTGCAACTGAAAAGAATAAATGGTTGAATAAACCCAGGGAATATTTTTTACTTTTTTTTTTGAGAAGGGATTTTACCAGGAAGGATACATTGAGACTTCTCTTGTTTTCAAGTATGTCCTGGGTGGCGAGTGTGTACGGTTGGGTGTCTTGCCCAAGGACACTTACTGGAGAGGTGTTTGTTGGGGTTGAGCCCATGTCTCCACAGGCTCTCTCCATGCAGAGCAGTGATGTTACCTCTACTCCACCCAGCCTGTGGTTGAAACCTATGGGATTCGCCTGATTAAACCTTTCAAATGAAACCACCGAAAATCAGGGCATTTCACTGACATTTCGGTGCTGTTCGGTGTTCTCTAAATAGATTAACCATTACTTCTCTATGGTGAGTTCAGTGCCATCGAAGATCGACGTATTTCGCTGGCAATTCGCCAATATTTGGCAAACTGCCTGCTTTTTGAATAGCCGAATGGCCACGAAATTGCACCGTACGGGAAAATTCACTGTTCGGTGCAATTTCGGAGACAATTGGGCTCTCTTTGAATAAACCCTTATATGTTTTCTCTTATTTCTTTTATGAATATTACACCTGGAATCAAACAAATACAATTTAAGTATTTTTTGCTTGTAATTTTTCTATTTTGAGGTAATTGTTTGGTCTTTTACAGCAACATGGACTCATTATTTCCATTGCGCTGTGTGGAGATCGTCAGATTCTTTTTGTCACACATTTTGTATTAATTTTTTGTTGTATTTTAGAGATTTTATGCACTTTTCCACTGCAGCTGCTTGTTCAAATTATTATTTCTTATATAGTCAAGCGCCTATGCAATTGTATCACACTTAAGGATTGTCCTGGACAAAGGGACAGCTGTGGGTGCCGAGGAAGGCTCTATTTGAAAATGGTTGGATTTAGACTGGTGGAGGTGGTGACCCCTACAGAGTCCAAACAATACAGCAACAATACCACCTCAACAACAACTACAATAGTGCACAGGGTAGGAGGAATGACCGTATCATTTTTATGGCGCAGCTGGACATTGTGAATTCACCGTGCCCAGGATGACTTTACCGTAAACAACAAGGCTTTAAATTCTGTGCATTTTCCTAATCAAACTTGTAATATAAGTAGGTTTTGTTTAAATTGCTAAAAACAAAGGCCCCTATTCCAGTCCAGCGGGTAGGTGGGAACTGCTAAAGGGTAAATATGATGCCACGTCTTCCCAGCTTCCTTCTACAAGCATCGAGAAGAAACCGCAGATCTTCCCTTCCACTCCACTATGGGAGCAGATGTATTTGATTTTTAAATACATTTTATTAAAGGTAAAATCACACAGCCAGTATTTTTTTTTTGTACTGCCAGCTCGAGACGGGAATAATGGGCGACCTTGGAAGTATAGGAAGCATTACTTTGTATTAATACAGTAACCTGCCATAACAGCCAAGCGGCTAGCAATACCCGTTAGCAGTTTTGGTTAACGAGAGAAACAAATGACTCTACTGTTTCCTCTTACCCCTCTTATCAATCTCAATGTGCTGGAAGTTAAACCAGAATGTCAGCATTTTTTGTTGAGGTATTACCTGCATGATAACAGTGGGTTCACTTTTGAAGCACTCATGTCCTATAAGTACACAAACTTTACAAAGGCATGTACAGACAGGGGGCAATATTACGAAGTTGACACTAAAACGGGGACAGTAAGGTGGAAAAACTGCACCTGCAGCCTGCCCCATAATGCATCGCTAAGCCTCTGGATACTCGTGGCAGCGCTAAAGCTATAGGACTCCATGGAGGCTTGTGCTGCCGATTCACGTGACCTGCAGATCTACGGAGTGATTCGCAGAGGGAGAATGGGGAATTTTTCACCCCAGTCTCAATCTGCTCCCGGCAGCCAGACATGGAGGATCGGGCCACCGTTCTCACTGCGGGATGAGAGGTGAGTATCTGAGTTTTGGGGGATTCTCAGATGGTGCTAACTGATTCCGCAGAAGCGAACGCAATCCCCGATGCGCTAACGGGGTTTTTCATCCGTTACCGTTTGAAATGTAATATGGGGTCCTGCACTTGGGACACTTAACCTAACGTTAACGCACACATACAGTAGCTGTGTGCTAGTACTAGAATTACTTTTGTTATATTGCCCAGTTATCAGCATCAGTTCCAAAGGCCGTTTATCAGCAGCAGCAATACCTGCTCATTGTATTTCAAGTACTTTGTGATGGGAGACGGAGACTGGGATCAAGGTACATAAGCAGTTATAGTGCTTTAAGTGTGGCTTTAATGAGAATAAATTAAAAGAGTCTAATCTGCTATAGTTTGGAAGCAGACACTCCCAGCATATTCATTCTGTTTACCAAAATGAACCCTAAAAGACGATGATGTTAATTAAAACTAGTCTGCCTAATGGGGATTTAAAATGCACATTGAAATAATTACCATGTTGTATCTAGGGGCCTCCTAAATATTTCATCAAAGTAGCTTTCAACCTCTGTAGCTAAAATGTACACATGTACAAATGTTTGGAGAATTTCAATGCTGTCCTCATTAGTGAATGTGACCCGTGCAGAAGAGATAAATTAGATTAGATCAGTGAAAATGGAAAAGAAGCACGATATTGAGGGGCGTTCTGCTTTCAGTCACATTTTGGGTCCTCCTTAGCTGATGCTCTTCTCTAATAAATGCAATGTTTCTTCTAATCAACTTAAAAGACAGTTAGAGGATCAAATACAAATGACGTTTTGCTAGCTTCTTCAGAATGATTCCATAATCTATCCAGGCTCATTATTTAAAAATGTTTAATGGTGGAGATATATTTATATGTTAGGAATTCCGACACCCACCATGATGAATAAAGTCATTTGTCATGCACACTATGCAAAATACTCCAGGGTCAGCATCCTTGGCCCGCTAGATATTTTGGAACTACTCTCCCATGACCCATAGCCACCCATTAGGGGCTCTATTACATTCTTTGCGCAAAAATGTGCGCGTGTGCAAAAACGCATTAACGCGAGGGGAAAAACCCTTTGCGCTGACTGTAAAATTATGACGTTCGCGCAAACAATCTGCGTTAACGTCTAACGCGAGTTACCCTGCACGAGCGAAAGTTTGTGCATGCATCCCATACGTAACATTGTGAGCGCAAATGCGTTTGTGCGCTGGTACGTGGCTGATATTACAATCGATGTGCAACTTTTTACGAACGACTTTTGCGCGCATAATTTTAACGTCTTTGAAAAGCTGGTGGTAACTGCAAATCTGAACAGTCTGGCCGAAACGAAATACACCAGCACGAAAAAAAAAATACAGCACAGTATAGTTACACACAGGGGCGTCGTAACATGGGGGCGGGGGTGCGGCCCGCACCAGGTGGCACCCGCCCTTAGGATGACACCGTCACCCTAAGGGCAGGTGTCTCACCCTGCGCCGCGTGTTCGCTCCCTGCGAGCGTCCGAAGCTATGCTGCATCGGCGCTCGCCTGGGGGAAACACGTCACCAGCCGAGTTCTCGCGAGATCGCGGCTGGTCACGTGGCTCCCCCAGGCGAGCGCCCAAGCTCCATGCCGCCGGACGCTCAGAGGGAGCAGAACACGCGGCGCAGGAGGTGAGCTGGGGGCATTATCCAGGAGCTGCTGGGGCAGTATCCATGAGCTGGGGGCATTATCCATGAGCTGGGGGCATTATCCAGGAGCTGCTGGGGCAGTATCCATGAGCTGGGGGCATTAACCATGAGCTGGGGGCATTATCCATGAGCTGCTGGGGCAGTATCCATAAGCTGCTGGGGCATTATCCAGGAGCTGCTGGGGCAGTATCCATGAGCTGGGGCATTATCCATGAGCTGGGGGCATTATCCATGAGCAGGGGGCATATCCATGAGCTGGGGCAATATCCATGAGCTGGGGCATTATCCATGAGCTGGGGGCATTATCCATGAGCTGAGGCATATCCATGAGCTGGGGGCATTATCCTTGAGCTGGGGCAATATCCATGAGCTGGGGCATTATCCATGAGCTGGGGCAATATCCTTGAGCTGGGGCAATATCCGTGAGCTGGGGCATTATCCATGAGCTGGGGCATGTCCATGAGCTGGGGCAATATCCGTGAGCTGGGGCAATATCCATGAGCTGGGGCATATCCATGAGCTGGGGCATTATCCATGAGCTGGGGCAATATCCATGAGCTGGGGCATTATCCATGAGCTGGGGCATATCCATGAGCTGGGGCAATATCCATGAGCTGGGGGCATTATCCATGAGCTGGGGCAATATCCATGAGCTGGGGCATTATCCATGAGCTGGGGGCATTATCCATGAGCTGGGGCATATCCATGAGCTGGGGCATTATCCATGAGCTGGGACAATATCCATGAGCTGGGGCATTATCCATGAGCTGGGGCAATATCCTTGAGCTGGGGCAATATCTGTGAGCTGGGGCATTATCCATGAGCTGGAGCATATCCATGAGCTGGGGGCATTATCCATGAGCTGGGGCAATATCCATGAGCTGGGGCATTATCCATGAGCTGGGGCATATCCATGAGCTGGGGGCATTATCCATGAGCTGGATATATCCATGAGCTGGGGGCATTATCCATGAGCGGGGGCATTATCCATGAGCGGGGCATTATCCATGAGCTGGGGCATTATCCATGAGCTGGGGCAATATCCATTAAATGGGGGAATATTCATGAGCTGGGGCATATCCGTGACCTGGGGCATTATCCATGAGCTGGGGCATATCCATGAGCTGGGGCATTATCCATGAGCTGGGGCAGTATATCCATGAGCTGGGGCCGTATATCCATGAGCTGGGGGCAATATCCATGATCTGGGGCATTATCCATGAGCTGGGGCATATCCATGTGCTGGGGCAGTATATCCATGAGCTGGGGCAATATCCATGAGAGGAGCTGGGGCAGTATATCCATGAGAGGAGCTGGGGCAGTATATCCATGAGAGGAGCTGGGGCATATCCATGAGAGCTGCTGGGGCAATATCCATGAGAGGAGCTGGGGCAAAATCCATGAGAGGAGCTGGGGCATATCCATGAGAGGAGCAGGGGCATATCCATGAGAGCTGCTGGGGCAATATCCATGAGAGGAGCTGGGGCAAAATCCATGAGAGGAGCTGGGGCAAAATCCATGAGAGGTGCTGGGGCAATATCTATGAGAGGAGCTGGGGCATTATCCATGCGAGGAGCTGGGGCATTATCCATGCGAGGAGCTGGGGCAATATCCATGAGAGGAGCTGGGGCAATATCCATGAGAGCTGCTGGGGCATATCCACGTGAGCTGCTGGGGCATATCCATGTGAGCTGGGGCATATCCATGTGAGCTGGGGCGGTATCCATGTGTGCTGGGGGCAGTATCCATGTGTGCTTGGGGCAGTATCCATGTGTGCTGGAGGCATATCCATGAGAGCTGGGCAATATCCATGTGTGAGCTGGTCTGGGGGCAATATATCCATGTGTGAGCTGGTCTGGGGGCAATATATCCATGTGTGAGCTGGTCTGGGGCAATATATCCATGTGTGAGCTGGTCTGGGGCAATATATCCATGTGTGAGCTGGTCTGGGGCAATATATCCATGTGTGAGCTGGTCTGGGGCAATATATCCATATGTGAGCTGAGGCGCAATATATCCATATGTGAGCTGGGGCAATATATATCCATGGGTGAGCTGCTGGGGGCAATATATAATTGTGAACTGGTGCAATATATCCATATGTGAGCTGGGGGCAATATGTATATCCATGGGTGAGCTGCTGGGGCAATATATCCAGAGCTGCTATCCAGAGCTGCTGGGGGCAATATATATCCATGTGTGCTTTCACTGCCTTCGAACAGGCACCGTACTTGCTGGCAGTTGGCAAAAATTTGTGTGAGCATATGAGAGAGCTCCACAGCAATAAACCTCACAGTAATGTGCGCTGTGTGTATGAGCATTCAGTGTTATATGGGAGTACTGATTTAGGAGTAAGAGTAGTTAAAAAAAATCTGTAAAACTCGGGGGGGGGGTGACACCATAAGTTACCGCACCGGGTGACACCAACCCTAGTGATGCCACTGGTTACACATTCTACACATACCCAAACAATAAAATTTGGCTTCTCTAAAGTAATGTATTTTCAGAGACTTCTTGAAGGACTGGAGAGATGGAGAGAGTCTGATGTTGCGGGGTAGGGAGTTCCATAGAAAGGGGGCAGCTCTAGAGAAGTCCTGAAGGTGGGAGTTGGGGGTGAGTGTACGTGAAGCTGACAGCATCAGATCATTAGCAGAGCAAAGTGGTCGGGATGGGATGTACCTGTTAATAAGGGAGGAGATTTAGGCAGGGGAGCGGTTGTGGAGAGCTTTGAATGTGAACACCAATGTTTTGAATTGGATTCTATAGGAGACAGGAGGCTAGTGTAGAGATTGACAGAGGGGGAGGTGTGAGAGGTGCGGATGTGCGTGAGGAGAGGTGGATGAGCCTGACATAGGTGTTCATAACAGACTGCAGAGGGAGAATCTGGGATCTCTTAAGGCCAGAGAGAAGGAGGTTACAGTAGTCGAGGCGGGAGATGATAAGAGCTTGGATGATCATTTTAGCAAAGTCCTGATTAAGATGGACGGATACGTGCTATTTTTTTTAGGTGGAAGTAGCAGGATTTGGTTAGTGACTGAATGTGAGGAGTAAAGGAGAGATCAGAGTCTAGGAGGACACCGAGACCACGAGCCTGAGAGAAGATCCAAAACATCTGGAGGGCCATGGTTACTGACGCCTGCCTTAGATCTGTGTGTTAGGCTAGGAGTTATGGAAGTTAGGTAGATTAGGATGGAGGGTGTTATGATTTGGAATTCGGTTGAGATAGTATTTTAGGATCAGAGGGAAAAGAGGAAAAGAGATTGGGCTGAGGCCTGTGTTCTACTCATTCTTTCCACTTTACTGTTATAAAGTGGTCATGATGTGAGTAAGGCCCCCCCCCACCACCAGCTTCACCCATGTGATGAAAACGCTGGATAAAGTGGAGATTCATCCACCCTACTAATCATTACCAGCAGCCGGGATTGTTTAATTTCCTGGCAGCCGGTCACCGGATCAGTCACCAGTGACATAAGCACGCAGAGAGCATGCCAACGTCACTCTCTCTGAAACAGATCATTGTAGCAATCGGTCTCAGAGAGGCAGCGGATGGATCGGATCTGCAAATGCGTGCTACTCTGATCCATCGTCCTGCAGAGGCGCTACGGAACTTGCATACATATAGTACACAAGTCCCTTTCTGGTTTGCAATTTGTGGCCCCTATGCTATGCAAGTTTTGCAGTAGTGCAAATTGCGATAGACAGCTTCAGGGATGTCCGGGTTCAGGAGTCTCTGAGATGACGTCTCTATATTATGGCTAGGGGGTTTCTTTTTTCCTATAGGAGAAACAGGAATCTCAGGGAATATCCTTGTGAGAGCAGATAGTCCATTGCCTGATAAGGCCAGAGGTTTAAAGGAAGAAAGATCTTTTGGTACATTTCCTTGTCTCAATTGTAGTTGTCGTAACTCCATCATACGGGGTGATGGCATCTTCCATACTTATAGTGGTCAGAAGTTAGGTATACGTGAATTTTTCACATGTGAAACCACATATGCCATTTATGTTTTGAAGTGCACCTGTGGTCTCTTACATGTTGGTGAGACTACATGGAAGGTGAGGGAGAGAGTCACCCAACACAATTCCACTATACGGACTGACAAGTTGGAATTGCCAGAGCATTTTTTTTAAAGAAAACCACACTGTGTCTCAATTAAGGTTCCAAGTAGTGCATTGGTTACCACCACTTAGACGAGGAGATCGATTGAAGTTATTGAAAATAAAGGAAAAGATGTGGATACATAATTTGGACACATAGTGGCCTAGGGGCCTGCATAGGGAGTTCACTCTTGATATGTTTTATGAATCTACTCTTTTTTTCTTTTCTCTTTTATTTTTTATGGTTGATTCTTTTATGGTTCATGTTTTTAATGATTTAATGAGATTCTTTATCATATGTGATGTTTGTTATATATACTATGGGATTAATAATGTTGCCTTATATCTGATGATGAAAGGGTTACTTTATAAATGAGAGAGATCCCACCCCCAATTTTCATGTGGATTGGGGTGAATAGTATTTATATATCAGAGTGCTAAAGTGTGTTTATATGCATGATTAAGGCCATTTGGAGCCAAAAGAACGCATTTTTTTACTGCTTAATATGCTCTAATAAAGGTAATTTCTGTGGATTATGTGGAGTTTTGCATGAATTGGTCATAAGATGTGCTCTGATCTTCATCTAAGTCACAACAATTTGAAAAACACAGTCTGCTTAAAATAATACAACACAAACTTTATATGTTTTCATGTTTTTATTGAACAGAACATGTAAACATTCACAGTGCAGGGTGGAAAAAGTATGTGAACCTTTGGACTTAATAACTGGTTGACCCTCCTTTGGCAGCAATAACCTCAACGAAACGTTTCCTGTAGTTGCAGATCAGTCCTGCACAACGATCTGGAGTAATTTTGGACCACTCTTTACAAAACTGTTTCAGTGTAGCAATATTCTTGGGATGTCTAGTGTGAATCGCTCTCTTAAGGTCATGCCACAGCATTTCAATCGGGTTGAGGTCAGGACTCTGACTGGGCCACTCCAGAAGGCGTATTTTCTTTTGTTGAAGCCATTCTTTTGTTGAATTACTTGTACGCTTTGGGTCATTGTCCTGTTGCATCACCCATCCTCTGCGGAGCTTCAGTTGGCGGACAGATGGTCTTACGTTTTCCTGCAAAATGTCTTGATAAACTCTGGAATAAATTTTTCCATCAATGACAACAATCCGTCCAGACCCTAAGGCAGCAAAGCAGCCCCAAACCATGATGCTCCCTCCGCCATGTTTTACAGTGGGAATGAGGTTTTGATGTTGGTGTGCTGTGTCTTTTTTTCTCCACACATAGTGTTGTGTGTTTTTTCCAAACAACTCAATTTTGGTTTCATCTGTCCACAGAATATTTTGCCAGTAGTGCTGCGGAACATCCAGGTCCTCTTTTGCTAACTTCAAACGTGCTGCAATATTCTTTTTGGACAGCAATGGCTTCCTCCGTGGTGTCCTCCCATGTACTCCATTCTTGTTTAATGTTTTCCTTATTGTAGATGTGTCAAAAAAAATGTTAGCATGTGTCAGAGATTTCTGTAAGTCTTTAGCTGACACTCTAGGATTCTTCTTTACCTCATTAAGCATTCTGCGCTGTGCTCTTGAAGTCATCTTTACAGGACGACCACGCCTAGGGAGAGAAGCAAGAGTGCTGAACTTTCTCCATTTGTAGACAGTCTGTCTTACCGTGGACACATGAACATCAAGGCTTTTGGAGATACTTTTGTAATTGTAACCCTTTCCAGCTTCATGCAAGTCAACAATTCTTGATCGTAGGTCTTCTGAGAGCTCTTTTCTGCGAGGCATGGTTCACATCAGGCAGTGCTTCTTGAAACCAGTAAACCCAAAACTGGTGAGTGTTTTTAAAGGGCAGGACAGCTTTCAGCAACACATCCAATAATATCACACTGATTGGACTCAAGGTTGGCTCACTCCTGGCTCCAATTAGCTCTTGGAGAAGTCATTAGGCTAGGGGTTCACATACTTTTTCCACCCTGCACTGTGAATGTTTACATGTTCTGTTCAATAAACACATGAAAACATATAATGTTTGTGTTGTATTATTTTAAGCAGACTGTGTTTTTCAAATTGTTGTGACTTAGATGAAGCTCAGAGCACATTTTGTGACCAATTCATGCAAAACTCCACGTAATCCCAAAGGGTTCACATACTTTTTCTTGCCACTGTATATTATTTGTGGTTTTATATATTTCAAAATTTTTTATTTTGCAATAAACAAAAGGTCACAGACCGACCAGTCAGGTGGCCTCACAGGGCCAAATGAGATACTCACAAAGAAAGCACAGAAAACATAAGGGGGGGGGGTCCACATAGGAAACTACAGAAAATCGGAAAATTGTGGAGGGGTGTAGAAACTCGTCAGGAGGGTCATCCTGCAAAAACAAAGGAGAGTGATGGAGTTCGCTGATGGGGCACCAGGGAAACATACAAAACCAAAAAGGGGGGATAAAAAGGGTAGTGAGGGACTGCCATACATATTGTGGCATTCCTGGCTCACCCCAGCAACCCAAAGGGAACCGAGGGCCATGGAAGGGGCCGCGTGGCCAGGAGACCTGGGGCCAAAAGGGTGTACAGAGCCTAGGTAGCCACCCTAGCGGCTCTCCCAGGCTACCTCCTAATGTCCCACACACAAAAAAAAAAAAAAAAAAAAAAAAAGGGGGGATGGGGAGTCCCAGTGCTCCAACAGACGAACAACATGAACCTACAAAGTCTGTAAGCAGGAGTACATAAAAAGGGGGGAGGAAACAAAAATGAAAAGGGTAGGAACACAAGAATAGACAGAAATGTCCTCAAAAAAAAAAAAAAAAAAAAAAAAAGGGGGTCTCAGAGTATTAGGGGGGTATTCATCAGGATGGTGGGGTGTACTAAAAAGTCCGCATGAAAAAGATGTCAGCATATAATCAGCTTAAATCCATATAATCCATATGAAAAAAGAAAAAGTCAGCTGTATACGTAGAAGAAACGTTAGTGTCTTCAAAGTCATCCCCGAATGGGGGGTCTCATCAAGTAGTAGGAACATATTGAATCTGTGGATGGGGGATCTCATAGGAAAAAAAAAAATTATATATATATATACATATATATATACACAGATATATAAACGCTCAGCTGAGGGGGGGGATTAGGGGGAATGTCTGCATGAAGGGATCATCACAAGAAGATAAGGGTCAGCAACAGAAGTATGGGCAGGAAGAGGCTAGAGGGTCTCCTCATCCCGTGTCCAACAGGGGGGTCGGGGCCACAGCAGGTAGATCCAGGAGGCCGTACGTCCCCAAAGCATTTAGGCCACGGGAAGCACCCCACATAACAGCGTCCTGAACATGGATCACATACACCCTCAGCTCCTCCACAGAAAAAGGCTGGTGAAAACCAAGCAGTGCCGCCGCTGTAAGCAGCAGCACCGGGGCCGACTGCGACATCTCCAGGCACACCTCGGGGGCAACGAGAAACGACACCTGGACCAGTCCGCATTCTCCACGCAGCTCCGAAGTCTCCAGAGAGGGCCGGCAGCCAGGAGGTCCCACCAAGGCACATATATGTTGATCATCAGCAATTGGAACAGGTAACATTGCCGGGGGACGCTGAGACACCACCGCAGTAGGATCAGCTGAGGAGGGAGTAAATCCATCGGGTCCGTCGGGTCTCCGCAGGCAACCATCCGGACTGGCCAATGCACTTCGCCAACCAGCCTCTCGGAATTCAGCGCGCCAAGCCTCCCGGAACTCAGCCAGCAGGTCCTCCAGGTCTCCCCTCGTCAGCCAGACCGAGTCATCCCGGTGCCGGGCTCCATTAGCTCCCTGCACTGCAACTCTCACAGCAGATGGCAGATGGTGGCCCTCCATTCCCGCAACTCAGACCCAGCAACAAGGGGGTAAGGAAGCACCGCTGTGCAGATCTGCAGGGTAACACGAGAAAGGCCTCCAAGATGGCCGCCAGTAGTAGGCCGCAGAGTAGGCCGGAGAGCTTCAATCACCCTAATTTGCACTCAAAGTGCTGC
The DNA here is from genome assembly GCA_009667805.1 of Leptobrachium leishanense. Taxonomy (NCBI): domain Eukaryota; kingdom Metazoa; phylum Chordata; class Amphibia; order Anura; family Megophryidae; genus Leptobrachium; species Leptobrachium leishanense. Next base: position 286,499,517 of record CM019065.1, on the reverse strand, counting down.
AGGAAGGTGCAGGTGTGGGGTTGGACATCAGCAGGTGGTGACCCCACCGAAAAAGGTACAGCAGCTGGCAGTGAGTCGCAAGAATTCGCCACAAAATAAAGAAAAGTCAGGGAGCTCCTCGAGATGCGACTGCTCACGCCGGCGTCCAGCTCCGCCCTCCCCTTATTTGTGGTTTTATTGGGTGGTAATGTGGTGGGCTTGGGCAATAAAGAGAAGTCCTAGAGCTAGACCTAAGCAGTCATGCTATATGCCAGTTCAGCCGCTGGAATGATAGTAAATACACAGATTGCGGACGATTTCATCTTCCGCCTGTCTTTGCATTGTGTGCGAGCATTTTATTAGCTGTGACAGGAGAAGTGTGCGTGTGCGTATGGAGGGGGGATGTTGTAAATAATCGGGGTGACCTCTCTTCTCAAGGCATGTTAATAAACTCCACAAATTGGGATCTTATCTGCTGTGTGCACTGATGAGGTGTGACAGGCAGCATAAAAGCATTTGCAAATGAGGACAAATAGGGGAGAATTTGGCTATGTGTGATCAGGACAAATATGATTTTCCCTGACTTGACAGCTAATGCTGTTTGCTCTAACAGTTACTTCTCGGGCACGTAATTATGTGCCCAATGAGGCTTCTGAATACCAACGGCTTGGACGCCTGTTCGATCTGCCACCTCATTTCTATAGCCGTGTGGCCGCTGCATTAAAATGATGTAATTAGTAGGGTAAACAAATGCAATGTTGTGACTCTGCGCAGCGGGTGCATCTATGACTCGGATGGATAGTCTTGGTACAAATACGACTCTTGTCTTTATTGGTTGCCCTTGCTGTGACTTTGAGAAAAAAAACTAGCAATTATCTAACACATTAGTAGGTTGGTTTGCTTATTTAGATATATATATATATACAGTATATATATATATCTCACAGAAGTGAGTAAACCCTTCCCATTTTTGTAAATATCTTATTATATCTTTTCATGTGACAACACTGAAAAAATTACACTTTGTTGGCTCTGTGAGGCCACACGCTGCCAGCTTCAGCCCTGGTTCAACCCTCCAGACACGCTACCTGCAAAGATGCTCCCGCTCTGCATAGCGTGCCTGGAGGAAATCCCGCTCTGAAGCTGATTTCCTTCATTTCAAGTTTATTCTGCGGTCATACACCTCTGCCCTTCACTTGGCCAAACAATCCTTCTTCTCATCTCTTATATCTACTGTCCTCCAACTCTAAACGACTCTGGTCCACTTGCAACTCTCTCCTCTACCCACCTGCACCTCCCCCCTCATCTGCCTTTAGCTCTCAGGATCTGGCAGATTACTTCCTAAATAAAACTCTCACTATCAGAAGCAACATCCTAAAACAAGATAGTGATCCACCACCTCTACTCCCAGAAGCCTCATCTGCTACCCTCTGCCGCTTCCTCCCAGGAGGAAGTCAATTCCTTACTGTCCTCCTCACATCTCACCACGTGCCGGCTGTCAAGGGTGTGGTCTGGCATGGGTGCGCAGGAGTATGGGTGTGAGCCCAATATGCAGTGAATATGCAGCAGACAGGTTACAGGGCAAAAAAGGGTTTAATAAGAACAGAAATACTCAAGAAGGGAGGTACTAGGAGGCAGGATAAACAGAAAAATAACTAGAAGGGGAACACTGACAACACAATCTCTAAGCGAAGGTACAAATGGAAGCAAGCAATAGGATAGTCAAAGTCTAGCAAGGGTCTGATACACGATCTCTAAGCGAAAGTACAATAGGATATAGAAACAGGATGGTCAAGGTCTAGCAAGGGTCTGGTACACAAGTAAATACAAGCATAGGAAAGCAGGGGAAAACAGGGCAATGGAGGATACCGGAGATTGATGGTGCAAAGCAGAGGGAAAAATCAGGAATGTCCAATGTTCAGAGGGGATCCAGGCAAAGGGTTCAGGAGGAGATCAGGAACTCAGGTCTATTCAAGGCAAGGCTGGTAACGTCAATGAGGCAGCGTGGGACCAGGGGCGTAGCTTCCTTATAAGCAGGTCACATCAGGCTGGACGAGGTGCAGGTGATGGGTCAGGTTCAGAATGAAAAGCAAATCAAAGTCCAGAACCGTGCATGGGGAAGGAGAAAAAACACAAAAACAAAACAAAGTCCTGGAATCAACCTAGAACATGCAAAAAAGAAAACAAAAAGGTGCATCAGAGGGTCAGGACCATGACAACACCCAGGTGGGCATGACATCACCCCCCTCCTGACGGGTGCACTCCGGGCACCGAAGCTAGGACAGGGGACAACAGAGTCCAGATCGGTCAACTGGAGTCAGACGATATATCAAGGTTTCTCCAGAGTTCCGGGAAGCGCCTGACCACTTTTAAGTATTCCTGCCGGACCAATACTCCAGAGGGCGTCATGGAGTAACCCGTAGGGACAGGTCCCGAACTAGCGTATTTCGTGCCAGTTTTACTACTTGGATCCTGGAAGTCCTCATACAGAGCCATGAGTACAGCCCTGTCAGACCCAATATCGGGAATAGAGTCACGGGCACAACTCGGCGGAGACACTATAGTCGAAGGGCTCGGAGGGACAGCGCCCTCAGTGAGGCTTTGCTGGGTACGGAGAGACTTGGCTCGACGGCGGCGACTACGACCCTTTGGCGGAGACAGCTTGGGGACGACTGCTGGGCTCTGCGGCGACACAACTGCTGGGCTCTGCGACGACTCTGTGGAAGCGACAGCTGGGCTCTGCGACGACTCTGTGGAAGCGACAGCTGGGCTCTGCGACGACTCTGTGGAAGCGACAGCTGGGCTCTGCGACGACACTGTGGAAGCGACAGCTGGGCTCTGCGAAGACACTGTGGAAGCGACAGCTGGGCTCTGCGAAGACACTGTGGAAGCGACAGCTGGGCTCTGCGAAGACACTGTGGAAGCGACAGCTGGGCTCTGCGAAGACACTGTGGAAGCGACAGCTGGGCTCTGCGAAGACACTGTGGAAGCGACAGCTGGGCTCTGCGAAGACACTGTGGAAGCGACAGCTGGGCTCTGCGAAGACACTGTGGAAGCGACAGCTGGGCTCTGCGACGACAGGGTGGAAGCGACAGCTGGGCTCTGCGACAACAGCGTGGAAGCGACAGCTGGGCTCTGCGACAACAGCGTGGAAGCGACAGCTGGGCTCTGCGAAGACACTGTGGAAGCGACAGCTGGGCTCTGCGACAACAGCGTGGAAGCAACAGCTGGGCTCTGCGACGACTCGGTACCAGGGGCCTGAGAAGGCTTCGAGATGGAGGCCTGAGAAGGCTCGGAAATAGAAGCCTCGGAAGGCATAGTTACAGAAGCCTGAGAAGGCATAGTTACAGAAGCCTGGGAAGGCTCGGGGACAGAGGCCTGGGAAGGCTCGGGGACAGAGGCCTGAGGAGGCTCGGGGACAGAGGCCTGAGGAGGCTCGGGGACAGAGGCCTGAGGAGGCTCGGGGACAGAGGCCTGAGGAGTCTCGGGGACAGAGGCCTGAGGAGGCTCGGGGACAGAGGCCTGAGGAGGCTCGGGGACAGAGGCCTGAGGAGGCTCGGGGACAGAGGCCTGAGGAGGCTCGGGGACAGAGGCCTGAGGAGGCTCGGGGACAGAGGCCTGAGGAGGCTCGGGGACAGAGGCCTGAGGAGGCTCGGGGACAGAGGCCTGAGGAGGCTCGGGGACAGAGGCCTGAGAGGCTCACGGACAGAAGCCTGAGATGGCTCACGGACAGAAGCCTGAGATGGCTCACGGACAGAAGCCTGAGATGGCTCACGGACAGAAGCCTGAGATGGCTCACGGACAGAAGCCTGAGATGGCTCACGGACAGAAGCCTGAGATGGCTCACGGACAGAAGCCTGAGATGGCTCACGGACAGAAGCCTGAGATGGCTCACGGACAGAAGCCTGAGATGGCTCACGGACAGAAGCCTGAGATGGCTCACGGACAGAAGCCTGAGATGGCTCACGGACAGAAGCCTGAGATGGCTCACGGACAGAAGCCTGAGATGGCTCACGGACAGAAGCCTGAGATGGCTCACGGACAGAAGCCTGAGATGGCTCACGGACAGAAGCCTGAGATGGCTCACGGACAGAAGCCTGAGATGGCTCACGGACAGAAGCCTGAGATGGCTCACGGACAGAAGCCTGAGAAGGCTCACGGACAGAAGCCTGAGATGGCTCACGGACAGAAGCCTGAGATGGCTCACGGACAGAAGCCTGAGATGGCTCACGGACAGAAGCCTGAGAAGGCTCACGGACAGAAGCCTGAGAAGGCTCACGGACAGAAGCCTGAGAAGGTTTGGGGTCAGAGACCTGAGAAGGCTTGGGGACAGTGTTTTAACGGATGCTGACCTTTTCGGTTTCGTGGGGTTAGTCCTGGAAATAACAGTCTTATTAGCAGATGCTGCTTCAGGTGGGGTGCTGGGTGGCTTGGGTGGGCGTAGAGGGCAGGCCGATACAGTGTGCAGGCCACTCCCACAATAAAAGCACAAGTGTTTGGACCTTCTCTTTTCACGTTCCTCCGGGGTTAGGGGTTCTCTGGGCCCCTTTTCTGTAACAGGAACGCGCACCTTAGTAGAGACGCCCCTTAAGCCTTTAAGCAGGTCAGTAAATAAAGTGTCCATTTGCTGCAGGATACTTACTATTAACCCTTCCACGTACACCATAACAGCATTACTCACTGCGGGCTCACTGGTTGATGGCTGCCTCATTCTGTCAAGGGTGTGGTCTGGCATGGGTGCGCAGGAGTATGGGTGTGAGCCCAATATGCAGTGAATATGCAGCAGACAGGTTACAGGGCAAAAAAGGGTTTAATAAGAACAGAAATACTCAAGAAGGGAGGTACTAGGAGGCAGGATAAACAGAAAAATAACTAGAAGGGGAACACTGACAACACAATCTCTAAGCGAAGGTACAAATGGAAGCAAGCAATAGGATAGTCAAAGTCTAGCAAGGGTCTGATACACGATCTCTAAGCGAAAGTACAATAGGATATAGAAACAGGATGGTCAAGGTCTAGCAAGGGTCTGGTACACAAGTAAATACAAGCATAGGAAAGCAGGGGAAAACAGGGCAATGGAGGATACCGGAGATTGATGGTGCAAAGCAGAGGGAAAAATCAGGAATGTCCAATGTTCAGAGGGGATCCAGGCAAAGGGTTCAGGAGGAGATCAGGAACTCAGGTCTATTCAAGGCAAGGCTGGTAACGTCAATGAGGCAGCGTGGGACCAGGGGCGTAGCTTCCTTATAAGCAGGTCACATCAGGCTGGACGAGGTGCAGGTGATGGGTCAGGTTCAGAATGAAAAGCAAATCAAAGTCCAGAACCGTGCATGGGGAAGGAGAAAAAACACAAAAACAAAACAAAGTCCTGGAATCAACCTAGAACATGCAAAAAAGAAAACAAAAAGGTGCATCAGAGGGTCAGGACCATGACAACACCCAGGTGGGCATGACACCGGCTCGACCCCATTCCCTCACATCTAATACCTCCACTCTCCTCCTTCCTCACCCCTGCTCTCACACACATCTTCAACCTATCTCTCTCCACTGGCTCCTTCCCATCTGCCTTCAGACATGCACAGGTTACCCCTATACTAAAGAAGCCCTCCCTCGATCCCAACTTTCCATCCAACTACCGTCCTGTATCCTGTTTCCGTTTACCTCTGAGCTCTTGGCAAAACTAGTTTTCATCCGCCTCTCCCTCTTCCTGTCCTCTAATTCCCTACTCAACCCCCTGCAATCAGGCTTCCGTCCCATATACTCCACTGAAACTGCCCTCACCAAAGTCACCAACGACCTCCTAACTGCTAAAAATCATGGCCACTATTCTATTCTCATCCTGCTTTCCCTCTCGGCTGCTTTTGAAAGTGTCGAGCACTCCATCCTTCTACAGACTCTCAGCTCTCTTGCTCTCTGTGACATTGCACCCTCTTGGATTATATAAATAAAGAATAATAATAATAACACACTATCATTCATGTCTAAACCACTGGCAACAAAAGTGAGTATACCACTAAGTGAAAATGTCCAAATTGGGCCAAAAGTGTCAATATTTTATGTGGCCACCATTATTTTCCAACACTGCCTTAACCCTCTCGGGCATGGAGTTCACCAGAGCCTCACAGGTTGCCACAGTCCTCTTCCACTCCTCCATGATGACATCACAGAGCTGCTGAATGTTAGAGACCTTGCGCTCCTCCACCTCCCATTTCAGGATGCCCCACAGATGCTCAATAGGGTTTAGGTCTGGAGACATGCTTGGCCAATCCATCACCTTTACCCTCTGCTTCTTTAGCAAGGCAGTGGTCATCTTGGAGGTGTTTTTGGTGTCGTTATCATGTTGGAATATCGCCCTGCGTCCCAGTCTCTAAAGGGAGGGGATCATACTCTGCTTCAGTATGTGGCGAGGCCTGTTCTGAGTGGAACCTGTCATGTTAAACCGCTGTAATGTCTTGGCCACCGTCCTGCAGCTCTTCTTCTCTTCTCCTCATCTTCTTATAGCTTAGGCCATCTTTATGTAGAGAAATAATTATTTTTTTCAGATCCTCAGAGAGTTCTTTGCCAGGAGTTGCCATGTTGAACTTCCAGTGACCAGTATGAGAAAGGGACAGCGATAACACCAAATTTAACACACCTGCTCCCCATTCACACCTGAGACAGTGTAACACTAACGAGTCACATGGCACCAGGGAGGGAAAATGGCTAATTGGGCCCAATTTGGACATTTTCACTTAGGGGTGTACTCACTTTTGTTGCCGCAGTTTAGACATTAATGGCTGTGTTTTGAGTTATTTTGAGGGGACAGCAAATTTACAGTTATACAAGCTGTACACTCACTACTTTACATTGTAGCAAAGTGTCATTTCTTCAGTGTTGCCACATGAAAAGATATAATAAAATATTTACAAATATTGTGAGGGTGTACTCACTTCTGAGAGGTACTGTAGATATATTATATTATATATATATATATATATAATATAATATATAAGTAAATTAAGATGATATTAGTATGCAGACCTTTAAGTTCACAAATTGTTTGGACTTGACCTGCTCACATGAAAAATACCACAAAGTGTCAATGAAAACAGGATACTGATGAGACTTCCAGGTTCAAATAGACAGGCAAGTGCTGGCCAACCAACCAAATATCGTTATGAGAGACAAGGAACAGAAGACTGCAGTAGTGGTACGTGTGGCAATACCCAGTGACCAAAACATCACGAAAGAATATGAGAAGATGGACAAGTATTGTTGTGACCGACTACATTGCTGAGTATCCGTGTAATGACCCTGGCTAGTCCTATCCTCATTGCTGCCTGCCTGTGTACCAACCTTGGCTGGCACTGTCCTTGTCGTTGCCTCTTGAGCTACCTACCCCCATTGGTAACCATACCTCGGGTGCTGTCATCGTGTGCCTGCCTTCAAATTCTTGTCTGTCCTCCCAGCCACCTAAGGACTGGGTCTACTTTATACTCTGTATTACTATCATTATAAGGTTCACCTGTTACATAGTGGGACTCATCTCAGACACAATATAAGCCCAGACATACTAAGGACTGGTAATCGGGTCTGGTTTGTCCTTCCCACTCCATCACTACTCCCTTGGGAGAATTCAGAATTGGTGTCGCTCGTGCCTTAGAGAGCTTTTGGTGCTGCATGTTTGGGTTTCTCGTTTGGCTCCACCGACCTCACACTCCCGTGCGGCATGTCTCAGGGGGGAGTGGCAACTCTTGAGTGAAGAGCCATCTTACAGAAGAGCCCTCAGCTCAGTCTGTGCGCACCATTGACCTTCATCATTGAGTGAAATTTGATCCGTGCTGTTTACCGGCCCTCAGCAACCTCGACCTGGGTGAAACATGGCAACACCCAATATCTCATCAAGGGATGAGATATCGCAGTGATCTTTCAGACTAATTTGATATATATACCCTGAAGGGGGATTCCAGAGCAGGTAAAGCGACCATGGTCAGAACAGATTCATTCTATTAACGCTCCATAATATCTGTTTATGAGGGATTCATAACCAGAGGTAGATTAACACTTTAAGAAAGGCACCTTTTAGAGAGTTGAACCTTTAATAGGATCATCCACAATGAAATAACCTTCTGTAATGGAATTAAAAGAGCCCTTTAGGTAAGGGGATGTGTTTTCCCTGCTTAATTAATCAAAAGTTTCTGAACGATTGTAAACAAAATCCTGTTTACAAGTCTGATCAGCGTCTCTTTTGTTTCAAGATGTGTTCTCATTTCTTTTGGATCTTCCAGGATTCTAATTTCAGAGTCCTCAGGGAAAATCAGAGCTAATCAGTACATGCATTAGAATGATGTTCTGGAGCGAATGGAGCTGTGTGCCCTGCACAGGATGGGTAAATCTCTTCATAGATGCAATTACACTCGGCATATATTATCCATCTTACAGAAAATAATTTTTAAGAAATTCTTACCTTTTCAAGTGTAAGCACTTAATGCTAATTTGTGTATAAAGCACCGTGGCATAATGTACTTTTGTTATGAAACTGCTCAAGTCTTGTCAAAGTCAGCGTTCTCCCCATTATTTCTATTCTCAAGCATTAGGATAGTTCTTTTTTTATTGTTTTTAATTATTTTATTTCACTGCTTGTATTGTCTTTCTTGTGCGTGCGAGTATGAATTGCACAGCAGCCCATACCTTCATTCATTTCAGATATTATTGTGACCCACATTAATACACTGCCGCTGTGTATTATTATAATCTCTGCATTTAGGATGTGCTCTGTGCGGCATCAGTGCTTAATACCCTTTAATATGTAACTGATTATTTTTGTACTAAAAGGAAAGAAAGAGGACATTCTGCTTGGTTATGAAAATCAGATATTTGCAGAAAGGTCTGCTTAATTTATTTGGCTAATGTAATATTTTCCTATCGCAAAATAGTTCGATACCTTGTGTGTACTGTTTGATACTGAATATGCATATAATTCCTGAAACTCTACTTTAAGGGGCACAACTGGACATTTTCTGAGTTTTGTAATGTCGTGTAATGGTCTGAAAACCATGGGTTGCATTGGTATTGATCTCCAACTTACTAAAGATCAATGATCATGACCAGAAATTTAGAAAATGAACCTGTAGTGAATTGGGAAAGGACCCAACATTTACCTATGTCAGTGATGGCGACCTTGGCACCACAGATGTTTTGGAATTCCATGTACCACACTGGCTAGCAAGCAGAGGAGTAACTATAAACCTCAGGGCCCAAGTGCAGGAATCCATGAAGGCCCCCCACCCTTGACAAAATCATATTTTGGCCCCCACCATTCCCGGACTCAGGGGCCGGAGTACAGTGGCACTCACTGCACCCTGGTAGTTATGCCTCTGCTAGCAAGCCTTTAACTGTCAGAGCATCTTGTGCCATGAAGTTTCAAAACATCTGGGGTGCCAAGGTTCGGCTTGAAATGACCTAGGTTGTAGATCTAAGATAAACATGGAACGATGGTGGGATCAATTCACTAAGTGGTCCTGATGTTTTTTTTTAGTTATTTTAGATATTCCATGACTCCTTCCGCTCACACACTTTTCACAGTAAGATTTAGTCTAACCTGTCCTTAACCAACTTGTTTTCAGGATGACTCTATTGCAGGTTGCCTCTTCTTCATAAAATGTTGCTGGTATTGGAAAATTATATTGAGGAATTCTAAAACTTGATTTGATAAAGAATCCTCTACTATCTGCACTGTATTACAAAAGTTGACTTGAAATCCCGTTGACTTTGCTGTCTTCTTATTTTGCAGGATTTTAGCATGTCAGTCGAAAACCAGACCCTGCTTCCGGCCTAGGAACGGCGTTGACGTTGGATTTAGCCCAATTTTGAGAGAATGCTGGGATTCTGCAGGGGGAGAAGGAAGTTCCTTGCAGCCTCTCTCACCCTCCTATTTGTTCCAGCGGTCACCTGGATTTATCTTTTCACTGGAAATTTTGATGGTAAGAAAAAAAAAACATATACAAAGGTTTGATTTTAATTTCCGAAATTGATTAACCAAGAAATTTTTCACAATTATGATGTAGCCATCTAAATTATTTTTGATGTCGAGTGACTCTGCATAGCCTATTCTTCAACCCTCTCATTTCCTTAAAATCCCATAAGCGTTTAATAGGGGAGCCTGATGCGGCTCAGAATTGTGTAAGTGGGCAATTGGCACTTATGTTTTATAATATCATCCCCGGTATACAGAATTACGCTAGGGGTATCCCTGATCTAGGTTTATTTATATTCTAAGTTGATTTGGAATGATGATCGCAGTGGAAGCATAAGGTTGATGGGTACCTGAGAAATAAGAAATCAAGACCCATTGTTACATTTTCCCTGGTTTTGGCTGCGCCCCTGGTGGTGAAGGGCCTTCATGTCTGTTTTTCCCCTGTGGTGTGTTTGGCCGTGCTGTCTGGGGCTGTTCTGGGGTTCTGATGTGATCTCCTTGGCCCAATCACACAGACCCACTCCCTATAAATATCCCAGCAGCACAGAGCCTCATTGACGGTTTGTGGAGTTTGATGGTGGTTGTGTTTGGTTAGTACCCTGTGTTGCTGCAAAGCATTCTTGTTCAAGTGCATTCTGGTTTTGACCTCGGCTGTGTTTCCGGACGATCCTTTTCTGCTTACTCCTGGTACTGTGTATGCTGCTGATCTGTTGCCAACCTTGCCTGCCTGCCTGACCATTCATATATGTTTCATGTTTTCTGTACCTTGTCTGTCTTAGTTTAGTATAGTCTCCGAGGCCATTAAAAGGACCTCTTCAGTTCAGGATGTTTTGTCTGTCTTGTTAATCCCTTGCCCTTCTTGTCCATCTTGATCTGTTATATCTTTGTGAGGGTTTTCTAGATAGGGAGTTTTGCCCAGCATAGGGATCCCTTTAGTTTTCTCCCTGGCTCTCCTGTTCTAAGTTTCTGTCTGGTTCCTGCTAAGCCCTTATGTGGAGTCCAGTTCCCGTATCGCCAAGTCTGTCTGTTTGTTGACTGCCCTGCAGCCTGCTCTATTCACAGATTGTCAGGCGAATCCTTGTGTTTTTGAGCGTGTACTAAGTGGTCTGTCGGTCTTGAAACCTTCGGAGCTTAGTGGCAATTCAGTTCTGTTTTTTGGTGCTCCTTGGTTTTGGAGATATTAGTCTGTCCTTGTGTCCCGTCAGTAACTCACCTGCCTTAAGGGCTTCACCCCATGTTCCAAGCCACCACAATGGCCCAAACAGGGGCTAACCATTACACCCATAAGGCGATCTATCCTAGAGTCGGTGTCACATCTGGGTCTCGTGGGGGGCTTCAGGCCGCTCCAGAGCGGTCCCGGTACCCGACAGCGCCATCTGCACCATCGACTAGCCAGGTGCCAGGTGATGTCCCGGCTTCAGGACGTCACGAGGCTGCTCAGGAGGCGGGGCGCAACATTATGACGCGGAGCCGCCGGGTTTAAAGGCAGACGGCGCGATCCGGCTCATTGCCCTGTGGTGGAGTTGCTTTCCTAAGTGCTGAGTGATTCTACTTGTGCGATTCATTGACCCATTTGCGTTCATCCGATTCTATTGCTGATTTCTGACCCAGCTTTGTATGAGAACCACCCCTTGTGTGCCAGTTTGGCGATCTCTGACTATTCTAACCTCTATATATGATTTGGCAAAATATATGTATCACAGTTTGTGTTCTGTCTCCCCTTGTATGTATACTGCTCAGGCTGCTCCTGTTAACCCTGTCCTGTTTGTATGTATCTGCAGGAGGAGTATATCTGTGATGGCCTGCTTGTTGTATGCATCATGGGGCCTGTTAACCCTTATTTGTGTTAGTGTCCCTGAGGACAGCCAGATTACCGACCACTCAAGGATCGGAGGGATAGATAGGGAACTGTCTAAAGGGATCAGCGTTGTAGTATCCGGAGGGATTCGTGACAGCCGGGTGTGAGCTCATCAAATTCTTATTCAACAAAAAAAGTAGATCATGGAGGATTCAACTAATATTTTGTAAATTCATTGCAAAATTGTTTTTCTGTAATTATGTCTGATATATGAGATATGTTTTGAGATACGTTTTGTGCAATGGTATTGGATTCCAGTGAGCATATTGCTGACTGACGCTACGCTGTATTTAATACTCTCTAGTCTTCAACCTTCTCTACTGTTGAAAGGACTATGGGAAATTCTAAAGACCAAGGACTCAGTTAGATCAAGTTAGAGATAGAGATCAGGAAAACAGATGAAGGAAGGGCTACAGGTCTACAACAAGTAGGAGTCATCAATCGAAAAATAAGCGCAACACAAAATGGAAGCAGTGATTCCAAGGGTCAGGATATGATGTTTAAAATTAAATACTTATGGAGACAAAGACGGGGTCAATAAAATGAAGTAGGGAAACGTAGAGGAAGAATAAACAAAGTTAAGAGGCTACAACTGAATAAAGTGGAGAGTGAAAGTAGGGCAATTTGAATAGGGACAGTGAAAAAATAAGCCATATTGCTAAATATAAAGAAAACAAAGGACATAAAGAAAGTTAGGAAGGAGTGGAGAAAATGCAAATTTTTACACTTTGTGTAATTAGAAGGGATTATGCAGAAAGGGCTGAAGAGTTGAGAGTGATGTTGGGAAGATGCAAAAGATCAAAAAAATTCAGTCAGCGTAAAGCAGAGAGGGAAGATTGAAGAAACGGTGGTTACAATGAGTAACTATCATGTCCCACGCCGAGTGAAGAAGCAGACAGGCGCTATCACGTGGTAACGCCATGGCGGGGCAGGGTGCGGCGGGATGACGCGGCGCCCACCGGGTTCAAAATTAGTAGCTTGAGACAGGTCCGGTGCCCTGACATGGTTTTTACACCTCTCAGTGCTTGCATCTTTTCTGATTGATATTCTGTGTATTGACTTGGCGTGTGTGACTCTCTTCTCCCGGCTCTTAACCCCTGGTATTCCTTTGACTACCCAATTTGGTAATATGACCTCTGGCACTTGACTGACACTCTACTCTGGCGACATGACCCCTGACTTTCCTGATAACCTTCTTTGGTATACGACCCCTGGCATTCCTTATAACCCGCTCTGGTATACGACCCCTGGCATTTCTGATAACCCGCTCTGGTATATGATCCTTGGCATTCCTTTGACGTTCCATATTGTATTGTCCCTTGGTCTTTTGTTACTGATTACGTACTCCTCTGATCCTGATATAGGTAGATGCACCAACCCTTCGAAGAATCGGAAGTGTAGGATAGTTGTGCTTTGTATAGGGATCAGACATTTATATATCGGGGAGGAATGTGACAGTGACTAAACGAATAATTCACTAAATGCTGTTTTTTATCATTGCATGTTGCAACCACAATAAAATGCGATCTAGAAACTGAAATTGATGAAATCTCCGCTGGCAATCTTTGAGTTTTCCCCTCAAGATCTCTGAAGTTTATCACGGTTGCAACAATGGCGATTTTCATCATCGTGTGCAAGAACAATGTTGATAAGTGAATAAAGCACTTAAGTAGTGTAATGGGGCAGAATGATTAGGAAGGAGAGGGACATAGAGATTAAGCCAGCATGGTTTGGGATTAGATGCAATGGAATGGAAGGGACTGAGTAGGAATGCAGAGACCACAATAAGAACAAAAGTAAAGTCAAAAAAGATGGGGACAGAATGTGCTTGACAGGTTTAATATATGTTTATACCTAACGCAATACCAATGCGTATGTTTGTAAAGCTTATTAAAATTCAATTAATGGCTTTTATTTTGCATTCATGATCAATTAAGAAAATATAATATTGTAATATTTAAATTCCAATATTTTCCTTAGAAGTCAAGTTGATTCTAGTTGCCTTTTTTCTATATTTATTATATAAAACCTAACAATTTCCTTAATCCTCATTTTTCCAAGGCAACTGGTTTTCATCACGATCAAAATAAATATATATTTTGGAGAGAGTCACGTTTCTGTGTGCACTTCGATGAGGAAATTGAATCTTCTCTTGATCCTATTATCTGAGAAGCTTGGATTGTTTTTGAGTGTTTCATCTTCCACACTTGTGAAGGATCAATCCAAATGTTTAGCCGAACAGTACAAGTGGTGGATCCAAGTCTTGTAAAATAATTGGAAACATGTATAATGACCATTTTTTTCCGCTTTCCTGGCTATGGATTGAAAGAAGTGGTTTTGCTTTGTACACAGCTGTAACTCATTTCAGCCAGATGATTGAACTCACCCAGCAATGTCAGAGTTTGCCTAGTTCAGATAGAGAGTGGTGATGTCCATCCAGTCACACTGCACTTATGAACTATGGGCCAAGTATAGGCAGCAGGAAATATAGAGATGTGTGTAAGTCACAGCCTCTTTATTGCCTAGGCCAGGGGTCAGCAACCTTGGCTCCCTGATGTTTTGGGAACTACATTTCCCATGTGGCTGTCAGCCTAATGGGTGACTGTGCATCATGGTAGATGTAGTTCCCAAAACATCAGGGAGACAAGGTTGCTGACCCCTGGCCTAGACAAACACATGGGATGAAGATAATGGACATTTTACAAAAGCCAACCACTTTAGCATATTAACCAACTTGGAGACAGACCATAACTAAATCGCATATACTAACATTCAGGGCACCATCAGAGCATACTCGATTTTTGTAATGGAGGGGATAAAGAATAAATGGAAGAACCTCCTATTTCTTCCTGCTTTCTAATGCTGATAAAATATAAATACAATGCTCTAAACATACATGTTCATTTTTAAAGTGAACCTGCCTTGTCCTTTTATTACCAACTAGGTGGAAAGCCTGCCCAAGAGGGCAGTCTATTGTTAAGCGAAGCAGCTCACATGGGTAGATTTGCCCCAGCTCACATGGGTATAATTGCCCCAGCTCACATGGGTATAATTGCCCCAGCTCACATGGGTATATTTGTCCCAGCTCACATGGGTATAATCGCCCCCAGATCACATGGGTATATATTCCCCCAGATCACATGGGTATATATTCCCCCAGCTCACATGGGTATATTTGCCCCAGCTCACTTGGGTATATTTGCCCCAGCTCACATGGGTATATTTGCCCCCGCTCACATGGGTATATTTGCCCCCCAGCTCACATGGGTATAATTGCCCCAGCTCACATGGGTATAATTGCCCCAGCTCACATGGGTATATTTGCCCCCAGCTCACATGGGTATAATTACCCCAGCTCACATGGGTATATTTGCCCCAGCTTACATGTGTATAATCGCCCCCAGATCACATGGGTATATATTCCCCCAGCTCACATGGGTATATTTGCCCCAGCTCACATGGGTATATTTGCCCCCGCTCACATGGGTATATTTGCCCCCGCTCACATGGGTATATTTTCCCCCCAGCTCACATGGGTATATTTGCCCCCCAGCTCACATGGGTATATTTGCCCCCGCTCACATGGGTATATTTTCCCCCCAGCTCACATGGGTATAATTGCCCCCAGCTCACATGGGTAAAATTGCCCCCAGCTCACATGGGTATAATTGCCCCCAGGTCACATGGGTAAAATTGCCCCCAGCTCACAAGGGTATTATGGCCCCCACTCACATGGGAATATTTGCCCCCAGCTCACATGGGAATTTTTCCCCCAGCTCCTGTGGGTATAGTTGCCCCCAGCTCCCGTGGGTACAGTTGCCCCCAGCTGGTATAGTTGTCCCCAGCTCCGGTGGGTATAAGTGCTCCCAGCTCACGTGGTTTAAAGTGCCCCCAACTAAGACGCTGGATGCGCGCGCAGCCTCTACCTGTCGGCCGCGCGTGCATCCAGGAGAACAGGAAGCGCGCGCAGCCACTGGATAGAGGCTGCGCGTGCATCCTATACTGCCCCAGCAGCTCATGAATATACTGCCCCAGCACATGGAAATACTGCCCCAGCTCATGGATATTGCCCCAGCTCATGGATATACTGCCCCAGCTCATGGATATACTGCCCCAGCTCATAGATATTGCCCCAGCTCGTGGATATATTGCCCCAGCTCGTGGACATACTGCCCCAGCTCATAGATATTGCCCCAGCTCATGGATATACTGCCCCAGCTCATGGATATACTGCCCCAGCTCATAGATATTGCCCCAGCTCATGGATATACTGCCCCAGCTCATGGATATACTGCCCCAGCTCATGGATATTGCCCCAGCTCGTGGATATACTGCCCCAGCTCATAGATATTGCCCCAGCTCGTGGATATTGCCCCAGCTCATGGATATTGCCCCAGCTCATGGGGATATTGCCCCCCAGCTCATGGAGATACTGCCCGGGCTCATGAATATACTGCCCCAGCTCATAGATATTGCCCCAGCTCATGGATATACTGCCCCAGCTCATGGATATTGCCCCAGCTCGTGGATATTGCCCCAGCTCATGGATATACTGCCCCAGCTCGTGGATATTGCCCCAGCTCGTGGATATTGCCCCAGCTCGTGGATATTGCCCCCCAGCTCGTGGATATTGCCCCCCAGCTCATGGAGATACTGCCCCAGCTCGTGGATATACTGCCCCCCAAGCTCTCATGGATATGCCCCAGCTCAGACCCCAGACCAGACATGGGGCGGCTGTTCGAATGCTCTATCGGCATTTGGACAGCCGCCCCATGAGCTCCATCTCCGGCATACTTACCTGCCTGAGCGGCGAAGGAAAAGTTTCCTCGCTTCCGCTCTTTGAAGGACCCACGCCGCGGTCACGTGGGACTCCCACGTGACCGCGGCTTGGATCCTTCAAAGAGCGGAAGCGAGGAAACTTTCCCTTCGCCGCTCAGGCAGGTAAGTATGCCGGAGACGGAGCTCCAGGGGTGGCTGTCCGAATGCCGATAGAGCATTCGAACAGCCGCCCAAGCCCGGGCCTCAACTTTTAGGGGCGCAAATTTCTTTTGAAATTATGCGCCCCTAAGGAAACTGCGCCCGGGGCCACGGCCCCCCCCCACGCTACTGGCGATAGGCTGCGTGCGCATCCTGGTCCACTGGATGCGCGTGCAGCCTATAGCCGTCTGCTGCGAGCGCATCCTGTAAACGCCGTGCAGCGGTTGGATGCGCGAGCGGCAGCCGGGTAGAGGCTGCGAGTGCATCCGGCTCTACAGGATGCGCGCACAGCCTCTACCCGGCTGCTGCGTGCGCATCTTGTAACCGCCGCGGCAAGCGCACAGCCGGCTCGTGCCGCGGCGGTTGCATGCGCGCGCAGCCAACCGCCGCTGGTTGCGCGCGCATGCGCAGTACAGGCTTGGCGACGGACACGCCAAGCCTTACTGCATTATAGTATAGATATCAACGAAAGACATTCATGCCGAGGACTAAGTGACAGGAGAGAGCAAGAGAATCCTGCAACAGGCGAATCTCCTGCTCCCACTGAATGTAGCAGTGCTGGCAATTACGCTGCTAGAGGAAGTATTTCCTACCAGCCGACACATGTGTATATGTGTGTGTGTGTGTGTGTGGGGGCGGGGTGTTACAATAGTGTAATGCCCACAATCCCAGAACAACAGTGGTGCAATCATTGCAAGAGAAGATATCCATAAAATAAAGAATCTCATTAAGGAATGATACATAGCATTGATCGTTATGGTAAATGATATATTTATAACTTAATTAGATGTTTAACTGCCTGACAAGTTTACACTGTACTGGTAAGAACTCTAACTTCCATCTTCCTCCAATGCAAGATGCTATGTATTTTTCATGCCACTCCTGCTCTGTCATTTTCTTGGCATTATGCAGCAGACAGGTTTCAGCAGCAAATGTTTACTCGATGACAAGTATGATTCAGAATAGAAATGTGTGAGACTTTGTCACTGCCTTACAGAGTTTGATTTTAGTTGGTGAAATGCTATATTTGCTCACGGGGCTCGTGGGATTCCTTTGGGTACATTATCACCTTTTATTTCTGTCTTTGTCTTTATTTATTGGTCTTCAGCAGTGATGTCACTTCTCAGTCAGCACTGAGATCAGTTGCATGAAGTGAGTAGGGGGCTGCCTAGTAGGATGGATGTGTCCTGATAACGGTCAGTCGCCGCTACCGCACAGGAGTGACATGGATACGTTTTATAGGAAAATACTATTTTTTATCCTAATAAATGTGCTAGCAAAAGAACGTTAAAATATATTATAAGCAATTCCCTATGGAATGAGCCCAATATCTGTGGTGCACTGCACAACCATGTCATTTTAACGACACCCTTTTCTTAGCCTGTTAAAGAAGGAAATGTCACCGTGCCATTTGCAAGAAAGTGTTTACGTTACTCCTACTTGAGTGATAGGCTGGATTTCATTCTCTAAATATATATTTATGTGCATTTACACCTTGAAAGTAAATGAGGGATTAGAAACCTTCAGAGGGCACACGCTGAGCAGGACGCACTGAGTGTGCTGAAATTTTTTTTTTTGCCCTGGTTAAAAATAATATATCAATCAATAAAAAAAAAAAAAGGATGCAAAACCCATTGGTAGGAGGGAAAGTAAGTATATTATATAAAAATATGTGATCTCAGTGGCCTTGTCGTTGGGCTTAGATACCTCCCACATACAAAGTACCCACATACCCACAATACAAAGTAATCATACTGAATGAGGAAACATCTTGAGAAGAATGGCACAAGAACAATGCATTTATAGTAAGCCCTGTCTTGCCAGTAATAACACTAAATATCATTACTAAAATAGAAGGAAAATAATAATAATACAAATAAAAAAATCATGAAAACCAGATTTGAAAAAGTGCGTTTATTGACTATGTGGGATTATATAATATTGTAATAAGTATAAAATCAGTGCTTAAAACAAGAAATAATGGGTATCTTGAAAATAATATCCTAAACTTAACCCCTGCTAACCTAGAATCAGTCTAGGGCTAACGGCACGAGAACGTTGGCATAAGTTTAAAAAACGAAATAAATTAAAGGTGTTGGTCGTCATCAACTCGTCATCTCCTACATTTGTGTATTTTTGGAATGAGGTACCTGTAATGTACATGCATAGTGTGTGTGTGTGACCAATGATTCCACTCATTATTTAACTGGCAAAACCCACAAGCACATGCCTATCATATGTCGCTTTTGCTAGTCTATATTTCTTCTATGTTATTCTGTCCCTGCACTCATAAACCTGTTCCTCTTTATTTCACTTGTTTCTACCTCAGTCCTTTACATAGTTTACATAGTGTCACGTTCCATCCTTGGAACCCCAGAACCTGCATTCTACTGTCACGTTCCATCCTTGGAACCCCTGAACCTGCATTTACCATTCATTGTCTGCAACCAGCTTTCATATCACAACAGACATTCTGGAACTCCCCTAGTGGCTTGCTTCAAGAACTGCTCTTTCTGATCCAGCACTGGTTCAAGTATACAAGTAGTTAAAACACCAAGCACGTCACACCACACACCAAAATAAAGGCACCACGCCCACCTCTGATCCTCGCTTCATCATTGTGCTTCATTCCCCACAGAGAGAAGTGCTATGCTCTGTGGCTCCTGTATAACCCCAGTCTTGTCTGGAATCCCTATTCCAATATCTGTTCCTGTATTTCAAACCACTCACCAAATCCTTGGACTCCAGCAACCGCACTTACCATCTTCAGCAATCTGGTCAGTCTATTTTTCCATCCACCTCCACCCATTCCTGTCTCTGTGCAGTATACTGCACTTGGGCTCAACCATCCCCCTCGTACTCTGGTGCCACCCCGGTACCAGTACGTGACACATAGTTATATAGGCTGAAAAAAGACATGCGTCCATCGGGTTCAGCCTCTCCCACATAACCTACTGCTGTTGATCCAAAAGAAGGGAAAAAACCCAGTCTGAAATGCTTGTCAATATGCAACAAACTGGGGAAAAATTCCTTCTTGACCCCAGAATGGTGTCAGATTTCTCCTTGGATCAAGAAGCTTTTACCCACATATTAAATATTATAACCCTTAATATTCTGTGTCTGCAGGAAGTCATCCAGTCGTTTTTTAAAAGTCTGTACAGACTCTGACCCAACCACCTCAACAGGCAGAGAATTCCACAGCTTTATTGTTCTCACCGTAAAATAACCCTTCCTATGCTTTAGGCTGAATTTTCTTTCTTCCAGTCTAAATGGATGACCCCAAGTCCTGTACTTATTAATATGTCCCTGTGTCCATACACTGTGACCTCGTACCTGTTTCTGAACCATAACCTTTCTCCATCAAACCTGCTCCAATTCCTATCTCTGTGTGCCTTAATCCATTACTGCGGCTTCACCCTTAAACGTTCCCTATCAAATTTACTCTTGTACCTGCACCTTTGGAAGTGCACCATAAATCCAGTCCCGCACTTCTGCGCCCCGACACCTGTCCCTGCATTTCTAAACATGCTTCTGAACCCCTGAATCTTTCCTTATTCCTATAACCCTTTCACTGACCCCTAAACCTGTTCTTTTCCTAGTTCTGTATCTAAAGTCTTCAACCCTCATTCCTACATTGTCACCTCATTCCTGCCTCTGGACTCTAAGGGTACCGGCACACGAGCGCACTGAGTGCTTGCGTGCGCCCGCACTTCCCTTCGTCTGTGCCGTTGGAAAGGGGAGGGCCAACAACCGGACATGAAAAAGCCCTCCCTGTCAAAAAGCTAGACGGATGTTGATGGGGGATACAAAGCGCTATCCTCCATAGGAGGATCGCGCTTTGTACGCTGAGAGCACAAAGTGGAAGGAACGTCCACTCTCACGGACGTTCCTTCCTCTCTTTACAAACGCTCGTGTGCTGGTAGCCTAAACTGTTCAGTGCAATTTCGGGCCAATTTATCCATTCACTAAGTTGTCTATACGACAAATACTGGCGAACTGACAGAAAAATACAGTGCAATTCGCCACCGTGTCTTCTATTCATAGAACGCCGAACTGCACCGAAATTCCATCGACATGCCCTGATTTTCAGTGTTTCAGTTCCAACAGGTTTAAATAGGTGAATGCCATAGAATTCAATGTAAAAGCTTAATATATTTTTTAATTTGTTTAAGACTGTTTATTCTTTTCATCTTCAGCATAAACCCCCATTTTTTTTTATTTTTTAGGGCACCTTTTTGCATTTTTTGTGCATGCAAGAAAACTCGCCATTTTTTTTAAAATACTTTTTTTTTATTTTGTAAACTGATCTTTTTATAAATTTACTGTTTTTATTCCATTTAGGAGTATTTTTTTAAAACATTTTTGGTGTTCGGCAGAATTCGCCGATGCCATTTCAGCACCATACAACGGTTATCGATGAAATTCAGTGGTTTTCATCGATGTCCGATAAAAGCTTCAGCAACTCCAATTTCGGGAAAATATGATGTCCATTCACTAAATAGTGAATTCACCGTATTTTCTGAGAAATGGAATCGCTGAAATGGGCTGAAACGGAAAGCACTGAAATTGCGTGCACTAGAGGGTTATTCAAAGAGCACCAAAATTCCACTGGTTCCCCGCACTTCGGGGAGTCAAATTCGCCGACCCTGTGGTGAATTCAGCATTCACCACAGGGTCCCCTAAGTGCAGGGAACAAGCGGCCGAACACATCTGAAAAACCGCTGCAAAACCGCTGAACTGATCAGAAAAAACAGCGCAATACCGGCGAACAAATCCAAAAAACCTCTGAAAACACCGAATCGATCCGAAAAGAGCCAACAACCCGCTGAACAGAGTGCAAATGACCATCCACCAGAAAAGGTCGACAAGCTGACAAACAGATAAAAAGAAAAAGTCACAGCAACTTGTAAAAGCTGTTTGCGAAAAAACTACTGCACGAAAATGCTTGAAAATAACATATAGGATCCTATGAATAATACTAAAAAAGTCTGTTACATAAAAAAATGCCATTTTTAAAAAATTGGAAATAAAGATTTTGCCGAAAAAAATGCCTAAAATACCTTAATAAATAGACTTTTTGCTGCAAAGAAAAGAATAAACGGTTGAATAAATATTTGATAAAATTTGGGAATATTTTTAACATTAAAACCTATGGGATTCGCCTGATTAAACCTGCCGAATGAAACCAAAAAACATCAGAGTATTTCACTGCCATTTCGGGGCTGTTCGCTGTTCTCTGAATAGATTAACCACTGCTTCTCTATGGGAAGTCCACTGCTGCCGAAGATCACCGTATTTCGATGGCAATTCGCCAATATTCACGAACGGCCAGCTTTTTGAATAGCCTAATGGCTCCTAAACAGCACCGTAAGGGGAAATACACTGTTCGTAGCACTTTCGGAGCCAATTCGGCTCTCTTTGAATAACCCTGCTAGAGTTTTTCTTTGTGAAAACCTGGGTGGTTGGAATAGAAATGATCTTCCATGATGCCTGACCTGCTCCTCTGTAAGAGTGACTTGCTGGAGCCATACTGTTTTTTATGACAGGTTTTTGCCAAGTGCTGCAGATATACTCTTCTTTAATACGTTATGTTCTTTTATGTTCATAACTGGGACAAAGTAAAGATTATTAGAATTCACAACACTTGGTATACTCCGCACAGGATATAAATAACACAGCCCTGGGAAATCAGCAGATAACAATACATTAATCCATCATAGTTGTGCCTTTCCCTTAAAATGAGCTGATCGCTCCATTTTTATCAGAACGCCAAGAAATCACACCATTTCTTTTTTTAACATTAATATAACAGGTGGCAAAGTGTAGACATCTTTTCTATTCAGTTTTACTTATTTTGCAAGTTTTTTTTAATGATTAGTTGGCTGCCATTAAGGTTTGGCTATCTTCAGGAGGGCCGGTTTGGCCAGTTTTTCCCTCTCTATAATTTCCAATCATCAATTTACATGATATGAGAGGATATATTCTGGAGGATTATATGAGAGGATATATTCTGTAATTACCATTTTCTCATCTTTTGCAGCCTCTACATTCTACAACATGGAATAGCAAAACACAACGGACCCTATCAGCTCCCTACAGCTAAAATGGGGATGCATAAGGGGAAAAATCATCATTTGCTAATCTCCCTTTAGCGTCCCCATTTTACCTGTAGATTATGGGGCAGGTGCTGAGTCCAGCAGCCTGCCTTGTAGCAGCTGTTTTGGTCTAGGATGCTCGAGGCAGTGCAAAAGCGCCATCCAGAGCATCCCCTCTATGGAGTCCATAGGTCTCCATGGACGCTTCTGCTGCAGGTCCCATGAACGGCATTATAGTGCTTCTCGCAAGATCCTGCAGGTTGGCGGAGTGATTCTGGAGGGAGACTCAGGACTTTTTTTCCCCAGTCTCACTCTGCTCCCAGCAGCCAGAAGTGGTGTATCGGGCCACCATTCTCACCACAGGATGAGAGGTGAGTATTTGATTTCCCCTTAGCATCCCCGTTTTTGCACCATATTAGGGAGCAGGTGCTGATTCAGCAGCCTGCCCTGTAATGCAGCTCTAAGCCCTTGGATACTCGCAGCAAGGCTATTGTGTGCCACCGCAAGTACAACCTCCTGGAGTCCATAGGACTCCTATCGACACTCCACGGAGGCTTGTGCTGCCAGGTCACGTGACTTGCAGGATCTCGCTCTCACAAGACAGCAGAGTGTTTTTTAGAGGGAGACTGGAGACCAGTTGTCCCCAGTCTCACTCTGCTCCCGGCAGCCAGAAGCGGCGGATCGGGCCATCGTTATCGCCACAGGATGAGTGGTGAGTATTTGATTTTTTTAGGGGGTTTCAGCTGGTGCTAACTGATTCTGCAGAAGAGGAATCAGTTAGCTACTGCTCTAAGCTGGTGCTACCTTTTTCAGTTAGCGACAGTTGTATGTAATTAGCGTCAGGGCTTTGCAAAACCTAACGCTAATTACTCTCTGCTTACTCTTTGCGCTCCTCATGTTAAGTATATGTGTAACCGGAATCCACTTGGTTCACTCGGGACGAGGCCGGACCGACACGAGCAAGGATTGTCTGAACACGAGTCTCTTCAGGAAAGGCAAACTTTATTTGTGTCGTCACACAATGCTCACACAGGATTGAATCGCAAAGAGTGAGCCCCGATTTCCCCGTGACATGAGATCTTATACCCCAAATACATAATTAGGTACATCCCAATTAACCCACCTCCCGGTGACACTATCCCACCCCACGTGGGTTAGTACCTCCCTTGGTCAATTACAAAGACATTCCATACATTGGCCATAAATTGGCAAGCTTCATGTTAGTTTGACAGAAGATGATTTGCCGCTACGCTCAATCTGGCCTGTGCCCACCTCCCTAGAGCCTGCTTGTTATTTGCTGTAGATAAGACCTGGTCTGTTTCTACGCTCTTCTTTGTCTCGCTGCAGGCCCCTGTGACCTTGGTGTATCCATTTCTCATCCTGTCCCCTTTGTGCCAGGAACAGCCCGGATCTTCCTTAATTTTAATTGCTTTTCTGCTGATCTAACACATTCCTAAAATTCTATGTAAGCTTCATTCTAATTCCAACTAAAATCTACCTAGTTAATTTCAAGTGAACCAATATTCTGAACAAGATGGCCGCCTGGCTCATAATGGCGACCATCTTCTGGCCTGATTCTCCTTCATTTGGAGTGCAACGTACAGAAAGCTCATGCTAAACAGCACTACTACTGATTCGCTAACAGTTTTTTTTAACCCGTTAGCTATTGAGAGATGAATTATGCGGAATGCTATCACCCATTTAACCGAGCACTAACGCTCATTTATGTGAGCACTACCGCTGGCGTTAAGGAGGTGATAGTGCCCATAGTAAGAAAATGAGTGTATTATTTACAAAGCAACATGAATTAGTGAATCATTTCATTCATTATCTCCCCTCAAATTAGCAGGCTGATGATGCGAGAAGTCGATATATTTCCATTACTGAGAGTTTCTCAGGAAGGCTTATAGATCTTCTCAATTCATCTTCTGAAGAATGCTATCAGAGCACTGACATGGAAACCCATTTCACTTGGTTGCTCATCCATAGTACTAATTGCTGTAAATAATAATACTAGTACTACTAATATTACAATTTGGAAACGGTAAAGGCTACTTAAAGTCCCCCTGTCGTGAATGACCTTTGCCCATTTGACTGGGCACCTCTCCCTTTACATAGATCAGTGTGTTTTCGTTAATGTATATAATATAAAAAACAGATATGGCTCCTTACATGCTCAATGTGCTGCGCTGCCTGTCACTCAGATCGTGGCAGACAGCGCAGCACTCACATTGAATAGAGGGCGGTCCTTTAGAATGGCTCTCTGCTCACAGCTGTCCTCCTCAAAACGGCATGCCATGGTCATGTGGGGTATAACAGTTACGTCTTTCTGAGTGGTCGGTCATCAGTGGGCAAATCAGAATGAGGGAGGAGAAGAACTAGCAGATCAGTGAGTCTGTGTAATGGTATGTACTGTAGAGGGAGGCATCCTGTGAAAAATAAGTATCAATCCAATGAATGAGCTGACAGCACGGCTCAGATAGGGGCTGCATGGCAGGCATGGGAAAGACACTTTTAGAAATTGAATAAGACGAGGTAAAACGAAGATAATTGAATGTTAATTACAAATATGCATGTTTTTACATTATTGATTAGGACTTGGTTGCAAAACTTCTAGTGCCCTATCACCTCCTTAATGCTAGCGCTCACATACATCGGTTTTTTAACCCGATCGCTAATGGGTTAAAAAAATACGTTAGCGCAATGGTATTACTGCTT
Source organism: Leptobrachium leishanense (assembly GCA_009667805.1). NCBI lineage: Eukaryota > Metazoa > Chordata > Amphibia > Anura > Megophryidae > Leptobrachium > Leptobrachium leishanense. The sequence continues at coordinate 286,473,935 of CM019065.1, read as the reverse complement.
TTTAGCGTGAGCTTACTCTACTTTGCTCTCCCTGTACTTAACATGGGGAGCATACAAAGTGCAAGCAGAGAGTAATTAGCGTTAGGATCACAAAGTCCTAAGAGTAATTACTAACCGCTGCAGCAAACTGAAAGTTAACCACAGCGCTATGCTGGTGCTAACTGATCCTGCTTCTGCAGAATCAGTTAGCAACAGCTGTAAACCCCCAAAAAACTTAGATACCTCTCATCCTGCGGCAAGAACGGTGGTCCGATCCACCTCTTATGCCTGCTGGGAGCAATCCGAGACTGGGGGAAAAGTCCCCAGTCTCCCTCCACGATCACTCTACGTATCTGCAGGATCTCGCGAGAGGCAAGATCCTGCAGATCATGTGACCGGGCAGCAAGAGCCTCCATGGAGTCCAATAGACTCCATGGAGGGGATGCTCACGATAGCACTTAGCGCTGCCACGTGCATCCTAGAGGCTAGCGGCCGTTACGGGGCAGGCTGCTGTATTCAGCACCTGCCTCGCAATCTACTTGTAAACAGGGATGCTAAGGGGAAATTTGGAACCGCAAATTTTTCCCCTTAGCGTCCCAGTTTCAGCTTAGAGCACGTGATAGTACCTTAGAATGTTCTTTTAAATCACTTTTTATCATCCCCTCTTTTTAATGGGAAAACCCCTCTGGCAGTTTCCTGGCAGTCACACACGTTTTTTATTGTGCAGGTGTAACAGATGTGTCAGAGTGACAGAAGCCTCCGCAGAATAAGAAGTTGAAGGTGGTGTTTGCTTTTTTCCCCCTCCATTTTCTTCAAATGGTTTTATATCTAGTGGGATTCACCAAATTTGCTGCCTAGAATGTTTGGTTGTCTTCTGTCTTCCTGCAGTCCCACTGCTTTGTACACCATTATAAAATCCTACAGTTGTGTGAAAGCGTTACAGGACATTTCTGGCCATTCTGCAGCGCTGCATATCTCTAGTTAAGGCTTAGCATGCAAGCTGGGCTGACTCATGTCCATTTCGTTCTTCGACACTGTATATAATAAAAAGGTGGTGTTATATACTGTGATTTCTTTCCAGACAGTTATATAATCCGACTGTGTGCAACGCAGTTAGAACAGATTGTACGGTAGCCTTTTCTATTTATAACATGATAAATATGGAATTATCATACAGCCTCAGATTGGTATCTTTCTAGATAAAAATGCACTACTTTCTAATCTAAAAGCGACAGTTTGTCACATCTCATGGACCCTGGCATCTGAGGGATCTCACATTTAAGTCTTATCATTTAAACGAGCAGTTTTTACTTGCACCTACTAGATAATAATTCTATCAGAGTTATTCAGAGAGCAGTGAAAAGCAGGAGAATGACTGGAAAATTCTAGGTCAAAATAGCCAAACCAGAAAAATTCTCCCATTCATCTCACTTTCCAAATCGGCTATTTTGACCTAGAATTTTCCATTCTCCAGTCATTCTAGACTTTCACCTCTCTCTGAATAACCCTATATGTGTTAAACAGCATAAAGCAATTCGGATTATGATTCTCTGTCTGCAATATATTTTTATTTTGGTATTGTCACAACACACGAGAACAAGTGATTTAAACAGAAGGGAGAGATATACTAATTATATCTTCTGGGCAATGTCATTGTGTCAATCTAAAATCTGCCATGTCCTTTGGCTGTAGCAAGCAACAGGGATCTTCTCATCGGGATCATTTATTTCTTGACGTGGTCCTTTTTGCTGCACCCTGCTGACTCATACTGTAAATCATGGCTGTTGGAATGTTTAATTAAGAACCTATTGATAAACTCCTCATTATTAATAAATAGCAAATGCTGTCATTCGGAGATGATACAGAAAGACACTGATGTAGAAGTTGTCATTTCTGTCAGGAAGTATATACAGTATATGAACTTGTAACTGCTTCACAAAAACATTATTTATTTGAAATATTTAACTTTTATTTTCTTAAGATAAATTATGTTATCCAGGACTAACTGGCAGAAACATTTCCATATTCTTCCTCCTATATAATCAAGACCCTTAACAAATGATGCCTTGGCTTTCATGGCAGGTGGTTTGCCAAATATATGGCTCGTGATGCACAGCTAACAAAGATGAGGGTAATAGGAAATGTACACAAACACCTGGGTGCCAAAGAAGTCATGTTTGGTTTATGTAGGACCAAGGACTCTGTCCAAAGTCAACAGACGTCTGTCGTATTCTTATTGTTGTTCATTTATATTTTTGTTTTTTTATCTTGCTACTAGAGTTCTTTACTCATGACTTAAAACCATTTTTGTATTTTCATTTATGTTTACTGGATACGTCTATCTGTATTGTATCATGCCTGTTGCAGTCTTTGTTACCTGCTGTTGGAGGAGCCTTTTGACCCTTCGGGTTGGTGCATTGAAGAAATCCTCGCATAGACATAGTTCAACAGATGGTTTACAATCCATAAAACCCCAGGGCCTCCTAGCGAGGGAAAGATGCTTACAGAAATAGCTCACTGCAGGACATCATCCTATAAAGTCCTTACAAGACAGGCCCATTATCCTCTGTCATAGGACATAAGTACTTTTCAGCCTTGTCTCTATTAGCTGCAGCATGATGGGAGGATGTGATCTTCAAGGTAGACATATTTCACATAAGGTTATCTTGTTACCAAGTATACAAAGAGGAGGTGTGGGATTATCCGAATGTGTACAGTGCCCTTCTCTACTGTTGGCAACCTTTTTAATTTTGATCAAAGAAGGCTGTGAAAAATTGTCTTTATTGTTTAAAGGTTTGACCTGTTTCTCAAAAGATACTCTGCTCTCATGGATATCACCAACTGCAAACGCAACATAGGTTCACCCAAAAAACAGATCTTTGTTAAATATATGTGTGGCACAATTATTGGCACCCTTTTAGCAAAATGCTTTATACTACCTCCCATTGCCAAGAAAACAGCTCTGAGTCTTCTCCTATAATTCCCGATGAGGTTGGAGAATACATGACAAGGGATCTGAAACCATTCCTCCATACAGAATCTTTCCAGATCCTTCAAATTTCAAGGTTGACACTGGTGGACTCTCATCTTCACTTTGTCCTACAGGTCTTCTATGGTTTGCAAGCCAGGCGACTGGGATGGCCATGGCAAAAGACTTTGATTTTGTATTCAGTAAGGCATTTTTTCTGTTTATTTTGATGTATGTTTTGGATCATTGTCCTGTTGGATGATCCATCCTTGGACAGTTTTAAGCTCTCTGGCAGAGGCAATCAGGTGGTCCTTTAATATCTGTTGCTATTGTAGTGCTCACCCCCGGAGGAGCCGCTGAATTAACCTCGGGTTAGTCTCACCGCGCTAGGGAATAAATATACACCAGCACTGTTGTGGATTTTTATAGATTATATTCTTTACTGATCCCAATAAAGAAGCATATATAATGTAGATACTGTATTTGAACGACAGGATTTCGTAATGCGGGAAAAACACGCGGCGGCAAAAGAAAAGTTCTGGAGTGTAAGTCCCGTGAATGTAAAGCTGTATGTGTATTGTCTCAGGTACCCGGGTACTGTATTCAACTGGCCAGTGAATGAAACAAACAAATCTTCGACTAGTCACGTTGGGGCCCTGTAGATTTAAACAATAATGCAGCGTGCGGTTCTTAGATTTGGAACTGCGGCCTGGGAGGCCTCTCACCCATCCGATAGACAATCTGTTCAGCGCCCGACCAAGGATGTCTCTCTGCTTATACACTGGGACTCTGTGCCACCGGATCCGCTCCTCGCTTGTCTGATCTCCACACTGCGAACAACGGTCTACCGCCTGTACTCCCAATGGATCATCGCGGTCTCCTAACCCGGGGTCCAGCCGGAACTAGACCGGCTACTCTCTACTCCAACCTCTCAGTGGTGCGTAGGCAGGTCTCTGCAAGGTCACTGTCCCGATCTCCAGCACCAGCGAGGCAACGCCTGCACTCCGGCCTGGTCACGATCCCTGGCAGTCTCACGTGCGTCCTCCACCTTTCGCCGCTCGGCTCACTCTGCCTCTCCTCTGCACGAGGCTGCTGATCTCTTTCCTCTTCCTCCCACCCACTTCCTGTCCTCCCGCAAAGCATGATGGAAAGTGTAGTTCCATTTATGTCCAACATAGTTCATATTGCCTCTGTCTCCCCCTGGTGGCCATAATAAGTAAATGCAGCAAACACAGTCTTTAAACAGCGCTACACTATTGATAGGATACATGGTATCAAGCACTCTAACATAAAAAGTCCCAAACCATTAAAGGGCCACCACCTTAGTTAACCGTGATCATGAAGTACTTTTTCAAAATTCCTACCTCTCTGTGTGTGCCAGACTCACTTGTTTATGTCTATAAAGCACTATTTTGATTTCAACTGGCCATAGAACCTGATCCCATTTGAAGCTCCAGTAGTATCTGACAAACTGAAGATGCTTGAGTTTGTTTATGGATTAAAGTAGAGGATTTAAAAAAAATAAAAAAAATTCAAACAACATGTGGTGATGTAGGTAATGTCGGATTGTAGTTATGGAGACTTTCTGACCCCAAGACAAAATTGAATTCTTCACGTCTCCAGCTGTGAGCCTTGAAGATGTTTGGATGTTTGGCTACTCAAATAATCCTTTTCACGGTGTGTTGAGACAATACGGGCACAAATCCCCTCCCTGTTTGATTCATGACATTTCCAATTGACTGGAACTTCTTAATTGTTGCCTTGATGGTGGAATTTGGCATTTTCAGTGCTTTTGCTATTTTGTTATAGCTATGCCCCATTTTGTGAAGTTCAACAACCTTTTCTCATACATCACAGCTATATTCCTTGGTCCTACCCTTTGTGATGATTGACTAAGGCTGGGTTCACACCTGAGCGTATCTCATATGCGCGTTTTACGCACGTTTTTGTAGGGCGTTTTATGAGTGTATTACCTGGCGTTTTTGACAATTAGAAACGCGCGTCGTATGCGCGTTTTTTTGATTGCCTGCAGAGGCGTCCAATGAAAAATACTTCAGAGGCGTCCAATGAAAAATACTTTTGTGCCTTTTGTGCCTGTTGCCATGTGCGGAACGCGCGTTCATACATGCGTTTTTATGATGAAAATGCGCAAAAGCCCATTTCAGCACGTTCACGTTGAAGTCTATGGCCGCAAACGCACTGTAATATGCCCCAAAAAAGCTCCTGTACTTTGGGCGCAGGGTGTTTTACAGCGCATTCCTAAGTGCTGTAAAACGCCCAGGTGTGAACCATACCCATAGGAAATAATGTGATTCTCACAAGTTCTCACAGCCTACATTGCTTATACGTATATACCACCTGTACCACTAGTAGTGAATGGCACTGTATGTGTGTGTTAGGCGCCTGCATTGAAAACCAGGAAGTGGAGGGGGTAGCTCATTTGGAGACCTCTATCTCTCCAACCACGGCACCTAGAAACATGCTTTTTACACCGCTGGAAAGGGGAGAGTCTCCCCTAAGTTAGCAGTTTCGCTGCCGGATCGCGATTCGGAAGCAATTGATGACATCATCGGCAGGCATCCCCCGGCGCCTGCATTGAAAACCAGGAAGTGATGGAGGGGCTTCTTTGGAGCCCTCTATCTCTCCAACCATGGCACCTAGAAACTTACTTTTTACACTGCTGGAAAGGGGAGAGTTAACAGTTTCGCTGCCGGATCGCGACTTGGTGCCAATCGGCGCTGAGTCGCGATTTAAACCTGGAAGTGGCTGACATCTTGGATGTCACTGTTTGACAACCTTCAGAGTGGAGGTGAGGTTCTGCTTTGAAGAGCTGTCACAACATGTGCCGGCTGGGTGGAGTAGAGGTAACATCACTGCTCTGGGTGGAAAGCGCCTGTGGAGTCATGGGCTCAATCCCAGCGAGCAACCTCTCCAGTAAGTGTCCTTGGCAAGACACCTAACAGTACATACTCGCCACCCAGGACATACTTGAAAACAAGAGAAATCTCAATGTATCCTTCCTGGTAAAATCCTTTCACAAAAAAAAAACATCCAGGGGCAGAAGAAGAGGAGGGGGAGGGGATTCAGACTTCTGTTAGCATGAGCATGTAAGGTGGTCATAGTGTCCTTTTAAGGATTATTTGCTGCCACTTCTGCTCTGTTTTTGGGCATGATCCTTTCTGTTAATCTTGGCTGGTTAAAAATCAAGAAATACTGGGTCACTGTATCTGTGTTGTAAATGGTTTCCATTCCGTGTTATTGGATTATCATACGAAAAAAATAGCTTTACGTGACACATTGATAAATGGATTGAGTAACATAAGTAAAACAAAAATAGTTTATATTAGACTCCCCAATGCAATAAGCGAACGAGCAGTAAAATCAGAACAACCCACAGGGGAGAAGTAGATTGCAGAGCAGCGTATGTTGCTTTTTTAAATGCTTTTAATAATGCTGCACATCCTCTTTTTAATCGCATGTTTATTAGCAACCAGCAAATAATCTTTATTTAACTGAGTGTGAATGTGGCCATCTGTCAGTGAGGGCTAGAGATACTGTAGACTTCTGTCCTGAGTGACTGGTTAAGCAGACGACACTATTGTGCTGGGTGTGACAGGTGGGTCATATTTATATATTGCCTGTCTCCACTGGCACATCCTCATATATTAGAGTAATATGCCTGAAAATTAGATATCTACTTATGGAGGAACCTGAACAGTTTATACGCTGGTCCACATACTAACAAACCTACTGCATGTGAAACAAGGAAGCACATAATCTTACCTGGCTCTAAACTGGTTTCTTCTGGTTAAAATGATGTTTGCACACCAGGAGTGTGTTCAATGGAAGGCCCTCATGACTACTTTTTTTCGTGTTTTTATGTCTGATGTTCCACATCTCAGGATCCTCACCCAGGAACTTTACTCTATATTATAGGATCCAGGGTCGGAACGTCCAATAAGCCATATAGGCGGTTGCCTACGTTGCAGTTAGGATGGGGGGCACCATTCCAGGCAAATATAACAGGCACTATGAAAGAAGTTATGTTCTGACTGTAGCGCTGATGCGGAGCCTGCCACAGCACCCTCCTGCATTTATCCCATAAGTAGCTATTTCCCCCATTTCAAAGATGGATGAGTAGGGGGAGATAGACTTTATAAAGGTATGAGAAGTATTAGGGGCGAGAACAGAACAATATTTGACATGGAAACACTGGGGAGTGTTGGGGGCAGAAAAATTTGCCTTAGGTGGCGGAAATCCTTGCACCGGCCCTGATAAGATCATATCCCAAGTCCAAACGCATCAGTCTGTGCACAGTACTGCAAGAGGGCAGTCACAAAGAGAACATATCTTGGTACTGGATTGTCATGGCGATAACACCATCATGCTAGATGTGTATATGAACTTGGGAACAGCATTATTAATTGCGGTATGGATTCCTCGTCAAAACGAGTTCACATTGTATCTATGTATCTAGTGTATCTATGCACACACAAATATACTACACTGGAGTTCAAAGTTTGGGGTCACTCAGAAAAGGACTTTTTTTCATGAAATCATAAATGAAATGAGTATGAATAGGAAATATAGTCATTTGCAAGATGAGAAATAATTAATTTTAAGTAAAATAATAAGTGTGTCCTTGAAACCTTGGATTCCGCTAAAGAATCTAACATGTGCAGTCTTAAAGACTATTCGTCTGCACTTTATTCCAATCTTCTTCTCTTCAGTGTCTGTGTCCTTTTGCCCATCTTAATATTTGTTTTTTTTTAGTTATAACCTCTTAGTAAATTTTGGTATTTCGTTCTCAAAACAACAGTTGGTTTCTTGCGGAGTGCCTTGTCCCCCTAAGATAAGGGGCCTTATTACAATCTTCGCGCATAGGTTTGCACCCGCGCAAAACCGCATTAACGCGAGGGGCAAAACCCTTTGCGCAGAACGTCGTATTACAATGTCAGCACAACAAACACGCGTATATGTCTACCGCGCGTGAACCTACGCGAACGCTGCGCGAGCTTACTGTACTTTGCGCGTCCTATACTTAACATTGTGAGCGCAAATGCGTTTGTGCGCTGGTACGCGGATGGTATTACAATCTATGCGCGGGATTTAACGCATAGCCTTTGCGCGCATAATTTTAGCAATTCCTAAAAGCTGGTGTTAATGGCAAATTCTATGAACCTGGCCGAAATCAAATACACCAGCCCAAAAAAAAATACGCAGCATAGTATAGTTACACATTCTACTCAAACCAATAAATTTGAGTCGTTGTGTGTGTTTTTTTTATTGATGCTTTGGTATCCAACTACCGCCCAATATCACTGCTCCCTGTAATGTCAAAAATTCTGGAAAAATGTTTCTACACTCAATTACGTGATTATTATCAGTATCGGAATTATTTAACCCCAGATCAATCAGGCTTTTGTCCTAATCATTCAACTACAACTGCCCTTTTAAAAGTTTGTAATGATATCCAAGCTGGGATGGAACAAGGAAACCTAACTGGAGCCATCTTCCTTGATTTTGCCAAGGCCTTTGACACAGTAGACAATGGCATCCTATTACAAAAACTTAAAAACTCCTGTATTGGTGATCACACGCTAACCTGGTTCCAATCATATGTGTCTGATTGGTCGCAATATGTGTCCATTTCTGACAGCACTTCCCTTCCCCTCCTAGTCACGTGCGGTGTACCCCAAGTCTCGATACTCGGCCCCCTGCTATTCACAATATTCATAAATGATCTGCCCAATGTCTGCAAAGCCTCAACTGTACATATGTATGCAGACAACACTGTACTCTATACCAGCAAACCAAATCTCCTGCAGCTGGAGGCCGTGCTGCAAGAACAATTCACAGAGGTAGAAAAGTTGATCGCAGATAACAAACTTTTTCTAAATACTGACAAAACTGTTACAATGCTCTTTGGAACCGCACCTAAACTACACAAAATGCAAACACCCTATCTATGTGTGGGGACAAGATCAAATGAAACACTGACTACAGTCACTTCTCTCAAATATCTAGGTATGTGGTTAGAACCAAATCTATCTTTTTGCCCCCACATCGAAAAACTCTCATCTAAACTTTACACCAAACTAGGTGCCCTGTACAGAAACAAATCCTGCCGGAGCCCAGCGGTAAGAAAGCAGATTGTACAACAAATGCTTATGCCAGCCATTGAATACGGAGATGTAGCGTATGCAGCTGCCCCTCAAACACACCTCCAGAAACTTACTACATTGTATAACTCATTCTGCCTCTTTGTGCTACAATGTAACTACATGACCCAGCATTGTGACATGTTAAAAGAGCTAAATTGGCCGTCGCTGGAATCTAGACGCACCCTTCACCTTTCCAACCTGGTGTTTAAGAGCTTTTCTGGGAAGCTACCACCCTACCTGAATAGGCTGATTGCCCCAGCAGTTCCCTCATCCTATAACCTCTGATCCAGGACCAGCACCTTACTTGCAATACTGCAATACAAAAAGAAAGTGTCTCGATCCTCATTTTCCTACAGAGCACCGCAAATATGGAATAACCTCCCAGACGCCATCAAATCTTCCCCCAGTCTAAAGTCCCTTAAGAGTTCCCTATTAACATACCTCAATACGGAATGCACCTGTAAACATGTAACATAATGACTTTATTTCCTACATATTTATTTTTCTGTTAATCTGTATATTTGGTTTTGTGTTAATATCTTGCATTTTACTATTTTGTATTTCTGTAACCACTCAATGTTCGTGAACCCAGGACATACTTGAAAACGAGAGAAATCTCAATGTATCCTTCCTGGTAAAATCCTTTATAAATAAATAAATAAATAAATATGCACAGATTGACTTTGACAGGGGCAAAAACTTAACGTGAGACAATTGTGGTTCTTAATTCTGATTGGCTGAATCGCGTGAAAAAACAATCCGTAAACTCATTTCTGCGCACGTTCGTTTTACCCACGTTATTGCTCGACGGATGAAAAAATGCACGAGGATTGTAATACCAGCGGTGATTTACGCGTGTTAACGTTTAACGCTTCGCGCAAAAATTCACGCGTTGCACGTGCGTTTTGCGTGAAGAATGTAATAGGGCCCTAGGTCTTTTAGTGCATATAGTGGTCTGAATTGTCATCAAAGAATAATGCATCTTCAAGAAAGCCTTGATGTCAAACCTTGTGACAGTAGTAGCATATTAATCAGTATTTTGTACCATTTTGATTTAGTAAACAGACTCTTGCAGAACATTGAACTCCAATAGTTCCAGTGCAGACCAGGAAACCTTTGACAGAAAACAAATGCGGGTCCTCTGCACCTTGATGGTGTCATCCTGGCATCATGTCTTGCTATAGTAATCCTTCTAATGACACCACCTCATTTTTGGAATACACATTATTTTGGCACTGTATTACATTTTGATACATCGATTTACAGGTCTCTCTATCTCGTCAAGCTGGCATTAATTTTGACGTTGAATGCCCATGTCATTCTGAAATTCAACTCTAGGCATCCATATCATGATATTGATGAACACAAACAAATGCTTCAATTTCCCACCAACATACACGGACATTCTGGCTCTCTCAGATAAGGTCATCTCCCGCACCTGCTATATAAACCTGTCATTTCCTTTGGTGGATTGTGTTGTGCTCTATTGCAGACCAATAGCACATTTCTTCTAGCTTGTGTCTCTGATTTTTTGAGATGGCTTGTGCTGACCTTATTAATCTCTAGTACTTTGACACACTCTTGGCTTATACAGTTTGCTAAACTTTGTTTATTTATCTGTGTGATTTCTGGACTCCTGACCTTGGCTATCTTGACTATTCCTGCATGTTTGTGTTTAGTCTGTCAATTACAAGAATTCAATGTCGTTAGTATTTTCAGTCAAGTTCTTCATGAAAGGTTAGTTGTTTGTCACATCTCTATAGGTCCATGGGCAGAGGCAACTCTATAATTAGGCAAAGTAGGCAGATGTTTAAGGCCTCATTCAGTCAGGGGCCTCACACACACAATGGATGACACAAATCCATTCTTCATTCACATACTTCTATCTAAAAGGAAAACTAACATTTGTTAGTGTTTATCGAGATCACATTGTTTGATTGCAAAAGGGGTGTTATACTTGACTATGCCAAAGAGCTCAATAACTCCAGAGCCATCTATGTCTGTTTAAAGGAACTCTTCCACTGGTGGAAACATTTTGTTTACCCCGACTGTGTTAGAATTCTTAAAAACAATAGTATTCCCTATCATTGTTGCTGAAATATATCTAGTTTCAGATTTTTTTATTTACTATTTCCTTTTAGCTCATTTAAAGACTGGTGCAGTCTTCTTTTTTTAAAAACGACAGTACAAGAATTGCTTGCTCCATATTCTGTAGCAAGTAATGGGAACTATGTATTCCTGATGCCCACCCTCCACTCTGCCTTCTTGCCAGTTTCCCTAGAAGGGTTGGCTTTGTGTTACGTTTGTACAGAATTACAGTACATGGAAACCTGTGGACAAGTCTTAGTCGGGTTGACAGCAGCGTCACAGAGCTTACACCTCAGCGATTTCATATTAATAGCAAAGATTAAGCGGTCTATGCTCGTCAGTGAAAAGATATTAATCTTCATCAGGACGGATGAAAAGTTTAATTTTCCGCTCATCTCTCCGGCTAAGCCGTACTAGCTGTCGACGGGAGGCCGGTTAATCTGTCGCTGCAGACGTGCTGCCAACCAGCCTGCTCTGTCCTCACTTAGCTGCTTCCCGAGCGATCGTTGTCACTGGAGGCGGCTGCGCGAAAGGCGACGGCTAGATTTCACATGCAGAAAGTGATTGAGGGTCTGACATCCAGGGACTGATTTTAATTGTTGGTATCTGTCTGTGCGCTCTGCGCCATTAATATGCAAAATGTTTATTAACATCATTTTTTCTTGTATAGCTTCAAGCTTCATGTTATATGGAAAGAATACGAGGCGTGGGTCTCTTAAAAAAATAGTAATGAAATAAAATGAATGCTGACTCTTTGAACCATTTTCAAATATTATCATAATTTGTTTATTAAAATGAAGAGGAAATTGTGCAGAATTCTTCATTTGGTGACATACACCCACCTCCTGACTTCTCTATCACGGTGGCGGGTATCACCATCTCACCATCAAACCAAGTTCGCTGTCTTGGAGTAAACTTGACTCTGCTCTTTCCTTCATCCCCCACATCAAGTCTCTTTCCTCCTCCTGCCGATACCAACTGCGTAATATTTCCAGAATTCGGCCATTTTTTACCGCTGTCACCACAAAACAACTCATACACGCCCTGGTGATCTCCCGACTCGACTATTGCAATAATCTCTTATCTGGCCTCCCTCTGTCCCGCCTCTCCCCCCTACAATCCATCCTGAACGCCTCCGCCAGGCTAATTCACCTCACCCGCCGCTCTGTCTCTGCCGCTCCCCTCTGCGAGTCCCTTCACTGGCTCCCCATCCACTGCAGAATTAAGTTCAAAATCCTTATCCTTACCTACAAAACCCTCACTAACTCAGCTCCCCACTACCTGTCCTCACTAATCACCAAATACACCCCAGCCCGCTCCCTAAGGTCAAACAGTGACCTGCGCCTAGCTTCTCCCCGCATCACCTCTTCCCATGATAGACTGCAGGATTTCTCACGTGCAGTCCCCACTCTCTGGAACGCTCTCCCTCGTACTGTCAGACTTTCCCCTAACTTATCTTCCTTCAAACGCTCCCTGAAAACATTCCTATTTAGGGAAGCCTACCACCCAACTCACTGACGCAACCATCAATCACTCTCACCTTACAGTCCTCTCCTCCTGTTTCCAACCCCAACCCTCCCAGATTGTGAGTTCCTACGGGAATAGGGCCCTCATCTCCTCCTGTACTGTTTGTCAAATGTTGTTCAATGTATTGTAACCCTGTCTATACTGTGCTTATTGTACAGCGCTGCGGAATATGCTGGCGCTTTATAAATAAAGAATAATAATAATAATAAGGAAGCTTGTGTTCTTTCCGGTGGCAAGTGGAGGGATTTGGAAATAATATAAAGGATTAGGAGGGACCCATTTGGATGTTTTCCCATTTATACTGAGAGGGAATATCAAGCGGGAACCAACAGGAGATGACATCCAATGGGAGTGCAGGGATACATCTTCTACTGTTGGACCCAGGTTATTCCAGACATATAATAGTGTTTGTTTTAAATATTCCTTTCTTCCCTCCTGCCATCCCTCCTTCTCTGGCATGGAGAAGAAACTAAAAAGGGTGGAGAAAAAAACTAAACTAAAACAGAGATTAAAAAATAAAAGATGGAAAGTTTACCCCTCCCAACCCCCCCCAAAAAAAAAAGCCTAGTGAGGTTTTGGGAGAATTAGAGAAACCAAGGGATGATGTCTTTCAAAGTGAAGGTTAACGACTTCTGGGATCAATCCAGAGACTATTGACTCTGTCCAAAACACATAAAACCCTACAGTTAAATTCTTCATGTTTACCATCTTGACCAGCAACAGTTCCTGTCAGAGTGGTCAATGAAGACAGAGTGCACGAGTTGGTGGATGGTTGTCTTGTGATTCAAGTAAATGTTTGTGGACATTGAGTCCTTCAACTTTATTAACAAAGATGCAACGTGTTGGAAGGGTAGAGAAACCCTACATAACAGAAATCAACGATCTACCTGCATAAAGAATATGCAATATTATCAAATTCCTGAGTAGTTACCGAGAGAGCACAATCCGATATAAACGTTTCTGGGGATAAGTCTTGGTCAATATCCAGGACACCCAATATTAATTGTTCCACCATCTCCCTAAAAGGGCAGAATTAGGAGCATTCCCAACAGAGAGGTAGAAAAGAACTGACTGCTTCTCCACATCTCCAACACCTAGGGTCAGAGAGGAACTGACAGTGGAAGAGCATCAGGGATGTTTGAGGTAAAACATGAGTAGTCTATAAGAGATATCACAGTAAGCAGCTGCTCGGACACCATGATGCCCTAAGTGCAGGGTTTTCTTCCAATCTGAATCAGAAAACAAGATGCTTAGTGCACACTAGACCTGTGCATTCGTTTTAGTACTAAAATGATTTCGTCCGCAATTTGGGATAATTTAGTTTTCGTATGACTCAAGAGATATGAAACTGCTCGGTCCAAAAAACTAAAGAAACAAAAATGCATTACATTTTAGTTTCAGTTCTTTTTGTAATATTACATTATGAGTGAAGGAGACCAGCAACGAGGAGCCATTAATATATACAGAGAGGGGTATAAATTGAGGAGGATGTTCTATACAGAGAGGGACATTAATTAATTCAGGAGGAAGTTCTATACATTATACAGAGAGGGGTATTAATGTAGGTGGATGTTATATACATTATAAAGAGATGGGTATTAATTAATGCAAGAGGATGCTCTATACATTATACAGAGAGGGGTATTAAAAATGCAGGAGGATGTTCTATACATTATATAGAGAGGAGCATTTTTTTTTAGCCTTTTAAATCCAGTGGCTGTGAGCGCTGAGATCGGCTGCTTGTTACATTATCTCTCAGTACAATGTATCAGGCTCAGCTGTTATAGTAAGGAAATAATATTGTTATAACCTCTTATATATAAAAATATTATTTACTAGTTTTACTGAAACTCTGAGCGCTGTGATGAGCAGCAGTCAGTTACTGTAACAGCTTTGCCTGACACATTGTGCTGAGAGTGAGATATACTGTAACAAGTAGCCAATCTCAGCCCTCTGAGGAGCTACCACTACAATATTAATTGTATCCGCTGGATTTCGGATGAACGAAATTCGTTTTCATACTAAACTGAAATCGAATTTCTTTAGCAACTAAATAAATTGCGTTTTAAGACTAATCCATTCGTCCAAAACTAAATTTTGTGCTGTGCACATGTCTAGTTCAGACGTATGGATGTAGTGTCACCTGCATGCCATATATGTCTATAAATGCCCAAAATCGCATGTGCAAGGAGGGATCCGTATAACAAAATGATCAAAAGAGGTTAAGACTCTCTTGGCTGGAGATAGTTGCAGCAAGGCAAATAGACTATAGTTGAGATGAAGCGCGAGACACCTGTGTGAATATAGTTTGTGTATATCTTTTTTTAGTATATAATCTATAATCTAGCTACCTTTTAAAAATATATAAAATATATATTTATATATTTATGGCACAATATATAACATTTTCAAATAAAATTAATCAAGTATATCCAAAGCCTTACAAACCTATGTCTGATTTAGCAGCCAGTAAGATTCCTAAAAAGAACCACACTTTTTTTTAGAAGTCAAGGTAGTGTTTTGTAGGTAAAAACTCCATAATATAACAAAACAAAAATAACAAAACCATTCGGAACTTATCCATATTGAAGCCCTGGAGTAGGCTGAAACATTTCACTACTTTTTAAATAAATATCACTAGTCAGAGTTCATGAGTGCTTAGATGCTTTTGGTCCCGGTTTGTGTGTTTAGTCCCGCTGTCCCAGGTTTCTGCTTTCAATTTCCAAACATCAGATTTCAATTTGCCATGAGTCGAGATTCTTGACAGAGCTGGCTATCGACTTTTACGTGCAGGTATGCCAGACTCATAACAACTCCATATGGGAGGGGCCATAAACACCCGCAGCATCATGAATGATATAGTGGGGTCAGATCATAACCCACATATGCTGCACTTTTACCCTGGATTAAAGGATTCCATTTTTATGTTGCCTTTTGGATCCTAGAAGTATTGGTTAATCGCTAAAGGGGTTATTCAGAGAGAGCCGATCTTGCTCCAAAATGTCACCGAACAGGGAATTTTCCCGTACGGTGCCATTTCGTGGCCTTTCGGCTATTCAGAGAGCAGGCAGTTCTCCAAATTTTGGCCAGCAAGTACTGTGCCTGTTTGAAGGCAGTGAAATTCCCCATAGAGAAGCAATGGTTAATCTATTAGAGAAGGGCTACTAAAATGGTGTACGGCTTGAAGGAGAAAAGTTACCAGGAAAGGCTTAATGATCTTAACATGTACAGCTTGGAAAAAAGACGAGACAGAGGAGATATGATAGAAACATTTAAATACGTAAAGGGAATCCACAAGGTAGAGGAAGGGAGTATATTTAAAAGGAAACAAAGTAGCAAAACAAGAGGACTATCAGGGTTATCCAAAGAGATCCGAATTGCTTGAGAAAGGTAACCGAATGCTGAAAATCAGCGTTCGGTTACCTTTCCTGGCCATTCGGCTATCCAGAGAGCAGGCAATTCGCCAAATCCTGGCGAATTGCCTGAACATACGGTGCCTGTTCGGTGCCTGTTCAAGGGCAGTGAAAACCCCATGAAAAAGCACTGCTTCGGCTATTCAGAGAACACAAACCAGCAGTGAAAGGTTCCCGAAATGCCCTTGCCATTCGGTGGTTTAATTCGGCAAATTTATTCAGGAGAATCCCATAGGCTTCAATGATAAAAATATTCCCGTTTTAATGCAATATCTAATAAACCGTTCATTATAAAATTCTGCAGTAAAGAGTCTCTTTATTTATAGATTTTTTAGGATATTTTAAGCATTTTTCTTAATTTTTTTTTTTTTTTTAAAGTCCGATTTTTATTTTTTTTCAACTTTACTTCTTTTTTTCTGTAACAGCCCTTTTTATTATCTTTCCCTGGACCTCATATGTAAATTTCAGACATTTTCGCTTAGTAGTTTCTTTGCAAACAGCGTTTCATTTTCACACATTCACACAAACTATTTTGCTAATTTATTCACTGCCTCGTCTGCGGTCTCAGCTGCTTCGGCTGTGGGTGATCGGCTCCTGCTCGGGTTTTTTCCGCGGTCTTCGGCAGGTTAATCCAGATGTTTTTGAGGGTTTTCGGCGTGCATTCGCTTTTGCGGTGAGTTTTCGTCGGGTTTGCAGCAGCTTTTCCCTGCAATTCGGGACCCTGTGGTGCTTGCTGAATACACCGCAGGGTCACCGAAATGGGATCGGCAAAAGGAACCGAATTGAAGAGAACGAAAAGTCACCGAACGTGCGGTGACTTTTCGAATCTCTTTGAATAACCCTGATAGTCTTAGATTAGAGGGGCAAAGGTTTAAAAGTAACATCAGGAAGCATTATTTTACTGAGAGGGTGGTGGATACATGGAACAGCCTTCCAGTTGACGTGGTAGAGGCCAAAACAGTGATTGAATTTAAGCAGGCATGGGATAGGCATAAGGCTATCCTAAACAAAAGATAAATCCAGGTAAAGTATCCATGTAATTGGGCAGACTAGATGGGCCGAAAGGTTCTTATCTGCTGACATTTTTCTATGTTTCTATTCAGAGAACACTGAACAGCAGAGAAATGTCAGAGAAATGCCCTGCTGTTCGGCGGTTTCATTCGGCAGGTTTAATCTTGCAAATCCCATAGCTTCAATGTTAAAAAATATTCCTGTTTTTATCCAATATCTAATAAACCATTTATTATTTTAATCTGCAGTAATCTTCTTTATTGATTTTTTCACCAATTTGTTTTTCCGTTTTTATATAAAAGCGTTTTTTCTTTTTTCTGTAACAGACCTTTTTATCATCATTCCTAGGACCTTATATGTAAATTCCAGGCATTTTCGTTCAGTAGTTGTTTTGCAAACAGCGTTTCAATTCTGACACTTTCAATCGTCTGTTTTTATATTTTTTTTTACCCGTCCGGCGGCATACTCCTGCGGCTGCTCAGCGCTTTGCTCATCGTCTGCGTTTGGCGGCTGTCGGGCGTGTTTACGGCAGATGTTCAGGGGGTTGGCGGCAGTGGGCGATGAGTTTGTGGCGGTGGTCGGCGGGTTTGCGGCTGCCGATACTCTGCACTTTGGGGACCCTGCGGTGAATGCTGAATTCACTGCAGGGTAGGGAAATTTGATTCCCCGAAGTGCGGGGAACAAGAGAGCACCGGAAGGTCGGCGAGATTTCGGTGCTCTCTAAATAACCCCCTAAGAGTTGATTTTATAATTCTATGCATACATTACATTGAGAACCGTACGATCCACTGAAAGCCATAATCAGGTGGCATATTATCCAGTGCATCAGATCATCGTTACGTGCATCATACTGTCCCAATAGGAGCATACAGCTTTTTATAGTTTTTTTTATATTGCTGGAGGATAATGGGATACTACAAACCAAGAAACGAGGCAGAATATATATTTTATTACAGTGTCTCAACAAGGGAGTTGGTTAAAAAGAAGTCGAACGACGAAAAAAGAATTGAAGATTTTTCTCTAATTGGCATTAAAGCTTTTTTCTTCAGCGTGACCCAGGGGACGCAGTTACAATATACTAATTATAATAGGCTTGGGCCCAGGGCTCCATGCAATGTGGCTTTATTGGAGGATTTTGTGGTGCATATTTAGATTGCCGTCCAGGAAGACTTAATTCAGTGGGAGTTTGCGGAGATTAGAATATGGGGTTTGTTTAGTGCCTGAGTTTGCTGATCCTTATTTTCTTTTTTTTTTTTTCTTGCGGCCAGCGTCATGCTGTTTGTAAGAGGCTGGTTGTGCAATTCATTTGCATTTTTAATCAAACCGTGCTTTGAATTTTGAAATAATTAAAAAGAGCTTGTCTGCACCCTTCGTGCCACAGGAAATTGTGACTCATGGGGAGGATTTGCAGCTGTCAGGCAGATATCTGGCTCTATGATGGGATCTGCAGGGGCAATGGTGTAGCTTGTGGGTGGATTTTAGGGTACAAAAACTGATGAAATAACCTTTTTTTTAAATGCAGTTAACCTCTTGCTCTCCAGCTAACACATTATTCTCAGACAGCTTTACGATAGGTCAGCTTAATTGCTTGCTGGATTTTGTGTTGTTTTTTGAGGGGAGCACAACATTTTTTCATGGATTAACTATCCCAAATGGCTTTTATTATGGACCATTAAAACTTCCACCAGCACCTTGAGGTATAGATGCAGAGTGCAAGGCATTGGTATGTGGGGTAGCTGTTCTACAGCAGACTTTAGCTGCAAAAAACTTATAGATGTTATTTGCATTTTTTACTATTTTACACGGAATTCCTTTCTTTTATTCTTCTATTTGCGGCACTGTATGTAGAACACTAGTCTCTGATTTGCCTGAATGTGTAAATGGTTTTCTCAATGACTTGTATTCTCTCCTGTATAGACAGTGGGAATGGCTGAATGGGATTAGTATGGCTCCTGACAAAAAAGGTTACAGCAGCCGGTCTCTAGGCCTTCCACGCTAACTGGCACCCCTGCTGTACTGCCACCACAGGGCGCCACATGTCACATAGGTACAACATTGTTTTGTGCAAGGAAAAAAAATTCCTGAGTGTGATTGATGCAATGCTACTTCATGGAGCGTTTTCCACATAGAGCAGATGCTAGTTTGGCAGGTTACGGGCAGTATTGAGACTTTTTATTTGGCTCACTATTTATGACTATCCTCTTCCTTGTATCCCTGCACACAGTCTATGCATGAAGCAATTTGTCACAATCACCACAGTTATTGACTGGTATCACAGGAGGAAGTCAATCCTCCACTGGCCATGGAGCCTAGATGCTTTATCTGTGTTATTCTATATTTATTAATGTAACAGCTGCTCAGAACTGAACTACATATACTGTACATATACAGGATGAAACCTGCGGGGGGGGGACGTTTACTCTTCAGTCACCTCATGAAAACTGAACATTTAAGTTCTTAAACTGAAGGTTGCCTTTGTTTCTGTTACAGTTACCATAATGTTATTTTGCCATATAAGGTGTTTATTAGAGCAAGAACAAGGTTTGTGAGGAGCCTTAGAACAGGCAATAACACAAGGTTTGTGAGGTAAATGAGACTGGACAACAGCACAAGTGACCCACTCTATGGAGGGTCCTCGCTCACGTCACACAAAGTTTTAGTTTGATGGTGCCATTACATAGAAGACTAAACAATATGCAAATAAGTCTGTTATCACCAAGAAAGCGTGACCAGTACCGTAATGCCAACAAAGTATTCTCTGCACGGGAGATACAACAGCCCCGGACAATCGTTTCGGCCTGGTGTAAACTTACCAGAGCAATTCAAGTTTGGCAAGTTTACAACACTCCTGGCTAAAATTACACCTGACTTGGAATCCATCCCGATAATTATATATCCTTTAAAGTTCAGACCTTTTCTCTCTTACAATACCATGCATGTGGACATAAGATCTGGCTCCCCTTTCACACTTGTCGTGAATACAAGTGTTCTGGCTTATGCCTAAACCATAGTTATTTATGGTACAAGCCAAGACAAAGCACATGAGTAATGGAGAGTAAGCAGTGGCTTGGAGAACATCCACAGGTTGTCTTATGGTAAGGCCTCATTTTACCTTACTTATCATATTAGACTGGCAATCTATACCATGTGCATACGAGTCTAATCTCACCCAGTGCTTAATGTAAGTATTAACTTCATTTGCAGTCCATAACCATTGGGACAATATATATCAGAAAGTAAGTGGGGAGGGGTGTGGCGCTTCCCAGTGCGAAATAGAATGGTGTAGTATTAATCTAATAATACTTAGCTTCAGCCGGTTATAGACCTTGACACAGGTATAGCACCTCAAAATAGAGTAAAAAGAGAAAAGATATGGCGTAATAACATTTTTAACACAGTATTTTAACACATGGGATAAACAGCCACTCACACTTTACAGAGCCTGTCCTGGCTCTGGTATAAATCGCCCATGGGTGGATTTCATATAGGCTTACGCCATATCTTTTCTCTTTTTCCTCTATTTTAAGGTGCTATACCAGTGTCAAGGTCTATAACTGGCTGAAGCTAAGTATTATTAGATTAATATTACACCATTCTATTTCGCACTGGGAAGCCTCACACCCCTCCCCCTTTTTATCTAATATATCTCTTTATATTTTGGTGTCGAATTAGGGACTACACATGTGGGTGTTTAGGCGATCGTGCATTTTGGGGTATCTCTGACCACGTACACAGTTTGCGCCTTATCCCTATCGTTAGTCCTTCTTGATATATCAGAATGTAATACTATTCTGGATCAAGGGTTTCATAGCAGGTTCTTTCTGTCAGAAACCTGGCATCTCATCACCCAAATGTAGAGTACTTGAGACATATGGCAAAACAATGCTCACTTTATAGAACAGGTCTTTATAGTCGAGCATCGGCTTACAGGTCTGATGTCTATAGGAGTAAAACCTCCCATTTAATAAATTATAGATCCAGCAAAGCAGGTCTGTGTTTCCTCTCCTGATTCAGCCCTTGTATAATGCAAGCCTTCGCAGTGCTCTGCGCACACTCGCCCCGCATTCAACGTGTTATATTTAGCAGTATTTTTCTCCTTCATCTCCCAACATAAATATTTTATCATGTGTTAAAAATTCTGCGTTGCCTAAGTCCGTTTGTAGCGAGTCTGTAATCTCCTGAGCTGTATCGAGGGATGGATTTAGGCTGCTGGAGAAAGAGACTTGATTTGCTCGAACATTAGTATTTTTCCACCAAGTGCCTATCAAGAGGAAAATTGCTTGACAGCAAAATAGGGTGAACCACTGAAGGATACACAGGTGTTCTCTTATTAGCAGATCCCTTTTCTTTAGAAACTCTTTAAAAACAGTTTGAGAATCTGCTTCAAGAAGCGAGGATTAAAGCAAAGCTCCTGCCAAACTCTTGGTTTATACAGTCCTTAACGCCAGATGCAGAAACGTTTGTATTATAGTTTATACAGAAAAGGCGCACATTGCAAAGAGCAAATATTCATACTTTTCCGCAATGCTCATGCATTCCGAAAACAAACTAGCCAATTTCACATACCATTCTTTGAAGTCCCAGAAACACCCTCCTTCCATCCTATTAGCAGATTGTTGAAACTGACTGATCTTTTAAATCTGATTATAGGCAGCATTTCAAATGACAATTTTCGGTATCAATAATCCTCATTACCATCCTTTTCTATTCCGATCCCTCCATTTTTGGTTGATTGTCCGTCATAATGCACAGGGTCTTGTGCCCATCTGATAAGTGAATTATAATTTTCAGATCAACAAAGAGAAGTTAATCTTCCATTGATTAATTAACTAAATCTTCTAATTATGATGACTCTTAGAATTCTTACAAAAACAACAGCATGTGCTGCAGGGACGCACTCCTTCATCATTCAAATAAATTGAATAAATTAATGGGTGAATAAATTACGAACTCTTTGTGTCCGCTTCCAGTGAAATTTCACTTACAATTTCAACCATCAGTTCTTACATCAGCGTCCCAAATTCCAACGTCACTCCTCCAAATAATCTCAAAAGCACAGAACAATAAAAAATATATAATGTAGTATGTGAGAGGCCACTTCTGAGAGTTACAAATATAAGGGTTATACACTCACATGAGTTAAAGCCTGAGCGTTGCCACCTCTATTTTTCCAGCTTTTAGTCAGTAAGGCTGACCCTTTCTTTATACAGCGATGTGGTGCCTTTATTCTAATTCCTGTAAGGGGCTGCCGCGGAGGTGATGTTTGGCATTGTTCTATAACTCAAACAGAGCACTTTTTATGGTGCGGTACATGGCAATGCTTATTATATAAAAATATAATACCATTCTTACAATATTAAGAGCCTTTGTCCTGGCGTTTGGGATAAAATCATGCGGGCTTTAGGAACAGCCCCCAACCGTCTCTCCAATCCTTTGGTGCCGTATGCAGGATACTGGAATCTCCATGATATAAAATAATATTATATTTATTATATCTTAATAAAAAAACAATATAAAATAATGGTGTGTTAAAATGATAAAAATGTAAGAAATAATAACTGAGACGCGTTTCGCCAGTGCACTCTGGCTTCATCAGGCAGTAAAAATCTGCAAATTCCTCATCTCCTTTTAAGTTGTGCTGCGTTTCTTTAATTTCCGGTAATCAGGCTTCTGATGTGTGGTTAACTGGAGTCCGAGTTTCTGTTTTCACTTCCTGTCTCGCTTTCAATAGCATGTCGCTCGATCCTAGAATTCTTAAATTACCGCAATTTACTATTTTATGATGGCCAGCAATCGTATATATTTTCTAGTATCTTCTACGAGGACCAGTATCATTGTCCCACATCCTGGCAGAGGCTTTCGTCTGCTTTCTGTCATGGGATTAAAGAGTTTTACATAAAAAAAGCTGTTTCTGTCATGTAGTTTTCAGGTCAGTGCCTTAAATAGAATTTTGCTAAAAGCATGCGTTGATACAAGTTGTCAACCATGTTTATTTATTTAAATGTAGAATTCTGCGTTGGTGAAGCCTTTGCTTGATGCTTCTGTATAAGAGCCACCACTCTGTTGACCCACAGCACCTCAACAGGTACCAAGAGACAGACAGTTTACATTCTGATTTTATTTAAAGTCCCATTCAAACCGTCTTCTTAGAAAATGGTTGTTTAAACCAACCTTTCAATTAGGATTTCTTCCTTTGGAAGTGAAAAACAAAGGCTGTTTCAAGCATCTTTTGACATTTTTGTAGGAAAGAAAATAAGATTGCGTTAGATGTCCTTGGCAGCTGTAATAATAGGTGGTAACTAATGCAACCTCCTGAGAGATGAGCACAGGTGGAAAGCCGTATCAAGAAAAGATCTTCCTTACATCTAAGAAAAATATGAGAACTTTGTATTTCGCTGCTGCCACTCCGATCGAAAGCATCTTAGCTATATCTATTCCCTGTCCCAAGAAGATTCTACAATCATACAGTAGTGTCTGTTCTGATACTTAACTGCCATGTTGTCTTGATTTCCCATTCAACCTCTGATCCCAGTAGGCTAGGGATCAGCCACCTTGGTCTTCAAGATATTTTGGAAATACATTTCCCATGATAATCAGACAACCTAATGAGTGGCTGATCATCAAGAGAGATGTAGTTACAAAACATCTGGAGGGTCACTGTCTTTGACCCATTCTGTAGGGCATTGATTAAAATGACACTCTACTCATCCTGACCACTATTATTTTAAAGTGGGCAGGATGTGTAGCGTCCTCCTCCTTTCAGCCCCAATCTGCCGTTATCGTTGGATTTTGAATTTCTTGGCTGCCGTTCACCAGATCGGTCACTAGTGACGTCAGCATGTAGAGAGCGTGCCGACATCACCTTCTCTGAGACCAATCACTGTAGCAAGCAGTTTCAGAGAGCAAGCCTTTGGATCGGATCTACAAATTGCAGAGCTCTTGCTGTGTACTTGCAGAGCTCTTGCTATAGACTTGCCTTTGCTGGAGACTTGCAAAGCAAATTTGCTACAAATTGAAAAAGTGTCAACTAGAATTTGTGCTTCAAGTGTTCAGTAAGTTAACGATTTGACAGTGAAAAATTGTAGCAAGTTTGCAAGACTTACAATTCAAATGTGCCACGAGTTTGTGGCATTTTATCCTTGTTATCTGGGGTGTGGACTGTTTGTATGGGACAATCTCCTGACATGCAATACACAGTCTGGCCACTTGACCAGAGTGGTGCTGTTTAGCAGATCCACTGAAAGCAAGCCGGTATGCTTTCTGTGTAAAACAGAGGACAGAAACAGGTGAATCAGGGACAGCCTGAGGGAAAAGAAACAGGTTTAAGAAAGCAGGGAGAGTTCTAGGGGGAATTAGACAGTTTTAGGAGTGTAGGGAGAATGTTAGTAGTCAGACTTAAGCGTGCAGGGACAAGAGTGTGACAGGAAGAGATTTGATGGGAATGTTTAGCGTAACGACACGAAACGGGTTGACAGTGTAGGAGTGTAGGTTAGACTGTATATACTTAGATAGGATAAGAACAGGATTAGGGTCAGTGCAAGAATTATAGGAATAGGGACAGGTATATGGGTGCAGAGGCATGTTTGGAAATCCAGAGCAAACCTGCACTGAGTGCATGTATGGGTTTGGGGGGCAATTTAAGAGTGTGACACCAAGAGTAATGATGGGAATAGATTTGATGTGAAAGGTTTAAGGGTTCAGGGACAGGAACAGATTGAGGGGTGCAGATACAGGAGTAGGACTGGGTTTGAGGGGGGAAAGGTTGGGTTCAGTAACAGGTACCAGGTGACAGTGTATTGATGCAGGTACATATTTAAGATTGTAAGTACAGGACTGAAGTAGGAACAGATGAAACATAGAAAGAGGGATAGTTTTATGAGTGCAGGGACAGATGTAGGTGGAGGAAACAGTGACCAGTAACAGCAGCAGATGATAGGCATGACCTTGTGGGTGGAATCAATTGGTGGCAAGTAATGCCTTATTCTGGCAGGTAGCACATAACACAAGATTTTGAATCTTGGTTAATATTATTATTATTATTATTCTTTATTTATAAAGCGCCAGCATATTCCGCAGCGGTGTACAATAAGCACAGTATAGACAGGGTTACAATACATTGAACAACATTTGACAAACAGTACAGGAGGAGATGAGGGCCCTATTCCCGTAGGAACTCACAATCTGGGAGGGTTGGGGTTGGAAACAGGAGGAGAGGACTGTAAGGTGAGAGTGATTGATGGTTGCGTCAGTGAGTTGGGTGGTAGGCTTCCCTAAATAGGAATGTTTTCAGGGAGCGTTTGAAGGAAGAGAAGTTAGGGGAAAGTCTGACAGTACGAGGGAGAGCGTTCCAGAGAGTGGGGGCTGCGCGTGAGAAATCCTGCAGTCTATCATGGGAAGAGATGATGCGGGGAGAAGCTAGGCGCAGGTCACTGTTTGACCTTAGGGAGCGGGCTGGGGTGTATTTGGTGATTAGTGAGGACAGGTAGTGGGGAGCTGAGTTAGTGAGGGTTTTGTAGGTAAGGATAAGGATTTTGAACTTAATTCTGCAGTGGATGGGGAGCCAGTGAAGGGACTCGCAGAGGGGAGCGGCAGAGACAGAGCGGCGGGTGAGGTGAATTAGCCTGGCGGAGGCGTTCAGGATGGATTGTAGGGGGGAGAGGCGGGACAGAGGGAGGCCAGATAAGAGATTATTGCAATAGTCGAGTCGGGAGATTACCATGGCGTGTATGAGTTGTTTTGTGGTGACAGCGGTAAGAAATGGCCGAATTCTGGAAATATTACGCAGTTGGTATCGGCAGGAGGAGGAAAGAGACTTGATGTGGGGGATGAAGGAAAGAGCAGAGTCAAGTGTAACTCCAAGGCAGCGAACTTTGTTTGATGGGGAGATGGTGATACACTCCACCGTGATAGAGAAGTCAGGAGGTGGGGAGGCATTGGAGGGAGGAATAAGTAGGAGCTCAGTCTTTGACATGTTGATCTTTAGGTGGTGGGAGGCCATCCAGGAGGAGATGCCAGATAAAACAGTCCACTGACTTTTGAAAGGACAGGGGGAGAGAGATCAGGGGTAGAGAGGTAGATCTGAGTGTCATCAGCGTAGAGGTGGTAATTAAAGCCAAAGCTGTTGATGATTTTGCCCAGGGAGGAGGTGTAGATGGAAAAGAGCAGAGGACCAAGGACAGAGCCTTGAGGTACACCAACAGATAGAGGCAATGAGGAGGAGGAGTTACCAGCAAAGGACACACAGAAGGACCTGTTGGATAAATAGGAGTCAACCCAAGCAAGTGCAGTGTCACCGAGACCCAGAGAGTTGAGGGTCTGTAGAAGGAGGGGGTGGTCAACAGTGTCAAAAGCAGCCGAGAGGTCAAGCAGGATGAGAATAGAATAGTGGCCGTGTTTTTTTGCAGTTAGGAGGTCGTTGGTGACTTTGGTGAGGGGAGTTTCAGTTGAGTGTAGGGGACGGAAGCCAGATTGCAGGGGGTCAAGTAGGGAATTGGAGGACAGGAAGAGGGAGAGGCGGTTGAAGACTAGTTTTTCTAAGAGCTTTGATGTGAAGGGAAGCAGGGATACAGGGCGGTAATTGGATGGAGAGTTGGGATCTAGGGATGGTTTCTTTAGTAAAGGGGTAACTAGCGCGTGTTTGAAGGCGGATGGAAAGGAGCCAGTGGAGAGAGATAGGTTGAAGATGTGTGTGAGAGCAGGGGTGAGGGAGGAGGAGAGGGGAGGAATTAGATGTGAGGGAATGGGGTCGAGCGGGCACGTGGTGAGATGTGAGGAGGACAATAAGGAATTGACTTCCTCCTCAGTGGCTGGGAGGAAGCGGCAGAGGGTGGCAGAGGGGACCTGTGGGAGTGGAGGTGGCAGATAACTATCTTGTGTTGGGATGTTGCTTCTGATAGTTAAAGTTTTACTGAGGAAGTAGTCTGCCAGGTCTTGAGCGCTGAAGGCAGCTGTGGGGGGAGGTGCAGGTGGGTATAGGAGGGTGTTGAAGGTGGACCAGAGCCGTTTAGGGTTGGAGGACAGCGTAGATATAAGAGATGAGAAGAAGGATTGTTTGGCCAAGTGGAGGGCAGAGGTGTATGACCGGAGAATAAACTTGAAGTGAACAAAATCAGCTTCAGAGCGGCATTTCCTCCAGGCACGCTCTGCAGTGCGGGAGCATCTTTGCAGGTAGCGAGTCTGGAGGGTGTGCCAGGGCTGAAGCTGGCGGCTTGGGGCCTTACAGAGTCGAAGAGGAGCAAGAGTGTCTAGAGCAGAGATAAGCGTAGTGTTGTAGTGATTAGTGGCAGCATCAGGGCAGGTGAAGGATGAGGTATGAGGGAGGTGGTGAAGTAGGTTGGAGAATTGATGGGGGTCCACAGCATGTAGATTTCTGCGAGTGTGTGTGCGGGGTGGGGGAGCAGGGTGTTTAGGAAGTCCAGATAGGTTGAAAGAGAGAAGGTGGTGGTCAGAGATGGGGAAAGGGCGACAGTTGAACTCAGAAATGGAGCAGAGGTTGGAAAAGACAAGGTCAATAACATGACCATCGCGGTGGGTAGGGAGGAGGGAGGATTGTGTGAGTCCAAGGGAGGACGTGAGTGAAAGAAGTTTGGAGGCAGCAGGGGCGGAAGGATCGTCAATGGGAATGTTGAAGTCCCCGAGAATTAAGCATGGAAGATTAGAAGACAGGAAGTGAGAAAGCCAGGTAGCAAAGTGGTCAAAGAACTGGGAGGTTGGTCCCGGTGGGCGGTAGATGACTGCCACCCTGAGAGCCAGAGGAGAGAACAGGCGGATGCAGTGTGTCTCGAAGGAGGAGAAGGAGAGGGATGGGGTGGAGGGAGATGCTGGTAGGTACAGGTGGGAGAGAGCAGGAGTCCGACCCCGCCACCATTTCTCTCACCCGGTCTGGGGTATGGCTCAAGTGTAGACCGCCATGTGAGAGAGCAGCAACGGAGGCCGTGTCAGAGGGAGTTAGCCAGGTTTCAGTTAAAGCTAGGAGGTTGAAGGAGTTTGAAAGGAAGAGGTCATGGATTGCTGTGAGTTTGTTGCACACAGAGCGAGCGTTCCAGAGGGCGCAGGAGAAAGAGGACAGGCGCTGAGGGATTATGGGAATGAGGTTGCTGGGCTTGCAGGGATGCCACTGAACTCCAGGAATCAACTCTGAACGTCCACTTAGGGATGCCACTGAACTCCAGGAATCAACTCTGAACATCTTAGTATTTGTCTTGTAATGAGAACATACTCCTGGTATAGTATGCTCCAGCGGCTCCAACTGCTTTTTTCAGACACTTTTACTTTTGAAAAATATACAAATCATTGTTCTGCCCAAATTAGATTTTCCTTAAAAATTTAAATAAAGAAACACCTACGAATGTTATCAAGTGTGGGAAGCCAATTTATTAATGTTGTCTAAGTGCCTGGGAATATCCTTTAAAACAGTATTCATCTCTTTGCTCAAAAACTGCATGCGTTATTTGTTATTATGTTTGTCCCCCTTTTGTATAATTTATTTGTGATCATACAGTATGTAATCCAATGAGCGATGGACAACATGGGACTTTTGAAAGAGCAGAGACGTCCTCTAAAAGTCACAATTGAGGCAGCTGGTTTTCAAACACTTTTAGCTGGGCGTTTCATAACATGTTCCCTTTCTGATTAATTAAGAGGACAGGCGCTGAGGGATTATGGGAATGAGGTTGCTGGGCTTGCAGGGAGGTGATTTATGTGCGATGGAGATAGGATGAGAGGGAAGTATTGGATGTGTTGTGGGGCCAGGGTTAGGGGATATGTCACCTGAATAGAGTAACAGCAGGAGGGTGAGAAAGAGAAGGTGGGAATGGGATTTGTGGGAGTGATTGGCAGCACAAGAGTTAGAGGGAGACCATGTTCTGAGGAAACAGAGGAGCTCATGTGAGGCCATCATGTGGGACAAGAGGAGGGAGGGGGAGATGCAGATAGTGTAGGAGTCGGTGGTAGAGGGGCAGGAGTTCCATTTAAGGAGAAAGGTAGAAGTAAAGAGTAGAAGCGTGAGAGAAAGCATGATATAGACGTGTGTTTACCCGGAAAAAAGTGGGCCTTGCAGTTCCTTCCTCCAGTCCCGCAACTCCAGGAATCAACTCTGAACGTCCACTTAGGGATGCCACTGAACTCCTGGAATCAACTCTGAACGTCCACTTAGGGATGCCACTGAACTCCAGGAATCAACTCTGAACGTCCACTTAGGGATGCCACTGAACTCCAGGAATCAACTCTGAACGTCCATTAGGGATGCCACTGAACTCCAGGAATCAACTCTGAACGTCCACTTAGGGATGCCACTGAACTCCAGGAATCAACTCTGAACGTCCACTTAGGGATGCCACTGAACTCCAGGAATCAACTCTGAACGTCCACTTAGGGATGCCACTGAACTCCAGGAATCAACTCTGAACGTCTTAGTATTTGTCTTGTAATGAGAACATACTCCTGGTATAGTATGCTCCAGCTGCTCCAACTGCTTTTTTCAGACACTTTTACTTTTGAAACCTATACAAATCATTGTTCTGCCCAAATTAGATTTTCCTTAAAAATTTAAATAAAGAAACACCTACGAATGTTATCAAGTGTGGGAAGCCAATTTATTAATGTTGTCTAAGTGCCTGGGAATATCCTTTAAAACAGTATTCATCTCTTTGCTCAAAAACTGCATGCGTTATTTGTTATTATGTTTGTCCCCCTTTTGTATAATTTATTTGTGATCATACAGTATGTAATCCAATGAGCGATGGACAACATGGGACTTTTGAAAGAGCAGAGACGTCCTCTAAAAGTCACAATTGAGGCAGCTGGTTTTCAAACACTTTTAGCTGGGCGTTTCATAACATGTTCCCTTTCTGATTAATTTGCCTCTTAGTGAAACCAGAAAACCGTTTCATGTGATTGTGTATTGTTCACTCGCCCCTGCTTGTTAAGAATCCCGTGTAGCAAGCTGGATACAAACCCACTCAAATATTTAACTTTCTATGATTCAGACCTTTAACCTATACCTGCTGCAAATTTTGTTATTTAATTAAAACATGCAAATCGGGATTTGAATTGTATTATATTTATTTATTGATGTGTTTGGTTTTATATTCAGTTTTTTACATGTAGTTTTGTTTAGGAATTTTTTCCAGGGTTTTCTTATTATCCCACTAATGTCATGTGTGTTTCTGAAGCCCATTTATAGCTAAAACATTTATATTCTCCATCTCGGTTTTGGTAAATGTTCCGATCGGTCACCTTTAGGGGGTTATTGAAAGAGCACCGATATTTTGGTGCGCTTTCATTTGGCAAATGGATCTGCTAAATGCTGCTGATAATCCTGCCGAACGCATTTGATAAACTGCCGAACGCATCCGATAAAATGCCGAACGCTGCCAGAAAAACTCTGAACACAGCCGACGATCCATCGAAAAGACTTGCGAAAGCCTCCGATCAGCTGCTGAAAAAAGCCAACCAGCCGCTGAACAGGGGTATAAAAAACAAAAAAAATTAAAAGGCGTTTAAAACAAAACAAATGCATGAAAATGTATGGAAATACTTTATAAGGTCCTA
Source organism: Leptobrachium leishanense (assembly GCA_009667805.1). NCBI lineage: Eukaryota > Metazoa > Chordata > Amphibia > Anura > Megophryidae > Leptobrachium > Leptobrachium leishanense. The sequence goes on along the minus strand of CM019065.1, from coordinate 286,443,234 downwards.
TGAATAATAATAAAAAGGTAACAAGGAAAAAAGGTGTCATCTGAGCTCGTTTCTATGTGTTCCATGTACAACAAAACTGAGGTTTTTGTTTGTTTCAATGGCCATTGCAATGTAAGCTCACTCGCCACTTCACGGCACCTCTTTACAGAGTGAGTACCTAACATGTACCAAAAGGCCGCTCTACTGAGCAGCTCAAAGCCCCTCCTGCTGCTTTTCAGCCAAGGAGAGGCAAAGATATGGTGGGTTTCATTTATACACACACCAAACACTTCCGATTTGGGATTAAAAACAAAAACATGGAAAGAGGAACAGCTGCAGAACGACAGACTGGTGTTACAAGCATGATATACATAAATACAGAAAAAATGGCATCGCGCCCATACTCACCGGAGCGGCAGCAACTGCCAGGAGTAACAGCCCAGTTAATGTATAAAACATAGCAAGGAAAAAAGGTGTCATCTGCGGTCGTTTCTATGTGTTCCATGTACAACAAAACTGAGGTTTTTGTTTGTTTCAATGGCCATTGCAACGTAAGCTCACTTGCCACTTCACGGCACCTCTTTACAGAGTGAGTACCTAACATGTACCAAAAGGCCGCTCTACTGAGCAGCTCCAAGCCCCTCCTGCTGCTTTTCAGCCAAGGAGAGGCAAAGATATGGTGGGTTTTATTTATGGTGCGTGTATAAATAAAACCCACCATATCTTTGCCTCTTTGGCTGAAAAGCAGCAGGAGAGGCTTGGAGCTGCTCAGTAGAGCGGCCTTTTGGTACATGTTAGGTACTCACTCTGTAAAGAGGTGCCGTGAAGTGGCGAGTGAGCTTACGTTGCAATGGCCATTGAAACAAACAAAAACCTCAGTTTTGTTGTACATGGAACACATAGAAACGAGCGCAGATGACACCTTTTTTCCTTGTTATGTTTTATACATTAACTGGGCTGTTACTCCTGGCAGTTGCTGCCGCTCCGGTGAGTATGGGCGCGACGCCATTTTTTCTGTATTAATAATAAAAAGGTGTTACAGAATAAAAAAAATAAAAAAAATAGGAATTGAAAATTTCACCGAAAAATCCAAGAAAGTGCCTAAAAAAATACAAAAATTCTTTTTGCTGCAAGTAAAAAGAATAAACTGTTGCAAATAATTTAATTAAAATGGGGGAATTTGTTTTACCTTAACCTATGGGATTCACCTGTTTAACCCCTTTACTGCTGAGCCATTTCACGTCCGGGCGCTGAGCTCATTTTTACCACTTTTGCTCATCGTGTTTAAACGCAATTTGAAGCCACGTTTTATTTTATGACCCAGACATATCATATATCGTTCTTTCTGGCAGACTTGGCAGATTCATAATATATCATTATTATATGTATACGTAATTTCCTGCCTGTATATTATAACAAAAAATGCAATAAAATTTTAATTTTTAATCATCTACAGCGTGTAAAGTGTTTTTTTTTTAACATTTTATCATCCGAGTCTTTGCATTTATATTTTCTATGGGGTGCGCTGGTTAAAAAAATAAAAAATGGAGACTCGTTACATTTTTTTTCTTCAAATGACACCATGCATGACCCTCTACCTGCCACCAATCTGGAGATATGGGGGTTCAAAGGAACCCCCTATCTCTACCATGGGATTTCCTTGGGAAATCACTGGGCAGCTAGGGGTTCCCCGGCTAACTAATGTCATCAACCTTTCTAGATTGTGAGTTCCTATGGGAATAGGGCCCTCATCTCCTCCTGTACTGGTTTGTCAAATGTTGTTCAATGTATTGAAACCGTATCTATACTGTGCCCCTTGTACAGCACTGCGGAATATACTGGCGCTTTATAAATAAAGATTAATAATAAAATAATATGCGAAAAACTATTTGCCATTGCCTCTCAATGTAAGAGAGATGTCACCACTCAGATTGCTATATATATATTGCAAACTTGCCCTGAACTGTTACCCCCTTTTTTTAACACAAGTGGGACTCAGTCATGGATACTACCATTCCTGATACTCAATGGAATTGACCCATCATGGCACTGCACATGCGCGCTTACAGGCCAAGTCGTACAAGGTGTTGACGTTCTGGTATTCCATTCCCATGCTCCTTTTTTGCATTGGCCTCCGTATCACCCCAAATTGTTGGAGATGCAAGGACCGCACTGTTCCTATCCTACAAGCGTTGTGCTTTTGCCGACGCATTTCTCCTTTCTGGAGACAGGTCCAGGTGACACTAACAGAATTTAACAGGCCGTTAAAAAACAGTGCCGTTACCTATGCTAATGATGTCACCATTGTAAATCCGCTACAAGCATCACATAGAGGGAGTGGCTTACTAAAATGGAAGATCTGCGAATGCTGGAACATCTGGTATCTCAGACAGAGGATAGACTGGAAGGTCACCTCTAAAGATGGTATCACTGGGGTGCCTTTTCATCCTCAACTTCTTGCCCTGACCGTCTGGTTGGTCTCAGGTTTGTGCGGGATCGCCGTTGCCCCTGGCCCAGCAGTGTGGGCTCCTGCTCTACACTTTATCTCCTCTATTTGCCCTCCCTCCCTTCCCCTCCCCTCCATTCCACCTTCCCCACTTTAATTTCTTCCTCTCTCCTGCCTCGTTTACATACTGTATCTAATGGATCTACCTCCTTTCTGTACCTTCCCTCCACTCTCTGATGGTCTGTGTGTTTTGTATCCTGACCTGCCCGTCCCTCTCTTTCACCTTCTTCCTTGACCTTTGCTTACCCATGATAGCACTGGCTACAGAGACACTATTCTGCTTTTTATATAACTCCGTCGGTGCTACATATCTGGAGTTTTGTCCCCATTCGCATTTTCCACCATTCTGAGTTTCTCGTATACTCTGCTGCCTATTTAAATTCTTTCGTGTCTGTTTTTCTATGCTTGCTCATCATATCTGTGACACTCGTTTGCTATTTACCTTGTAAGTTTTATTGTAACTTCATTTACCATCGGTGCCTTAACTTTCATTTCGCTCAATTATTTATCTATTGGATGTACTTTTGTACTTTTCAGTTTTTGACTAGTAAAGAAAGAATAAATAACCTAATGCTATTTTGTTGAAGTTATATTTCTTACCAGGACAAGTAGATTGTCATGAGGGACAAGTAGATCGGGTTACCACTTTAGTCCAATGGACAAGTAGATTTTTTTTAAATTTCCACACCGCTGTATCTGAAGGCTGCAAAAATATAGTGATATAATAACACTTTCAAATACAACTTTGATGTTCAAAAACTGAGCTACTGCCAAGCAAATCAGGACGAGTTACCTCATGCATAAACAAAAGGATGACACATGTAGGCTACTGCATACAATTCATAGTATAGCAATATGTTACAAATAAATAGGCGAAATATGATTCACAGAAACCAACAAAAGCACACACCAGGTACAAACAGACAATCATGCACACACAAGTTACCACATACACACACCCAGTGCCACCACACATTTTCAGACATATCAAACAACAACACACACGCATATGCACACATACACTTGCACATGCATCAGATACCAAAACATAGACAGACACCAGGTTCCAATGCACATACGCTCACTCATCATTATATTCATAAACCTGTTATGCACACTATAGAAGGGATGGGGTAAAGCTGGATTTGTGTTGAGCAGCCACCACTTGTTATAAAGACATGATTAACGTCTAACCCAGTTACTTTGTGTGTCTGATCTGCTCTGCTATACAGGGAGCTCCAGCAGCTCTGACAAATTTTGGAATAATGCCGAATTGTAATAATGGAACTGGAGATTCGCTGAGTTCTTATCCTGGAAACAAAGCTTATTTTAGAATTTCTTGTGACACAAACACAACCCCAAAAACACAAATCCTACTCACTTTGCCCATTGTGACAATGGATAATCCTATCTGCGTCTATTCTATTTCCATCCATGTTGATTTAGCCTATAAATTTGGCTGCCTTTCTTGGTCCTAAGACAGTTGCTCATTAACATTTATATTGCTTTCTATCTCTTGTTTCCTTTTTTATCATGGCACAGAAAAGCCATGCCGAGTCTTCTCAAAGGGCTGCTGCTAACGTGCAGGATGAAGCTCTTTCTGATGAACAAAGTTTAAGCTTTCCTTGGAGCAGGAGACTGGATGATCGTTTGTGTTTGATACACAGATTGGACTGGTCTATCTCTTTCACAAACATGTTTATGAACAGCGGTTCATCTGACAGATATTAGGCTTCTTATAAATTCTGCCGTCGCTGGTCGACTGGTTTGCTTTTACATAAGTGAAATTTCAGAAAAGCATAAGAGGGCATATGCCAATACTTAATACCAACCGAGTGCACCAAAGTCTACAAGTCACCAGCCAACGATATCCTCAAGCATGCTTGAGAAAGGTCGTCTAAGAGGACCAAATTGTTATATTTTTTAAAAAAAACAGTTTTTTGCATACCCTGTCTGATATGATCAGCCTTTCTTTACTACGTTTAAATAAGTGAAGGCCACTTTACAAGTTTTGGTTAAAACAGGGAGAATGTTCTTGATCCAATGCCATAATAACAAAGAAGAGAGAACCAACCACTCCTGAAAAAAAGTGGCTTTAATTATGGAGGATCCAATGTCAGTCAGTTTAGGATCCCCCCAAAATGTTAAGGGGACACTTATTAATTGTATTCTAATAAATATAGCGTGTGTAAAGTCTCAAAATCTCGGCTAGTCTTCTTCTCGAACTTGACTGTCCAACCAATCCATTGGCTCTCAATAGAAGTGCATTGACCCTCAGGTTAATATGACCATTCAATTTTCACTGAATGGAATTTACATTGAATGCACTCAATCAATGCCTAGAGTGTCTATGTAAAATACATTCAATGAAAATGATGAGAGGTTTGCAAAGCTAGAAACCAAGTGTAAACAGCGTGCAGCCTCTTCATGCAGTTTTATTTCATTTAATAAACTAGATATATTACGTTGTTTCAGTTTTCTGGCTGAGACATTTGTCAGGAAAATCTATCAATCTCTGTCTCCCTTTGCATTGAGTTTATTATTGGGTTGATGTGGAACTCAAACATAGTATTAGTTTCTTATTGACACCCTCTTGTGAAATACGTAGTTATTTATTCAGATTTGAAGCCAGACCATTTTAGTCATCATAGACTGAGAAAAACCACTAATCCATGAAATTTCAATGAAGCGAGAGTTGTGAGATCCCATGGGTATATCACTGTTCGAAAAAACAAGAATGTCGGGGGGTGTGTCTAGATGCCGAGAAGAGCAGTCGCCATTTCCATGAGCCGCCTGATTCCAGGTGTTTGGCCATCCCAACGTGCATTCTTGGCACCCTCTCCTCGACCTGTTGGCTGACAGCCTTGGGTCCCGCTGGCTCGGTTCGGTGGCAGCGACTGCGACCTGGTGGGCGGCTTTGGGTCTCCCCACTCTGCGGCCTAGTACTGGCGGAAGCCATCTTGCAGCCTGCACATCCTCAGAGCCTTTCTTAACTCTACGAGTCGGCCCCTGCCTTTATGGGGAAGAAATCTGTGAAGAGTGTGGAGGCTGGGGGCTCCGGCCTCATGGATATCCAGCAGTTGCTGGGTCTGGGCTGTGGAGGCGAGACACGGAGCCGAGGCACTGAGATACTTACCTGTTCTGAATCCTCGGATGCGACATCCCAGCCTGCGTCTTCAATCTCGGGTGAGGGCCGCGTACTGCTGCAGGAACCAGCGCCGCTGCTGACGGAGGCTGCCCTGCACACAGTTATGGATGAGTTCCGTGGTCTTTGGTGCCAAGATCTTCAGGAGGTTCGCTCTGCGGTGGTGACTCTCCAGTCCTGGATTGATGAAGTGGATGCTTGTACCTTGAAGGTGGAGGGGGCGCAGATGGCGGCGGATGCCCGGGTCAAAAATCTCTGGCAGCAGGTTGCCCACCTGAATTCTGCGGTGATGGCCCTTGAATCTAGGCATCGACGGAGAAATCTGTGACTCCGGGGGGTAGCTGAGAATATAGCCAATGAGGGGCTCCTTCAGTATGTGGGCTTGGTGACCCAACTCCTGCCGGCCTCCACAGATGTCTTGGGGTCACCGGTTATGTTGGTCATGCGTCTCCGGAAATTGGGGGCCTCCCGGGATGTCCTCATGATGCTCAGAGATGTGGATACTCATTCCCGGATCCTGCAAGCTGTTGGTCCTACTTTCTGGGTCACCTATGCCGCTGACTCTCTCACTATCTTCAGGGATCTGCCTTTTCTAATGCTGGCAGCCCATAGGCGCTATAAGGAGGTCACCACCTTGCTCCGTCTGCACGGTGTTCATTACCGCTGGGGATCTTTGGGCTCTCTCCTCGTATCCTCTGATGGTGAGACCCTCACGGCGACGACCGTAGATGAAGCGCGAGCTCTGGCGTCTCGTCTGGGGCTTGCGTCTGTTCTGCTGGCCTCTCACAGTTTTACTTTCCTAAGGCTTTACCCAAGTGACTCTTGTTGTTTTTCTAATAGCCATTGATTGTTGTTTATTTTATTTTCATTATGAGAATTCATTGTCTTTCTCGTCCGTTACCCCGCGGCCTCTTTGAGGACGATGCTTTATTTCCCCCCTTTTTTTTCTACTCTTCTCCGCTTTTGTTTTTCCCTGGTGCTCACCTTGCTGGTGATGGTGTACCCCCTGTCCACCTCCCCTCCCTTTTTTCTTTTTTGGTTATTTTCCGGGTGGTCCCGAGGTGTGCCACTATGGCTCTGCTTGTCGTACTTGGCCCTCGGACCTCGGCCTTGTGCCGTTGTCCCTCCATGGCCTCCTTCGGGAATGTGCCAGGAGTGTCACGGTTATGGCCTGCACCTTTCCCCCACCCTCCCCCCTTTTCCCCTCTGGTACACCATCATTTGAGCAATGATATGCCTAGCACCTCCTCCTATCTCCTATTATTATTATTTTTCTTCTTATACCCTTTGTTATTCTTGTTTATATTATTCCTTGAGGATCTTCCAGACGCCAGCCGAATTTATCAGTTTTTTTTTATATGTGATCTCCTCTGTTGATTTTCCATGCTTATTCTGATGATGATCATTATGGCCCTGCTATGCCATCTCTGTTGGTTAACCTGTGACCCTTTCTTTCAAAATAAAACTTGTGAAAACATAAATAAATAAAGAATGTCAGTGTGAACTGTGGTCTCCCAGGGGAGATGCACTCTCCTCAACATTATAAGTCTAGGAGCCAGATCACAACGCTAAGCACAGGGATCAAGCCATATATATAAGGCTTAAGTGCTGTGCTTAATTTTAACTCATCCTATTCCATCCGAAGCACAAGTTCAGCTTTTTAGATCCTACAGTTGTGTTCAAAATTATTCAACCTCCACTGAAATTGAGTGTTTTGGCCAGTTTGACATTGATTTTGATCATTCAGTCATCTTGCTTACAATTAAATCAAAGAGGCACGTGTAGGTCAGACACATTTAACATAACATTTATAATGAAATAACCACAAATGTCTTTTCTGTGCTCACATCATTATCAGTTTTATTCAACCCCCAAGTGACATTCAATCTTAGTACTTAGTACAACATCCTTTTACAGTTATAACAGCTTTTAAACGTGAAGCATAGCTTGACACAAGTGTCTTGCAGCGTTCTACGGGTGTCTTTGCCCATTCGTCATGGGCAAAAGCCTCCAGTTCAGTCACATTCTTAGGCTTGCGCACTGCAACTGCTTTCTTTAAGTCCCACCAGAGGTTCTCAATCGGATTTAAGTCAGGTGACTGCGATGGCCACTCCAAAATGTTCCAGCCTTTAATCTGCAATCAGGCTCTAGTGGACTTGGAGGTATGCTTGGGATCATTGTCCTGTTGAAAGGTCCAATGTCTCCCAAGCCTCAGGTTTGTGACGGACTGCATCACATTGTCATCCAATATCTCCTGGTACTGAAGAGAATTCATGGTACCTTGCACATGCTGAAGCTTCCCTGTACCTGCAGAAGCAAAACAGCCCCAAAGCATGATTGACCCCCCGCCATGCTTCACAGTAGGCAAGGTGTTCTTTTCTTCATAGGCCTTGTTCTTCCTCCTCCAAACATAGCGTTGATACATGGGCCCAAACAGTTCTAATTTTGTTTCATCAGTCCACAGAACACTATCCCAAAACTTCTGTGGTTTGTCCACATGACTTTTGGCATACTGCAGTCGACTCTTCTTATTCTTTGGAGACAGCAAGGGGGTGCGCCTGGGAGTTCTGGCATGGAGGCCTTCATTACGCAGTGTGCGCCGTATTGTCTGAGCTGAAACTTCAGTACCCACATCTGACAAATCTTTTCTCAGTTCCTCAGCAGTCACACGGGGACTTTTCTCCACTCTATGCTTCAGGTAGCGCACAGCAATCGAAGTCAGCATCTTCTTTCTGCCACGACCAGGTAGCGTTTCAACAGTGCCCTTTGCCTTGAATTTGCGAATGATGCTTCTTATGGTCTCTCTTGGTATGTTTAACATCTTTGCAATCTTCTTATAGCCATTGCCCTTCCTGTGAAGAGTAATCACCTCTTCTCTTGTCTTCCTGGACCATTGTCTTGACTTCACCATGTTTGTAACCACACCAGTAAATGTCTAGAAGGAGCTGAGTATCACAGTCATTTTAAAGCTGCCTAATTGGTGCTTATTATGCTTTATTGCTGCTCCGTGACATCCACAGGTGTTTTCAATACCTGATTGAAAACACTTGAATGAACATCTGTTCTTCAGAGTGGTAGTCTTTAAGGGGTTGAATAATTGTGTCAATGAAGAATTCACAAAAGAAACATTTACTACTGTATTACAAAACCAATTGATGTCATTTTAGTTGCATATGGTTCTTTAAAAAGTCCTTGTAGGATTTCATTCTGAATACAATTACAAATGTACACTAAATTCCCTAAAACCCTTTACAGCATTGGGGGTTGAATAATTTTGAACACAACTGTAAATATACTACAAAAATATACTATACTACAAAAATTGCACCCTTCAGTTGTGATCTATTCTAAATTATATTAAATAACATTTGTTGCAGCTAAAGGATTATTGTTTGTTTATATACACATACACACTGAGGAAATGTAATTGATCAGTTTTCGGGCTTCTCATAAAATGTCATTTTCCATGCTGGCACCATGACACATTTTAATCTACTCTTCCCATTTGAAGAGGGTTTCTTGGGCCACAAGGTTTTAGCTTGATTGATTTAATGTTAGCAGAAGCTGTAGTCAAAGAACACTTTGGGTTAAACCATGAACTGGGTAAATATAACACAGGGTAGGTTGGAAATAAAACAATTAAATGTTCTTTTTTATATTGAAAGGAAAATTTGAAGCTACATTGCTATTTTCTGTGACTGGTTCATTGCTTGCACTGGAAATGGTCCAGTAAAGACTTCAACAGCAGGAGAAAAAGCAGCAAATTGTCTAACACCACTAGAAAATAATAGATTTTGCGTTCATCTGGGGCTCAACAAAGGTAAAGATGGACACAGACTGAAAACAAGCAAAACAAAATAATAGTCTTCTTATTACAGGACAACACATAAATTTTTATGAAATATTGGTATTTGAAATATTACAGCCCTATGAGCAGAGAGATGGACTCTTGTACGTAAAATAATAGAAAGCTGATCATCAAACATCAAAGCTAATGAGGACTTTAACCTCTTTGCTGCTAAGGACGTGTCCAGATGTCCTAAATGCTTCTCACTTCCTCATAGGTCCTAAATCTTTTCACCCTGATAATCTTGCTTTAAATAGATCAGAAAGTGCTTGGGGGAACCATGGGAGTGCGCTGCTGTCATGGTCAACAACCGTCTAAATTTTTTTAAGAATTCACTTTAATTTGGGACTCCCCACACCTTTCACTCCCATTGGTGTAGGTGTAAGAAGCATGCCCTTTGCAGCAGACTGATTGCCTGCCCACCAGCTATCTAATCCAATGTGATCGACCATGCAATGGTGGTCTCTATGAGCTGGAAAAGCTCATGTTAGAGAAAGCTCATGAAGGAATGAAATAACGCATTGATCCTTATTATTTTGCAATATTCATGGTTTATTGTGGTTTTGCTTTGAAAACGATGCTGTCCATGTTCAAGGTAGCTGCTTCAAGCTTGGTAAAAGCGAATTACAATATTATTAATATTTGTGGAAAAGGGGGAAACAATTTGTAGTATACTGAAATTTATTTGGGTTAACCAATCAATGTTCTCGAACCCAGGACATACTTGAAAACGAGAGAAATCTCAATGTATCCTTCCTGGTAAAATCCTTTTATAAATAGATAAATAAAAAAATCTCATTGTGAGAGAATACTATGAGATGTAAATTTCCATCTAAATCAGGGTTGTTGTTCTATTCTTACTTTTGCTGTTGTTATCCCTAACTCCTTATTTCTTCGTAATATTAGAATTTGGAGAAGACACATCTTTTTATTATTATATACCGCATTGGCAGACATTTTTACCTATTTTAGATATAAATCACATGTCTTGAGTGTTTCTTTATCATACAAACCGTTGAAAGCCTATGTTAAGATGTTGGCTTTTGATTTGTTTTCTTCAATTTTTCTGTGAAACCAGAAGAGATTAACCTGATCCTCCATGTTTAGAGATTGATCTGATCCTTCAGAAAATCCTCCCAATGAACCATCATGCTGAGTTCTTGTATTAGGAGACAGTAGTGGCAGTAATAGGGTCAGAGACGCATAGATGTCATATGCTCTTAATCAGTAGCTTCCTGTGTGGTCCCCAGCTTAGCTCTTCATAATAGTTTCTCTCACTCAATGATTCGCTTCTGTGGTTCCATGGCAGAAGCTAGGACCTGGCCTCCATTCCTTCTAATGACTTTCTGCTTTCTATCAGAGTGACTGTCAGCGCTGGCTACTGATGCACAGCATTCAGCTATTACTGCCAACATATGCTTCTGCCTGCCACAATGCTGCTATAGCAGGGGACATTAAAACAGAATCAGATCGGTCTACTTGTGTAACTCCATATATAAAAGGACGTTTCTCCCTCTCTGTATATAATTTATACTAAAGTATTTTAAGAAAAATTATGTTATTGTATTCAAAATGCAAATAACTATCTACTGACCTTTTCATAAACAGGACTGAACAAAGGTATGGCTGTCTCCAGATTACAACTAGGTGTAATGTTTACCATATATTACAATCAAATTCCTCTGTCGTAATCTTTATGTCGTACGTCAATCCTTTGAGTTATCCTCAATAAAAAAATGAAATACAAATCATAGTGTAACATGTACACTACACACATATAATACATATAACAATTTTTGTGGGGTTCCACTCACACTTTAAAGAGCCAGAACTGGCTCTATGACAATCGCCTGTGGTTTTTTGATACGTCCACCCAGTTGCCCAAGATAACCCCCAGGATCTTGGAAGTTGTACTATATAGAACAACCTCTGAGCCCATTACCTTAGGACCTGGGAAAGGTCCCATAGCATGAATTTTCAAGCATTGGAATATCTTCAAGGGCAGATGGGTGGTTGAATCAACAACCCACAGGTGATTGTCATAGAGCCAGTTCTGGCTCCTTAAAGTGTAAGTGGAACCCCACAAAAACTGTTATATGTACAGTATTAGTGTAACATGTATATACATATATCAGGGTTATTCAGAGAGAGGAGAATGACTGGAGAATTGAAAATTCTAGGTCAAAATAGCCAAACCAGGAAAATTCTCCCATTTATCTCACTTTCCAAATCGGCTATTTGGTCTAGCTTGTTCATTCTCCTTGCAATTCTCCAGGTTTTCACCTCTCTCTGAATAACCCTGTATGCTTTGTATTTCATTTTTTTATTGAGGATAACTCATTTAATGATTGACATACGACAAAGATTATGACAGAGGAATTTAATTGTAATATATGGTAAACATTACACCTTGTTGTAATCTGGAGACACTGGGTATGCTGCACTTCTATGTTGTTAGTATCTATCACTTTCTGGTTGTCAAGTGGTGAAGGCAACACCTTTTTTAATGATCTAGCACTATTTTCCATATATCTTCCCCATAAGATATCAACGCTGTACTACCACATCAATCTACAAAAGTACTGGCTGGATGGAGTAGAGGTAACATCACTGCTCTATAACCGTGGAGACCCAGGTTTGAATCCCAGCCAGAGCACCTCTCCAGTAAGTGTCCTTTGGCAAGACACCTAACAGTACATACTCGCCACCCAGGACATTTTTGAAAATGAGAGAAATCTCAATGTATCCTTCCCGGTAAAATACTTTCTCAGAAAAAAAGAAAAAAGACACGGGACTATATTCCAGGTCAGGTGAAACTTTCACCAGTACTCTGGTAAATTTACCAACTTGATAGAATATAATGGGTTTGGTAATTTCTACCAGGGCTTTGGTTAAGCTTACACTTGAATTGGAATCTAGCCCAAGGTTTTCCGGATAGGAGAGAAGTAATTCCTCTTCACATGTAATATAACAGAAGAAAGGGTCAGTTACAGAGCAAATACAAGTTATTTTCTAACCAGATCGATTGCGTTGTATAGTCTCTTGTGGTTTTTAAAGGAAAAAGAAATATACTCATATCAATTTATAATCCATTTTTGCATGACATTATTTATTAACCTTTGCAGCTGCAGACTGACACTCTCCTCCTAGTATGTTATCTATTGTTTTAGTAAGTATTTTGTATTTAATGAAATCCCTAACAATAGGTTGCACTTTTAGCTTCAAAAATGTGTAGTTTAATATTTAACATTGTAATCTGCTATTAGGCAGATAATTAAAAGTTTATCTTTTAATCATCCTGTAAAAAAAAAGATTTTGTACTTCGTGAAGATCTGTGTCCTTGAGCAAAACTGTTTCTAAGTGTGTAAAGAGAGAGGCATTATGCAAATTTCGATCCAGTTTTAAACATTTTTCTTTATAAAGATTATTATGAACGGAATCAATAAACTCTAGAATGGAAATTATGACTGAAAATGGGAGAAAAAAAAACTGTCAGATGATTGTGACTCAACGTTGATGTACCAAGAGTGCATATGCCAACTGGGCCTGGGTACAGGGCAGCATACAGGAGGGAGGAGGCATTTTTTTCCCTAAATTTCTTTCTTTTTCAGGTCCTGTATATATGGAGAGTGCAGGTGTATAAAAAGCAATAAAATGTCCAGCATCGAGTCTCTCAGCTAAGATAAATGCTGTTAGAAACCATTTGGTGTAGTGCGTGTAGTTAGTCTGGTTGCTTTGTGGCACCAATCAAAGCTGCAGTTTAAGGCTAAGGTCAGACGAAAGCAGTTTTAACGTGCGTTTAGCCGCACGAAATCACGGCCGTGCTAGCAACAAATGACGTCCAATGCCGGGGAACAGACGACGAACGGCCGTACGAAAGTTCGTCCGCGCAACGCAAGTGGCAAACAAACGCATTTTTTCTAGAACGTCAAACCGCTACTACTGACGTACAGAGTGCGCTGCGTCCGCATAGCGGCGTGTTTGCGTGATTGGGAGACGTCAGATGCTGCACACGTCCGGCCAACATAACGTCCAGATGTAAAAAGTGTTTTATTGATAACCGTACAAAATCACGGACGAAAATGCGCATCGTATGACCGCTATCGCGTATTCCGTGAAAAAATACGTCCATTCGTTCGAACGCACTTTTTCACGGACAACGCGAAAAATGCGTTCGTCTGACCCTAGCCTAAAATAGTTTAAAATGCGGTTGCAAGTACTGCATTCACCCTGGACAATCATCTGTGGGATATGGAACCTTAATAAGATGATATTGAGGACCCAAAGCTCTGTCCAGGCAAATGATTGATTTAACAAGAAAAACGATTGTCATTTGCGTTCACCCCTGTAGCGCCATGCGAAACAAAACACAATCAAAGGTTTTGGTTTACTTGAATGGCTATTAAAGTGTAAGCTCAAATGCCACGTCATGGCACCTCTGGACAGGAGAGTCCTATCTAATGAAACCAAGAGCTGCTTTCTAAGCAACACATATGCTCATGCTACTTATCAGTCATGAGAGAGACTGGTGGGTCTACATTTATACCCTCAATAGAAACAATTCCACTTTGGGATTAAAAACAAAAACACGGAAAGAGGCATTTGCATTAATGACCTGGCTGGGGATACAACAAAATATATACTTCTGGTCCACGCAGCCACCCTGTTAGGGCATAGGCATGAAACCGTTTCTTCTGCACGTAAATGTTTGCTTTAACCTGTGGTGCCTTCGACTGCATGTGTTAGGCGCAATATGCACTACTAGCGCAAATGAAGATAGTGGAACGCGGAATTCCACACAGCGCATGCGCAAGATGGCGCCCATTCAGACATATGAAAAATAGGGATGAGCTGTTCGGTTTGATCAGTTCGGAGTTCGACTTGAACATCGGCAGTTCGAAAGTTCGCGAACTTCGAACTTTTTGGCGTGTTCGGTTCGAGTTTGAAAAAAAAACAATTTTGAAAAAAGTATAAAAAATGCTTAAAAAATAATAAAAAAATCTAGAAATAAAGAGACTCTTTACTGCAGAATATTATAAGCAATGGTTTATTAGATATATTCTCACCTCTAAATGACCTGTGCTTACAGCAGGGCCCCCTCAAACGGCGTAAACAAGAGGTGTTCATTAGTGTTTGGAAATAACATCTGCTTCTAATTAGTCTGGTCTCATGAATTTGATGCATTGCCTGCAGACTAGATGTGTCTCTAGATGTGTATGAACTCTGTATGCTTCTGAATTCACAACACAACGTGAAAATGTCTAACATAAAGCGCGCAAGCTGAGTCCCTAGAGTCTCTGACTATCCATTGTCATATATACCTTGCTTTATACATATAATACATTCCCTCATCTAACAGGATAGTAGCCAGTCCCTGTGCATTTTAACCCCTTAACCCTTTCGCTGCTGAGGCATTTCACGCCTCTGTGCTGAGCTCATTTTTACTGGTTTCGCTCATCTTGTTTAAACGCGTTTTGAAGGCTTATTTTAGTATATGACCCAGACATATTATATATCATTCTTTCCGGCAGACTCGGCAGATTCATAATATGTCATTATTATATGTATACGTCATGTCCTGTCTGTATATTATAACAAAATATAAACCCCTAGCTTCCACGGATCGGGAGATAGGGGGTTCATTGGAACCCCCTATCTCCACCATTGGTGGCAGTTAGGGGTTAACTCCAGGACTGGCGTCATCGTGCTATGCACAATGATGCCAGTCGTCAGGGGGCATTCCCGGAAGCTTGGCCGACATCCAAGATGTCGGCCAGCTCCGGGAGAGGATCATGATTCGAAAATAGGTTTCGCTGAGCGCGTCCTCTGCAGCAAAAGGGTTAAGGGTGGCTAGTTGTCGTGTGTGGGTCTCTGATGGCGATGTTTCTATACATCCTACAAATCCGCCACTTCACGGGCAGGTTATGGGGACCTCCTAGGCACGATATTTGAAGGAATTTTTCGTTTTTATTTTTAACCCTTATTTTATGGAAAACTCACTGTTCCTTTAAAAACGTTTTTTTTTAAGCTTTTTGTCCTTGTTTCCTGTCCCCTAGGGCACTACTCGGACCCCCATACACCTTTTATGGCAAATATCTTGCATATATGCCCTCTTGCAGGGCACTCTAAAAACCAAACTTTTGAGTCCCATTGACTTGCATTGAGTTCAGTTCGTGTTCGAGTTCGAACTCGAACTTTTGAAATTGTTCGAGTTCGAATGCGAACCGAACACGGGGGTGTTCGGCTCATCCCTAATGAGAAACATACAAGGCTTACAAGGATCATTGAGAGGGGTGAAACACACGCCAATGATGACAATTTGAGGACATGTGTGGCAGATATTCCTTGATTTTGTAGACCTTGTAATGATGTAAAGGTTGTCAGCAAGTTATACCAGCTGATGAAGCTGTTTGATACAGTGAAACGCGTCCTGGAGATGTAATTTTGCTCTGTACCAGATATGTACATTTCTATATGATTTGGTCCAGGGGAAACCACTGTTTTCTGGTACTAGTTGTGAAGTTCTGGTGGTGGTATATACAGCGCGGCGCTGCACCATTTTTTTCCCCTTATACAATATGAATGCCAGCCACAAGGGCACGTGTCTACTGTGCCATATGGCCTGTCTGACTCTGCTTGGTGTAAATAAGAATGTTTCTTCTTTTTTAAAATTACATTATTGACATACGCAGTCTGAGTATGGTGTGAATATTTTTTTTTTAAATTCTATTTAATGTTTAATTTGGAGTGCCTAGGTCAGCACCAACCTTATGATACGACCCTCTACTGAGTGAAGATACAGTAGATGGCGTACATGTTGTAGTGCGTGCGATTCTGTCCCAATTTACAACTACCACTGAGACTACAACCTGAAAAACTCTCAGATTAGCCACTCTATTCAGATTTAAGCCTGACCCAGGCTGTACTGTATCAGCCCAAATTCAGTTTCCAGGTTTGACTGATAATTAGACTAGATAACATGGTAACACATTCATATTCTCACTTTTCTCCAAGGAAAGGAGAATCCGCTCATTTTCGCAGTTGATTAGCTGCAGCTGCGCTTCAAGGGAAAATTTCGCTCCATAATTAAGTTAAACTTTTAATGTCGATGATTTGCATAAGAGAGATTCACATCTCTTGTGTAATGAACAATGCAGGATCCATACAGCCCCTGATTGTACAGATTCCATCATTCATGCCGCCAGCAGGCCATACAGATTCTCTTAATAGGGGAAGACAATTATTTCCAAAATATATGATAACTTGATTAATAATAAAGTAATGGCTTGATAAGAAAGCCTCTGAAGAAATAAGAATAGGATCTAACCCGTCTTTCAGAAGCTGCGGTTATCTTTTTTTTCCATATTACTAAGATTGCAAATGTAATTTATAACCTGTTACGTTATCTTTGAAGTACCGCGTTCAGGATTCCTCACTTTATCTCTTGTCGAGTCCTTGCTTCTCCATAATTTGGGTTTAGATAATGATCTGAATTAGCAACATTTTAAAATGTGTATGGTGTATTATTATTTTCATTATTAAGGTTACTTTGCGACCTTCCTTTTTTGTTAGAAGTATGGCATTTATGATAGGAAGTCCTAGTTATTTGTTCTCAATCACTACCAAGAGAAGGGAACAGGGAGGGTAAAACCTACATCCGCAGATGACCAGTAATTTTCAACTTTCATCTTGAAGCAGGCCAATAAGTTGTGTTTAAAGTCTCATTCAATAACAAATCTCCCCGTTTCGTCACTGCAGTGTTACTCAAACACCTCATTTTGCCAATGTACAGCAAATTTTAGCGGCACACATGAGGACCACCAGTGTACCGTGGCACAGGTCTTAGTTAAGCTTACACCTGATTTGGAATCATTGTCGAGGTCTTCCAGAGTATAGAGAAGTAATTTCTCTTTATATATGACAAAGGAATGAATCAAATACAGAGCAAATACAAGCAATTTTCTTCCTAAATCTCTGCCCTAGGCACATGTCCCATCTCATAAAATAAACATATGTAGCTCTATTCCAGTAGGATCACTAATCTTCTGATAATCCTGGTAATCTGCTCCCAACAGATTTCTGCTGCTATTCTGTAAAGGCTCAAGACAATTTATGGCAAGCACTACCACCACTAGCAGTGGCATTCAACCCTCACAGTACTAATTCTGGAGTTCATGCAAGATGTTCCTCAACATGAAGCACTGGTGGAAGGACACAGATGAACTGTTTGACCTTGTTGTCTTTGTTGTTATGGGTTTGGGTCTAAATCCCGACAACCAGGTTTCCGAATGCCAAAATACCGACAGCCAGCTTCCCGACAGAACAAGTGCCCAACATACCATGTTCCGACCCAGACAACTTCCCGATGGCCAATGTCCTGACATCCAATATCCCGACGAACCAAGTGCCCAACGGCCATAATACCAGTGTGCCATGCATACTAATGTGTCATTATACCAGTGTGGCATAATATTAGTGTGCCGTGCATACCAATGTGCCATAATACCAGTGTACCATAATACCAGTGTGCCATGCATACCCGTGTGTCATCATAGCAGTCTGCCATGCCATGCATACCACATGCCATAATATATATGCATAATGTATCTGCTACAAAAAAAAAGGCCACCCAAGCCCACGTAACGTTGGGAGCTTCCAGCCCTACATGTGTGCTTGAGGGCAGCATGTCTGATGCTGCTCGCTGACCAATGCCCGGTTTAAATGGAGACAGGCAGGGAGGTGGTTGCATGAGGCGTGGCTTGAGTTCGGGGCGTGGTCTGGTGAAGGTCTTTAACCACTTCGCTGCGGTGGACGCGCTCAGCGCGTCCAAACCGCATGTCACGTTCCATGCGGTGGACGCGCTGAGCGCGTCCAGCCTTTGGGGTCAGCGTTCGGCCGGATTCCGGCCGATCGCTGGACCCCCCGGTGCGGGCTGACATCCTCGATGTCAGCCCAGCATCCGGAACCGCCGCCGGGCTAATTAGGTGTCATCGCGGGGGCGCGATGACACCTAATTCAGGCGCCCCCCCCGCATGTGCGGAGGAGGCGCCTGAAAGGGAGGGGGGGACCTCTCTCCCTCCCGATCGGCGGCGTTGCGGGGGTTATCCCAGGCACCATTTGGAAGGGCACAGCCTGCCCTTCCAAATGGTACCTGGCATTAACCCCTGGGGAGCCGGATCACGAATCGGCGCTGAAATGCGCCGGTTCGTGATCCTTTCCCGGAGCTGGCCGACATATTGGATGTCGGCCAAGCCTCCGGGAACTCCCCCTGAGGACTGGCGTCATCGTGCATAGCACGATGACGCCAGTCCTGGAGTTAACCCCTAGCTGCCACCAATGGTGGAGATAGGGAGTTCATTGGAACTCCCTATCTCCCGATCCGTGGCAGCTAGGGGTTAAAGTTTGGTATTGTTGGATCGGCCAGAGCATGGCCGTTCCAACGATACCAAACACGAAAGTGAAAACGTTTGTAAAAAATAAATAAAATAAAAATAAAAATAAAAAAATATTAAAAAAAAAATTATAAAAAAAAATAAACAAGTTTTTTTTCTTTTTTTTGGTTTGTTAATGCAGCAATATTGTTCCCATTTCAATTATAATGTGAACAATGATGCTGCACTAACAATTTTTGTATGCGGTGCGTTTGTTAAAAATTGTGTAATTTTCCCCAAAAAAAATGTAACGAGACCCCATCTCTAATTTTTTTAACAAGCGCACCCCATACAAAATATAACCGCAATTGCTTGCATGTTAAAATGTGAAAAAAAACGTAAATGATTGAAAAATCATATTTTATTGCATTTTTTGTTATAATATACAGACAGGTCATGACGTATACATATAATAATGACATATTCTGAATCTGCCGAGTCTGACGGAAAGAACGATATATAATATGTCTGGGTCATATACTAAAATAAGCCTTCAAAACACGTTTAAACATGATGAGCAAAACCAGTAAAAATGACCTCAGCACAGGGGCGGGAAAAGCCTCAGCAGCGAAAGGGTTAAAAACCCTCAGTGTATTCTCAGCAGTTACCAGATCGTGGTTATCCATACCTGAGCTCCTTGTACCTGACTGCTATATTGAATTAACCCGTTATTGACCTCTGCTTGTTTCTGACTATTCTGCCTTCTGTTGCCCTAGACCAGCGGCGTAGCGTGGGTTGTCAGCGCCCGGGGCAGGGCAAGAATTGTGCGCCCCCCGACCTGTGGACACAGTAACACACCATGATTCCCTGACACCATTAGAGTATTGACCCCGTTACCCCACAAGCACATGTATTGTATATTATTAACAAAATACTGATATAATAAAAAAATTAAGCACACATGCCCCCCCTCGCTAAGCCACTGCTACCAGTCTCCCTGTCAAAGTATACCCTATCATAGTTCCACTCTCACACTATACCCAGTCACTTTCTCTCAATACCCCAGTCACTCTTCAGGTACCCCCACTTTTTCCCAGTACCCCCAGTCTCTCTCTCAAAGTACCCCAGTCACTCTCTCCCAGTACCCCCAGTTACTCCCCCAGTACCCCCCAGTCACTCACTCTCTCCCAGTACCCTCAGTCACTCTCTCCAAGTACCCCCACGTTTTCCCCATACCCCCAGTCTCTCTCTCTCTCCAAGTACCCCGTCACACTCTCCCAGTAACCCAAGTCACACTCTCCCAGTACCTTCAGTCACTCACACTCTCCCAGTACCCCCAGTCACTCTCTCCAAGTAACCCCACTTTTTCCCAGTACCCCCAGTCTCTCTCTCTCTCCAAGTACCCCGTCACACATTCCCAGTAACCCCAGTCACTCTTTCCCAGTACCTTCAGTCACTCACTCTCTCCCAGTACCCCAGTCACTCCAAGTACCCCCACTTTTTCCCAGTACCCCAGTCTCTCTCTCTCTCCAAGTACCCCGTCACACTCTCCCAGTAACCCAAGTCACTCTCTCCCAGTACCTTCAGTCACTCACTCCAGTACCCCAGTCACTCTCTTTTTCTCTCCAAGTACCCCCTCTTTCTCACAGTACCCCAGTCACTCTCTCTCTCTATTGAACATCCCCAGTCACTCTCTCCCAGTATACCCAGTCATTCTCTCTCTGAACCTCCAGTCACCCTCTCCCTGTAGTGCTAGGTCACCGCCGGTGTGGCAAAACTGGCCAACACCTTGCTGATTCCTAATGGAAAATATTAGTGGTTCAAATTTCTTTTGAAATTTTGCGCCCCCTAAGAAAATTGTGCCCGGGGCGACCGCCCCCGAGGCACCCCCCACGCTACGCCACTGCCCTAGACCATTTTCTTGTACTACGCCACTGCTCTGATATCGACCCGGCTATTCCATTTGACCATTCTGAACTCTGTATTCCTGATTCTGGCTTGGCTGACTACTCCCCGTGTTGTTAACCCTTTCTGTCTAGCTAGTTTACCTGGCCAATTCTAAGGACCAGACAGTTAGAGATCTTTCACGGCTACTCTGTTGGTAGCTTCTGGGCTCTGTGGAGTGTTGGGCGTTAAGTCCTGCGTGGTGGGATCTGGGAACCGTGACAGCCCAACACTACAGTGTTCGGATTTAGCTTGAAGAAAAGGTGGCAACCCTACTAACGTTACATTTAAAAGATATTTATATATATTGCACGAGGGTAGTGCTGAACCTTCACTAAGCACTCAATGTGGGCGCATCTCAAGACAATGTAATACAACAAACCAGGAAGAGAGCACTCCAGTCAATACACTCAAAAGACAACAGCAGCATTATATGTTTAAACGTTTAAAGATTTTACCAGATTTAAACCCTTCAAAGCTTTCAACAATACTTACCCCCTTCAGGATTATACCCAGGGCCGGATTAAGATCTCTATGGGCCTGGAGCTGAATATTTTGGTGGGCTTTTTTCGTAATTTAGTGAAATGACAACATATTTTAGGCTATTTAATATTGCATATACAGGTATATCTAAGCAGGTAGATACTGTTTGAGTAAATTTCCATTCAGACTTCAATCATCGCAGCGTGTAAAATAATTTTTTCATATTTTATCATCCAAACCTCTGGTTATATATTCTATAGGGAATTCTTGTTAAAAAAAATAATTAAATGGGAACCTGTAACTGCATTTTTCTGAGAAAATATACAATTTTAGCCAAAAAATTTGATATTTCCCATGTGCTTTGGATAATGGTGTTTTATGACTACGACTATCAATAAAACACTGTCCTTGCTCCCAATGTGGGAAAGGAGATGTAACGGCAGTGGTATTGCTAATTTTATACGTGGCAGATAGTCAATACCATCGCTTTGGAACAAAAAATAACTAAAAAAAGTTTTTTGTTTTCTTTTTCTTTTAGATTTTACATTGTCATGTTTGGTATCAATGCAAAGGCCAGACTCTGTCCTGTCTGACACGACACCTCAGTTGACCTTGCGAGGTGTAAAGATTAGTGGCGCAGGGTTCCAAAGCCCCCCCAGTGCACTTCGCTGCATTGTGGCGGTTTAGGTTCTTGATGTAACAATTCGTACTAATGGAGTGTACCATCACCTCCACACTTGTTAGTGACATGAAAAATGAGATGGTGAGTTACTGCAGCATCATTGTTCCCTTTATAACTGAAAAATATTGCTGTGTTAGAAAGAAAAATAAAAAATAAAGAAATATTTATTATTTTATTTTTATTGTTACATAAAACCTGGTCATGTTTGGTATCATTGGAAAGGTCATGCTCTGACCTTTCCGGTGATACCTCACATGACCCTGTAGCTGCTATGGAGGTGGATATATAGTGGTCCAAATGCCCATCAATGCAGACAAATTTATCTTTTCTGTGGGCCTATTCTGGGGCATGGGCCTGGAGCTGCTGCTCCATCTGCCCCTATGTTAATCCGGCCCTGATTATACCAGTTCTTAAACCTTTCAAGACTTTTTACAAGGTTTTTAACCCTAAACTCTGCTGAAAATGGTGGCAATTTTGTTTACAATAAATGGCTATAAATTGCTTAAGCCTGCCAACAAACACTATCAGGGTTATTCAAAGAGAATCGAAAAGTCACCGCATGTTCGGTGACTTTTCGTTCCCTTCAATTCGGGCCGATTCGGCAATCCCATTTCGGCGACCCTGCGGTGTATTCAGCAAGCACCACAGGGCCGTTGAAGCGCAGGAAAAAGCTGCCGCAAACCCGACGAAAAGTCACTGCAAAAACCCGGCGAATGCACGCCGAAACCCGAATAAACATCTGGATTAACCCGCCGAAAACGCTGGAAAAACCCGAGCAGGAGCCGATCACACGCAGCGCAGCCTCCGGAAAAAACCCAACACCGCAGAATGAAGCGAAGTGAATAAATTAGCAAAACAGTTTGCTTGAATGTTTGAAAAGTGAAACGCTGTTTGCAAAGAAACTACTGAGCGAAAATGTCTGAAATTTACATATGAGGTCCAGGGAATGATAATAAAAAGGGCTGTTACAGAAAAAATAAATAAACTTAAAAAAAAAATCTGAATTTTTAAAAAAAAAAAAAAAATCCAGAAAAATGCTTAAAATTTCCTAAAAAATCTATAAATAAAGAGACTCTTTACTGCAGAATTTTATAATGAATGGTTTATTAGATATTGAATTAAAATAGGAATATTTTTAACATTGAAGCCTATGGGATTCTCCTGAATAAACCTGTCGAATGAAACCACCGAATGGAAGGGCATTTCGGGAACCTTTCACTGCTGGTTTGTGTTCTCTGAATAGCCGAAGCAGTGCTTTTTTATGGGGATTTCACTGCCCTCGAACAGGCACCGTATGTGCAGTCAATTCGCCAGGAATTGGCGAATTGCCTGCTCTCTGGATAGCAGAATGGCCAAGAAAGGTAATATGCAGTATCCACCGCAGCTAACGTTAATGCTCACGCAAGTTTAATTCTATGATTTTGGTCAGTAAAGCATCCAGACCTGAAGAAGAGAGGAATACTCTCGAAAGCTTGTCTATTAAACATAATGTTAGTCCAATAAAAATGGTATCACTACAGACTGCTATACTTAAGATTTTTATATATATATTTATGTGTTTAATATTGCAGAAGCCACCTGCACATCATAGCAATTCAAAGAATTGCATCCCAGAGCTCCTGTGCCACATTCCCCATATGCAGCAAGGAATTTTGGGTAGGATATGCAAATGACCTCTGTCTCACTTTTATGCATCCTGGATCTATTATTATACAGAACCCTAAAATCAATGCTATGCCACACTGTGGCTTTGTAGCATATATATATATATCTGTATATATTGTAGTGGAGGAAATTTACTAAAAGTTAATAACTATAGTAAAATATAAAGCAATAGTAAATGCAGATGAAGTACAGTTATAATTACTTCGAAAAGACAAGTAGAGGAATCTATAATTGATGTATAATTGATGTATAAACACAATCAACAGGAGGCAGGAGGAGATACTAATTTTTTATACATTTATAAAGCTATATATTTAGAGCTATTTTGGGGTAGCTGTTGGAAAAAGACAATAATATGGAGTTTGTAAAAGTCTAGCTATTATTTCGAAAACCTTTAACCTCTTCACTGCTGAGCCATTTCACGTCTTAAAAAAACACATTTTTCTTTTTTTATTATTATTTTTATTACTTTTTTTAAGTACATTAAACATGGTCATGTTTGGTATCATTGGAAAGGCCATGCTCTGGCCTTTCTAATGATACCAAACATTACCCTGCTAGCTGCCAAAAGTCAGGAGATATTGGGGTTCAAACGAACCCTCTATCTCCACCCCATCTTTCCTTAGGAGTCAATGAGGACGTCCCCCACACGTCATCAGCAGTGAAAGGGTTAATGGAAATAAAAGGTTTTAGGTCTGACACCACCAATCACACAGCGTAGGAGATGCTTTCTTGAGTCCTTGGTGTTAACAACACGAGGATATTGGTGGTAAAATTTAGAAAATTATTAAAAAAAAGAACATACAATATTCCAATGGATAAAACAACAGTATAGGAATACCATAAGACAAGCATTATTAATGATGTGTTGATCCATAGGTAAATTCATGTTACCACAGTCAAAAAAAAAATTTCCTCCTTTTTTAGAAGAGGTAAAGACTTTTTTTTTAGCACCCCCCCCCCAAATTTATATAATGTATTATTAGTATTACTATGAGGGTTATTCAAAGAGAATCGAAAAGTCACTGCACGTTCGGTGACTTTTCGTTCTCTTCAGTTCGGTGTGATTCGGCGATCCCATTTTGGCGACCCTGCGGTGTATTCAGCAAGCACCACAGGGCCGTCATAGTGCAGGGAAAAGCCACCGCAAACCCGACGAACACTCAAGGCAAAACCCAGCGAACGCACACTGAAACCCGCAAAAACATCTGGATTAACCCCGCCGAACACGCCGGAGAAAGCCGAGCAGCCGCCGATCAGAGCACAGAGCAGCCGCCGGAAAAAGCCGACACTGGAAATGAATGAAGTGGAAAAAAAACTGTAAGCTTTATATGTTTGAAAAGTGAAACGCTGTTTGTAAAGAAACTACTAATCGAAAATGTCTGGAATTTACATATAAGATCCAATGAACAATAATAAAAAGGGCTGTTACAGAAAAAAGAAACAGAATTTGTTTTTCAAAAAATGCCTAAAACATCCTAAAAAATCTATAAATAAAGAGACTTTTTACTGCAGAATATAATAATAAACGATTTATTAGATATTGAGTTAAAACGGGAATATTTTTAACATTGAAGCCTATGGGTTTCGCTTGAATAAATCAGCCGAATTAAACCACCGAACAGCGAGGCAATTTGGCAACTTTTCAGTGCTTGTTTTTGTTCTCTGAATAGACGAAGCATTGCTTCTCTATGGGGAATTCACTGCCCTCAAACAGGCAACGAACAGGCACGTATGTGCCTACCTGCTCTCTGAATAGCTGAATCGCCAGGAAAGGTAACCGTACGCTGAATTTCAGTGTTCGGTTACCTTTCGGCCACAATTCGGATCTCTTTGAATAACCCTGTATATATCTATTTAGTGATTGTCACCTTATGATCCCATGATGAATACAGGCTTGTCTCTATTGTGACAGGGAAGGTGTTAATTACAGATTTTTCCAACTCATTCCCTATCCCATGTATCAAGTTTTAAGGGTTGGCCACCTTGTGATCCAATTATTGATAAAGTCATTTTTATGTTTCCGCCTGGAAAATAGTTCATTACGTCTCCTGTAATACCTTTCCTTTTCTGTGTATATATATATATATAACATTTATTGTCTCTTTTCACCTTTTGATCCCATTATTGATAAAGTACAGTGTCTTCTGCTGTAGTCCAGGAAGGGTAAATTAAACATCCCCACGCTTCCCTTTCCCATAGATCATGTTATTAGATCTGGTCATCTCGTGATCCTATCACTGACACAGGCACCTATTGTGGTGGGAAAAGGGTTAATTAAAGATTATTCGGATGCTCCCTTTCCCACATATCATGTCAGCAGAGTCTATCGCCTTGTGCACTTCACCATAATAGTCTAAGGTATGTTGTAGCAGGGAAGGAGTTAATAAACCTTATATATCACATTATTACAGCAATTCGTCTGGAGGTTGTTAGCCACATCATACTCCATTCAGGGGATAAAATCTTGCGTCTCCCCAGCCTTCCTTTGTGTGTGTTCTTATCTGTTTCTGCTCGTTTTGCTGAGAAGAAGAGAGAAGGAGAAAAACACACAGATAAAGGAATTCACATGGAAAAAAAAAAGATGTTATTTTTGGTGTTGCCTGCTGCTAGGTAAACATCGTGCGCACCAGGCACCAGGCGAAGGAAACGGCAAAGAATTGAAATCCATAAATATGGGTATATTGCAGAGAGATGGCACAAGGAGAAACAGCGTTATACTGCAAGCACCTCTATCTGTGCCACTTGTCACACTGCCATTCTTTGTCGACTTCCCTGTTGTACAATAAGGGCAAATGTCTTGTAACAGTGCGTACAAAACAGCATCAGTGGGTGACCGGGATTCTGAACGCTCACCAGTTCACATTGTCTAATAAAGCACACAGAGCTGAGTACAAGAAAATTTGAAATTTTCTAACCCTTCATCGACCCCCACCATAGTTCTCTCCTGGCCCATCCTCCCTATTATTTAAAGTAAATATATGATCCTGGTCCTCCAAAACATCACACATCAATTGGCCGTACTCAAAACAACTTCACTTCCCTGATCTAAAATAGCCACACATGGGGCACTATTCTCTAGTAGATGCTAACTGTAGCGTTCGGGTGAGGAAGCGTTAACGCCAGGATAAGTGACTTTAACGCATGCCTCCCATATTACCTTCCTGATGCTAAACCCCTCAAAATTCCGTTAGCGCATCGTGATTGCGCTCGCTTGTGCAAGCTTACCTTACTTTGTGCATCCTATATTTAACATGCGGAGCACAATCAGTAATTAGCTTTAGGATAAGTAAGGTATTACAAAGTCCTAGCACTAATTACTGCACCCATGAGCTTAAAAAGCAATTAGCACCACCAAAAAGCTGGCACTGATTCCGCTTTAGCACTCCCTAACCCCCCCTCCCCAGTAAATCCAAAACTCACCTCTCATCCCGCGGTGAGAATGGTGGTCTGATCCGTCGCTTCTCCTGGCCGCGAGCAGAGTGAGACTGGGGACAAATAGTTCCCAGTCTCCCTCCGCAATCACTCCGTGGCGCTGTTCAATCATTCGAGATCGCGCAAGACTCGCGACTTGGCACTGCAACCCTCCGTGGAGTCCTATAAACTCCTGGAGGTGATACTCGTGGCGGCGTGTTAGCTCTGCAGCGTGTATCTCTGAGGGTAGTGACTCGTTCCGTGGCAAGATGCTGAAGTAGCACCTGACCCATAATCTAACGCTAAAATGAAAATGGGGATGCTATGGGGAATCCTGCAGGCGCAGGTTTTCCCCATTAGCATCTCCATTTTAGCATTGGGGAGGGAATAGGGTCTTTAATGGTATCCATTATGTGCTGTCACAAGGACTTGGCAAAGGTTGATATACAAGCACTGAAAACTTGGGTACTAGTGGTGACATTCAAAGGTTGGGACACTGGTTGAGGCAGCTGCACTTTAAATTGAATCTGTCATGAATATAACCAATTTTTGTGTAGTATTCCATTATCCAATGAATATCTCAGCTCCCTGATATACAGTATTCCACTGTTTACCAAGATATTACACCTGTTCTTATCCGACTCCAGAGATAAGGTCAGCTTTTCTCAGTTGTCCTAAATGTCTACTTCAGGCTGACACACAGCTCCATCACCTATTGCTATCGTCACATCCTTTATTGCCATTATTACCCTGTAGTCCTAGCAAAGGTAGCTAGAGAACTGATTTTAGGAAGGCCTTCCTGCCTTCCTATATCATTTTTTTCAGTATATATTGGCTTGGCAGTGGAAGAGCATTATATTCTGGGAAATGTTGATGACAACTGTGAGATGGTACCGATATATTTACCTTTTTAAAGAAGATCTACACATTTGCAAATAATTTCTGTTGTCATATAGCTATTTGCCACTATTGGTTTCAGGCACCCATGGTGAGTCTTGGAACCTGTCCCTGTATATAGAAAATCTGATAAAAGATAAAGAATATAGTTGACGTTTCAGCAAACTGTATGCAATCGGTACATACTAATCACTGTGGTAGCGATTTGCATGTTATAAATACATTAGTTTGTATATATAATGGCTTTTGATCCATTATGTAGTCTCACATCTGTATAATGAATATTATATAGCAATAACACTGTTAATGTCACCCTTATTAACACTTTCAATGTTTTTTTCTACGGATGCCCCAATACCTATACTATTATCGGTATAGGTGCCAATACTGGGATCTGCATGAGTACTTGGTACTCGTGCAGATGCCCTCGGTACCTCAACGTATACCGGAAGCCAGCACTGGGCCAGCTTGCCAGCCGGTGTCTGAGGGGCAGGGGCGGCTGGCAGAGTGCTCTATGGGCAATCTGGGTTGGCCTTGTCCCTTCGAGCAGCCACCGGCAAAGGTTGTAGCCCAGCTGCTTGTTGGGAACCACCAGCCGCGATCTCACGAGATCCCTACAACCGCTCGAAGGAACAAGGCCACCCGGAGAGGCCTGGCAGATTGTCGTTAGAGCACTCTGCCAGCCGCACCTGTGTCTGCTGGATCTGAGGTCTGTAGTGTGTGTGTGTGTATACAAACACACTCCCACACACACGAGTCTGTGGGTACACATATATATATGATCTGCGGGTATATATATGAGGTCTGTGGGTATATATAGAGAGAGAGAGAGAGAGAGAACTGGATGGTGGGAGGCACACAGGGTCTTGGTAAAAACTATTTGTTTAAAATTTAAGTTATATAAAAGCCGACGTTTCAGCCCCTGAAGGCTTTTATCAAGGTACAGAAAATCAGCTCCTTGGATCCTTTAAGTGAGTGCCCACCTCTGCATTTTTGATATATATATATATATATATACATACAGTATATACTGTATATATATTCTCCATTCAGGATTCAGAAAGTATGTAATGAAAAGCTGCAATTAGTAATTACAATTGTAATCCAACACCAGTATGGATTACAAATCCAATGCACCCTGAATTGAGTTTGCAATACAAATTTATGGCATGTAGCCAGTGTTTGTGTCTTCAGTCTAATTCAGAAGCTGACAGACTAGGGTTTTCTAGCTTTTATTTCCTGTGACGGAATCCCCTTCCACCTTTCATAGATTTGTGTTGCACCTCATGTGTTAAATTAACAAAAAAATACTTAAAACAACCACTCACTCACTTAATATTTATATGGACTTTTTGGTACAGACTTAACATAGAGCCCATTCTAGTATCTCAGTGCCTGTGACAGCAGGGAGTGACATATTTGTTCTGGCAGAGGGATACTTGGATTATGGTTCAAATTAGTTTTCAGTCCTCTCTCTGGTCCTCCCCATTATTTTCTTTATAACCATGTAAACCATTATCACCCCATACATGCATAAACCAGTGTCTGGTGCTCTAGGGAATGAGCATTATTATACTGTATGTTAGTGGAAAAAATAAAGGAACAACATCCCTGGAGATCTGTGATGGTAAAAAAAGAAGGGCATACAGCCCGGCATGAATGCCAATGTAGCGTTCAAGACCTTGGTTTCCGTTACAAGGTGTAAGTGAAAATGTTTGCCAATCAATGTGTAATTGTTTTGTTTTCTTTATTTAAACGTCGGTTCTGAAATAAGAGTTTTCTCAATCTAGGCCTTAAAGGTAGCTATTACTTCAGATAAGCTGTCATTATAAAGAGAAAAAGAAATTAACGCCATTGAGGGAGTCACAAATCATTGTATTTTGAATAGAAATACAACCTGCAAATAATGATAATACTTCTTCTGAAATCCTCTAAAAAATTGAATGTCACACGCTCTTGAGTTTGCCTTTGACATAAAGATGAATTTGTGTTTTTTAAAGTTAGTCCTACTAAATTCAGCCCGGCAAAACAAGCATTGTAGCAATTCAAAGTATATTCTACCAACATCAGTCAAACCTTTTTCTTTAGCAGCCTTGGAGCAGCCCTTTGATCTTTGATCCATATCTTCCTTCTTCACCACAGAAGGGGAGGAGGTTTCTGTTTTGTGTGTAGTTGGGGGAGGAAGCAAAGGGAGCAGGAAGATTGAGATCAGGTTACAGAGAGGAGCAGAAAAGCAAGCATATGCTGCTCCGTATACAACTAAAAGCGCAAGAACTAATCTAGTACGGCAGTGGTTCCCATCCGCGGTCCTCAAGTACCCC
Source organism: Leptobrachium leishanense (assembly GCA_009667805.1). Lineage (NCBI taxonomy): Eukaryota > Metazoa > Chordata > Amphibia > Anura > Megophryidae > Leptobrachium > Leptobrachium leishanense. The sequence goes on along the minus strand of CM019065.1, from coordinate 286,412,980 downwards.
CAACAGGTCAGGTTTTCCAGATATCTGAAGCACAGCGCAGGTGATATGATTTGCTTCTCAGTGATTGCAAGATTCAGTCTGCATTTCCCCAAGGTGATCTGCAAAATCTGGCCTGTTAGGGGCACTTGAGGACCGCGGATGGTAACCACTGTAGTATGGCATGGCATTGATTGAAGGGTTCTGTGTGAAAACGGTTCCAGGATGCAAAAAAGTAAGACAGATGTCATTTGCATATCTTACCCAGAGTTCTGTGCTGCATATGGGGAATGTAGCACAGGAGCTCTGGGATGCAGTTCTTTGAATTGCTGTGATGTGCAAATGGCTTCTGCAATAATAAACCTTATTGGTTACTGCATGGAGGCTTTTTATCTCATTTTTTGCCCTCCACCACAACTCTAATAAGTATATACAGTATATATATATATATAGATATATCTATATATATATATATTAGGGCTGTGCAATTAATCGCAAAAAAATCGCGATTTAAGCACATGCGATTTCTAAACCGCATAAGGCTGCGATTTTATCTATTCATTTTATCGGCTCCCTGTAAGCTTCCGGCGGCATGGAGCTTTGGGCGCTCGCAGGGGGAACCACGTGTACAGCCGCGTTCTTGCAGCTCGTCACGTGGTTCCCCCAGGCGAGCGCCCAAGCTCCATGCCGCCGGAAGCTCACAGGGAGCCGAACACGCGGCGCAAAGAGGTGAGCTGGGGCAGTATTCATGTGCTGGGGGCAATATCCATGAGCTGGGGCAGTATCCATGTGCTGGGGCAGTATATCCATGTGCTGGGGCAGTATATCCATGTGCTGGGGCAGTATATCCATGTGCTGGGGCAGTATCCATGAGCTGGGGCGGTATATCCATGTGCTGGGACAGTATCCATGAGCTGGGGCAGTATATCCATGTGCTGGGGAATATCCATGAGCTGGGGCAGTATATCCATGAGCTGGGGCAGTATATCCATATGGTGGGGCAATATATCCATGTGCTAATCGCAAATAAAATCACAATCGCAATATTCATTCAAAAAATCGCAATATGATTATTTTGTCCATATTGCACAGCCCTACTATATATCTTATTTCAACATTGTGCCCGAATGACTTAAGTAGAAATGTGATAGTGGGTTAGTGTTTTTAGATAGAGGTATATTGCTTTGATATATGTACAGTTGTGTTCAAAATTATTCAACCCCCACTGAAATTGATTGTTTTGGCCAGTTTGACATTGATTTTGATCATTCAGTCATCTTGCTTACAATTAAATCAAAGAGGCACGTGTAGGTCAGACAAATATAACATAACATTTATAATGAAATAACCACAAATGTCTTTTCTGTGCTCACATCATTATCAGTTTTATTCAACCCCCAAGTGACATTCAATCTTAGTACTTAGTACAACATCCTTTTACAGTTCTAACAGCTTTTAAACGTGAAGCATAGCTTGACACAAGTGTCTTGCAGCGATCTTCGGGTATCTTCGCCCATTCGTCATGGGCAAAAGCCTCCAGTTCAGTCACATTCTTAGGCTTGCGCACTGCAACTGCTTTCTTTAAGTCCCACCAGAGATTCTCAATCGGATTTAAGTCAGGTGACTGCGATGGCCACTCCAAAATGTTCCAGCCTTTAATCTGCAACCATGCTCTAGTGGACTTGGAGGTATGCTTGGGATCATTGTCCTGTTGAAAGGTCCAACGTCTCCCAAGCCTCAGGTTTGTGACGGACTGCATCACATTGTCATCCAAAATCTCCTGGTACTGAAGAGAATTCATGGTACCTTGCACACGCTGAAGCTTCCCTGTACCTGCAGAAGCAAAACAGCCCCAAAGCATGATTGACCCCCCGCCATGCTTCACAGTAGGCAAGGTGTTCTTTTCTTCATAGGCCTTGTTCTTCCTACTCCAAACATAGCGTTGATCCATGGGCCCAAACAGCTCTAATTTTGTTTCATCAGTCCACAGAACACTATCCCAAAACTTCTGTGGTTTGTCCACATGACTTTTGGCATACTGCAGTCGACTCTTCTTATTCTTTGGAGACAGCAAGGGGGTGCGCCTGGGAGTTCTGGCATGGAGGCCTTCATTACGCAGTGTGCGCCGTATTGTCTGAGCTGAAACTTCAGTACCCACATCTGACAAATCTTTTCTCAGTTCCTCAGCAGTCACACGGGGACTTTTCTCCACTCTACGCTTCAGGTAGCGCACAGCAGTCGAAGTCAGCATCTTCTTTCTGCCACGACAAGGTAGCGTTTCAACAGTGCCCTTTGCCTTGAATTTGCAAATGATGCTTCTTATGGTCTCTCTTGGTATGTTTAACATCTTTGCAATCTTCTTATAGCCATTGCCCTTCCTGTGAAGAGTAATCACCTCTTCTCTTGTCTTCCTGGACCATTCTCTTGACTTCACCATGTTTGTAACCACACCAGTAAATGTCTAGAAGGAGCTGAGTATCACAGTCATTTAAGGCTAGGGTCAAACGAAAGCATTTTTACACGCGAACGTAAAAAAGTGCGTCCGAACGAATTTACGTATTTTTTCACAGAGTGAGCGAAAACGGTCATACGATGCGCATTTTTCGTGCGTGATTTTTTCAGATCGTCAATAAAACTCTTTTTGCGTCTGGACGTTATGTAGGCTGGACATTAGCAGTGTCTGACGTCTCCTAATCACGCACACATGCCGCTATGCCGCAGCTGCGCACTCTGTACGTCCGTACTAGCGGTTCGGCGTTCTCGAAAAAATGCGTTAGTTTTCCACTTGCGTTGCGCGGCCGGACTTTCGTGCGACCGTACTTCGTATATTGGCCGTCATTGCCCGTCATCTGCTGCTAGTGCGGCCGTAATTATGTGCGCCAGAACGCACGTTAAAAGTGCGCTGGTCTGACCCCAGCCTTAAAGCTGCCTTTATTGCTGCTCCGTGACATCCACAGGTGTTTTCAATACCTGATTGAAAACACTTGAATGAACCTCTGTTCTTCAGAGTGGTAGGCTTTAAGGGGTTGAATAATTGTGTCAATGAAGAATTCACAAAAGAAACATTTACTACTGTATTACAAAACCAATTGATGTCATTTTAGTTGCATATGGTTCTTTAAAAAGTCCTTGTAGGATTTCATTCTGAATACAATTACAAATGTACACTAAATTCCCTAAAACCCTTTACAGCATTGGGGGTTGAATAATTTTGAACACAACTGTATAGTATATACAGAAAAACAAAAAAGATGAAAGCACTCTGGGTCTTCTAAATAGTTGATTTATAAGATATGCATTAAAAACAAACTGGCCCCTTGAAGCCTTTATAGAGGTATGAATATAGAGGTCATTTGCATATCCTTCCCAGAATTCCTTGCTTTATATGGGGAATGTGGCACAGGAGCTCTGGGATGCAATTCTTTGACTTGCTGTGATGTGCAAGTGGCTTCTGCAATAATAAACATTATATATATATATAGTGTGTATGCACCCCTGCTGTATATAAATATAATTAATCTGTTCATATGCCTCATTACATTTATAATTTGCTATCCACATTAAGTAAATTATCATTTCATGTTTTTTTTCTGTTTTGATACCTTGCTACTCACTTTCAGCTACCCCTAAGCGATAAAGACGTTACCCCTGAAACAATGCATTGTGTCTACACAATAGAATATTGTAACATTTAGGCTAGGGTCAGACGAACGCATTTTTCGCGTCGTCCGTGAAAAAGTGCGTTCGAAGGAATGGACGTACTTTTTCATGGAATACGCGATAGCGGTCATACGATGCGCATTTTCGTCCGTAATTTTGTACGGATCATCAATAAAACCCTTTTTGTGTCTGGACGTTATGTTGGCCGGACATTAGCAGAGTCTGACGTCTCCTAATCACGCACACACGCCGCTAGCGGGCGCAGCGCACTCTGTACATTAGTACTAGCGGTATCACGTTCTCGAAAAAATGCGTTCATTTTCCACTTGCGTTGCGCAGCTGGACTTTCGTGCGACCGTACTTCGTATATTGGCTGTCATTGCCCGTCATTTGCTGCTAGTGCGGCCGTGATTAAGTGCGCCTAAATGCATGTTAAAAATTCGCTAGTTTGCCGCTTGCGTTGCGCGGCCGCACTTTTATACTCCGTATATTGGCCGTCATTTGCTACTACTACGGCCGTGATAAAGTGCGGCTGCACGCGAGTTCGCACTGCGTCAGTCTGACCCCAGCCTTAATTACTAAACAGCTCTGCTCAGTGTTCAGTACGGGCTTCAATTAAAATCAGTGCCTGGCCAGATGCTGGCAGCTCCCCTGGAGCAGTGGTCCCCAACCCAGGCCCTCAGGGCCCACTAACAGGCCAGATTTTGCAGATCACCTTGGGGAAATGCAGACTGAATCCTGCAATCACTGAGCAGCAAATCATAACACCTGTGCTGTGCTTCAGATATCTGGCAAACCTGGCCTGTTAGTGGGCCCTGAGGGCCTGGGTTGGGGACCACTGCCCTGGAGGACCTGGTATATGGTATATTCCTGTACTGTCATGAAGAGGGAGTTCTTCACACTCTACATGTCTGCCACTCATATAAAAGCTAAAGATGTATGAAAGAATTCTGTTGAGAGGTTTAGTAGCCAAGTGACTGCTGCTGTATGTTTTCTCTTAAAGTTCTACAATTTGCAGCCAGAATGCTATAAACAATCCCCATCGCATTTTACTTTAGTTGATAAGTCAGGGGGTTAATGACAAAAGGTTCCCAAATGTAAAGCCAGTCTTGAAAGCAAAAACCAGCTTGTGGAACACAATAGAATTATATTATTTTCAGTTGAAAAAGGTTAATTGGTTTTACAATGAATGGAAACATAAAACAGAGCACGAGAAAAAAAAAGTACCATGTATTTAGATGAAATCATAGCACATGAACATGCTTAAGTCGATAATAATAAAAGTTGACACGGCTCAGTAGATATCGTGGATTATTCGCTAAACCCGAAGCTGTGGAGGATTGAAAAGGGAATTTCAAATTCTACATAAACCACAAAGGGGGCTCTCAGTAAAAGGAAATTGGTGGGAAATTAAGAATTTTAGTCCAAAATAGTCAAGGTGAAGGAATAAGAGAGCTGAGAAAAAAATTCTAATTCAGTTATTAAATTTATAATTTACTTGGAATTCAGTTGTTCTCTTACAGGGTTATTCGGAGAAAGGTGAAAACCTGGAGAACTTTTGGAGAAGTGAAAATTCTAGGTCAAATAGCCAAACCAGAAAAATTCTCCCATTTATCTCACTTTCCAAATCGGCTATTTGGGCTAGATTGTTCTCTTCTCCTGCCTATTCTCCTAACTTCACTCTTTAGTGAATAGACCTGTATGTCTTTAAAGGGAACCCCGTGACACACGTGTGCATGGCAGTGAGGCAATACTTTGCTGGTCCCAAGCACATCACAACTTACAGGGTTATTCAAAGAGAGCTGATCTGGCCCCGAAAGGTAACCGAACAGTGAAATTCAGCATACAGTTACCTTTCCTGGCCATTCGACTATTCTGAGAGCAGGCAGTTTGCCAAATGTTGGTGAATTGCCTGCACATACGGTGCCTGTTCGGTGCCTGTTCGAGGGCAGTAAAATCCCCATAGAGAAGCAATGCTTCATCTATTCAAAGAACACAAAAGAGCAGGGAAAAGTTGCCGAATTGCCCTGCTGCTCAGTGGTTTCAGTCGACAGATTTATTCAGGAGAATCCCATAGGCTTCTATGTTAAAAATATTACCGTTTTAACATCAATATCTAATAAACCGTTTATTATTTTATTCTGCAGTAAAAAGTCTCTTTATATATAGATTTTTTAAGGATGTTTTAGGCATTTTTTGGGCAAAATTTTTAGCCCGGTTTTTTTCTTAAATCGTTTTTTCTTTTTCTGTAACAGCCCTTTTTATTATCATTCATTGGATCTTATATGTAAATTTCAGACATTTTCGTTCAGTACTGTTTTTGCAAACAGCATTTTAATTTTCAAACTTTCATGCAAAGTGTTTTTTTTCACCTCGTTCATCTGCGTGTCGGCTTTATCCGGCGACTGCTCTGCGCTGTGATCGGCGGCTATTCGGGTTTCTCCGGCATGTTCGGCAGGGTTAATCCAGCTGTTTCTACCGGTTTCGGTGAGTGTTTCGGTGAGTGTTCGGTGGGTTTTGCGGCGAGCATTCCCTGCACTACGGGGGCCCTGCGGTGTTTGCTGAATACACCGCAGGGTCGGCGAACTAGGATCGCCGAATGGCACCGAAGTGCGGGGAACAAGAAGTCACCGAACGTGCAGTGACTTTTCGAATCTCTTTGAATAACCCTGTAAGTATTGGGTTTTGATGGCTGGGAAAGCATGTCTGAAAAAGATCTGTATTTATTGGTTTTTAGACACAATGGGCTATATTACAATGTTGGTGCTAACTTAACCAGAGCTGTTGTAAACTTCCCAGAGCCATTATAGTCTATGGAGCTGTTAACTTAACAACAGCTCTGGTTAAGTTAGCACCAACTTTGTCATACTGCCCAATCTATGGACTACATGCCTAACACCTGGTTTCGCAACGTAACAAAATAAGTAATTATTAATTTCAAACATAACATCGTCCAATAGAAACTCTCCTCAGAGGACCTGCTAAATCAAAGGGAATTTGAGAGAGGAAAAAATAAAAAGACATTATTTTATGGACCCCTGCTACTTGCCACCTTTTTAAATATGTATAAAAAGGTTAGAGGAGAGGTTAAGGATGCTTTTATGGTAATTAGTTTGGCTGGATTGTCATCTAATAATAGCAATTCAAAGGGAAGCAGTGCATAAGCACAGGTACAACAAATGCAGCCAATCATATGCTTCTCATGGAGAGTCATCCAACACAAAGACCCCTGCTTTTGGATCAGTTTGGAGCAAGTACCTGGAAGACTTTCCATTGACCACTGACCATCCTCTTTGAAGAGCTGTAGTAGCAGATGAGGGGTATCCATCAGTTATTTAAGTTTAAGGCTATACTCTATGGCAGTGTTTCCCAACCCTGTCCTCAGGGAGCACTAACAGGCCAGGTTTGCCAAATATCTGAAGTACAACACAGGTGATATAATTTGCTGGTCAGTGATTTTAGTAATAAGTCTATATTTCCCTAAGGTAATCCTTAAAATCTGGTCTATTAGTGCTTTCTGAGGACAGGTCTGGGAAACACCGTTCTAGGAAGGAAACAGGGGCACTGGTATTGGAGCAGTTTATTACTAACTCCATCCTTGCCCATCCATTGAAGCTGCAGCTATCACGTGACTATAAGGGGGCCGGATTGTCCCTTGAGTGTCTAGCAAATCCAACAGCTATCAATACAAGCACATTTAGGCCCCGTTCACACTGTGCGATTTGAAAGTCGCCCGACTTTCCGCGCGATTTTCTTATTCGCGAAATGGTGCGATAATGTCGCGCAACGTCGCGCGACATCGCTGTTTTGTGCGATTATTGCAAAGCACCACCAATACAAATCGCAAAATCGCAGATAGCAAATCGCAAAAAAAGGGTCATGTACCAGCGACATGGTTCTGCGACGCGCGACATGCGACGTCGCGCAACAAGATGTGAACAGCTCCATTGAAATGCATTGGAGAAGCTACATAGTGCGACGTCGCGGCAAAATCCGCGCGATAAATCGCACAGTGTGAACGGGACCTTAGTCACTGGCAGGCCGGGAATGTACTAAACTGAACTTTCCTGACCTAAATCCCTGAAGGCTGATCAGCGCAAGCTTTTTGACAGCTTTCCAAAGGCAGCGAATAATGCTCACTTGGAGGGCTAAATCAGCCATTTGGGCGGAACTGACGTCACTATGACCATTCATAATACATTGTCCCATGCCTAAATGGTCTTCTGTCATGTCACTCTATATAGAAGTTACATTTTTGAATCAGAACACATTACCACTTTATCATTAAAACATACCCAGCCTACAAAACCTTATGCAAAAATAACATCCCAAATTCTTGCCTCCTAATCAGCCCAGATCCGAATAGAAAAGGTCCGGTATGGTACTAGACGCAGAGCTCAGTTTTTTACTAGTTTCTGTATCCAGGCCATTAATTGTAATTATCCTGCATTATTATTATTATTATTATTATTATTCTTTATTTATAAAGCGCCAGCATATTCCGCAGCGCTGTACAATAAGCACAGTATAGACAGGGTTACAATACATTGAACAACATTTGACAAACAGTACAGGAGGAGATGAGGGCCCTATTCCCGTAGGAACTCACAATCTAGGAGGGTTGGGGTTGGAAACAGGAGGAGAGGACTGTAAGGTGAGAGTGATTGATGGTTGCATCAGTGAGTTGGGTGGTAGGCTTCCCTAAATAGGAATGTTTTCAGGGAGCGTTTGAAGGAAGAGAAGTTAGGGGAAAGTCTGACAGCACGAGGGAGAGCGTTCCAGAGAGTGGGGGCTGCGCGTGAGAAATCTTGCAGTCTATCATGGGAAGAGGTGATGCGGGGAGAAGCTAGGCGCAGGTCACTGTTTGACCTTAGGGAGCGGGCTGGGGTGTATTTGGTGATTAGTGAGGACAGGTAGTGGGGCGCTGAGTTAGTGAGGGTTTTGTAGGTAAGGATAAGGATTTTGAACTTAATTCTGCAGTGGATGGGGAGCCAGTGAAGGGACTCGCAGAGGGGAGCGGCAGAGACAGAGCGGCGGGTGAGGTGAATTAGCCTGGCGGAGGCGTTCAGGATGGATTGTAGGGGGAGAGGCGGGACAGAGGGAGGCCAGATAAGAGATTATTGCAATAGTCGAGTCGGGAGATTACCAGGGCGTGTATGAGTTGTTTTGTGGTGACAGCGGTAAGAAATGGCCGAATTCTGGAAATATTACGCAGTTGGTATCGGCAGGAGGAGGAAAGAGACTTGATGTGGGGGATGAAGGAAAGAGCAGAGTCCAGTGTAACTCCAAGACAGCGAACTTGGTTTGATGGGGAGATGGTGATACCCTCCACCGTGATAGAGAAGTCAGGAGGTGGGGAGGCATTAGAGGAGGAGAAATAAGTAGGAGCTCAGTCTTTGACATGTTGATCTTTAGGTGGTGGGAGGCCATCCAGGAGGAGATGCCAGATAAACAGTCACTGACTTTTGAAAGGACAGGGGGAGAGAGATCAGGGGTAGAGAGGTAGATCTGAGTGTCATCAGCGTAGAGGTGGTAATTAAAGCCAAAGCTGTTGATGATTTTGCCCAGGGAGGAGGTGTAGATGGAAAAGAGCAGAGGACCAAGGACAGAGCCTTGAGGTACACCAACAGATAGAGGCAATGAGGAGGAGGAGTTACCAGCAAAGGACACACAGAAGGACCTGTTGGATAAATAGGAGTCAACCCAAGCAAGTGCAGTGTCACCGAGACCCAGAGAGTTGAGGGTCTGTAGAAGGAGGGGGTGGTCAACAGTGTCAAAAGCAGCCGAGAGGTCAAGCAGGATGAGAATAGAATAGTGGCCGTGTTTTTTAGCAGTTAGGAGGTCGTTGGTGACTTTGGTGAGGGCAGTTTCAGTTGAGTGTAGCGGACGGAAGCCAGATTGCAGGGGGTCAAGTAGGGAATTGAGGACAGGAAGAGGGAGAGGCGGTTGAAGACTAGTTTTTCTAAGAGCTTTGATGTGAAGGGAAGCAGGGATACAGGGCGGTAGTTGGATGGAGAGTTGGTGTCTAGGGATGGTTTCTTTAGTAAAGGGGTAACTAGCGCGTGTTTGAAGGCGGATGGAAAGGAGCCAGTGGAGAGAGATAGGTTGAAGATGTGTGTGAGAGCAGGGGTGAGGGAGGAGGAGAGGGAGGAATTAGATGTGAGGGAATGGGGTCGAGCGGGCACGTGGTGAGATGTGAGGAGGACAATAAGGAATTGACTTCCTCCTCAGTGGTTGGGAGGAAGCGGCAGAGGGTGGCAGAGGGGACCTGTGGGAGTGGAGGTGGCAGATAACTATCTTGTGTTGGGATGTTGCTTCTGATAGTTAGAGTTTATTGAGGAAGTAGTCTGCCAGGTCTTGAGCGCTGAGGCAGCTGAGGGGGAGGTGCAGGTGGGTGGAGGAGGTGTTGAAGGTGGACCAGAGCCGTTTAGGGTTGGAGGACAGCGTAGATATAAGAGATGAGAAGAAGGATTGTTTGGCCAAGTGGAGGGCAGAGGTGTATGACCGGAGAATAAACTTGAAGTGAACAAAATCAGCTTCAGAGTGGGATTTCCTCCAGGCACGCTCTGCAGTGCGGGAGCATCTTTGCAGGTAGCGAGTTTGGAGGGTGTGCCAGGGCTGAAGCTGGCGGCGTGGGCCTTGCAGAGTCGAAGAGGAGCAAGAGTGTCTAGAGCAGAGATAAGCGTAGTGTTGTAGTGATTAGTGGCAGCATCAGGGCAGGTGAAGGATGAGGTATGAGGGAGGTGGTGAAGTAGGTTGGAGAATTGATGGGGGTCCACAGCATGTAGATTTCTGCGAGTGTGTGTGCGGGGGTGGGGGAGCAGGGTGTTTAGGAAGTCCAGATAGGTTGAAAGAGAGAAGGTGGTGGTCAGAGATGGGGAAGGGCGACATTTGAACTCAGAAATGGAGCAGAGGTTGGAAAAGACCAGGTCAATAACGTGACCATCGCGGTGGGTAGGGAGGAGGGAGGATTGTGTGAGTCCAAGGGAGGACGTGAGTGAAAGAAGTTTGGAGGCAGCAGGAGCGGAAGGATCGTCAATGGGAATGTTGAAGTCCCCGAGAATTAGGCATGGAAGATTAGAAGACAGGAAGTGAGAAAGCCAGGTAGCAAAGTGGTCAAAGAACTGGGAGGTTGGTCCCGGTGGGCGGTAGATGACTGCCACCCTGAGAGCCAGAGGAGAGAACAGGCGGATGCAGTGTGTCTCGAAGGAGGAGAAGGAGAGGGATGGGGTGGAGGGAGATGCTGGTAGGTGCAGGTGGGAGAGAGCAGGAGCCCGACCCCGCCACCATTTCTCTCACCCGGTCTGGGGGTATGGCTCAAGTGTAGACCGCCATGTGAGAGAGCAGCAACGGAGGCCGTGTCAGACGGAGTTAGCCAGGTTTCAGTTAAAGCTAGGAGGTTGAAGGAGTTTGAAAGGAAGAGGTCATGGACGGCTGTGAGTTTGTTGCACACAGAGCGAGCGTTCCAGAGGGCGCAGGAGAAAGAGGACAGGCGCTGAGGGATTATGGGAATGAGGTTGCTGGGCTTGCAGGGAGGTGATTTATGTGCGATGGAGATAGGATGAGAGGGAAGTATTGGATGTGTTGTGGGCCAGGGTTAGGGATATGTCACCTGAATAGAGTAACAGCAGGAGGGTGAGAAAGAGAAGGTGGGAATGGGATTTGTGGGAGTGGGAGGCAGCACGAGAGTTAGAGGGAGACCATGTTCTGAGGAAACAAAGGAGCTCATGCGAGGCCATCATGTGGGACGAGAGGAGGGAGGGAGAGATGCAGATAGTGTAGGGGTCAGTGGTAGAGGGGCAGGAGTTCCATTTAAGGAGAAAGGTAGAAGTAAAGAGGAGAAGCGTGAGAGAAATCATGATATAGACTTGCGTTTACCCAGAGTAAAATTGGGCCTTGCAGTTCCTGATAAGTATACGGCTGTGAACAGGTTTGAAAAAAATCAGATATCTTTTAGCTTTTCAACCAACTTGCATCATGTTAACGGCTCCACATATTGATGTGATATATCTGCTAGTGACAGTGTTAACTTGGAATATATTTGTTATAATGGCACGTACAAATTATTCTCTTTCTGGCTAATTGTCTATGTAACTGTTTCTTAAGATTGATATTTTTATCGGCTAAGTGGTGTTTAGAATGGATGCCCATATTGACTAATAGATTTTAGGAATCAATACCTGCCTTGGCAAACTGACGCTTAAAAAATGTAATGTGCATTGATCAACCCCAGCTTATGTCACAATCTGCAAATCTAAGTGGGGCCAGTGTATTGCTTAATGACATATAATGCCAGAAATAAGAGGGTTAATTCTAGTATGGTTAATGTACAGATTTCTCAGAATTGAAGCTTCATGGCTGTTCACCCCTTCATGTTGCTAAATGCTGGAGAGCTGGAGGTCTTGCTGTTCCTTGTGGACATAGCTGTCCTTGCCTCAAGATACCAAAAAGCAGGGGTCAACAACCATGGCTCTCAAAGGGCCCTATTCCAGCCCTGGTGTAAATTTATCCACAATGTATTTATCCACAATCCAATGTAGCTTCCGCTTATGCCTGGGAGATGGTATGTCACTGTGAAATACCATCTCCTCGAAGCTGGTACTAAAGGGCCACTACCACCAAAAAATGCTGCTTATATTTTACATGTGCTTTGTTTTTCTCTTGTATGTTTAGTTAAGAAAATATTTTACTCTATATGTGTCATGGTACATCCATTTTGTGATCGTTTGTGTTGTAAACCCCCCCCCCCCAATATCTTTACCTCACTTGGTCCTCACTGTGGTGTGGTTTTGGCCATATAATGGAGTCTATGGGTCAGGCAGCCAGCTCACATCCTTCTATTGTGTGGGATGTATTCAAAGTACAACACCAGGGGTTAGATTAGAATTAGACGTATTTTAAGCTCCTTGCCATATCTCATTCAGCTGCCAGCTCTTACCTCAGGTAGCCTAGAGAACAATAGCCTTATCTAAACATTCCTCATTAACTAGTAAATATTAAATATTAACTAGCAAGAGCCACAAAGCAAAGCTTTTGGTGAATGTTGCATCATGGGAAAAATCCAGGAACTGGAATCCATAAATAAAATACTTAATTTTATTTTTCCTTCTTACTTGCAATTACTTCAGACAAAAAAACAGCAGCATGTGCTTTATAAGGTGGTTTTCTTTGTAATGCACAAGTAATCTAGTTACAGTTTATGTGAGTGGCAGTCTCTTTAAACCTTTCGCTGCTGAGGCATTTCCCGCCTCTGTGCTGAGGTCATTTTTACCGATTTTGCTCATCATGTTTAAACGTGTTTTGAAGGCTTATTTTAGTATATGACCCAGACATATTATATATCATTCTTTCCATCAGACTCGGCAGATTCATAATATGTCATTATTATATGTATACGTCATGACCAGTCTGTATATTATAACAAAAAATGCAATAAAATATGAATTTTCAATAATTTACAACGTGTAAAGTGTTTTTTTTTCACATTGTAACATGTGAGCAATTGCGGTTATATTTTGTATGGGGTGCGCTTGTTAAAAAAATTAGAGATGGGGTCTCGTTCCATTTTTTTTGAGGGAAATTACGCAATTTTTAACAAACGCACCGCATACAAAAATCGTTAGTGCAGCATCATTGTTCACATTATAATTGAAATGGGAACAATATTGCTGCATTAACGAACCAAAAAAAAGAAAAAAAAACTTGTTTATTTATTTTTTATAATTTTTTTTTAAATATTTTTTTATTTTTATTTATTTTTTAAAACTTTTTCATACTCATGTTTGCTATCGTTGGAACGGCCATGATCTGGCCGATCCAACAATATCAAACATTAACTCCTAACCGCCACGGATCGGGAGATAGGGGGTTCCAATGAACCCCCTATCTCCACCATTGGTGGCAGTTAGGGGTTAACTCCAGGACTGGCGTCATCATGCTGTGCACGATGACGCCAGTCCTCAGGGGGCATTCCCGGAAGCTTGGCCGACATCCAAGATGTCGGCCAGCTTCGGGAAAGGATCACGAACCGGCACTTTTCGGCGCCGATTCGTGATCCAGCCCCCATGGGGTTAATTCCAGGTACCGTTAGGAAGGGCAGGCAGTGCCCTTCCAAACGGTGCCTGGATTAACCCCCTGCACGCCGGCGATCGGGAGGGAGAGAGGTCCGAAGGACCTCCCCCCCTCCCTTTCAGGCGCCTCCTCCGCACATGCGGGGGGCGCCTGAATTAGAAGTCATTGCGCCGCCGCAATGACATCTAATTAGGCCGGCGGTGGTTCCTGGTGCTGGGCTGGCATCGAGGATGTCAGCCCGCACCGGAGGGCACAACGATCGGCCGGAACCCGGCCGATCGCTGGCCCCAAAGGGAGGACGCGCTCAGCTCATCCTCCGCAAGGAACGTTACCTGCGGGTGGACATGCTGAGCGCGTCCTCTGCAGCGAAGGGGTTTAGTGATTTTGCATTTGTAGACTCACATAACACGTTCTCTACACCCTTAAAGAAAAAACATACTCATCTTTCATCCCACGGTGGCAAGAGTGTAATGTCCCTGCGCGTTCTCTCACCCGCTTCAGAATGAGACTGGGAACATATAGTTCCTAGTCTCCCTTCTCAGTGCTTTGTGATCTCATGAGAGAAAGCTCGTGCAGATGGACTTCATGAGCCGATGCTCTCTGCGGCGCACCACTGCCAGTATCTGGGAGCCTAGCTCTTCATATAGGGGGGCTAGGCACTAACAAAGCACATACTCTAGAATCCGAATGGTGAAAGGGACACATTAAGGAAAATCTGCGGGTGCAGATTTTCCTGATTACCGCCTCCATTTTACCATCAACTATGGAACAGGGCCCAATGGAGTTTCTAAGTTTACAGCAGCTCTGGTTAGGTTTCCACCTGGCTTGAAACAGAGAGCTAGGTGACTCTTGTGGCTCAGCCACTTTAATGAGTGGGAGCCGGAGGTCCAAAACATCTGGGGGGCCAAGGTTGCTGATCTCTGCCATAACATAAAAGTTACATACTTTGTAAGTCAGTGGGGAAGCTCTGACATTAATTAGCACAACCACCCTACAAATAATGTAGGTAAAACTAAATCACATCTAAGTTAAATTTTTGTATTATTTAAAATATGTTGTGTTTTTTACCTTGACATTTCCAAACTGGGAAAAAAATATTTGGCTCTGTTATGAGTTTCTTTACTTGAAAAAATTAAGCGCTAACATATCTCAGACGATAATTGCTTATTTGAAACACCCATTTACAGTATTATTTTATGATAGTTCGGAATTTACACTAAAAAACTCTAAGGTTACAAATTTATTAACATCTTTTTTTAGCAAAAGAACAATCTCATTATAATGAATGCCATTACTTGCAAGCAGTAAGACAAATGCTCCCTAATTATTTAGATTTAAATTGTGATTTCCTTCTGTAAAAGTAAAATGAAAGTGCTTTTGATTGTCTCATTTTTATTTTGTCCATTATTTCCATGTTTTGGTGCTGTTGGTTGTCTCATTTTTATTTTGTCCATTATTTCCATGTTCTGGTGCTGTTGGTTGTCACCAATTGTCCCTTAAAGATAATTCGTCAAATATCAAACTGCACCAGGATTCTCTTTAAATTGAACCTGTTCTGAACCGGTTCACTTTGCCTGTGATATTCCATCAGGGTATAGATATTCATGTCTAATCACTAAGGGCTACATTACATTCTGGGTGCTAACGTTAGCGCTCACCTGAGTGAGCATTAACGTTAGCCCAGGTAGTCAATGCAAATTACAATCCAAACGCTAACGGGTTAAGAAACCCGTTACCATTTGGTACCTTGCTCTTTTCAGCGCGAGGTTACTGTACTTTGACCTCCCTATGCTTAACATGGGGTGCGCAAAGTGTTAATCAACGTTAGGATTACAAAGTCCTAACGCTGATTAACGTCCGGCTGCGGTTAACAAAATGTTAACCACAGCCAGGACTTGGTGCTAACGGATTCCGCTGGTGCAGAAACCGTTAGCACCAGCAGTAACCCCCCCAAAAAAAATCCAGATACTCACCTACTATCCCGCGTCGAGGATCGCAGCTCCGTTCGCCTCCTCCATCCGGCGGGAGCAGGGAGAGACTGGGGGAAAACGTCCCCCCAGTCTCTACCCGCGGATCACTACACTGACCTGCCAGATCTCGTGAGGTGAGATCCGGCAGGTCCTGTGACTGGCACAGGAGAAACTCAATGGAGTCCTTTGGACTCCATCGAGTGGATGCTCGTAAAGCTTAGCGCTGCCGCGCACATCCCGGGGCTTAGCACCCGGTATTCGGTAACAATGCAGGCAGCTTTTTAAGCGCCTGCATTGTAATTTCCCGTTAAAACTGGGGCGCTAGGGAGAAAACTGCGGGCACAGTTTTTTCTCCCTATCGCCCCTGTTTTAGCGGGAGGATTGTAATGGAGCCCTAAATGGTGAAAATCTAGACCAAATAGCTGATTTGGAAAGTGAGATAAATGGGAAAATATTTCTGATTTGACTATTTTGACCTAGAATTTTCACTTCTCTAGTCATTCTCCTGGGTTTCACCTTTAGTGAATAGACCCAACTGGGTTAATTTGAAATTGGTGCAATATCTCATCCCTGGATGGGATATGGCAGCCACTACAGTACAGTACAGCCAGTACAGCATCAGGTGCCGCCATGTTTCTCCCTCAGTGGGCAGAGCTAACTGCGGGCGTTACACAGCAATTCTTGATTCACCTTCAGCGGTGATGTCGGTACTCAGTCTTTTTAGTCAATGTGCTGACAGTCAATGGAGCGCACTAACTGACTGACGGGCTGTTCTGTATGGCTTGACTTCCTGTACTGGACTCCTCTTCACTCACAGTTGCTACGCACTTAGGCTGGGTTCACACCTGGGCATAGCGCTGCGTCGCGCAATGCGCGCGTTTTTTTTACGCGCGTTCGCGTTGCAGCGCGTTCGCGGCTATGATATGGCCGCGAACACGCTGCTGTATGCCCGAAAAG
Organism: Leptobrachium leishanense; assembly: GCA_009667805.1. Taxonomy (NCBI): domain Eukaryota; kingdom Metazoa; phylum Chordata; class Amphibia; order Anura; family Megophryidae; genus Leptobrachium; species Leptobrachium leishanense. The sequence goes on along the minus strand of CM019065.1, from coordinate 286,396,346 downwards.
AAGCTCCCGAACTTCTTTTTGCGTTGGCCGTTTTAAAGCGCGTTCCTGCACGCTTTAAAACGCTTAGGTCTGAATGGGTCCCATAGCAAAGCATGGGATTTCCCCGTTCCTGCATTTTAAAGCGTGCACGAACGCGCGTTAAAATGGCTAGGTGTGAACGGGGCCTTTGAGTGAGTGACTGACAAAATTAAATAGAGAATTACTGATTTCTTTCAATTATTTGTGGTAGCAAAAACACACTGACACATGTAAAGAGAGTGATTCCCTTTCAAACGATCAAACAGGTTCACTTGAAATGTTTGAGGCTTGCCAAATCATGAGATTTCTTTTTACCTTTTTAGTTACAGTTTCTGCTTGTTTTGTAGCATCATCTCTCCCCATCCTCTGTATCATTCTGTAACATGCACCAATCTCTCCTCTCATTTTCAAATTAGAAGTTACAAGTATTTATAAAGCGCTAACAAGTTTCGTAGCGCTGTAAAACGGGTGAGACAGAATAACAAATATACATACAAGTTAAACACACAGAACAGTAGGAGAGAGGACCCTGCTCTAGAGCTTACAATCTAAGAGGAGAGGGGTGGCACATTAGGGGAGGGTAAGCAAGTAGAGGGACCTGAAGTAGCGGTGGGCTAGGTGGTGCAAGAAATGTAAAGCGGGGGAATCATGGAGTGAGCCGATAGACTTCTCTAAAGTAATGTGTTTTCAGAGATTTCATGAAGGACTGGAGAGACGGGGAGAGTCAAATGTTGCGGGGGGATTCCATAGAAAGGGGGCAGCTCGGAAGAAGGCGGGAGTTGGGGGTGCGGGTACAAGGAACTGATAGCGTCAGATCATTGGCAGAGCAAAGTGGCCGGGACGGGATATGCTTGCTAATAAGGAAGGAGATATAGGCAGGGCGCGGTTATGGAGAGCTTTGTATGTGAGAACCAGTATTTTGAAATGGATTCTAAAGGAAACAGGGAGCCAGTGTAGAGCTTGACAAAGGGGGAAGGTGCGAGAGATGCGTGAGGTGAGGTGGATGAGCCTAGCACAGGCATTCATAGCAAACTACAGAGGGAGAATCTGGGACCTCTTAAGGCCAGAGAGACCAGAGAGAAGGAGGTTACAACAGTCAAGGCGGGAGATAGTAAGAGCTCAGATGAGCCTTTTAGCAGAGTCCTGATTAAGACAGGAATGGAAGAAATTCCTACCCCCTACTGTACCCCTACTATAAGTACGATAACCAGCACAAGGCTGCTGTAGAAATAGCATTAAAATTACTTATCTCCTTACAGTTGCTAAAATGCTTATTTTATCGTGATGAATTTATACATGGCTTTCTTTAAAACCCAGTAGAATTACCCTTTCAAGCAACACATAGTGAAGGTGGTGTAAATGGAATCTCACAGGGTTTTTCTTTATCAGTTTGATCATAACCTCCCTGGCGGTCTATTTCTTCTGAAAATTCTGTGCTGAAAACGGTCTATTTTTTCTATTGCCCCCCTAGCGGCATCCCGAGTGTGGCTCGGGGTTAAATTCCTATGTTGGAAGCGGTAACACTGGATACATTACCTCTCCCTGCGCTCCCTCGATGTCCCCAGCTGCCTCCTCCGGCGACCTCGATCTCATTACTTCCTGGTTCCCTCCTCGCGAGAGGGAATCCAGGAAGTAAAACGCTGCAATCGCCGGAGGAGACTGCAGAGATCAACGAGGGAGCGCACAGAGAGGCGATGTATACAGCCCAAGTGTGTCTCGGGGTTACTGCCCAGACACACTCGGGAACACCGCCAGGGAGTTTAAAGGGTCACTCTAAGGGTAAAAGAGAGGGGGAACAAAGGAGTATCTGAATACTCATGCTCATTCCAGCATGGGGCTCCGTCAATGCTGCTCTGGATCCGTCATGTGATCAAGGGTAAGCTGGATGCTTGACTGAGCAAGTGATGTGAGCACATTGAGAGTCATTGGCTAGCCAGGAATGCAGAATATCAAGAGCTATTGTCAGCATTCCAGGCAAATTGACTTACACCCCAGTCAGAGGGATGGATCAGCTCGTAGGGACCCTCGTGGGAGGGCAAAAGACCCTCAGATCACTATAACCATTCATATTAGTTTGAATGCTACAATGCCTAGAGCGCCCCTTTTAAATTGTTATTTCTTGTCTCTGCAAGATTCTTTGTTTTAAGCAAAATAAATAAATGTTAACTTTGTAAGTTTTACGATGTAATATTTATACACATATTCTCACATCGATTCAAGGTTGAAAATCAGTTACCGTATCTAATTTCCTTCACATATATATTTCCTATTATAGGTGCTGACTTCAATCAGAAAAGCAATTTTTTACTCACCATGTGACAGTTATATTATCTTCTTTAGTATGCTCGAGATCCGGTCTTTCCAAACCGTAAAAGCAAGACATCGGCCAAAGATCATTTGTGTTATGACACGCCAAAAAGGGTTGATAACACTTTATTCCTTTTATATTACTTCCAGTCATGAAGATGGAAAGTGCTTGAGCATAAGGGGATACAATAATTTGGCTATTATTGAATAGTGAGATTAGCAGGAGGAAATAGGACAAGTTTAATAAGATCCGCAAATGACTTATACTTAAAGGGAAAATCAATTCAATATATAATTCAGCCTTTTCAATTCGGTCCTTTAGTGCCATTTGTGTGTGTAGAAATATATCATGTGAGCACCTGGACTTAGATTATCTAGCACTCTAACCACAAGCTTATAAATACATATCTCGAGATAGTTGATCCTGTCTCTTTGTATACAAACGGGCCCTTTTCTAACTGCTGTTATCATCCAATCCTTTGTGGTTATATATTCTATGGAATAATCTTTAAAAAAAAAGAAAAAAAAAAGAAGCGGAGAACCTTTTACTCTATTTTTCTACTGAATTATGCAATTTTAAACCCTTCACTACAAGTGTTTCCAAAAAACATTGTCAGAAACCAGTGGTGTTTTCTAAATTCATTTTAAATTAATTATAACGTAAGAAATATTTGAGCTTATGCCCACTGTATTTCTTACTGTAAATAACCTATTTTTGGCCAGTAGATGGCACCATCTAATGCCAAATTGAGTTAGAGGTTTGAGCGGCTTTTTCTCCCTGCATTGGCTGCTGAAAGCCCGATATTCCAGAGTTTTGAGCAGCTGATTATACAGTTTTAGCTCTTTGGGCCCACAGGGCTAAAACTTTGGGGGCGCCTTCTGCAGCCCAAAAGCAAACTAAATTTATTTGCAGCAAACTAATTTCATTTGCTTTTGGGCTACAGATCAGCATACTGAGATATTTCAATATTGGGGCACGAGATGGCACCTTTGAAGCCCGAGATATCACGTTATCGGTAGTGAAGGGGTTAAGCAAAACCTTAAAATAAAACTCTAAAAAATTTTGATCTTATTTTGTCATTGCATTCCTTTAAACATAACTGCGTATAAAACACAAAACTTGATCTCGACGTTGGAAATTGTAAGGTGAGCTGCTGCAATGGCATTGTGTGCTGTACAACTGAAAAATGGCACTGCTTTAGAGCAAAATACCAAACTAAAAATATTTATGTTTACAAAAATATGTCATTTTCACACATTATGTGGTCATGTTTGGTATCATTGGAAAAGCCAGACTGATCTTCTTCCTATAGAATTCGAGATCTCCACTGCTAAATACTCTACAGCTTTGCTGGAGTTAAACCGGGGCTTCCCTGATGCCATGACGCCGGCGGACCTCCGGCATTTCTCCAGACCGCCAGATTGTCTGTAGGGTGCTCAGACGGAAAAAAGCAACCAGAGAGCGTTGGAGAGAGGAGTCTCCATAACAACGAGGTGATCATGTGCACATGACAAAGGGAATCGAGATGAGATGACATGAGCATCTCATCCACACCATTCAAAGGGTTAATTGATAAAAGCTAAGTCCCCAAATATAGAAATAAAGGGCCGATGAGGGATTTCAGCTTGTGCTGATGTTTTTTCATATTGTCTCCCTTGAATCTGTGATGAAGGTCCAGGTCCTGACAATGACCTCTTTGTCAAGGTCGCTTCTTTGGTCCCAGGTGCAGCCCGGTGAGGGAAGCAGGAATGTAATTAGTGGCACTCCTGGATCCTTACAAGAACTATTTGACCAGACAGCTCTTTAGTGGAAAAGCAGTGATTGGTTACCAAGCCCAGATGGTACCTGCAAGGACTCAGCCGGAAAGAATGCTTCCCTGAGGCAAGGAATCTGTGAGTGTGTGAATAGCAAGAGCAAGACCAAGAACACGAGAAAGGACTCAGTATGAGGGTGAAAGCAAAACGAAACATTATGAAGGCGCTCTTTTTTTATACACAACCTTTAAATGGAACAGCAGCCACATTTAGAGGGGAACACCCCTGGAACACCTCACTTGGAACAGCTGTGGAAATGAGCACAGTTTAAATAGCAGACCATACAGGCCCTCTGTAACAATACATATTTTAGGCTGGGGTCAGACTAGCGCATTTTTAACGTGCGTTTAGGCGCCCTTAATCACAGTAGCAGCAGATGACTGGCAATGACGGCCAATATACATAGTACGGCTGCACGAAAGTCCGGCCGCGCAACGCAAGTGGAAAATGAACGCATTTTTTTGAGAACGCAGAACCGCTAGTACTGACGTACACAGTGCGCTGCGGCGGCATAGCGGCGTGTGTGCATGATTAGATGTCAGACGCTGCTAATGTCCAGCCTACATAACATCCAGACGAAAAAAGTGTTTTATTGACGATCCGTTTTCGTGCATTCCGTGAAAAAATACGTCAATGCGTTCGAACGCACTTTTTGACGGTCACTGCGAATAATGCGTTCGTTTGACCCTAGCCTTAATGTTTTAGCTGTTTAATAGATCAACAAGTGGGAGTCTACTTTACAGTCTCAGTTTAGGACTTTACTGGGCCTCCAATTCTAAATGAAGGTTTTTGAAAACAACTGGTGCAATCCAGTTTTTTCTATGTATATAATGTTTTCCCTTAAATGTTTCTGAATTTTCACGTAAGCACAAGATAGACAATCATCTGCACCTTATTTCCAATACTCCATTCACCTCTCTTCCTAACTATACTTTTCTTTCAAATAGTAACAGGGTTACGATGGAATACTTTCAGTGTTATTCAGAGTGAGTTGAAAAGCAGGAGAATGACTGGAGAAGTGAAAATTCTAGGTCAGATTAGCCAAACCAGATACAAATTCTCCCATTTATCTCACTTTCCAAATCGGCTATTTTGACCTAGAATTTTCACTTCTCCAGTCATTCTCCTGCTTTTCACCTCTCTCTGAATAACCCTGTTTGAAAAAATCATTTAAAAATACTGTAAGGGTTATTGAAAGAGCTCTGAATTGTTGGCGAAAGGTAACCGAACAGTGAAATTCAGCATACGGTTACCATTCCTGGCCATCCGGCTATTCAGAGAGCAGGCAGTTCGCCAAATGTTGGCGAATTGCCTGCACATACGGTGCCTGTTCGTTGCCTGTTCGAGGTCAGTGAAATCCCCATAGAGAAGCAATCCTTTCTCTATTCAGAGAACACAAAACAGCAGTGAAAAGTTGCCGAATTGCCCTGCTGTTGGGTTGTTTCATTCGACAGGTTTATTCAGGCGAATCCCATAGGCTTCATTTTTTTCAAGCATATTTTTATTCATATTGGATCGATACAAAAATACAGGTATTAAAAACGACATACTATACATCAATTACAAGCAAAAGTGAACAAAGAAGTTGCATCTCAAACGGTACAAGATAAGGCATTTAAAACACTGTTAAGTTTGGGAACATACATCGCCATCCTTGCCCGCGGGGTATGGCAGCCACTATAAGCGGGTGGAAGGTGATGCGTGGGCAATTGTAGTGTCCGGGAGGGAGGAGGCAAGAAAACGAGTCAAGGAATGATCAGGAGGATCCTGGGGGATCGGCGGGGTAACTCGTAGCATTTGTGTGGAGTACCAAGGGGCACAGAAGAAGGTGTTTCGTAAGGAATCTTTGCTCTCACATGGAAGGGTTCGGATAAAGGGGGTTCAATTAGTAAAGAAGGACTGACTTTTTCTCTTGATGCATAGAAGCCTCAGACCATTTGGCCAGGAATATGGCGTAAATTCTCTCATACATCATGCGAAAGAAGGAAGGGGAGGCGGAGATCCATTGGGACAGGATCGCTTTTTTACCAGTCGTGGCTAGGAGAGCTAGCCAAAATCGGTGGCACTTAGAGAAGGGCTGGGGGTGGGAGGGGTCAGTCGGTTAAAGATGGCCCAATCCGGGCCGAAAGGGATTTCTAGTCGAAGGACCTGTAAACTGAATCGTCTAATAGTATCCCAAAACAGTCGTATGAAAGGACAGGTCCCTAAGCAATGTCCTAAATCAGATGGGGCAAATTGACATTTCAGACAGTTTGCGGTTGTTAAGAGGCCAACGCGAGCCATTCTGTCAGATGCCATATATGCTCGAAGGAGTATTCTATAGAACATGTCCCAGTAATTGGCAGAGGGGAGTGAGCGTCTGGAAGCTATAGTGGCCCCTATCAGATCGCTCGGGGAGAGTTCAGGGAAACTGGCGGCCCATCTAGACATTGCTTTCCAGGGGACCATAGTGGGTAATGAGAGTTGCAAAATCGCATAAATGGCAGAGGTAGAGGGGGGATGAAGGGCACTTGGATTAGCCAAGTCAGTGGGGGATAAAGTGTTCAATTGGGTGAGGAGAAACTGCTTCAGTTGCAAATAATATACTGGGTGTATACCTAAGGGGGCATTACGGTCTTTCAGGTTTGTATAGGAGTATGGCAAACCCAATACTCCTTCTATGTAGTGATGGAGATGGGTAAAGCCCCGTTGGGCTAGGGTGTGAAAAATGGGAGCAGGTGAGGAGTTTTGGAAAAAGATCGGTTGTGGGGGATGGGGGTCCACAGAGACGTTTGCCAGGTCAACTGAAGGCGCTTGCAAATTTTGACCTAAACCAACTTCGTAGTGGACAATAATGGATTATTCTTGGAATTTTTTTGCAAAATCTTTTTTTCTTTTTTTAAATCGTTTTTTCTTTTTCTGTAACAGCCTTTTTTATTATCATTCATTGGATCTTATATGTAAATTTCAGACATTTTCGTTCTGTAGTTTCTTTGCAAACAGCGTTTTACTTTTCAAACATTCAAGCGTACTGGTTTTTGGTTTTTTTCACTCCATTTGTCTGCGGTGTTGGCTTTTTCCAGCGGCTGCTCTGCACTGTGATCGGCGGCTGCTCGGGTTTCTCCGGCGTGTTCGGCGGGGTTAATCCAGGTGTTTTTGCGGGTTTCGGTTTGCATTCGCCGGGTTTTGCGGTGAGTGTTCGTCGAGTTTGCGGCGGCTTTTCCCTGCACTACAACGGCCCTGTGGTACTTGCTGAATACACCGCAGGGTCGCCAAAATGGGATCGCCAAATCGCACCGAATTGAAGAGAACGAAAAGTCACCGAAAGTGCGGTGACTTTTCCATTCTCTTTGAATAACCGTGCGTAACTATGGTGATTACAATTGCGACGATGCCATCATCAGTAGCGTAAAACTAACCTGTCTCACGATGGGTGAACAATCCAACGCTTGGTGAATTCTGCTTCACTATGATAGGAAGAGCCGAAATCGAAGGATCAAAAATGGGTCGTCTTTATGAACCCTTGGCCATCACAAGCCAGTGGCAATTGTGTTTTCGTTTTCTGTCCCATTGCTTTTCCTCCACAATTGACTCTTATGATTCAATTTTTTCTTCGTGTTTCTATTTTTTTTAACAAAGAGTTTATATAAAATATAAAACCATTTTGACAAGCGGGGCACAGGAATGCTGCTTATGTAATTTAAAGTATGTCTGTTCTAACGAATCTTAAGGGGTTATTCAGAAAGCACTGAACTTGCCACGGTACGGTGCAATTTCAGGGCAGTTAGTTTATTCAGAAAGCTGTCAGTTTTCTAGATACTGGTGAATTGACGGCGAAATACGGTGAAGTTCGCCACAGATCGGGGATCTTTGGCAGCAGTGAATTGTCCCATTGAGCAGTAATGGTTAATCTATTCAGAGAATGTTTAACCCCTTCCCGACCGTTGACGTACCATGTACGTCCGATCGGGAAGTCTCCCTTAGACCCACGGATGTACATGGTGCGCCAGGGCCTCCTAACATCCCTCCCGCCTGATACTTACCTTCCTCGCCGGCTCCCGCTCAGTCTGGCATCCCGGAAGCCTGCCCCCACTTTTTTAGGGGAGCCGGCAGGTGCGATGACATCATCATGCTACGTAATGACGTCATCGGCAGGCGTCCAATGGCACCTGCAGTAAAAATCAAGAAAGGGAGGGGGAGCCCTCTATCTCCCCAACCATTCATGCTAGGAAAAAAAAATGCACCGCTGGAAATGGGAGAGTCTCCCCTTTTCAGCAGTGCATAGCATTAACTATTCTGCTGCCGGATCGCGATTCGGCGCCGAATCTTGGACATTTTGGATGTCAGCCAAGCCTCTGAGTCACCCCCCACCCATTGACATCCACACCATATGTGTCAGGAGGTCAGTGGGCCAGTTCACCCCCTAGCTGCCAAGTGGAGATAGGGGGATCATTTGGATCCCCGTACCTCCCAATCCGTGACAGCTAGAGGGTCATGTTTTATACCGCTGGAGAGGCCTGATCATATGATACCAAACATGACCAGGTGTTTCGTAAAAATTAATTTAAAAAAATAAAATAAAATAAATTTTAAAATATTGTGGCTTTTTTTAAAAAAAAAATGGTCTGGGGGGTTTACTAAAATAGGGCCTAGACTGGCATTTAAAAATGATGAGCATAAAACGGTCAAAATGAGCTCAGCGCACAGAGGTGAAATGGCTCAGCAGTGAAGGGATTAAAAAGCAAAGACATGTAAAAATTGAGTATTTCTATTCTCGGGACAAAATTTTGAAACTATTTAGCCGGGGTCTTTTTTGGTGGTTGTAGAATTTGGGGATTGAATTTCAAAAAAGTGTGTTTTTTCAATTTTTTCATCACAATTCATAGTTTTTTTATAGTAAATTATACAATATGGTGGAAATAATGGTATCCTTAGAAAGTCCATTTAATGGTGGGAAAAACGGTGTATAATATGTGTGGGTTGCTTAAACGAGTAAGAGGAAAGTTTGACCTAAACACAAACAGCGCAGAAACGTAAAACCAGCAGCAGGCACTAAAGGATGGACTTTTGTAAAACCGCCCGATCACTATGGGATTAAACAGGCGAATCCCATAGAATTCAATGTAAAAAAATATTAGAGTTTCTTTATTGAACCAATTATTCTTTCCATTTTCAGCAAAGTCTTTTTACTTATTTTTTTAGAACACATTTTTGTATTTTTTATATTTTTAGACTAAATTTTTGCTTCCCAATTTTATAAAAAGGCGTTCTTTTTTTATTCTGTAAGAGTCTTTTATATTATTTTTCAACCACCTGAATGCGGATGACGTATGGGGGATGTCCTCATGTTGCTACGCTATATGCGGAGGATGACCCGGGCGCAATGATGCCAATTTCAGGGCCCCCCCGCCGCCAGAACAAGGGAAGTGCCGGATCGGGACGGTGTGGTCCTTTGGACCTGTCTATCTCACCATCACCAAGGGGTACAAAGTCAGGAGAAGCATTGCTGGTAAGGTCACAGTCTGTCCTTTCCAGTGATGCCTCTCTTTAACCCCTTAGGTGCCAGGCTGCGATCCGGCACCAATTTGCGCTGGATCGTGGCCTATCTCCGGGTCTCCCCTCATCAACTGACGTTGTCACACATGGGTGATGACATCAGTTACCGAGTTAACCCCTAGCTGCCCAGTAATCCCTATGGCGGAGATAGCGGGGTCCTTTGGACCCCCGTATCTCCCAATCATTGGCAGCTAGAGGGTCATGTTTGGTATCATTGGAAAGGCCACAGCATGGTTAAGTGTAAACAAATTAAAAATAAAACCATTTTTTTTAATTTATTAATGCAGAACTATTCCTTGCTTTTCAATTATAATGTGAACAATAATGCTGCATGAAAAATGAGTGTACCCCATAGAATATATAACCGTAAAGGCTTTGTTTGATAAAATGTATAAAAATGACTTTACAAACTGTAGATCAGTGGTTCCTAACCGCGGTCCTCAAGTATCCCTAACAGGTCAGGTTTTCCAGATATCTGAAGCACAGCATAGGTGATATGATTTGCTGCTCGGTGATTGCAGCATTCAGTCTACTTTTCTTTATGGTAATCTTTAAAATCTGGCCTGTTAGGGGTACTTGAGGACCGTGTTTGGGAACCTTTGCTGTAGACGACTGAAATTTTAATGTAAATTCACATTTTGTTACATTTTTTGTTATAGCATTCTGGCAGGACATGACACATACATGTGATAATGATATAGTATGAATCTGCCGAGTCTGCTGAAAAAAAGGATACATCATTTGTATGGGTCGTACAATAAAACATGAAATCACAATCGCGTTTAAACATGATTTGCACAAAATTGTCAAAATGAACTCATCACACAAAAGTGAAATGGCTCAACAGTGAAGGGGTTAAATGATTTTTATTTTATTTTTTTTACAATTTACACACATTTTAATGTGTTTGTATTGGTACTGACCGCCCAAATGCAGAAAAAACAAGAACGGAACTTTGCTATTCTTCTAATAGTTGTTTAAACTTTAAACAGCTATTAGAAGAATAGCAAAGTTCCGTTCTTGTTTTTTCTGCATTTGGGCGGTCAGTTCGGCAGTCTTCAGTGGTCAGATCGGCAGCCTTAGGCAGTCAATTTGGCGGTCTTCAGCGACTCCATCTTCGGCGCACTTTGATGACACTGTGGTGAATTCATTGCAGGGTCGGCTAAATTGTATCGCCGAAGTGTGCTGAACTAGAAAGCACCAAATTGTTGCTGAAATTTTGGTCGTTTCTGAATAACCCCTTTAGTGTGTGTGTTACAGCCAGTGGTATAGACTCCTGAGAAAGATGAGAGAAATCAGTAAAAGAGGAATAAGAACTATAATTTTCCATTGTATGAGTTAAACCTCCTACTTTGAACACGGTTTAGTGTTGAGCTGCTCTCTTAGTATGGAAAATTATATGATTCAGCAAGGCATGGCATTCATACCCTGACCTTCAGAGGCTGTTTTGCTCATTGCCATTCCTATCACAGCTCACCGTTGAAAACAAAATAAGATCGAAGATCTTCCTGAGTTTACACAGACTGATCCAAATTCTCAGGAGGTCCAAATACCATCTCTTGTTCTCGCTTTGATAAATCACAATCACAGCAAAAAAATAAGAGTATCCACTTTGGATTTCAAAGAGAACTTTTTAATTCCTTTATGCCCAGTTATTGAATATGCAACCGCTACAGTAGGATTTTCTTAAGATTTCTTGCAGATTGTCATGATGAGGCCCACACATGTTTCTACGGGTTCCTATCAGATATAGATCATTTGTTCATCTTCTACATGTTTCTAATTGTTGTTTTCCCTTTCCCATTGGTTATCAATAGGTCTCCATTTGTTAAGTACATCCCACTTAACATCTTTGAAGAGCAGCATTTCTAGCTTAAGCAATCATAGCTGTCAAAAAAAGTGCGATTGAGTAATATAAGGTAGCAAGCAATTATACAAAGTCACATCGTGAGATGACTTTTTATAAATGGTCCTTGGCATAGTGGCAACTATATTAGACTTGATAAACTGGAATTTGCAGGTCTTCTTGAGCTGGTCAAATACCTTTTAAAAACATGAACATGGCTGTTACTGTTTCGTCTATACCGAAAATAATTGTAATTAATAGTTATATAATTTAAATAAATTGTGCAAAATGTGGATATCTGGGCAGGACAAGCTATAATTTATAGCAAACAAGGGTCATTCTCATTAAGCAAATTTGATGATCTATATACACATCCCTCTGAATCTGCTTATTTTCTTTGATGGATTTTTACTTTAACCTAAACATAAGCAGACAATATTTCTAAAGGAGCATTCATTTTTTTATATTCGTATACTTCTGTCCCAGCTGGTTGTTTGAACTTACTCATAATGTGATGCATTGCCATTTCATGTTCAAATACTCATAGGAAAGAAGACAGTTAGGCATACAGAGCTGTTGACCACTTTACTGTGGATGATGTGTGGGACACGTCACCTGCAGTCACCGTTCTGTGCTGACGAAGTGTCATCTTCCTTACTTACAAGCAATCTCTCCCACAGGGCTCTGATACTTCTCCCATGGCACAATGACTTGCAGGCAGTGAGGTTGTGCTGGGAAATCCCTAAGTGCACTGACATCATGGCCTCCTCTTTAACTCTAGAGCAGTGGTTCCAACCAAAGTCCTCAAGTACCCCCAACAGGTCAGGTTTTCCAGATATCTGAAGCACAGCACAGGTGATATGATTTGCTGCTCAGTGATTTCAGGATTCAGTCTGCATTTCCCCAAGGTAATCCTTAAGGCCCAAGTCAGACGAACGCAGTGATCACGTCCGTCGTAGCATAGACTCATGAGCAATAGAGACCCACAACGCACGTGGCAAACGGACGCAAGTTAGGCAAGAACGTAAAACCGCTAGAACGGACGCGCAGCATGCACAACGTCTGCGTAGCATTGTGTGTGTGTGATGGAATGAAGTCAGATGGAACGCATTTGCGACGTCCAGCACCTTGACGCACAAAATGGCTTTTCATATCATGTATCAATTTTTATCATTTTTCATATTAATTTTATCTCCCATGGTTCCCTTTTTTCCAATGTCCGTCAAGAAAAACAGATCGTGTGGTGTCTGCATCATCTTCTGTCAGTACGTCCGTCCGTTGTGCACGGATGCACAGTGCGCTCAGAATGCGCTCGTCTGACATTAGCCTTAAACTTGGTCTGTTAGGGGTACTTGAGGACCGTGGTTGGGAACCACTGCTCTAGAAAATTTAGAAGTGAAGAGGAGGGTCCAACCCCTGTTCTTCACTTCTGTAACTCACACAAGATCAAGTTAAGTATCATTGTCTGTTTTTCACTTAGAAAGCGAACAATAGCTCTTCCATAACTTACCTTTACATTTCCCCACTGAAGAGAATTGGTGAAGAGTTGACACAATGTGTAAGCCATCATCATCATCTGAAACGTAAGCAATGCAACAGAAAACTTTACTAAAGAGAGAAGCATTGGGTCATTTAGATCAGTGGTCCACAACCCTGGTTCTCAGGGCCCACTAACAGGCCAGGTTTGCCAGATAGCTGAAGCACAGCACAGGTGATATGATTTGCTGCTCAGTGATTGCAGGATTCAGTCTGTATTTCCACAAGGTAATCCTTAAAACCTGCTCTGTTAGTGAGCCCTGAGGACCAGGGTTGGGGACCACTGATTTAGATCCCTGATTCTTTTTTTAAATATTTAGTAGCCACAAATAAACTGTTTAAATTCTATTTCCTGAGAACACCACATATTCTCCATTTTCTAGTTTTAAAAAAAGAGTATTTAATATATAACCAAAGAGGTTTGGATGTGAAAAATAAAGTATTTAATATATGACCAAGAGGTTTGGATGTGGAAAAGTAAATGTACATGCTGTAAATTATTGAAACCTTTTAACAGATTTACCCTTTTATTTTTTACGTTCTTTGCTGTACTATGTGTGACATGACACACATGATGATAGGTTTTGAATCTACCGAGTTGGTAGAAATAATCAATATATAATAAGTGTGGGCTTTGCAATAAAACCTAACTTCACATAAATGTGATATCAAAAAATTTGTAAAAACAAGTTTTTTCCACAAGAAATTAAGGGGTTAAGTGAGCAACTATGGTCCATGTTCTTAATTAACAGATCAATTAAGCAGCAAACAGCCAAATTAAAAGAGCAGTCTTTTCAGATGCACGGCTTTAATTACCAATCCACTAGTGGCCTTAATTAATGAACCTGCCTACAGTAACAGAAATATTCCACCGAGATCTCAACAAGGCTGGAGTTTTTTCACTGTATATAAAAAAACCATTAGAAAATGTCTTTTATAATGATACCAGTTTTACTGTCTTACTTTTTAATACATATATATATATATATACTTTTTTATAGAGTGTTTTTGAAAGAGCTAGGTTAGAATAAGTGCTGTATAAAAATACTTTTGCTGAAGATTGCAGTGATATATAGGCAACATAAAGCATTAATCAGCTTTTAACAGCTAGGTGCCAGTATATGCATACAGATAGTTGCATTTTATGGTCTTGCTGCAATATATCTCATATAAATGGAATATGCTTCAGATTTCCAGTGTTTTATAGCATACCTGCAATGAATTGTAAAGACGGCGTTCTAGAACATATTTACTGCAATGAGGAAGAAGCACGTGTACTAGGCTGAGGTTGTTGGCTCAAATGTCACACCTTCACTGTGAGGATAAATACAATGCATTAATGTCAGGGGACAAGTGAAGGAACGGATGCCAGTAAGACAAATGGTGCTCTAATGCTGCTTCCTTAATATAGCTTGAGAAATTTTATCCAAGATTTCTGGGGTATTTTTTCTTAACATACAATACAATGTAAGAGCACTGGTGTTATCTGAAGACTGCACAACAGGAGGAGACTGACCATTAAGGGAAACCGGTCACTTCCTGAGGGCCCGGGCTTGGGAATGGGCCCCATGAGAGACCCCTAAGGCTTGGTCAGGCCTGTTCTTTCAGCAGGACCCCATGAAACACTGCAGATAAAAACATGGGGAAATAGTATCAGAAGACAGCTTTAATGTTGACCGCTGTTTAATGCCAGGGATACACTGACCCCGATGCGACGCTGTGCGAAGTGGTTGCATCACGCCTCGTCAGGTCTCGGGTAAAGCTGGATATTTTCAACTCTGGGCGCTCAACCACGTGGCCTGAAGCCGGCTGAGCGCGCAGAGCAGTTGGGCCTGTATACACTGAGGGTGTCTCGACGCGCAGCACCGCCTACATGCACTGCACGTCTCATTGTATTCAGTGTTACAGGGAAGAGAGGTGCAGAGTGGGGGTGCTCCACCCCCATTGCCCTCGATACTTGTGAATGCATAGGGCAGGGGTCAGCAACCTTGGCTCTCTGATGTTTTGGGAACTACATTTCCCATGTGGCTCAGTTAGCCTAATGGGTGACTGAGCATCATGGGAGATGTAGTTCCCAAAACATCAGGGTGCCAAGATTGCTGACCCCTGGCATAGGGGCCCCTGGCTTTCATTTTGAAAACAGTATTGAGAAATAAATTCTGTATTAACATTGTACATATGGGTGATGCTTGTATGTGGGGGTGGCTTGCATGCTGGAAGACACAATGGGCATGCATGATCTCCTATTGCCCAGGGGCTCCAAATCTTGTCAGCGTGCCCCTGCTGTACAAACACGACATTATTGGGTGCATACTCAGACTTTATTTACATCATCTTTAGAGCTGAGGTGCAGTTGATGTTGGTACAGAGCATTTATATTTTAGCATGTGGTACAAGCCAGGAGCATATTTAGGGTTGTTGCTGCCCAAGGCACCCTAATTTATGTCCCCCCCCCCCCTATTATATAAATATGGAAATCTACATAAATATGAAAATAAGGCAAGTATTCACACCATGTCTGGGTCTTTGTGTTAATAAAAATGGCATTTAAAATATAAGAAACATATCTTAATTTTGAGTGGTTCCTAACATTTATTATACTGTAGTTTAGATACTCGTTGCTGTGAGTTTTATTGCTTTGCAGCTCTGTTATACACCTACACGTCAAGTATTTTCGAACCCTTGAATAAAGGAAATTAAGAAAAATGCTTTCCCACCTCTCCTATCTGTTTCCCTAGACCCAGGCCTATTTGGCCTATGCGAGAATACCCCCCTCCCCAACGTCGAATCAGATATATGTAGCGTTATACAGGTTGACACTATGAGCCCAATTCGTTGGTTGGTGTAAACTTAACCAGAGCTGTTGCAAACTTAGCAACTCCGTAGACTTCAGTGGCTCGTGTAAGTTTACAACAGCTCTGTAACACCAACCTTGGAATAGGGCCCTATGTGCAGCTTGGATAATTCATTGATATAGAACTATAAAAGGTTACCTCGTGGTAGAGGAAGATGCCTTATGATTTGTAGCAATATAAAGAATTTATCTTTATATCTCTTATATAGCACTAAAAGGTTACTTCACAGTAAAAGAGAGGTGTTCTATGTATTTTACTTATAAAACATTCACAAGTATATTTAACTCTTCTTCCTTTGATTGGACAGTACATTTAATGCACTATATACCAAACAAATTGTCATCTACGTTTTGAATCTGAAATATACAATATACAAAATCAGAGAAACCAGACCACTTAACACCCGTTTTAACAGTTAATATTCATCACTGAATAACGGCTCAAGGGGTAACAAGCGAGCAAGGATGGAATGGCGCGTTCTTCACTGGCTAGCCACTAGTAACAGATCCGATGCAATATGTAGGAGCTATTAATTTACAACGAACGGCTTAAGGCTAATGTCAGACGAATACAGTCTGAGCGCACTCTGCGTGCGTGCATAATGGACAGATGTACTGACGGAAGATACTGTAGACACCACACGGTCCGTTTTTTTTGACAGGCATAGAAAAAAAGGGAACTATGGGAAATAAAATTAATATGAAAAATGATAACAATTTGAAAAGGACATGAAAAGCCATTTTGTGCGTCAAGGTGCTGGACATCACAAATGCGCTGCGTCTGACATCTCCTCATCACAAACATAGAATGCTACGCAGACGTGGCGCACTCTGCGAGTCCGTCTAGCGGTTTTACGTTCTTGCCTAACTTGCGTCCGTTTTCCACGTGCGTTGTGCGTGCACAGTTCGGTGCACTCGCACTTCCTGTGTAGGTCTCTATTGATCATGATTCTATGCTACGACGGACGTTAAACTGTGCGGCGACACGGACATGATCACTGCGTTCGTCTGACGCGGGCCTAAATGTCCAAGCTGCAAGTTTGCAGCTCAGTTGGAATAGCAGTTAGAGTCGTTAGCTAATGGCTTGGTTGCAATAGTCCCCAAGGTGAGAATAAGGGCTCCTGTGTTTGCTTATAAGTTCGTAAGTTCATTAATAGTATAGGTAGATGGGAGGTGGAGATACCTTGACAATGAGAAGTGATGGAAATCCAGAAGAATAGCGTGGAGTGCTTTTCTCAAAACAAAGGAGAAAATGGTATATTGATGAAAATCTATTTAAATACAATGGCTAAAGAAACAAATTCAACCAATAGGTATAAACAAGTTACAGTAGCGTGGGTAGGATATAGTGTGATTGAAGTATATGACTGGGAACGTAGTAAACAAATTCTGCCATGAGCTACATGCATCATATCTGTGAAAGCGTTAAGATTAAATGCGTAGCTTGCTCATTAGTGTTTTCTTGCTCTTTATTCCAGCTCTTTATTAATTATGCCTGACCCTGTTAGAATATCCTAGCACATCCAGCAAATAAGTCTACAAAATAAGAGGAAATGATAATGTCATAAAAAAATAATAGTGTCATCAGCACCATGTAGTGAAACTGCTGAACTGTGTAAAGAAATGTAAACACAGAATCGTAGCACTTACATTCCACTGATTAATGGAAAGGGTACAGGGTTTTTTTCTTTTGTTTTTTTCTCCATGTCTGACTTTGATACATAAAATTCTATATTACCATTCTAATCCATGAGACATGACTTTACTGCGTATTCTCTTTCAACACTGCACATGTAGACTCTAAATTTCACTATGTGGGTTTTTAAATAAAATGACAAATAATATATATATATATATATATATATTAAAAAACCACACACAATAGCTGGCTGAGTGCATTATATCCCTCCTCTACAGGACCCGGAATATTTTTTACAGCTCGGACATTTTGATCTCAACTTTAAAACGTGATAGTTACCTCACCTTTAATTTAGTGGAGAAAAAAACATAAAAATGATGCTTCTGTTTTTCATTTATTTCCTCTAACGGCACCGTTGTAATCACTGCGCTGGAGGAGGGCCTCCAAATTTACATAAGTCAATCCTATTATGTGTAATTTGCATGCGATTAAAATTCAGAGTAAAACACCATTTGGTAAACGCGAGAAAAATATTTTAGGTGGACTTTAATATGAGAAACTACAACTAAGCATTTGGAGGCTATTTAACCATTTCAAGGCTGCCTTGTATGGCATCAGAAAGGTTAAACTATCACATCTATTAGGTATGTGATGCTTTACATACCCTATAGTTCTCTGAAATATGCTGAAACTGATAAATCCTATATTAGGCTGGTGTCAGACAAGCATTTTTAAGAGCAGAAGGAACATCCGTGATGAGCCTCCCCATCAAAACGCTACACGCGAATGGACAGGGCTGCAAAGCGCGATCCTCCATAGGAGGATCATGCTTTGCAGCGCTAAGTGCACTGACTGCGTTCAGCGAGGTGGCCGGATGTGCGTAGAGTGGAAGGAACGTCCACTCTCACGGACGTTCCTTTCACTCTGAAGTCTGACCCCAGCCTTAATCTTACAAAATTATAAACCAGGGGAGCATGGTATACAAGGTCTTCTATTGTGTGATCTATACTTTATCACATTATTATGGTTATTTGTTTTCCTCTATCTTGCGCAATCTGCATGTTACCAGGAAATGCAGCTCAAAACAATCTCCATTGTCATTGTTAGCCATCAATGCCACAGTGACAAATTTATATCTAACTTTAGGAGCCAGTTAGTAAGCGCAGGCGTCAAACGCACATATGTTATAGGAGAAAGAGAAAGTGTTGTACATAGATACGTAAAGCAGTCTGAAAGCCAAAGAGACAGAAATATAATTTGAGGAGCTTATGTACAGGTTACCTGGCTGCTGGATTTGTCAAGCCTTGCCATGTAATCTAAGAGTGTGTCAGATACGTGTGTGTGGGTGTCTGTGTGTGTACCCCAGGGTCAGCAACATTGGTCACACAAATGTTTTGGAACTCTATCTCCCGGCCACTCATTAGGTTGGATGAGACTCATTGGAAATGTAGCTGCAAAACAAATGGAAGGCTGAGGTTGCTGCCAGCTGTTGTACCACATCAAAGAAGACGAGTGTGTAACTACACTTGCAGTACTAAGCATGTGTATGATTGCTTTTTGGGAATTTTTATGTTTGCATAGGAAAGCTTATGCCATTGCCACTTTGTTTGCGTACTGTGGGGCTGTTTGGCTACTATTCCGTTACATTAGTCATGCCGTGAGATAGAAACATAGAAACATAGAAAAATGTCGGCAGATAAGAACCTTTCAGCCCATCTAGTCTGCCCAATTACATGGATACTTTACCTGGATTTATCTTTTGTTTAGGATAGCCTTATGCCTATCCCATGCCTGCTTAAATTCAAATACTGTTTTGGCCTCTACCACTTCTACTGGAAGGCTGTTCCATGTATCCACCACCCTCTCAGTAAAATAATGCTTCCTGATGTTACTTTTAAACCTTTGCCCCTCTAATCTAAGACTATGTCCTCTTGTTTTGCTACTTTGTTTCCGTTTAAATATACTCCCTTCCTCTACCTTGTGGATTCCCTTTACATATTTAAATGTTTCTATCATAGATGTTCTGTCATTAGTTCGTCCGTGAGACCTATGTTCTGTCATTCGTTTTGGTTTTCTTGACACACCCAGCAGACAACAGAGTAGGCTGAAGTGGGGTTTATTGGATGAAAACAATAGAAGTTACAACTGAATGATAAAGTAGCAGAATGGTATGGGGGCAGGAAAGGATCCTGAGTTAAGGAGAGGAGTAGTGCATGAAAAGGGCTGGCCTGGATAAGGTAAGGCAGAGAGACAGAGGATCAAGACAGAGGCACACACCAGGATACTTACACTAGGCACGAGAGAGAAGACAAGCAGGGCAGGAAAGGGGCTCGCTGGGTATAAACAGGAACACTGAAAGCAGAGTGCAGAGGCTGAAGGAATGGAGGGAACACGGCAGAGGCTTGAGTCTTGGAGGGGGACGCTGCAGAGGCTTGAGGAACACAAAGCAGGGTTGTCAGACAGTAAGCTTCAAGAGTGGCATACCAAGTGCTTGGCAATGCTGAAGCACTGCATCATGGGAGCTCTGCCCATATTTAGGGAAATACAGGGCTTGTGAGTGAGAGCACCTATGGATGGTTGTAGGTGAATCAGAACATAAAACTGTTAGCCCTGGCCTGGAAACCACAGGTCGCAGCAAGAAAGGCGCTGCCTGCAGTAAGGGGCAAGTTGCTGTCTATGGCTTTCTGGTGTTTTACATGCTTCGGGACATGTACAAGGAAAGTCATGTTGATTCCCGGAACTGTTGACTCACTTTCAATTATTTGTTGCTGTCTTGTCTTGTTTGCAGATGGAAAGTCAGTCTCCCTGTCTCCGCTGGACTCTCAGCCTCACAGCCCACGCTACTCTGCCTCCAGCCAACGAGAAAGCCTGGAGGTGCGCGTTCGAGAAGTGGAGGAAGAAAACCGTGCCCTCCGCAAGCAGCTCAGTATGGTGCAGAGCCGCCAGCCCTCACTCCAGCATGCTAACCGTACCAAAACCTACTCAATGGAAGAAGGGACAGGAGACAGTGAGAACCTGCGGGCAGGAATTGTGGCCGGTAACAGCTCTGAATGCGGCCAGCAGCCGGCTGTGGAGAAATGTGAGGTATGAACTCACCACCTATATTTGTATTCTACACCGCTAACCATGTAACGTTTATTGTAACAGATGTTCACAGACCTTTAGCACAGAAGTCATACCGTCACTGCCTGCTTTGAAAACCCTTTTCTAATGTTTAATCAGTTGTAGATGTCTATTCATTAGCGTGTGCTTATTTGGAAGCCTGATTTACATTTACTAGACCATCAAAGTGGAAATTAAATGGTTCAATTCACATGTAAACTCAAAACAGAAGTTTTATTAAATGTCCCATATTCTTTTGGTTAAAGGGATACTCCGGGGTTAAAACAGTAACAGGGGGGGAAAATGTCCCAAGTGGCCGCAAATGTCCCAAGACCAGCGGGAGGTTGGGTGCTCGAGCAGGCGTCCAGCCAATCAAATGGTTCTCTTTGCAAGTACAATGAGAGCCATTGGCTATAGTAAAGTAATGAAATTCACTTTGCTGAGCAAGCATCATGTGACGTGTTTTTCATTTGGTCCAGTAAATGGATTTAGCTAAAAGAAGTAAAAGTTTGTGATTATACCTTAATTTTACTATAGAGCTTGATAAACTTCAAAATACAGAGAGAAATATTTATTTTTCACTTGGAGCTTTATTGCTTTCCAAGTTGAGGTCAATATTAGATATGTGCGTTTAATTTAGTTTAGAATCGCAATTCGGCTGAAATTATACCAATTTGCATTTCGGAATGTTGGAGGTATTCAGCATGGTATTTCGGTAGTATTTAGCATCACAGGTCATGGTGGACAGCACCATGGTTCCGTTCGGTTTGATTTGGCAGCAGTGAAATTCCCCATAGACAAGAAATGGTTTTTTTTTGATTTCCAATTATTTTAAAACTACAAGGCTTTTTTTCTTTGCCGAACACAGCGGGTTTTTTTCTTTCCCTGTCTGACGGTGCTGTCATTGGTGCTGAAACCAAATCTTTTGCTCCGGAGCCCCACAGAGCTGCTGTCCTTGACATATTTCAGCACCAAGGATAAGAGGATTACTTACCTTTTTTTTTACCCTAATCTAAGTAATTAATTAATCCATTTCACATTCCCGAAATAACGAATGAAGACAAAATAACAAATAAATAACGAATCGATACAAAATAAGAATTGCTAATTTCCAGAAATAACGAATCGATCCAAAGTATGAATCACGGTAACATAACAACGCACCAAAATGAACTAAAAAAAACATAATGAATCGATCTGAAACAAAACTTGTGACATCAGAAGACTGTTCTCTTGACTTGTGTTCTGATGGTGAACCTGTCTTGAACAAAGTCACTTTAAGTCCATTATTTGGTGTATTTGAGTCAAAACGGATGCCAGAATAGGGCCTTGCACACTTTCTCATCACTGTTTATCTAGACCTTCAAATACAAGGTCTCTATAGAACAGGTTTATACCCAGATGGTTTTGTTGTTTTTAACATAATTGACACTGCTTTTATCAGAATATAACCTATACCAACATAATATCATATTTTTTTGTCAGTTTATTATGGTCAAGAGAGGTGAGATATGGTATCACACTCTGTGAGCTTGGTGGGTTCTCTTCACATTGGTATATATATGAAGAGGGTTTATTACTATTAGAAAGAACAGAAGGCTTGCCACCCTACTGGTTATTTAACTTTCAACTCAAGAAGCACCTGACCCATAATTACGTACATTACTGCCATCATTCACATTTGCAACTCAAGGTAGAGAGGCAGACAGGTACCAGGCATTGCAAACCTTCGCGGAATGAATTTTCTATACAGGGGCAACTTGGCAGATTTGGTCCAGATTTTGCTCTCTTTTCTGATATGCTAGGGAGTTACAAGATCTTGTAAACTGTTCCTCTCTGAGTAGGGGGGATTTACTAAGGTTCTTTGAGACTGACCAAGACCATCAAAGCAGGAAAAGGGTTTATTTGGCGATAGCTTGGTCCTAAATAGGGATGAGCCGAACACCCCCCCGAGTTTGGTTCGGGCCCGAACCCGAATTTTTCCAAATGTTCGGGTCCGAACCCGAACACGAACCCCATGCAAGTCAATGGGGCTGAAAATTCGGTTTTTAGAGTGCCCTCCAAGAGGGCATATATGCTACATATTTGCCATAAAAGGTGTATGGGGGTCCGGGTAGTGCCCTGGGGGACAGGAAACAAGGACAAAAAGTTTAAAAAAATACGTGAAATAAGGGTTAAAAATAAAAACGAAAAATTCCTTCAAATATCGTGCCTAGGAGGTCCCCATAACCTGCCCGTGAAGTGGCAACTTTGTAGGATGTATAGAAACACTTAAAAACAAATAAATGATGTTTCAAATGACGGTAAATGCTTTTCCTTTAATCTATCCATAAACAACTGCTTGGGGTGGCAGTCTGTATGAAAAGAGGAGACATTTTCGGACACGCAGAAAAAGTTTACTGATTTTTTGGGCTAAATTATTGTGAAACTTATGCAGACTTTGGATGAAAGTAACAATAGGTGCTTCAAAATTGGTCCTTTAGCGTACCCAACAGTGCCGTCACACCGTAACCCCTCTGAGGATATGAATCTGATACAGGCGTCAGTGGCAGTGCACCCAAATATTGTGCTTTTGGTGCCAGGCCTGATAGTACTATCATACAGTAACCCCTCTGTAGTATTGTGGAAGAATGCAGGGGTGAACCTTGCGGTCCTATATTAAAAAGATATGCATCTGGTAAAGGCGTCAGTGCACCCAGATATTCTGCCTTTGGTGCAAGACTGCCAGGCCAGCAAGTATCATCATACAGTAACCCCTCTGTAGTATTGTGGAAGAATGCAGGGGTGGACCATGTGGTCCTATATTGAAAAGTGTTTTTTTTTATCTGTTAATGGGCGTCAGTGCACCCAGATATTGTGCCTTTGGTGCCAGACTGTCAGGCCAGCAAGTATCACCATACAGTAACCCCTCTGTAGTATTGTGGAAGAATGCAGGGGTGAACCTTGCGGTCCTATATCAAAAAGATATGCATCTGGTAAAGGCATCAGTGCACCCAGATATTCTGCCTTTGGTGTAAGACTGCCAGGCCAGCAAGTATCATCATACAGTAACCCCTCTGTAGTATTGTGGAAGAATGCAGGGGTGGACCATGTGGTCCTATATTGAAAAGTTTTCTATCTGGTAATGGGCGTCAGTGCACCCAGATATTGTGCCTTTGGTGCCAGGCCAGCAAGTATCATCATACAGTAACCCCTCTGTAGTATTGTGGAAGAATGCAGGGTTGGACCATGTGGTCCTATAATAAAAAGATATGATTCTGGTCAAGGCGTCAGTGCACCCAGATATTGTGCCTTTCATGGCAGCTAGTGCCTTCACACTGTAACCCTTTTGTGGTATTGTGGAAGAGTGCAGGGTTGGACCCTGCGGTTCAAAAAATTAAAATGATATAAATCTGGCACAGGCGTCAGTGCAGCCAAATATTGCGCCTTTCATGGCAGCAAGTGCATTCATACCGTACCCCTTTTGTGGTATTGTGGAAGAGTTCAGTGCTGGAGGTTTTGTGAATGCAGAAGACATCCCCGATCTATTCCGTTACGTCAGCATCAGGGGGTTGATAGCTGCTCATCCAGGACTGATTCATTTTTATAAATGACATCCAGTCTACAGAGTCGGTGGACAGACGCACTCTTTTGTCTGTGACAAAACCTCCGGCGGCACTGAACGTACTTTCAGAAAGCACGCTGGATGAAGGGCAACCTAGTAGCTGCATAGCATATTGGCTAAGTTCTGGCCAGTGATCCAATCTCAACACCCAGTAAGCCAGTGGATCATCTGCTGGAAAGGTATCCAGGTCTGCCCTTGCCCCTAGGTAGTCCTGCACCATATGGTGAAGACGCTGGCAATGGGTGCCTACATTTGACGTCCTTGGGCGTCGTGGACTAAAAAAATTAAAAAATGCATCAGTCAAGCGGCCCTGGCCTTCACCACTATTCCTCTGACCATCCGCAGCCTCAGAAGCACTTGTGTCAGCACTTGGTAATCTACCAGTGCCTGGAAAGGTGTTACACAAATGTCGCTTTAGAGCGTCCTCAAGTTTTTTCATCCTGTGCTCCCTCTGTGCGGGTAGGATGAGCTCTGCAACTTAACCCTTGTATCGTGGATCAAGAAGGGTTGCCAACCAGTAATGATCCCTCTCCTTGATAGCACGAATCCTGGGGTCCTTTAGCAGGCTTTGCATTATTAGGGAGCCCATGCAGCGTAGGTTGGAGGTGGTATTAGCTTCTGAGTCTTCCTGGTCAATGAGGGTGACCGTATCGTGCACTTCCTCCTCCCAGCCACTTACTAGCCCTTCTGTTTCTGGGCACACGAAACCCTCTCTTGAGGAATCCCCACCTTCAATGCCCCCACTACTCGTTGATGGCCCTCTGCTGCTTGTACAGACGCTGCAGCATTGCTAATGTCGAGTTCCACCTGGTGGGCATGTCACAGATCAGACGGTTTGTGGGAAGGTGGAATTCTCTTTGAATTTCTGCCCGGCGAACGCTTGCTGGGAATGACCATCTGAAGTGGCTGCAGACTTTTCTGGCCTGGCTGAGAAGCTCTGGCAGCCCTGGGTACTTAGTTAGGCAACGCTGTACCACTAGATTTAGGACGTGTGCTAGGCATGGTACATGCATCAATTTACCCTTGCGTAGGGCGGAGACCCTTGCGTAGGGCGGAGAGAAGGTTGTTGCCATTATCACAGACGATCATTCCCAGCTCAAGCTGGCGTGGTGTTAACCATCTCTGCACCTGGCCCTGCAGAGCTGACAGAATTTCTGGCCCGGTGTGGCTCCTGTCCCCTAATCAAACCAGCTCAAGCACAGTATGGCTTCTTTTTGCTTGAGCCATTGTGTAGACCCTGTCAGGCGTTGGTTTAACTGCCACTTCGCCAGAGACAGAGAAGGAGGAGGAAGAGTGAGAGATGGTGGTGGTGGAGCAGACAGACCTCATACAAGCAGCTTTCTGGAGGCGTGGTGGATGAACAAGCTCCAGCACAGAGCCCCGTCTTGGATCCCTCCCAGCTGCAATCAGAGTTACCCAGTGTGCCGTGAAGGAAATGTAACGACCCTGTCCATGCTTGCTGGACTACGTGTCTAAAGTCACATGCACCTTGTTGCTGACTGCCTTTCCCAATGACTGGATAACATGGTCTTCCACGTGCTGGTATAGTGCTGGAATGGCCTTGCGTGAAACGTAATGGTGTTTTGGAACCTGCCACTGTGGTACAGCACATTCAGCAAATTCATGGAAGGGAGCAGAGTCCACCAGCTGGAAAGGCAGCAGCTGCAATGTGAGTAATTTTGCTAAGCTGGCATTTAGACGTTGTGCTTGGGGACGGTTGGGACTATATTTTTTCTTACGCTGCAGCAGCTGCGGCAACCTAATCTGACTGTGTAAATCTTTACCTGCTGGGAGGATGTCACATTGTGAGGAAGGACCTGGTACATCCATTACTGTAGCATCATCCCTGTCAGTGGAGGTTGTAGGCAATGACATGGCAGGACATACAGTGGGGGTAGAGACAGATGAGGAGGAGGAGGACCTTCGCAAAGTTTTGCGCCAATGGGGTGCGTGGCGGGTGGTCATATGTCGCCTCAAGCACGTGGTACCCAAGTCTCCGGTATTTATCCCACGCTTCAGCCCCCTCTGACATAGATTACAAATAGCAATGGTGGGGTCTGCTGCACATTTCTTAAAGAACTCCCAGACAGCAGAGTTCCTGCATGTGTTCTTTGAGACAACAGCGCTCTGCACCGGAGCAGCTCTGACATCTGATGCCTTGGACTGGCTAGTGCTACGGTTGGTCACAGAGGATGTTGTGCCTCGTGTTTGCTGTGCCTCCTCCTCCCCCTCCTCCTCACTTGATTCCTCAGTTCGATCTGGCACCCAGGTGGAGTCAGTGACCTCATCATCAATGTCATCTTCACCCCCTATCTCCTCGTCACTGGAGCCAACTTGGCAGTATGCTGCAGCTGCTGGGGCAACATGAGTGCCAGTTATTTGTGTGTCATCACTGGCACTCCCTTCCTCTAGGTAGATTATACTCCCTTGCTCAACCTCAGAGATTGAATCAGAGCACTGTAGTTGCTGCGCATCCTCAAGCAGCATGTCACTGTCATTGTAGTCAAACAATTCAGCTGACTCCTCCGTGTGTGATAGCGAAGCTTCAGCAGGAGTAGCTGTGGACATAGAGGCTGCATTAGATGCTTTGGCAGCTGAGGTGGACTGTAAAGCACTAGAAGCCTGGCTGGCAGAGGACTCGGAGGATGAGGATGGCCTGGCTAGCCAATCCACCAAATCCTCTGTATGTTGCTGCAGGTTAAGAAGACGGCCAGCACCAGTTATAAAGGACAAGCGTGCCCCTGCAGAGGATGCACCACGTCCACCACAACCAGAGGCACATCCTCCCGACTCAGGGGCTGCTTGCCCTCTTATCTGTGTCTGGGAGTGTCTGCCTGTCCATTTTGTTCTTTCAGACATGGTGAGTGATATATAGATTAAATATATACAGAACTCTGATTCAACTCTGGTATAAAGATTAAAGATTTACAGAACTCTGGTATAAATCAGTGAGACCCTTTGATGGATGGCAGCGAAACCTCCTATAAATCAGTGAGACCCTTTGATGGGTGGCAGTGAAACCTCCTATAAACCAGTGAGACCCTTTGATGGGTGGCAGTGAAACCTCCTATAAATCAGTGAGACCCTTTGATGGGTGGCAGTGAAACCTCTTATAAATCAGTGATACCCCTGATGGGTGGCAGTGAAACCTCCTATAAATCAGTGAGACCCTTTGATGGGTGGCAGTGAACCTCTTATAAATCAGTGAGACCCTTGATGGGTGGCAGTGAAACCTCTTATAAATCAGTGAGACCCTTTGATGGGTGGCAGTGAAACCTCCTATAAATCAGTGAGACCCTTGATGGGTGGCAGTGAAACCTCTATAATCAGTGAGACCTTTGATGGGTGGCAGTGAAACCTCTATAAATCAGTGAGACCCTTTGATGGGTGGCAGTAAAACCTCCTATAAATCAGTGAGACCCTTTGATGGGTGGCAGTGAAACCTCTATAAATCAGTGAGACCCTTTGATGGGTGGCAGTGAAACTCCTATACATCAGTGAGACCCTTTGATGGGTGGCAGTGGAACCTCCTATAAATCAGTGAGACCTTTGATGGGTGGCAGTGAAACCTCCTATAAATCAGTGAGACCTTTGATGGGTGGCAGTGAAACCTCTTATAAATAGTGAGACCCTTGATGGGTGGCAGCCAGTGAGAACACACAGATTATAACAATTCCCAAATATTTTGTAGAAATTAGTGACCCCAAAAATACTGCGAGGTACTGGTTGTGTGACAAGACACAGATCACCTCAATTCACAAATGTTTTAAAGAAATTAGTGAGCCCCAAAATACTGCGTGGTACTGGCTGTGTGACAAGACACAGATCACCTCAATTCACAAATGTTTTGTAGAAATTAGGGAGCCCCAAAATACTGCGTGGTACTGGCTGTGTGACAAGACACAGATCACCTCAATTCACAAATGTTTTAAAGAAATTAGTGAGCCCCAAATTACTGCGTGGTACTGGCTGTGTGACAAGACACAGATCACCTCAATTCACAATTGTTTTAAAGAAATTAGTGAGCCCCAAAATACTGCGTGGTACTGGCTGTGTGACAAGACACAGATCACATCAATTCACAAATGTTTTAAAGAAATTAGTGACCCCAAAAAAACTTGCTGGCACAGTGACAAGACACACATATCAATTCCCTGATATTTTGTAGAAATGAGACCCCCCCAGTAGCATGGCAGACCAGCAGTAACAACACACAACAATCTCCTCTGAAATTTCCTCTGAAATGCGTGCAAAATCGGCGCGTGGAAACGTTATATAGTGTGCTGCGGGACTTAGCTCTGTGAGCCCATGATTGGGCAAAATTTGCCCAATCAGGACTCTGAGCGGTGATTGGCATACTGTTGAACCTGTCTTGCACCAGACCTGTGGTCAGGTGCAAGGCTGTAGCCAATTACGAGCTTCAGGCCAGTGGGAAAATGCATTGTGGGCCATTGTGATGCATTGTGGACTCGAACATGCGCCGAACACCCGGAAATGTTCGGAGTTCGCGATCTACCCGAACAGGCTAAGTTCGGGCCAAACTTCAAACTGTCCGAACCCGAACCGCTCATCCCTAGTCCCAAATACTTAATTTGCATTGCATAGCAGTCTAAAAAAGTGTACACTAGGGACTTGAGTTAATTCAATCAGCCAATTCTTCATCAAAAATATCAGCTGCTTTTGGCCAATGTTTTTTTTAAATATTGGCTGATTCAACTGAAAAAAATTTGTCCCAAGCCGGATGTTAAGGACACGAATTTAAGGTGATCTACTGCAATGAACAATAAATAAAAATTTTGAATAACTCCTTGTCTGGACATGTGCTTTTGCCAGGATGTGACACAAGCCAGGCCCCCCCTCCCAGGAAGGTCATATGACATTCAACTAGTCACTAGGATCCACTCACGTGGATGAAGACAACACTGTAGTCCAACCTCCTCTGGATTGATCCAGAGAAACACATGAAGTGGCCCACAGACTTGTGCTGACCTGATGAAGGGAACACATGCACTGAGCAAGTGATGTGAGGTCCCTATCTGGATGGGTAATTGACTGCTGCTTCTTAATTCCTTTTGCATTTAAAAATCACCTATGCATGTCTTTTGTTATTCTTAAGGTCCAATATTTAGTTTAACATTTTTGTATGTCAACTAATGTTTCATTCCTTATGTTAATCTCTGGGGAGAGCCATTATTATTATTAAACTCCGGACCATGAGGTTATTACATTGTAATCTCTGAGAAGAGTCTTTATTAATAGAATAATATTAATCGTAAAATATTGTATGCTCCAGACCCGGTGATTGTAACATTGTTGCTTTTTTACCTTTAGACTTTTACTAAAGTAAGTTCATTATAGCCATCCATCTGTGTGTCTCTTTACTTGCTATTTAACGTCCCACGTGATCGGCTGATATACCGGTTAAAATTACGAATGGTGTAGACAGAGTTATGTATATTTAGCAATTAATAACCAAATATAATTGCTGCAGAGGCTTCAACTAAACTGTGTTGTATAGGCTCTTAGTGATCAGATATAACTCTTCCAAAATACCAGAAATTGCTTTGGTTTTTGATGCTATTAATTGAATTTTGTGTCCTGTACAAGTGTGCTTGTGTTATTTACTCATTGTGGCCACATGGTCAGTGGCCATCTTGGTGATCACTGTAGCCACATGACAGTGGCCATCTTGGTGCTCTCACTGTAGTCACATAACAGCTGCCGTCTTGGTGAACACATGGTAATAACATAGCTGTAGTTGTACAACCTTCTGCGCAAATAAATCATCCAAAGCGACACCACTAAAATCAAAGGCATAACTCGTAAGATTATCACCTGAAGCGATATTGAAACCAAAACACTGAATTCCAAAAAATACATTAAACACGGAACATGCAACCTCCGCACATTGAGATCCACATTTACAGTAAAACGCGCAACCTCCTTATTGTAAATTTAAAAAGCACAAGTCCGTACATTTAGATTTATACTGTCATATTATAACATTCAAGTCCATACTTTAATATTCTACTGTTACGGTTATAATGCGCAAGTCTGACTGATTTTTTTCAGTTACAGTAAAATTCACATGTCTGGGGTTTACAGTGGGACACGCATGTCTGGGATTTTAGTTTAATACACGTATATACGGAATTTAAGACCAAAACGTGCAAACTCTGTGCAGTAAGAGCTGGACCAATACATTATATGATGCTACAAGCGTCTACAGAGCAATTTATGTACACCTTTTGGCATTTGATATTTTTTGGGAAATTGCCATACTAATAAACTCGAATCGAATCGCTAAGTCTGGTAATTCCATTGAAAAATATAGACACAAGATCCGATATTTGATCGCAATCTTTATCGGGAATTGAAATGGCAGAAAATCCAAATTTGAAAATCGGCAAAAATGAGGCTGAAAAACGTGCCGATTTCAGCTATCGGGCCAAACTGAATTGAGACCTAGTTTACCATGGACTAAGGGCATGTTACTCCAAATCGTTTTATCATTGTGTCTCTTGTATGTCTCTCGTTTGGAACATTAGATTTTTTTCTTTTTATTCCCTTTCTTCTTTATTGTTGTTTTCTAAGGGTGATAAAATGTAGCATTTGTGTGAGTATTTTAACACAGCAAGGTAATTTATCAAATGACATTAAAAAAAGCATTGCTCTCTGTTATTTACTAGCTGGCATTTCCTATTTGTATGGTGATGGTAGACGTGAAGTCCTTCTTCTAGAGACTTGACATTTAAATCCTTGCAATTTGCCCAGTTTCGTTCCGGCATTCATCGAGTCAGCGGCTTGTTTTCCCTATTCCGGCTGTGTTGTATTTAAACAGAAGCATCTCTCTGGAGAGAGCGGTGCTTGGTTCAAATGGGCCGTGTAACTTGGACTGACAGATCGAGTCAGGCAGATCTCAGAGGGAGAGGATAGAAGGGAATATTCTTTTTCCATCACATCAGCGCATCCCACATCAATTGTGAATAATGTAGGATGAAAATTTTGTAATCATAGGCAGAAAAGCATGACTTTTAAAGTAAATAGTTTCCCCCATTGGTATTTTGGAATTTACTAAGTGATCACCCAATTGTAGCTCTTCTAATAATCTTAAACCGCTAACCCCTTAATGACCAACATATATAATGGCAGTCTGACTAGTGGGCTTACACTACTAATGTTTTATATTGTTACCATTATTATTATTAACAAAAAATATCTATTTTTTAGGTTACACAATAGGATGTTGAGCACGTGTGTCAAACATACTTTTTTCTTTGTGAAAATTGAGGCTGAATGCTAGTTGAACATAGCCCCAGCCGAAATTAAAGGGAATGACCACACAACCTCTTGCTTTTGCAGTCTGTTGTCATTCTCGTGCCCCAGGACCATGAATGGTTATGTTGGCATTCTCACTTTACTCAATTTGAGTCTGTTGTAGAATGATGTTGTCTGGTTTTAAAATAATTTTGTTTCCGTATTTATGAAAATAATTCATTTATATAATTCGCTTAACACATGTATGGAAGAAAAAATAAGTTTGGATCCCCGTCAAAGCACCTCTCTACGGCCCCTATTACACTCTTCGCGCAGCGCATTTGCATGCTCGCAAATGCGCATTTGCGCGAGGAAAAAACCATTAGCGCATAACGTCTTATTACGACGTTCGCGCAAACGATGCGCGTTAACGTCCAACGCGAGTGACCCTGCGCGAACCCAGCGCAAGCACAAGTTCCTGCGCGCATCCTATACTTAACATTGTGAGCGCCAATGCGTTAGTACGCGTATGCGCGCATGGTATTACAATCTTAGCGCAAAATGTAACGCACGACGTTTGCGCGCATCATTTTATCGTCTTTGAAAACCTGGTGTTAACTGGACGTTCTGGCAATCTGAACATTCTGGCCGAAACTAAATGAAACTGCGCAAAAAAAAAAATACAGCACAGTACAGTTACACATTCTACACATACCCAAACAATAAAATTAGTAAATTGTTTAATTTTTAATTTTTTTTGCAGCACATATACGCAGATTGACTTTGACAGGCGCAACAACTGAAACCTAGCAAATGGTGGTTCTTAATTCTGATTGGCTGAATCCCGTGAAAAAACTGTCTGCCCACCAATTCCTGCACGCAACGGTCATTTGCGCCCGGTTTTGCGCGTCGGATTTGCGCTCGAAAAACATGAAGGCTGAAAAAATGCGCTCGAATCGTAATACCGAGTTAATTTGCGTGCGCAAAAAAAATTGCACTGCGCAAGCGCATTTGCACGAAGAGTGTAATAGGGGCCTACTTTCACAAGACAGATACTCGAGTATACCTCTAGATTTTGGTGACAGAAACTTACCTTAAAATTGGAGGGGTCGCGTTATATTCGAGACATCTGCATCGCGTGTAAAAAATAAAAAAATATTGACTTGCTCAGGGATCCCAAGTCTCCCTGATGCCCATAAACTCTTCAGGAACTCCCGGATTCGGGAGAGGTGAGATCTATTACGGCCAGAGGGCACGCTCGGTTTAAGCAAATCATTCAAGATTAGCTTAAAACCGAGCATACACCCTCGCTCCGCGCAGCACGGCGGGAGGCGTCGTTTTCTGACCTCCGGCTCCAGCAGGCAGGCTCTTCCACTGCATCGTCAGCCAATAGCCAGCCCTTCCCCTTTGTTGCCCCATCCTGACAACACTGCACATCCTGAATGTGAGGAGAATCGCGCAGTGCCTCTGCAGTGACGTTAGCCAGCCCCTCCCAAACTAGCTCCTATCGGCAGAGGACATGGTGAATGAGCTTGCCAGTTGGAGCTGGAGGTTAGAAAACGACCCCTCCCACCATGCTGGCTATTGGTGAATGATTCACTGCATTGGTCACCGCACTCCGCCGGCCAGCTTATCGTAAGTAAATAAGATGGGTGGCTGGCGGCGTCATACTACTACTACGTCATACAACTACAATCATTGTGGAGCAGAGCACCCTGGCCTGATTGGTAGCTTTACTCTGTTAACCCTTTCGCTGCTGAGGCTTTTCCCGCCCCTGTGCTGAGGTCATTTTTTACCTGTTTTGCGCATCATGTTTAAACGTGTTTTTAAGGCTTATTTTAGTATATGACACCGACATATTATATATCGTTCTTTCCGTCAGACTCGGTAGATTCATAATATGTCATTATTATATGTATACGTTATGTCATGTCTGTATATTATAACAAAAAATGCAATAAAATATGTATTTTCAATAATTTACAACGTGTAAAGTGTTTTTTTCCACATTTTAACATGCGAGCAATTGCGGTTATATTTTGTATGGGGTGCGCTTGTTAAAAAAATTAGCGATGGGGTCTCGTTACATTTTTTTTTTGGGGAAAATGACACTATTTTTAACAAACGCACCGCATACAAAAATCGTTAGTGCAGCATCATTGTTCACATTATAATTGAAATGGGAACAATATTGCTGCATTAACAAACCCAAAAAAAAGAAAAAAAAGTGTTTATTTTTTTTTTTTTTTTTTTTTTTTTAATTTTTTTTTTTTTTTTTTTTTTACAACATTTTTAACTTTCATGTTTGGTATCGTTGGAACGGCCATGCTCTGGCCGATCCAACGATATCAAAATTTAACCCCTAGCTGCCACGGATCGGGAGATAGGGAGTTCATTGGAACTCCCTATCTCCACACTTGGTGGCAGTTAGGGGTTAACTGTAGGACTGGCGTCATCGTGCTACGCACGATGACGCCAGTCCTCTGGGGGAGTTCCCGGAAGCTTGGCCGACATCCAAGATGTCGGCCAGCTCCCGGGAAGGATCGCGAATCGGCGCTTTTCAGCGCCGATTTGCGATCCAGCTCCCCAGGGGTTAATGCCAGGCATCATTTGGAAGGGCAGGCTGTGCCCTTCCAAATGATGCCTGGGTTAACCCCCTGTGCGCCGCCGATCGGGAGGGAGAGAGGTCCGAAGGACCTCCCCCCCCTCCCTTTCAGGCGCCTCCTCCGCACATGCGGGGGGGCGCCTGAATTAGGTGTCATCGCGCCCCCGCGATGACACCTAATAATGGCGGCTGCTGGTCCGGATGCCGGGCTGACATCCAGGATGTCAGCCCGCACCGGAGGGGCCAGCGATCGGCCGGAACCCGGCCGAACGCTGACCCCAATGTGAGGACGCGCTCAGCGCGTCCTCAGCACACCAGCGGTAATGCTGAGGACGCGCTGAGCGCGTCCTTAGCATTGAAGTGGTTAAGAGAAACTGGAAGGATTTTATTTGTTTACCGCTACAGTATACTTTTAGAATTTTGCTCCTAGCGTTATATTCGAGTCTTGAGTATTCTCTAATTTCCATAATAAATCTCTATCCATTGCGTTATATTCGGGTTCTGCTATACTTGAGTATCTACAGTAATACCTGCTGCGTAGCACACCTGCAATATTTATGCTTAAACCATGTAGAAGCAGGTTTTAATCCTGATCAGAAAACCTAACAGAATCTCCTTTACAACCATGCAGACAGAGGTCTAAGCCTTACAACTGTGGTGGAGCAGGTTCAACCTTCCCACCATCAGGGTTATTAAGAGAAAGGTGAAACTCTGGAGAACTTTTGGAGAAGTGAAAATGCTAGGTCAAAATAGCTGATTTTTGGAAAGTGAGATAAATGGGAGAAGTTTTCTGTTTTGGCTATTTTGACCAAGAATTTTCACTTCTCCAGTCAATCATCTGAGTTTCACCTTTCTCTGAATAGGCCTGTCAGTCTCAGTTCTGCAACGGTGGAAGGCAGATTCAGACCCTGGTCAGAACAGCTTATCAGCATTTGTTCTTGGGCAAGGCACCTAATGATTATTTTCTACCACACAATGGGCCCTATTCATAAGCATGTGCAAGGTGTGCCTGGTGTGCGCAGGCACATCCTAATGTTGGGTGAAGGGCTCATCTTTGACCCTTACAATAATATTTTGGATGTTCCTTATCTGGTTCATGATAAATAGCATGAATATTGACTGTATCACTGCATAAACATTGGTTATCCCTAACTAAAAATAACTGCTCTGTACAAAATAATCATACATAGATATGTAATTAATAATGTGTCACTTAAACAAGACAGAAGACACAGGGAGACAGCACTCCCATAGTATAATACTGTGGTTCACTGGGTCATAACAAGTCTTATTAAAAGGAGGGGAAACATTTGACTTGATATTCTGCACCATTTGTGTGTCTCTGTTCTTTCACTTTGAGAGATATCGAGGGACGTGACTACGAGCATCTGCACTTTCATGAGGACTGTCCTAACAACCTATGCAATGGACTATTACCAATTGATACATGGCTGTTTTGACAACCACCACTGAATTTTTTTATTGTCATTATCTATTTATTACTTGATGCGTTGTATGGATCTTTCCTTTGTATTATTTGTTATATATAGCACAGATTTTGGTTGTTTTATTTGTGTCTCTTTATAATTTTTTTAGGCACCATCGCACTGAATTATTTTATTGCTTATTGACATTGTTTTATCATTTTGAGTCACATTTTAATATAGATATGTGTCATCGCACCGGCACTCTTGCACTTTCTTTTTAACGTCTGACATCGATATTCCAAAGTTGACACTACACTGGGTTGAAATCAGTTTGTGCTTCGCAGCTTGCAGGAGCAAACTGTATTTTTGCGTCTCCTGTCCTTAACATGGGGAGCGCAATCATTTTTTTTAACGTCTTAAGACGGGAAGTATAACAAGGTGCAGGCGCATGTTGACGTGGGATGTGAATTGACAAATTTTAACGACTCCTACAAGCTGGTGCTAAAAGATTCTGCAAATATAAAATCATGTATCTCTCTCTAAACCCCCCTCCCAAAACAAATCCCATACTCACTTCTTATCCCACGGTGAAAAGGGTGGCGCGATCTGCCACTTCTCACTGGGAGCAGAGTGAGACTGTAAAAAATACTTCCTAATCTCCCTCTGCGATCACTCCGTGCTCTGAGAGATCTCACGAGAACGAGCTCACAAAGAGCTTGTGGCCAGGACATGCAAAGCTCCATGGAGTCCTATGGACTCCACGAGCCGATACTCATGACGGTGCAGAGCGCCGCTGCTGGTATTAAGCAGCTTTGTACTGTGTTCCGAGGTGAGGTGCTAAGGAGGTGAGGTTATACACTGGATTATGGCATTAAAGTGGAGGCGCAGATTTTCCTGCTTACCGTCTCCATTTTAGCATCAACTATGTAATGGGGCCCAATATCGGCTGTGTAGAGTTCTGAGAAAGTCTCTACTCTGCAAATGTGGAGAAGCAGGTTCAAATCCCAATCACAACACCTAACCAGTGCATTTCTCCTCTACAACTATGAAGAAGTAGGTTGTAGTCTTTCAACTGTGGAGAAGCAAGTTCAACCTCACCACAATTTCTCAGCTCTACAACGTTGGAAGCAGATATGCATCCTGGTCAGAGCACCCCACCAGCAAGTGTCCTTGGGCAAGACATATAAGATGTCTACTGCCCAATACTTGTATCCCTTATAGCAGTGTTTCCCAAACCTGTCCTCAGGACCCGCTGACCTGCCAGGTTTGACAGATATCTGAGGCTCAGGACAGGTGATATAATTTACTTCTCAGTGATTGCAGTATTTAATCTGCATTTCCCCAAGGTGATCTGCAAAATCTGGCCTGGTTGAGGGGCCCGAGTATAGGTTTGGGAAAAACGGCCTTATAGATTGTAACTTCTTTTGGGGACAGAGTCCCCAAAAGGACTGGGTCATCCTTCTTAAGCTATGGATACTATTCTAATGTTTCACCTTGTCTAATGTTTATCCCTTGTCACATATCCTGGGCAGTGCTGCGGAATATGTTGTACATAATATTGATAACATTATGTGCATAATACTATTATCATTACTTTGTCATACACTTTTCTATTATAAAAAATTGACAGTTGCCCAAGGCCTTCTTCAAAATGGTGGAATTTAAGTGGGATGTCAATTTACAAATGGCAAACATGAGCATACTGGTATTACACACACACACTCCAAGATTCACATACGCCTATCTACCAAAGTGTAGAAAGCCTTCATTAATAAGAATTATTGGTTTCATTTCTGCATTTTTATACAATGAGAAGTAGCTCACATTGGTTAAAGACTCAAAGCCACCTTTACATACACACGTATCAGTGATTTTTCCAGCACAGTGTACAGATTAAATGGTTTTCTACCTGCAGATGAACCCGTCACCCACATCCAAATGATTTATGGATGGCAGTCTCACTTTCATATGAGCTTTTATATGAAACAGCACACCGAGACAATTTCAAATACAAACATAAAAATCATTGGTCTTTCCAGTTTTGTGGTTACTGCTACAAAAAAGTAGAAAAGTGAGTAATGGACAAAAAACCAACACACATGGTGGACTACTGCTGCCGAATGCAGGTTATATTCCAGTCTTGGCCAGGGTCAGCGAGTATAACAAGCCTAGTGCCTACAAGATTAATTCTACAACAATTTAGTAGGATATGCACAATCTGGTCCACGTACTGCAATAAAATTACAATATATTTGTAGATTAGATATATACCTATCAATTGAGTAGTGAGCTGTCCAGGGGC
Source organism: Leptobrachium leishanense (assembly GCA_009667805.1). Taxonomy (NCBI): domain Eukaryota; kingdom Metazoa; phylum Chordata; class Amphibia; order Anura; family Megophryidae; genus Leptobrachium; species Leptobrachium leishanense. The sequence goes on along the minus strand of CM019065.1, from coordinate 286,358,499 downwards.
AAACATTTTAATGATGAGGAGATTATAATATTATTTCCTTCACCTCTCTCTCTTGCGAGTCATTAAAGAATACCTGGGATAGTTTCTTTTTGTTGACTCCATCCAGAAAATTGGATTTTTTTCAGGTCTCTGCGGCATCTAGCTATGTGAAAAACCCCGTTTCATCACATAGCATCCTTAATTCCACTCGGCAGCCAGTTGATAGGTTAGTGTGCAAACCTGTAGGTAGGGATTAACTACCAATTAATTCTTATAATTAATTCTAAATTGGACTTTCTGACAATCCATGTGTGTGTGTCTGCAAGATTTATTATCCCTCTTGCAAACACAAGGCCCCCTCTCTGCCTCTCATCCCGTGGCTTCATTTCTCAGCATCACTGGTTTTGAAGTTGGCATCTCATGTAAATACAGAAGTCGGCTTATTTCCATCCGGCGTTTCTCCGCCTTAGCCTCAAAGCTGGGCTTCCTTCTGTTATCTTTCTGTTCAGCCCTTTGATTTCTAATAAGGTTAAAGTATGTTTCATACATTTAGAAGCAAGGCAGGGCTGATTATATATGGTAATAAACTAAATTTGTTGTTGTTCTTTCAGCTTTACGCTAATGGCTTAGTTCCACCGTTTTATGTATGATCAATAAATACTCTTAATAGATAATATAAAACACAGATTTCTATGAAATTAAATGCTAGGGAGGGAAAATAATAACTTCCCTGTAACTGCACCACGTGAAACATTTTAGCTTTGTTACCCATAGTATAGTAGTTTATTCACACTCACATACATCTAGTATAAGGCGATCAGATATCAAAAAGGGACACGTCAAGTCAAAGATTCCTGCCGACATTCCATTTATCAAACTCATTTGTAGTACCGGCTGGGTGGAGTAGAGGTAACATCACTGCTCTATGACCGTGGAGACACAGGTTTTAATCCAGGCAAGAGCACCTCTCCGGTAAGACTTCTTGGGCAAGACACCCAACAGTACATACTCACCACTCAGGACATACTTGAAAACGAGAGATATCTCAATGTATCCTTCCTGGTAAAATAGTTTCTCAAAAAAAAAAAGTGGTACCTGTCACCGTGTTCTATAGGGACTTTATGTTGCACATGTCTGAATGATAATGTATATACAGTATATAAAGACACCTCATTTAGATCTCCTGAACACCCTAACAAATCCATGGACCAAGTAACCAGCTCGACCATCTCCATTTTACATGAATCTGTATAGAAGATATGTATCTGTGTAAAATGGTTGGTTACAGTAAATATTTCTTCAACAGGTTCACTTTCTGTGCAATATGGATAGCTTACTGATATGATAATAAGATATCTTCGCTCTAAAATGCTAACGGGGAAATTCTGCGGCTACAGTTTTCCCCACAGAGTCCCCAAGTTAACGCAATATTCTGGGGCAGGCACTACCTCGGCACCTTGCGCCGGAACGCAGCCATAACTGCTTTGAAGCTCTCGGTAGTGCTTTCACGCCACTGCGAGTATCACCTGCTGGAGTCCATAGGACTCCATGGAAGGTTGCCCGCAAGTTTGCGCAATGCCACGGAGTGCTCGCGGAGGGAGACTTGGAACTAATTGTTCCCAGTCTCATTCTACATGCGGCCAGAAGATGCAGTGGATCGGCCCACCCTTCTTGCCACGGGATGTGAGGTGAGTATCAGATTTATTGGGGGGTGTATAGGGGCTGCTAAATGATTTTGCATTTACAGAATCATTTGGCACCAGATTATAGAAGGTGCCCTTTGCCTTGCACGTCACAATGGTAATTAGTGCAAGCACTATGGAATACCTTGTACAGGAGGAGCGGGATCACGCCTATTCCCCGATGGGGCGGCTGCAACCACCAAATGTATCCAGTCCAGCAACATGTATAAAACATAACAAGAAAAAAAAGGGTCACTAGGCGCTTATTCCTATTACACCGTGTGAAACAAAACACAATTAGAGGCTTTGGTTTCTTTTAATGGCCAATAAGAGAGTAAGCTCAACTGCCAACATCAAGGCACCTCTAGTGAAGGTGAGTCCTATCCAAAAATGAAACCATAGGCTGCTGTGTAGCAAACCATAACTGCTCATGCTGCTTTTCAGTCATGAGGTAGACTGGTGGTCCTTTATTTAATGCCCCCCCCCCCCAGAAACAAATCCACCTTGGGATCAAAAAACAAAGACACGGAACGGAACATGCTGCAATGATGACCTGGCTGGAGGTACAAACATACATACATAGTAAAGGAGGAGCGGGGTCACGCCTATTCCCCGATGGACGGGCTGCAACCACCAAATGTATCCAGCCCAGCAACATGTAGAAAGCATATCAAGAAAAAAAGGTGTCATATGCGCTTATTCCTATTACACCGTGTTAACTATCGAAACGCTAATTAATGATTGCACTCCCCATGTTAAGTATAAGATGTGCAAAGTACAGTAAGATCGCGGAAGCTAGCGCAAAAATAGGTGCGCTAACAGATTACTAATGGGTATAGCATCAGGAATGTAAAATGGGTGGAATGCGTTAAACGCACTTATCCTGGCGCAAACGCTTACATATCCAGACACTAGCGTTAGCGTTAATTATGGAATAGTGCCATACATCAGTTTTCTCTGGTTTGTTAGTTTATTTGTCAGTTTGTTAGTTTAATTCCCATTTTTTAAATAGATGCAGAATTTCCCTTTAAAGACTAGGTTCTGTTCCATTCCAGCCTGCTATTCCAATGGAGCCACAAGCTTTACTCTCAGCTCAGATTACACAGCTGCTTACTATAAGATAAATGGCTTCTATACTTTGCAAAGGAGGAGTGAATTTGCAGATTGCCAAGGAAGAGCGAGCTATTCCAACATAGCTTTCTGTTCTCGGCTCAAGACAGCATTCTGCAAAGAGTACTGGATAACAGACACTTATGTTAAGTAATTTTGCTTTCGCACAATCACTTAAAACTTTAAAATGGATATATATCAAAAAATCTTAAACTCATCTCTCCATCCATGGAGTCCTATGGCCTCCAGGAATCAATACTAGCGGCCGTTACCAGGCAGTGGCTTCCAGCTATTACGACGCAAGCTGCTATTACAGCTCAGTTAATATAGAGAGTTAATAGTGAGCTGCTAATGGATAACAGCTCCCTCACAATTTATCCATCAGCAAATAGCAATCAGCTGCTATTAATACGAAGGAGAAAGGCCCAGGCTCTTTTAAATAACCAAGAAAGGTGCTCCAGCACAGTTCCATCTCTGCAGACTGTTTGGTCTACTTAACGTGTATGTAAGTCTTCACAATGTCCATCCATGTCAGACATTACAGGAGTACAATTTGTTCTGCCTTATTACCAGTCAAAAGATGACATCCGAAGACTTTTACACGTGTTGGGATCAAAGACGAAGTTATCCATGGATGCCATGATCTAATATGAATCTGAATTATGCATTATTAACCGAATTGAAGGACAGTGATGAGAACGAATAATGTTAGAAGAAACCTTTTCAATAATACTTCATCCTTTGAAGGCAGACCTGTCCACAAAATTACTTTGCATTATTGCAGAACATAGAAAATTGAATATATGTTATTTTCAAATGTCAAATAAAACCTTCCTTTCCATTAGCAATGTCGGAAGCTGCAAACACCTGAATCATGAGCACAGTTTTGCAATTTGTGCTGAAATAAAAATAATGTTGAATATTTATAGTATGGGTTATAATGCAATAATGTGGTGTCAGTCAATTTGAGTAGAATGTTCCCAAAAGGAGTCAGGGGTGAACTTTGCGAATTCCATGGCTGTGTGGGTGATAAATAAAACCCTGATCTACACAATCTTTATATATGAGTTGATGGTTTTGGTCTGTCACCAGGGTCCTATATCTAGCTTGGTTCTGGGCCAATGTCCAAAATGCTTTCTCTGTGTTGGTCTGCATCAGTATCCGAAAACTCAGTACTGTACGTCCCTTCATTTTGAGGTTGCAAGATCAGGTGTGCTTTCAGAAGGGATTAAAGGCATCGTTAAATTGATACGGTTGTGTGCCATGTGATGAACATAGCCAAATGTCCAGAAAGGAACACAATACCTGAACGCTTAATCAATGGCCTCTCAAAGTCTGTGTTTCTGTGAGTCCAAGGCAGCACATTAATTCTGGTAGACACAGAACAAGTATAAAGGACACTCTAAGCTTTATACAGATGGGGAGGGGTTAACTATTAATCCTCCTTGAATCCCGCCTCCCTTTTAATTATAGAGTTTCCTTTATGCACCCTTTAATCTAGCGCTGTATTAAATCCAAAAGTGAAGCTGCCTTCTTTTACTGCTTCATGTCGCCCTGCTCCCCTCATTCCTCACTTCTTTTTCTCCATCGAGGGACAGGAAGTACAGGAGGATGGGGAGGAGAAGCCAGGACAGCCTCAGGCCCTGATCAGGCAGCAAAAGCAAAAACACCACCCCCACCAATATGCTGCCTGTAGCCATGGCTCCTTCGGGCCCCATGGACGGGCCAACCCAAAGCAGAAACACTACCAAGGAACGCAAAATTACTTTCTAGTATTGTTTAGACCCAAATCTCAAGATAGACTTTTTTTTGTTTGTTTTTGAGAAAGGATTTTACCAGGAAGGATACATTGAGATTTCTCGCGTCTTCAAGTATGTCCTGGGTGGTGAGTATGTACTTAGGTGTCTTGCCCAAGGACACTTACTGGAGAGGTGCTCTGGCTGGGATCGAACCCATGTCTCCACAGGCTCTCTCCGTCAGAGCAATGATGTTACCTCTACTCCACCCAGCCTGTTAAAGGAACACTCTCTTAAGCCTTTGCCCAATTATTTTTAAAATTTTCATTTTTTTATGTTATTTTACTTACGTTTTCTTCCTCGCCACACGCAGCTCCTCTTTGGCTCAGGAGCTGCTGAACCCAGAAGTCCCTGAAGCTTTCTAACATAATTGCACTCCTACGCAACTTGTGTAGCATAGGAGTTGCAAACTGTGCAGTGCAACGCTGCTTGTGCATTTTACATATGGAAGTTACTTAGCACCTGCACAGAACGATGAATCAGAGCTGCACGCATGCGCAGATTTGATCCATAAGCTGCCTCTCAGAGACTGCTCGCCACAGCAATTGATCTCAGACAGAGTGACCGTTTTGGTGACCAGCACCCGAGGAATTAAAAAATCCCGCCTGCTAATGATGCTGGTTGGGGTGAAGGAAACTCCTCCACTTCACCCAGCAATATTTCCAGAATGGGGGAGAAGGGGGGGGCACTCCTCATACCCTGACCACTTTATAACTGTATAACAGTTATAAAGTAGTCAGGACGAGTAGGGTGTTCCTTTAAACTCCAAATATATACTTCCTCTGATACAGTCCTGTAGAGATCCGGGATAAGCAATATAATGCATGCATTAAACACCCAATGTTCTGGCTCTTAAGATCTGTCCATCCCATTGATTGGCACAATTGATAGCTTTCCAGAAAAGGTCATGGTGGCTACAGTCTTCCTTTAAAATTTTGCAAAGATAACAGGTCCATGCGGTGGTTGCTCTTTTGAACTGGTAGACATACAATCCTCCTCTCCTACATTAATAAATGGGATCTGTCTCAAACATTTCCCGTCTTATCTGTCTCTGAAAATGCTTGTGTTTCAGAAAGTCTTAATGGTACTCTGGGAAGTTTTAATGTTGCCGGGACCTGCCTTTTCTTGTTAAATAATAAAGAGCAGGATCAATAAAACACCAAGCCATTAATAAACTGCTGGGTTCCAGGCTCCCTAACACAAATCTTCGTTCGCTGCATTAGCAGTGGTGCCAGCTTGAATCATTCAGATGTGGCTTGGCACTGTTTTCGCTGAAATAATCATTGCATTAAGATTACAGATAGTTTTTGCAGGTTTAGCTGAAATAGGCAGTCTATGGCCTTACCCTTGGAAGGACCAGACCCAATAAAATCAGCATGTCGAACCAGGACAGTTATAGAGTGATTGTAGTGAAAAATAGCCTCATCCTGTTCGAGTAAAGCAGGTAATCTTAAATGAACTTATTTAAGTGGTCATAGTAATGTGCGGCTGTCCTGCTTTTCTCCCCATTCTTAATTCCAAAGTCCTATGACAGCTCTTCAAGCCAGAGATTTTACATCAGTGCCCACAGGACAGCTTTCAGCTGTTCAGGTCTGAAACCTGAGCATTTGACCAGACGGGTTGAAGTACTTACCCCAAAGAGTAACATAGATGAGCCTAGGGAGCAGGCAGGCTTAAACGTGCTATGCTGCCCTGCGGCTTTCTGGCACTCTTATGGCCCGCCTCCCTTCCCTGCAGCCAATCAATATTATTAGCTGCAGCAGACCACCTGAACTCAGGCAGTCTAACTGCAGCCAATGACATTGATAGGCTGCAGGAAAGGGAGATGGGCCACAGGAGTGCCAGTAAGTCACGGGTGTGCTATGCCGCCGTGCAGCGTTTAGGTACACCTGCCACCAGGATGGCATAGTCTGCACCGTGGTGTTAAGGCTCTGAACTTGGCGAGTGTATTTTGAACTGGATGCTTTAATTTTTTGTTTGGAAACGTGTTACACTCTGGGAGTACTGTGTCTTTTTTTCTGTTTGAGGTCGCATATAAAAGAAGGGCTGTGTTGCCCCTGATTTGACCAGAGGCAATATCATCCAGAGCCAGGACCGTAGGCTCAGTACATAGCCGGATTTATAATTACGCAAGTTGGTATGTGCCTACAGGAGTTTGCCACAAGGGCGTCTTGCTCCGAAAAGAAAAAAGTAAAAAAAATTGCAATTTACAATCATTTAGACCCCTGTATTTCTGAAGCGCTGCAGATCAGAGGGACATGAAAGGAGTAATTGGAAAGGTCAGAATTTGGCCTTTCCAATGATATCAAACATATTTACATAAGTATATAATAACAAATAAATGAAATATAAATATTTTTCGCTTTTTTTTAATGCAGCACTGTTGTTCACTTTACATTTAAAAGTGAACAATGATGCTGCATTAACTCACCTTCTCTTTTCCAACACTGCCAGCTTTTACTTATAAAGCAAACAATGCCACTAAATTTTTTATTTTTTTTAGTTTGCCCCAAAACGAAAATTTAAAAAGCCATTTGCCATGTTTTTTTTTTCTTTTTGGGGTAGGGGTGCTCCACATTTCTGTGCCTACAGGCTCCTGAGATGCAAATCCGGCCCTGCATATTGCTATATGTCAATCTGTGCTATGACTAATATATAAAGGATTTAGACAATATCTGCTACTAAAGGATATTACATGCACAGCTCGGGCTCCATCTTTCATGTTACTCATAGATGTAATTTGAGGTTTGCTTAGAAATTTCTGCTGCATAGTGCATCCATTTGGCGCAGCATGAGAGTCTGCAGTCAGAGAATAGGATTTGCTTTGTTGTTAGTGTGTCCTGTGAGGTGAAGCTCAGCCCTGAACATCTTACGTTTTATAGAGTTCTTGTACTTAATGCAACATAAAGGATGAAAGCATTGTTAGCAGGATTGACAATGGAATAGAACTCAGGAGTTACCTGGGGAATATAATGCAAGCATGTTGTAGGATTTTGATCACAAAATAATTTTTAAAGAACATAAGGGATCATCTATGACATCCTTAGATAATTTCTTCTGTACACGGTGCAGTGTGCACTGGGATGCTGGCACTTTTTAGAACGTACCCGTCTTGCTCAATGATGAGTACCACAATTGCTTCTCTATTAACTGGCTGTTCTGGTAGTTCTGGCTTAAAAAGCCCTGATTTTCTACTATTTCAGCACTGTAAGCACCAATAAACAGGTGCTGATGGTGTATTTTTCCTTAATGCTCCTAAAAGAAGGGGTGATCTGGACGACTGGGTTCAACACTGTGTCACACAGTCAAATTTTGTCACTTGACAGATGTGGTACACTGTAGGGAAGTGCGACAGGTTCCCTTTGTCTTTGGCAAATGTTTCTGGCTATGCCACCTCTTAACCAAGGGAGTGAATCATTGCATTATTTGGTTGTGACATACTTTCTGTTTGTGATTGTGCTATGTATATTTTTTAATAAAGGTTTTATTTACAAATTCATATATGTGAATATACAGCGTACATACATATACACTGTATTGCCAAAAGTATTCGCTCACCTGCCTTGACTCGCATATGAACTTAAGTGACATCCCATTCCTAATCCATAGGGTTCAATATGACGTCAGTCCACCCTTTGCAGCTATAACAGCTTCAACTCTTCTGGGAAGGCTGTCCACAAGGTTTAGGAGTGTGTTTATGGGAATTTTTGACCATTCTTCCAGAAGTGCATTTGTGAGGTCACACACTGATGTTGGACGAGAAGGCCTGGCTCTCAGTGTCCGCTCTAATTCATCCCAAAGGTGTTCTATCGGGTTGAGGTCAGGACTCTGTGCAGGCAAGTCAAGTTCATCCACACCAAACTCTGTCATCCATGTCTTTATGGACCTTGCTTTGTGCACTGGTGCACAGTCATGTTGGAAGAGGAAGGGGCCAGCTCCAAACTGTTCCCACAAAGTTGGGAGCATGGAATTGTCCAAAATGTCTTGGTATGCTGAAGCATTCAGAGTTCCTTTCACTGGAACTAAGGGGCAAAGCCCAGCGCCTGAAAAACAACCCCACACCCTAATCCCACCTCCACCAAACTTTACACTTGGCACAATGCAGTCAGACAAGTACCGTTCTCCTGGCAACCGCCAAACCCAGACTCATCCATCAGATTGCCAGATGGAGAAGCGCGATTCATCACTCTAGAGAACGCGTCTCCACTGCTCTAGAGTCCAGTGGCGGCGTGATTTACACCACTGCATCCGACGTTTTGCATTGTACTTGGTGATGTATGGCTTGGATGCAGCTGCTCGGCCATGGAAACCCATTCCATGAAGCTCTCTGCGCACTGTTCTTGAGCTAATCTAAATGCCACATGAAGTTTGGTGGTCTGCAGCGATTGACTCTGCAGAAAGTTTGCGACCTCTTCGCACTATGCGCCTCAGCATCCGCTGACCCCGCTCCGTCAGTTTACGTGGCCTACCACTTCATGGCTGAGTTGCTGTCATTCCCAAACACTTCCACATTCTTATAATACAGTTGACTGGAATATTTAAGAGCGAGGAAATTTCACGACTGGATTTGTTGCACAGGTGGCATCCTATCACAGTTCCACGCTGGAATTCACTGAGCTCCTGAGAGCGACCCATTCTTTCACAAATGTTTGTAAAAACAGTCTGCATGCCTATGTGATTGATTTTATATACCTGTGGCCATGTAAGTGATTGGAACACCAGATTCTGATTATTCGGATGGGTGAGCGAATACTTTTGGCAATATAGTATATATATATATGTAGCGCTGTGTTTAAAAAGACTGTTCTGCTGCACTTGCAATGGCCACCAGAGGGAGACAGAGACCATGCTAAGATTATGCTGGAGAAACACAGAAAACATTGGGACTACATTTCCCGGCATGCTTTGGGGGCAGACACAGGAAGTGGGTGGGACACAGACGCTTACATCCTGAGCCTCGTGGAGAGAGCTGGCAGAGCGCGCCAGGGAGTGGGAGAAGCAAGACCCAGTGCTGCAGAACGTGACAGTGACCAGGCCGGAGCGCAGCTGGGGCCTGACAGAGTTAAAGACCGGGTTATTCAGCCTTATCAGAGGAAGACCCAGTGATTCACCAGACTACCCACGCTGATATTGAGGAAGCTGGAAGACCCCGAGTTAGGAGTACCGCAGATCGATCGGACAGGGAGAGCAGGCGGTGAACTGGATATCTTGCGGCAGCTACAGAAAGCTAGACAGCGGATCCAGTAACCAGGAGAACCCCAGTCAACATCGAGCGGAGAGACGTCCTGGGTCGAGCGGAGCATCAAGTATCTGGCAGATGGGTGAGAGGCCTTCCAGGCCGTTGTGAAAATAAAGCATGCTGCTGTTTGTTTCCAAAACCCACAGGGCCCCAACTTGACTAGTTGAAGATACCTCATAAGCAATTCACTGGCCAGTTGAATATTGTACCCGGGTACCATCACACGCACACACCTACATTCTTTGGGACATAACCTGTACAGGACTCACTCCCCAACCACAAAGGGGGTTAAAGATATATTTTTCTCTTTTCCGCTGCGCGTTCCTCGAATTACGAAGCATCGTATTTCTTTTCCGCTGTGCGTTTCACGCATTACGAAGTACTGTAAATATATATACGAACACCGTGTTATTCATTATATGCCATTTGTTCTAGTAAACTATATAATTTATAAAATCCACAACCGTGCTGGAGTATATTTATTCCCTAGTGCGGGGAGACTGACCCGAGGTTCAATTTCAGCGGCTCCTCCGGAAGTGAGCGCTACATATATATATTACGAATTCTTGTCATTTAAATACCGTATATGCGTAATATATGCTGCTTTATTGGGATCAGTAAAGAATATAATACATAAAAATCCACAACAGTGCTGGTGTATAGTTATTTCCTAGTGCGGCGAGACTAACCCAAGGTTTATTCAGCGGCTCCTCCGGAGTGAGCGCTACACACGTGGGGTCATCCGGATTCCAGTCTCTGTGGATACCGCAATTAGGGTTAATTATGGATCCAGACACTGCTGCCAAATGGTGTGAGGAGCACAATAGCCAGATAGGGTTAAGCATAGTCATGGACATTCCTGCAGACACTTGGGCCGAAGACCAGATTCGCCGGGCCGTGGCCGCGCTGACACCAGATCATCGGGCGTTAATTCTGGACATTAAAGCGAACCCAGATACTTCTCACACATATGTTCTTTTTGAGTGGAGAAAGGGTGTTCCAGTGTGTTTTCAGGGCGCGAGTGTAAAGCTGACCGACGATGTGGAAGTTCAACTGATACAGCCAAGTGCGCCACGTGGCGATCCCGCGAACGTTCCCACGCCCAGTCCGCTGGCCATGATCGGGCCTGAATTTATAGTGGCTATCAGAGATTTGCTGGCTAAATGTCAAAGAACAAGCCCTCCACACACTAACTTTGGTTATCGACGGTTGAGAAATTTTACAGGAAACGTACCAACTCCGGCGGGAGAAGAAACCTTCGAAGAATGGATAGAACAGGCGATGCAGGCTCTGGATGAGTGGGATGTCCCTAAAGCGCAGAAGAAGCAAAGGATTACTGAGAGCCTAAAGGGACCTGCGTCAGAGGCTGTCAGAAACCTGAAGTTGAGTAAGCAAGACTGTACTGCTTTAGATTACCTAAATATATTACAGGAAGTCTTTGGGCGAACAGAAAAGGCTACCGAACTCATGTACCAGTACGAACACACCTACCAGCGAAAAGGTGAGAAAATGACTGAATATATGAGGCGCCTGGATAAGATTCTGCACCAGATACTTCTTAAGAAAGGGGCCGAACTGGCCACAATAGATAAAATCAGAATGCAGCTGATATTGAGGGGCGCTCAACCTCTAGATCCTGTGATGTTACAGCTGAAAACCAGAGAAGGTAACCGAGAATTGAAATACCTGGAACTGATTCGAGCTGTTAGAGAGGAAGAGGCTCTACTGGAAGAAAAATCCTTAAGGAGAGAAGAAAGAGCTTACACACAACCCGTGAGACATAACGAATATTTGCAGACTGAAGATGATTCGTTGGATGCCTATGGATCCGAAGTTGACAGACAAGAGCATCTGGTTGTTCCTATATCCACAGAGAGTGCTGCAAAAGAGTCAACAATTCCGGCATATAGTGAGATACAAAAGACTGTTAAGAAGGTGCAAGAAGCTCAAGCTGAACTGGAACAGGCGCACACGGACCTGTGCCGAGTACTTTTGAAGGTGGCAGAGACACAGACCGATATGCAGAAGTTCCTCACTGACATGCGGACAACCGGAATTGCTGTGGCGTCTGGCCAGGGTCCTCCAACCGAATCACCACGAGCAAGTGCGCCTCCGTCTTCAAAGAAGAGATGCTTCAGTTGTGGGGAAATGGGTCATTTCCGAGCACAGTGTAAAAACCAAAGGCCTGAAGGAAAAAGAGTTGAAGAGTTCCTAAAGGCCTTAGAAGGGCTGCTATCTACCTCACAGGCGGGAAACGCCAGAGGGCCCAAGTGAGGGAGCAAACTAGGTGCCCAATAGTTGAAAACCGCTCCAAATTTCAAGCCAGAACCGAAAGGCCGAGAGGGCCCGGATCCTTGCCAAATGCTGAGCCTACCAGGACTGAAAGAGTTACTCCCTTAGTATCCGGTCCTATGTCATGGGAAAGCAATGCACACCCAAAACCTCCACGAGTCAGGAAGAAGGCTAGGGTACAGCAAACTGGGTCTATACCTCCTGTGGCTACGAACAAGTTTCCTGACCAGCTGATAGGTCCTTCTCCCATCATTCCAATCCAAGTAGAGGGTATCTACACTAAAGCTCTGTTAGACTCAGGTGCTCAAGTGACGTTGATCTATCGAGACTTCTACGAGAAACACTTGAAGCACATACCTTCAAAGGAATTAAAGGACCTTGAGATCTGGGGTATCGGTACTGAGAAGCTTCCCTATGATGGATATCTACAGGTGAAGTTAGAAATTGGATCCGAGGTCATCGGACAATCTGGAGGTTGTGATGCATTGGCCATTGTGTGTCCTCGCCCTTCAGGGGCCAGCAGAAGTTCTATGATAGTGGGGATGAATACTGATCTGGTGAGACGTCTTCTGACTCCCATAGTGATGGAAGAAGGTTCTACCAGAGGAGTACATCCAATGTTACGTCCGGTCTATCAACGAATGGTCGAAGAACACAGGGCACCTGCCGAAGTGGGCTGTCTGTGGAGATTGCCGAACCTTCTCTGTTCCTCCCAATCAGGAGAAGTGGCGAGCTTCCGGGCTTCAGTCAAGTTGAACGGATCACAACTGGGTCCTTATGTGGTACTGGAAACTGATCTCAGTCATGGGAATGAGGCCGGAGTACAAGTAATCCCTGAGATAATCTCTACAAGAGCTTTGAAACGGAAACGGGGAAGAGTTTCAGTTAGTGTGTATAATGTGTCTGATTCTCCAGTGGTCCTGAAAGCACGAATGCCCATCGGAGAAGTAGCTTCTGTTACACCTCTCTCCCCTACCGATTTAAGGGGGGGAGTGAATAAAGAGCTGAACGGTTCTATCCTAAAGACGCTCCCATCTCGCCTGAATGGAAGAAACGACTTCAGTCCCAGATTCTAAAATGGAAGGACTTGTTCTCGAAGGATGAGTTCGACGTGGGATTAGCTAAGAGTACTGAACATCGCATTCGACTACAAGAGGATAAGCCGTTTCGAGAAAGGTCAAGACGAGTTCCGCTTGGAGACTTGGATGATCTACGAGAACAGCTAAATGAACTACAGAGGACTAAGGTGATTCAAGAGTCCAGGAGTCCTTTTGCCTCTCCAATAGTGATGGTCCGAAAGAAGAATGGTTCTATCCGTTTATGTATAGATTATCGCACGCTAAATCAGAGGACCATTCCGGATCAATATGCCACTCCTCGGATAGAAGATGCCCTACAGTGTTTGTCTGGAGCAAAATGGTTTAGTGTACTAGACCTGCGAAGTGGGTATCATCAGATACCAATGCATCCTCAGGACAAAGAGAAGACTGCGTTCATCTGCCCACTGGGGTTCTTTGAGTTCAACAGAATGCCTCAAGGCCTCACAGGGGCTCCCGCCATCTTCCAATGGTTAATGGAGAAGACAGTCGGGGATATGAACTTGATAGAAGTGTTGGTGTATCTAGATGATATTATTGTGTTCGGGAAGACTTTGGAAGAACATGAGCAGCGGTTGGAGAAGGTCTTGAAGCGGCTCCATGAAGAGGGGTTGAAACTGTCCCTGGAGAAGTGTCAATTCTGTCTACCTTCCGTTACGTACCTGGGACATGTTGTTTCGGCAGAAGGTGTTTCGACGGATCCTCAAAAGTTGGAAGCCGTAGCTTCCTGGCCTAGACCCCGGAATGTTACTGAACTTAGATCTTTTCTGGGGTTCTGCTCATATTACCGAAGATTCGTAGGAGGATATGCTAAGATAGCTCAACCTTTGAATAAGCTCCTACGGAAAGAAGAAGTGGGAGAATTTCATCTGCTCTAGGGTCAAGGAAGGCTCGAGAATCCATCCAAGAAGAATGGACTAATCAATGTGAAAGTGCCTTTATGAAGTTGAAAGAGAGTCTGACTCGAGCTCCCGTCCTGGCTTACGCTGATCCTCATAAGCCGTACGAATTGCATGTGGATGCCAGCAGAGAAGGTCTAGGGGGAGTCTTATACCAAGAATATGATGGATTGTTGAGGCCTGTAGCGTATGTAAGCCGAAACCTTATGCCTTCAGAGAAGAACTATCCTACCCACAAACTAGAGTTCCTAGCCTTGAAGTGGGCGGTAGTAGACAAGCTGAAAGATTATCTGTATGGGGCTGAATTTGTGATAAAGACTGACAACAATCCTCTTACGTACGTCCTTAATACTGCAAAACTGGATGCAACGGGACATCGGTGGTTGGCCGCTCTGTCAGGGTTTCGGTTCAGCCATAAGTATCGCCCTGGAGTGAATAATCGAGATGCAGATGCTTTGTCAAGAAGGCCCTTCGCTACAGAATGGACTCAGCTGACTCCAGATTGAGTGCAAGCCTTATGTCAGGGGGCAGAGCGCCGGGTCAAGGGAGTAGTTGAAGCAGAAGCTAAAGGGGTTATGGCTGCGGGTGTTCCAGAGCTTTATTGTAATCCTACACAGCTGAGGGATGAAAGCCTACCTACTCTCTCGAAACAGGACCTGAGAGCTGATCAGGCTGGAGATCCTCTGATCGCTTTGACAGTGAAGGCTATGAACGCGGGTCAAAGGGAAATTCTACTGACTAATTCCCCAGAAGGAGCCCGATTGGTATACAAAGAATGGGAGCGGCTGAAGATGTTGGATGGGGTGGTCTACCGAAGGGGCCCCTCGAACAATGCTGAAGAGACACAACAGTTGTTCCTCCCCACCAAGCACAGAGAAGGTGTGCTGAGAGCATTGCACGATGACCATGGACATTTGGGTGCAGAGAGAACTTTTAGACTGGTGCGAGATCGATTTTACTGGCCTTGTATGAGATCTAAAGTTGAAAGTTATTGCCATTCGTGTCTGAGGTGTATTCGGAGGAAGACCCTACCAACCCAAACTGCTCCAATGAGCCATCTGCAGAGTTAAGGACCCATGGATTTGGTGTGCATTGATTTCTTGTGCTTAGAGCGTGATGCTAGTGGGCAGGGAAATATTCTAGTAATGACTGATCATTTCACCCGTTATGCCCAAGCTTTTTCTACTAAAGACCAACGTACTCCTACAGTGGCAAAGGTTTTAATGGAGAAGTTTTTTGTTCATTATAGCCTACCAAAGAGAATCCACTCGGATCAGGGCAGAGACTTTGAGAGCCGACTTGTTGGGCAATTGCTGGAACTGTTACGAATTCAAAAGACCCGAACTACTCCATATCACCCCCAAGGTGATGCTCAACCGGAAAGATTTAATCACACTCTATCGAATATGTTGGGGACACTGTCCAACAGAGAGAAGCAGAATTGGAGTTGTCACATAGCTACGCTGGTGCATGCGTATAACAGTACGGAGAGTGACGCTACTGGATACTCACCTTACCGTCTCATGTTCGGAAGAGAAGCTCGGCTGCAAGTTGATTTGGGATTTGGACTATCTCTTGATCAGACATCTGTGGCCTCTCATAAAAATTATGTGGACAGACTTTGAAAAAATTTGGCTTCTGCGTTTGAACAGGCCCGTTTGACTTCAGGGGCAGAGAACAGAGGAATATGTTCACAGTAATTGAATTTAAGCAAGCATGGGATAGGCATAAGGCTATCCTAAATAAAAGATAAATCCAGGTAAAGTATCCATGTAATTGGGCAGACTAGATGGGCCGAAAGGTTCTTATCTGCCGACATTTTTCTATGTTTCTATGTTTCTAAGCGAAAATACGACTTGAGACTTCGTTTACAGGATCTACAACCCAGTGATAGGGTTTTGTTGAAGAACGTGGGTGTTTCTGCAAGGCATAAGCTGGCGGATAGATGGAGTTCTCAAGTTTACATTGTCTGCAAGCAACTGCCTGGTCTGCCAGTTTACCAAATCCGGCCAGATGGAAAGGCCGGGCCTCTAAAGAACTGGCACCGAAATCATCTGTTGCCTTTGAGAGAAGCTGTAAGGATACCAGTTGGAGACAAACTATCTTTGCCGAACCCGCCTGTTCCTCGCTCGGCTCCCGTTACTCGGTCTCAGCAGTCACGGGTTGTTGAAGAAAGTGAAGAGAACAGTGAGGAAGGAAGTTTTTGTCTGGACTGGTTGCGCCCGCCTGAGCCTGAAGAAGTCATTCCAGTTTCTGAATGGTGTGAAAGTAACCTGAGGCCTGAGGCTCCTGAATTCAGATTTGAAGTACCTGAGACCTCGGAGGTTCCTGTAGTTCCAGAAGATGCGTCCATAGATTATAGTTCTATGCCTTCACTGGAAGGCTCATACTCAGAGGAGGTGTCTGCTCCAGTTGTAGATGAGAGAATTGAGCCCATAAATGTGGCACTTCCACCCGAAGAGGAGATGATTGAACCGGAGTCCAAATGTTCTATCCGGCCCCCTCAGAGACTTACCTACGATTCACCGGGACATAGCACTGAAGAAGCTGTTACCACTGTGCGAAGGCTGCCCGAAGTATCTGCTACGCTAGCTGAGGTAGTCAGGAACATGAGTCAGCTTGAGGATGTATATCTGACCCATTATATGTTTGCTACTGGACCTGAATGTATTGCTTAATGTAAATACTGCAATGTTATGTATCTGTTGGAGGGACCCAAGAGTTTAGGGGGGGGGGAGTGTAGCGCTGCTTTAAAACCACTGTATTCTGGTGCATTGAACTATTGCTGCCACCAGAGGGAGAAATTGTTAGACTATGCTGGACAAAACAGAACTACATGTAATATCATCCTTTGCGTGGGGACAGGAAGGAGGTGGTACAGGAAGAGGAAGGAGTTCAGCAGCCTCGTGCAAGGGAGAGCAGAGTGAGTGGAGCAGTGAAAGGTGGAGGACGCACGTTGGAGCTGTCAGGGATCGCAACCAGGCTGGAGTACAGACGCTGTCTTACTGGTGATGGAGATCGGGACAGTGACCGTGTTAAGACCTACCTGTGCAGCGCTGAGAGGTCTGGTGGAAGAGTTAGATCCGGCAGGATCACGAGTAAGGAGACCGCGCTGATCGATTGGGAGTGCAGGCGGTGGATTGTTGTTCCAGTTGCGGAGATTTGGCAAGCAGGGAGCAGATTCAGTGGCACGGAGTCCCAGTGTACAGTGGAGAAGACCCTTTGATTGAGGCATCAGGTGCTGGATAGTCTCGTTCATCGGATGGGTGAGAGGCCTCACAGGCCGCAGTTCCCAAATAAGAAATGCACGCTGCAATATTGTTTAAATCCACAGGGCCCCAACTGTGACTAGTCGAAGATTGTTTTGTTTCATTCACTGGCCAGTTGAATACAGTACCCGGGTACCCGAGACAACACACATACACATTTTTGAGCTGTTATTCACGGGACTTACACTCCAGAACTGAGGGGGTTAACCGTTTCTTTTGCCGCCGCGTGTTTTTCCCGCGTTACGAATTCTTGTCATTTAAATACCGTATATGCGTAATATATGCTGCTTTATTGGGATCAGTAAAGAATATAATACATAAAAATCCACAACAGTGCTGGTGTATAGTTATTTCCTAGTGCGGTGAGACTAACCCGAGGTTTATTCAGCGGCTCCTCCGGGAGTGAGCGCTACACATATATATATATATATATATATTAATTTTTTTACATAAATCATTTTAAATCCGTGACATTTTTATTTCTTCCTAAGAGGAAGCTGGGTAGCCTTTGAACATCAATCAGTGTAGAGGCACCATCTTGGAATGACATCACACTTTTCTGTGAGATACTGAGGGACAGTAACTAATAAAAAGACAAGGCTATATAGATCATGCAGTGTCAGCGGCCAATCAGAATCTGTGTATTTCAGAGAGCTGTGCAGGGAACACACTTTAATGCCTTCAAATCTCTTCTGCTCTTGATTTTTTGTCGTTTAAAATCTATTTTTTAAATTATTTTAATTATTTAAACAGATTAAAATGACCATTGGCTTAAATAAACAGTTTAAATGCTGTATGAGGCCATATGGTGACGACATTCTTTATGTTATTTCTGGTAACAGAGATGTTCAAAATGTTATATTTTCTTAAGTGTTTTGTTCTGTGAATCACTAGACTGCAAAATGATTTGGGAAATGAAGTGGGCAATGAGAATAAATAGTGTTGCCAGATATTTTATTTAGATCAGGTGTCTAACCTGTGGCTGGCTGAGAACCACAGGAACAATAGTACATAACAGCTGCAGTGCCAAAGGTTGTTCTTCTGAGCACCTGTACATAATGGCTCCTGGCCACTTGTGTTTGTATATAATGCATGTCAGTGCGAGGAGAGGCAATGCAGCTGTGTCACTGTCCCATAGAGATTGCTGATAAGCATTACTCTGCGGAAGCCATTCTGGGCTTGCTTCCCTGGTTATGGTGGCCTTGGGCTTATTCCTGCTTACCCATGTAGCTATGTGAGAGGTCTGAAGCCAGAACTTATAGTAGACATCTCATTTTGATCCTTATGACAGGAGAATTATTGATAATTTAAAATTAACAACAATTAGCACAGATGTCTGGCAACTTGCACCGTTCCAGCTGTTGTTCTGCTCCAACCATCTCACCGTCAATCACCTAGCCTCTTTTATTCATGCATAATACCAAAAACATTCAAAATGAGGGGTCCATCTCTTTCCAATGATGTAAGTACGTGAGCTATCCCTTTTTTTGCAAACACACCGGACAGTTTTTTCGCTCACTTCTCGCACCTGATTTCATGTTGGTGCATTGAGTGACAAAACAGTGCACCATCATCACCACTGAGGCTACACAATGACCCTTAGTAAGTGATGCCAACAAAGGAGGATGATGACAACATATAGTAAGTGCAGTCTGAAATCTCATCACAGGATGACATTATACTGTTATAGATCATTATGACCAATACCATATCTAACCCCACAAGGAATATTGCAAGGAAAGTGAATCTGATTACTACAGGTTGACTTTTAAATTCTAAGCAAACAAAAGCTTTGTTGGTGGAATATATGTGTAAACTATCAACAGTCCTCAATCCTCTTGATTTCAGTCTGAACCTTTCAATTCCTCTAATTTAATTTCTTCTCACATCCCTTCTGGTTGCTCTCTCAGTCTTCCATCGCTATCCACTCTCAATTCACGTTTTTGCCATCTCTAGTCTTCACCTCTTTATGACTTTTCAACATCTGCATTACAATGCAACAGGGACGTGCAGTCAGGGGTGGCAGGGGAGGCAGAGTCTCCCCTGCCATTCCAGTAAATTAATGTGGTCATTGTGCTGTAATGAGTCATGACATGTGTGATGTGTATATTTAAACTGTAAATTAAATTTTATTTATTGAAAAAAGTTCTCATACTCACCTGCTCCACGCTCCCTCGCTGTGCTTGCTTCTCTCTGTCTCCACTTTTTTTTCTCCTGCACTTTTAGTTGCTGTGTGTGTGTGTGATTCACTACACAGACAGCAGGGGGAGTACTGAGCCAGCCTAGCCTACGCAATTTGCACAGCTGAATGCTACACTAATTGCGAAGCCCAAGCTGGTTCTACGCTCTTTTGTGCCTCCAAAAGCAATGAGAGCAATTGAAAGCTTGAGCCAATGGGAAAGCTCCACTGGTCTCAAGCACTTCTTTTTTTTAAACCCCCACCCCATGGGTGGCAGAGCTCCCCATGGATTGATTGACGCAGGACAGTCATGTGACTGTCCTCTTCAGTTGTGGGGGGGCAGGCAGAGCTCAGCAATCAGCATGTGCGTAATAGCCCCCTCTATTAGTCAGTATTGTAAGTGCATGCTCTTACAAGATTAAAACCTGTATGCAAACTTTTTTACAGTAAGAGTTGTAATATTGCCCTCTAGTAGTCAGTATTGTAAGTGCATGCTCTTACAACATTAAACACCTGTATGCAAACTTTTTTTTACAGTAAGAGTTGCAATAGCGCCCACTTTTAGTCAGTATTGTAAGTGCATGCTCCTAGCTGTAAAAAAAAAAGATGCAAACTTAATAAATAGTGAAACTCTATTCTCTTATATAACGATAATCAAATGCGTAAATTGCGACTGCGTAACCCTGTGTATATCTGGCTCTGATATTAGCCAGTGCCTCACCAGCCACTGACCTCATCGCACGTCACTGCAATGCACTACACTCACTCTTCACCCATGCTTTTCTCAAAAACAACTACACTTTCCTACCTTTCTGTCAGTCCACATATTTTCTCACTCAAGTGTTTCATTACCTGACACTTCTCCCGACAGCTCCAAGTCACCTTTATCTACAGCCCTTTCTTGTATCTACAGTTAGGTCATATATAACAATTTTAAAAGTTATGGCTCTGTATGCACCAGAATAAAATGAAAACGAAACAATCCAAATTAATTTGAAGTGCAGACTTTCAGCTTTAATTCAAGGGGTTGAACATAAATATCAAGTACAAATTTTAGGAACTGCAACCATTTTTATACACAGTCCCCCCCCCATTTTGGATATATGAATATAATCC
The DNA here is from genome assembly GCA_009667805.1 of Leptobrachium leishanense. Lineage (NCBI taxonomy): Eukaryota > Metazoa > Chordata > Amphibia > Anura > Megophryidae > Leptobrachium > Leptobrachium leishanense. Next base: position 286,337,841 of record CM019065.1, on the reverse strand, counting down.
CCCCCCCCATTTTGTTTATGAATATAATCATAAACAAAATATTCGTTTTTAATATTTGTTGAGAGTCCTTTACTGGCAATGACTGCCTGAAGCCATGGACATTACCAAAAACTTGTTTTTCTTCTTTCTGATGCTTTGCAGGGTCTAACCGCAGCCGTCTTCAGTTGTTCTGTTTGTGGGTCTTTCTGCCTTTAGTTTTGCCTTCAGCAAGTGAAATGCAGATCCATTTGGTTGAGATCTGGTGATTGACTCGGCCATTGCAGAATATTCCACTTCTTTTCCTTCAAAAACTCCTGGGTTGTTTTTGCTGTGTGTTTTGGATCATTGTCCATCTGTACTGTGAAGCACCAACCAATCAACTTTGCTGCATGTGGCTGAATCTGGGCTGACAGTATATCTCTAAACACTGCTGAATTCATCAGGCTGCTTCTTTCCTCTGTCACATCATCAATAAACACCACTGATCCAGTGCCACTGGAAGCCATGCATGCCCATGCTATCACACTGCCTCCACCATGGTTTACAGATGACATGTGTGCTTTGGATCATGAGCTGTTCCAAGCCTTCTCCACACTTAATTCTTCCCGTCATTCTTGTACAGATTAATCTTAGTTTCATCTGTCCAAAATATGCTTTTCCAGAATCTGGTTTAAATAGATGTTTTTTGGCAAAGTCTAATCTGTCTTTTCTTTGTATTCAGGCATATGAATTGTTTGCACCAATTGTGTTGAACCCTGTGTATTTGCTCTCCTGAAGTCTTCTCTTGATTGTAGACTTTGACAATGATACGCCCACCTCCTGGAGAGTGTCGTGCACTTGTCTGGATGTTGTGAGTGGGTTTTTCTTTACCATAGAGAGGATCCTGTGAACATCCACCACTGTTTTCTTATATGGATGTCCAGGCCTTTTTATGTTGCTAAGCTCACCAGTGCATTCTTGTTTCCTCAGAATGTACTAAACTGTTGATTTGGCCACTCTTAGGGCAGTATTACAAAGTTGGTGTTAACTTAACCAGAGCTGTTGTAAACTTAGCGGAGCCATTATAGCCCATGGGGCTTTTAAGTTTACAACAGCTCTGGTTAAGTTAGCACCAACTTTGTAATATTGCCCTTAATGTTGCTGCTATATCTCTGATGGATTTGTTTTGGTTTTGAAGCCTTGCAATGGCCTGTTTTACTTGTATGGACAGCTCCTTTGAACGTATGATGTAGGTTTACAGCAATAGATTCCAAATGCAAATATCACACTTCGAATCAACTGCAGACCTTTTACCTGCTTAATTGATGAAGACATAATGAAGGAGTAGCCCACACCATGAAACAGCTTTTGACTCAATTGTCCAATTACTTTTGGTCCCTTGAAAAAGGGGGGTGGCTAATCTTAAGGGCTGTAATTCCTAAACCCTTCCTCAACTTTGGATGTACATACCCTCAAATTAAACCTGAGAGAGTGCACTTTCAGCCCATATCCATTATATAACTATAGCTTGAACATGTTTTGGTAACTACCGGGAAAAAAAAATTGTGCCATTGTCCAAATATATGGACCTAACTGTATTTCATTTTCTCTTCCCTCAACTCATCCTGTCCATTTTCCCCTCAGCCCAAAGTCCACTATTTAAACTAATTTCATTCTCCTCCCTTAGCACCTTCAAACATTCCCTACCTTTATCCCCCAATCTCACTTTCTGTCCTTTGTTTTCATTTATGTTCATTCTTTTATGCCATCATGTCAGATCTTCCTCAACTCAGTTATACAACACTTTCTCAGTTTTCCAACACTCAATCCTATTTTATTTTGGCCAACTTCAGAGTCATTGAAATACATATTGTTAATCTAAGTAGGAGGCAGCTTGATTTTAGCCTTCTTACGGCGCCGGTGACTAGGAACGTGACATTAGGTGACTGACCACCAGTAATTTCTCTTGTTTACCTCTGATGTGCCAATCTACCAACTTTCATTCGAGAATTGAGATATCTGTTAAGAGTGGATATTATGTAAGAGTAGAATCTGTGGTCGGGCTTGTACCCAATCCCTCGACCCCCGCCGTTAACCTAGCTTGGCAAGTATGATCCATTTACTTCCCTTTGGGTTCTTTTCTCTTTTTTCAATTCACTCTTGACCCATTTCCCTTATCTCTATCCCAAACCTTATTTTCACCCTGCTCCTGTCTGCATTATTTTATTTTTGTTCCACTGCCCCTGTTCAATCTTACCTTTTCTTGTGAGTTACACACCAGTTTGCAAGTATTACATTCTGTAACGTTTCATGATGTATACCATACATGCTTCCACCCCTGTTTGTCATCTGATTCATTGTAATATGTCAAAATGTTAATGAAAACTTGAATTGCAAACATATAAGAGGCTATAATGTATGATTATTCCTGTAAAGTGTTAGTAAATTCACACAGAGTTAGCTTTCAAATCGTGTGCGTGGGCCAAATACTGGGTGATTTCAGATCATAGCACAATGCTGCTTCTTTGACGATTTTTGTTACTGAGCTTTTATCAGTTTGACATTTGCACCTGCATTTGCATAATCATTAAACATATGCTTAGTTATGAACAAGCACTTTGCAGGCGTCATTTAAATGTCCCTACCTAATTGGTGACATGGATGTCAGTTACCTTTATGTCCCTGTGGGTATTTTAATACGATACCGGGTTTATCTTTCCTGCCCCCAGCCTCAGCTTTGAGCGCTCTGGGACACTGAGAGCTATTACAGCACGTCACACCACCGCCATTTTTCCATTTGCAATACCGTCAAACGTTGCCTTTATTTCCAGCAATAATCATTATGTAAATAGAGTGATTTGCTATTTCTATCATGTTTGCTTTATGGGAAACTGAAAATGTTTCTCCATCTCCAACAGAATGCAATTTAGGAGTAATAATGGCTTTGTACCATTACAGTATTATACCTCAATTAAAATAGTTTGAACAAAACTGTCTCAAGTGGGCTTCGGGAAGCAGCTGCATACTGCCTACCCTGCTCCTCAATTACTCTGATAAAGAATGGATTTCCTCAGGCAGGAGATAAACGCAATTTCTAGCTCTTCTGGCATGATCACTGCTTTAAAGGTTGTGTTAAAAAGCCTCGGGCTGTGCACTTATGTGCTGTCTATCTAGAAATGGTGGAATGTCTTGCCCCAAGAAGATGTTGAGATGTGAGATACACTAAGATCTAGGTAAGCCAAGGTAGGCAGATACTGTGACACATAATGGAGGCAAGCAATCATCTATTAAAATGGCAAGGAAACCTTTGGAAAGACTCGGAAACAATTTAAACTCAGCTGTTTGTTGGTCCAAATCAATTATATAGAATAATTCCTCTTGATATAGCAGTCTAGCTAACCATATGCCATCTTAATGTTTGCCTTTTCATTGCTGTAAAATCGAAAACGCCAGCTGTTCCTGAAGGTCAGCAAACTCTTTTCTGATTTTGGTGCTCCCATGGCCTCGGGTCAAGATTTGAATGGACCTTATGTTTCAGTTGGAGCTTTGTATCATTGTGCTACATTAAAAAATGAAGCTGATGCTCTTTTGGAAATTAACTGAGATATGGGAACGCCTAACTTGTTGTCCTATACCAGTGGTCATCAGGACACTTGTTATCTAAAATAGCTGCCCTTGGACTATCAAGTAGTCATCCCATTTTCTTCTCCGATACAGAATAACACCGTGCAACACATGGAGATTTTCATTCATGGTATAGCAGAACAGTCTGTCTGGATTATAAAAGGTCATACAACGAGATCAGACCCGTCTTCAAAAACCAGTGTAATTATAGACTGAACTTACAGTAGGTTTCCATCAGAAGTAGTTGAAGAGCATAATGTGAGCTAAGATATATGCAATCTTCAAACATAACCAGAACATTGTATCCTTTCCTAGGTATACAAAAACATAATTTCCCTATGATTTTCTGCAGATATACAGTAGGAAACAGATTATTGACAGTCTTTGTAGAGCAGGTAAGGATTCCATAACACAGTGGAATCTTTCATCCATTAATGAAAGGACCAAGGGAGAACAGAGTGGTAACATTTGACATTTGACTAGGTTTGAATATAGCATTCTTATAAGATTAATGTAGGGCTTTCAGTATACACATAGTTTAGAAAACAACTTCCTTCTCTCCCTTTATCAAATAATTATTCTTCCACTGGGCTGCGCTTTATTAAAATTGAGATGCATGAAATCGGGTATCTTGGAGCGATCAATCCTTTGTTCTACACATTCTGAAAACACAACACAGAACTCCGTTTCATACCTGCAGGCAAGTCTTTCTGTCTTCTCTATGTCTCACTAATAATACTCATTAGGTTAACAATTTCTTAACAAGGACACAACCCCAAGGAAAAAAATGAGGAATTTCTTAAATTTGTTTTTTTGCTGTTCCATTGTTCATACCTCTCAAATAGAATTTCCAATAGGCTTAGGAAGAAGTTGTCTAGATGATGGAAACTTGAAAAAAATCCTCTCACGCTAACAAAAACTCCTTTTATAGCTTTTTCTTTTAAAAAAAAATTATTATGACAATTGGACTTTATTGGATCTGATAGGATGATTTACTACCCAGCATTTGCCTGTGTAATTTCTATACAGTGGCCTTTATCTTTATGTAATCACTTTTGAGCTGCAAGACCAAGAAGGTTATTCACTAATGTCCGAATTTGACATCGAATTGCACCGAACGGTGAATGTCACCGTAGGTGCAATTTCGGGGCAATTTGTGTGTTCACAAAGCTTTATTTTCAACCATATACATGTGAATTGACAGCAAAATATGGTGCATTTTGCTGCAATTCGGTGCGATTTGGAGGTGTACAGCGGCACCGAAATTGTTCCATAGAGCAGTGTTTCTCAAACTTGTCCTCAGGACCCCCTGACACGCTAGGCTTTCCAGATATCTGAAGCACAGCACAGGTGATGTGATTGGCTGCTCAGTGATTGCAGGATTCAGTCTGCATTTCCCCAAGGTGATCTGCAAAATCTGGCCCGGTTGAGGGTCCCGAGGACAGGTTTGGGAAACACTGCCATAGAGAATGGCTCATATATTCACAGAACGTCAAATTGCACCAAAATTTTAGTGAAATTACCTGATTTCAGTGGTTCAATTTAACAGGTTTAAACAGGCAAATCTAATATATTTTTTATTGCAATAAATGTGATATCTTTTTGAATTTTTTTAAGACCATTATTTAAATTTTTTATAGAAACCTTTTTACTTTTACAAATGTATGCACAAAAAAACTCAACTCAAAATATGTATTTTTGCAAATAAGTAAATCAAGTGTATTCAGAGATACCGAGATACAGACAATGTTCCCGCTTTTTATTATGAAGGCCACTGTAGGACTTGACCTAAATAGGGTGGTATTCTCCCTGCATATGGACGTGCCAGTGCCTTACACCTAGAATGCATTGCAGTTTAGGAATATTAATGTAGAAATGATTGTGACTCATTTGATGTCTAGACTACTAAATTTGTATTGGCATTTTTATTATGGGCTCAGCTTGATAGTTGCTCAATTTATTGCCACACATTAAATATCTAAAAATATGTATGATAATATCAATATACATCATATAGAGACTCCTGCGGGGTGTGTATTATTATTGTCCTAGTTGTAAATCCAATAAACAGACTGTTATCACAGTTTTTATTATCTTTCAGCTTGCCCACTTTCTATACAGCTCACTGTTGGACGTCAGAGCTCTATCTTAATTCCCACCATAATCACATAGCCAAAGGCTCCAAGCTGATTCTCATCCCAAATCCTCATGCAGCATATATAGTCAAAGCCCTCTGGATTAATACATCTCAAATGGTCCAGCATAGTTTTCCAGACCATTTTTTCTGTCTGCAGACTTACTTGTATGCATTGGTGTTGCCAAACCACCAGTTTTTATTTTAGCATTACACCTGGAGTATGCCAACTGGGTAACTTACGAGACTCCCAGCCACCCAGTTGGAAGACTCATAGCAGTGACTCACAGGATCTTCCCTGCCTGTGCCATGGAGGAGGACAAGAAAACGCTGCAAGTTTCTGGTGGCCTCTACGATCACTTGCAATGTTTTCTCCACCTGCTGCATGATCTAGAAACAGACAGTGAAGACATGGGCAGTGAATTGTGAATCCTTGGGACACATTTATGCAAAGGATCCTCTGCCAATGATGCCATGGTTGTGTGGTATCAGATCGGGACTCATTATCAGTCGATCCCGAATACCACATGACTTGTAACAATACCGCTCGGGACATCCCTACAAGGTACATGTTCATTTAGTTTAATGATCTAGATCACTGAAAGTTCCATTCTTAGAGTCTAGATTGCAAGCTGAAATTTTCACAGATAGAAGTCCTCTTTGACTGCATTCTGCAGTTCAAACATTTTGTAAAGTTTGAGATTCCACTGATTACAGAGCTAGGGTCTATTTTGTCCCTGCAAATAGAATTATGGAAAGATGTAATAAAGCCTAACAAATAATAAAATGAACAGTATTTTACAGTAGTTAAATTCAACTTTACAGTTATGAGATCTTCTGACTGTTCTCTACATTTTCTTCTCGTTATGCTGAAAGAACATTTGTTATACAGGTGCATCTCAATAAATTAGAATGTTGTGGAAAAGTTCATTTATTTCATTAATTCAACTCAAATAGTGAAACTTGTGTATTAAATAAATTAAATGCGCACAGACTGAAGTAGTGTTTGGTTCTTTTAATTGTGATGATTTGGCTCACATTTAACAAAAACCCACCTATTCACTATCTCAACAAATTAGAATATGTTGACATGCCAATCAGCTAATCAACTCAAAACACCTGCAAAAAGGTTTCCTGAGCCTTCAAAATGGTCTCTCAGTTTAGTTCACTAGGCTACACAATCTTGGAGAAGACTGCTGATCTGACAGTTGTCCAGAAGACTAGCAATGATACCCTTCACAAGGAGGGTAAGCCACAAACATTCAATGCCAAAGAAACTGGCTGTACAGAGTGCTGTATCCAAGCATGTTAACAGAAAGTTGAGTGGAAGGAAAAAGTGTGGAAGAAAAAGATGCACAATCAACCAAGAGAACCGCAGCCTTAAGAGACTTATCAAGCAAAATCGATGTAAGAATTTGGGTGAACTGCACAAGAAATGGACTGAGGCTGGGGTCAAGGCATCAAGAGCCACCACACACAGACATTTCAAAGAATTTGGCTAGAGTTGTCGTATTCCTTTTTGTTAAGCCACTCCTGAACCACAGACAACGTCAGAGGCGTCTTACCTGGGTTAAGGAGAAGAAGAAATGGACTGTTGCCCAGTGGTCCAAAGTCCTCTTTTCAGATGAGAGCAAGTTTTGTATTTCATTTGGAAACCAAGGTCCTAGAGTCTGGAGAAAGGGTGTAGAAGCTCCTAGCTCAAGTTGCTTGAAGTCCAGTGTTAAGTTTCCACAGTCTTTGATGATTTGGGATGCAATGTCATCTGCTGGTGTTGGTCCACTGTGTTTTTTGAAAACCAAAGTCACTTCACCTGTATACCATGAAATATTAGGGCACTTCATGATTCCTTCTGCTGACCAGCTTTTTAAAGATGCAGATTTCATTTTCCAGCAGGATTTGGCACCTGTCCACACTGCCAAAAGCACCAAAGGTTGGTTAAATGACCATGGTGTTGGTGTGCTTGACTGGCCAGCAAACTCAGCAGACCTGAACCCTATAGAGCAGGGTTTCTCGACTCCAGTCCTCAGGACTCACTACAGGCCAGATTTTGCAGATCACCTTGGGGAAATACAGACTGAATACTGCAATCACTGAGCAGCTAATTAGATCACCTGTGCTGTGCTTTGGATATCCCACAAACCAGGCCTGTTAGTGGGTCCTGAGGATACGAGTTGAGAAACACTGCTATAGAGAATCTATGGGGTATTGTCAAGAGGAAAATGAGAAACAAGAGATCAAAACATGCAGATGAGCTGAAGGCCACTGTCAAAGAAACCTGGGCTTCCATAGCACCTCAGCAGTGCCACAGACTGATCACCTCCATACCATGCCGAATTGAGGCAGTAATTAAAGCAAAAGGAGCCCCTACCAAGTATTGAGTACATTTACAGTAAATGAACATACTTTCCAGAAGGCCAACAATTCACAAAAAAATTTTTTTATTGGTCTTATGTAGTGTTCTAATTTTTTGAAATAGTGAATTGTTGTTTTTTTGTTAAATGTGAACCAAATCATCACAATTAAAAGAACCAAAGGCTTAAACTACTTCAGTCTGTGTACATTGAATTTATTTAATGCACAAGTTTCACAATTTGAGTTGAATTAATGAAATAAATTAACTTTTCCACGAGATTCTAATTTATTGAGATGCACCTGTATGTCTTACTATGAAAGCATACCCTAAACAACTTGCTATATGTCTTGATCCTTTTTGGTCTAAGTGTCTCCTGTTGTTCAGCCAACCAACGCCAAAGAAAACAAGTGCCTACTAGTGTTCATACAAGGTGTTCTGTGTTAGAGACTCTTTATTAGAGTAATGGGCCTGAAGCTAAAGAGACACCTATCCTGTATTTGCCACTTCCCTCTCACTCCCATTGTGTCAGTACCCCATCACTCTTACCCCCCATTGTGCTATTTTATCCCACTATCTAGTCCCTCCATTGTGTCTCAGTCTTTTCCTTCTCATCCCCCATCGCCACTATGCTACACTCATCTAATCTCATTGCACATAAAGCTTTAGGAAGGGAGTGAGCCAGGTTGATGTAAATGCCAAGAATACCTGCATAAAGTCTGCCTATATTAAGGGTTAATGCCTTTTTTCCCTGGACCAGTGATGGTATGTGTAAACTGTGTCTAGTAGCCCTTCTTTCCAAACCCAATTATGCATTCCAGATTAGATCTGAGTTTCCCAAAAGCAGACGTTTTTTGTCATGTTGAGATTGTGAACCTTCAGGCAATTCCTGGCGAAAGCAGCTCTTTTTTTCTCTACATTTCCATGCCTGATTAGCGACAGCTGTGCCTCTAGAGGGATTTCAGACTATCTTTTTTAGCGAAATGCAATTCTCTCCACAGCAAATGTGAATTCTGTTTCACTGTGTGCAGCTTGAAAAAAAAATCGTCCCTTCGTGGCTCATTTGAGTCCACTCCAAAGCTCACCCTAGACGTGAGGTGAAATTCTATTTCTAAAAACATGCTTTTTTCGTAAGCAAACCTGCCTCATGATTGTAATTTTTCCATTCTTTCTTTAAACTTTTTTTCTATGTTTGGAGATACCTTTTCTTGTGGAATCTTATTAATAATGATAGTATGTTCAGTCCATTAATTGCTGTGCTTTAAAGCTTTAATTTACACACCTGCCCCATTATCTGTTGAAGAGATTGATAGAAAGAATGCGGGATATTTGTTTTGTAATGGTTTACTGATATATAAAGTAAAATATTTGATATATATTTTGTAATTTATAAAAACTGGAATCTTTGAAAAATTACACCGGATTATTCAGAGAAAGGTGAAACTCTGGAGAACTTTTGGAGAAGTGAAAATTCTAGGTCAAAATAGCCGATTTGGAGGGGCGGAGCCGAGCCAGCGATGGAAGCAGTCGTGGTTTAGACGAGCTCCCGCTGCTCCCGCTGTAATCTCCCCATCAAAAGCACTTCTCGCCTGCCAAACATCACCAAAAGGGGTAGGAGATGTCCACCAGCATGTCGCGGACCCCGAAAAAACAAAAAAAAAAGGATGCGCCGATTTTCGCGGTGCGGCAGCGCTCGGAGGGCCCAATCCAAGATGGCGCCCGCTCTGAATCCCCGCACTCCCGCGACCACGAGGCAGCACCTGCAGACTCCAGCCCGGCATCTAGGGCTGATATCAAAGGCCTTCAGGCATTTATCACTGCCGAACTTGAGAGGACCACACGGACCCTATCAGCAGAGATACAGGCGGTGGGGGAACGCACAGCACACCTGGAAGAGCAGGCCGGAAGGTTGGTGGAATACTGTAATGACCTGGCAGGCCATGCTGAGACTATGGAACACCGGGTACAATGGCTGGAGGAATCTCTGGAAGACCTCTCGAACCGCTCCAGACGCAATAATGTCCGCCTGCGGGGCCTCCCCGAATCGGTTTCACCAGAGGAGCTTCAGGACACTTTTCTGGGTATAGTTAAACGCTTGATCCCTGATGTCCCGCCGCAGCGCCTACTCCTAGATAGAGTACATAGGGCCTTGGGGCCACGACGGGATAAGACCACTACTCCCCGGGATGTGATTGCTCGTTTTCATTATTATAACACTAAAGATTTCCTCCTCAAAGCTGCTCGCACCCAGGAAGCGAAATATGAGGGCTCCACAATACTATTTTTTCAAGATCTCGCCCCTTCTACACTTGCCAGACGCCGGGAGTGGAGAGAGGTCACTGAGTTGCTACGCCGCAATGATATCCGGTATGCCTGGGGCTTTCCTTTTAAGATTATCGTCTTCAAGAACAACCGCTCTCAGGCGTACTCTTATTTATATCAAGCTAAGGATCTACTCCGCGCAGTGGATCTGCCGATCCCCCCCTCTCTAGCAGACCTAACACCCCCACAACCCCTACCACGTTTGGCACAGGACTGGTTGTCCCCGGGAGATTGAATGAGGGGCTTGATTTCCAACCCAGGACTGGTCTCAATCACTGCAGGGCCTTTGGCCCGCATTTCCTGACCCTATTCCAGGTCAGGATGGGTGTTCTCTCGCGGCAGGCGAGAACCAATACGGTTTAATGTTATTTGATAGTAATATAACAGTTAAGATTATAGGTTATAGATTTTGGGTTATATACCATTGATATTTTATGTTTATAGCAATGGGGAACCACGAGTGAGCTTATGGCATGTTGGGCGGGTATCCGCTCTTTTAGCGGTGGGAGTAAGCGTGGACTGTTGAACCTCATGCTCTTCCTAATCGCCGCTGGCGTACCCCTCTTCCTTCTCCTCACCCCTGTTCTCCTCCCCTCCGGTATCCCCGCTCGGAAGGACTTTCTGTTCTATACGTGCCTGCCCAGCACGGACTTTTCTTTAACCTCTTCAATCTTTCTGCTCTTTCCTACTTTACTTTTCACTCTCTCACCTCTCCCCCCACCCCTCTCCCCATCACGGCTCTCTGCATTGTGCTCTGGTCCTGGCCGCCCCACGGGCTCCGCGCCCACCGGGGGTGAGGCGGCGGGACGGAGCACTCTATGTCTCTCTCCTCTATACTCATGTAATGGCTAATGTGAAAGTGCTTTCTCTTAATGTGAAGGGCCTCAACTCTCCCAGAAAACGACGTATGTTATTTCGGGACCTAAAACGAAAATCTGTAGACATAGCTCTGATACAGGAAACTAGGATCCCTAAACAGGCGGCCTTCCGGCTATCGGACCCCGCTTATTCCAGGGTTTATATGTCTTGTGCAATCCCTAAACGTAATGGGGTGGCAGTATTGCTACGCAATTCTTGCCCTTTTGTAGTAGAAGGGGTACACACAGATGACGCTGGGAGATGCATATTAATCCAGGGATCCGCCTCCGCTCAACAATTCACACTGATCGCATTGTATGGCCCTAATGGCTCAGATTCTAAGTTTTGGGCGGCGACGGCTGACTTTATCCTCTCACACGCCCGGGGACGTATTATACTTGGGGGCGATTGTAACGCCACATTATGCCCCCCGGTGGACAGATCTGACCCCCGTGACGGCAACCGAACACTGACACCCTCATCCCAGGACAAGCAATTTTATAGCTTCGTGAAACGTTCGGGCCTAATTGATATATGGAGGACTCATCACCCTTCTTGTAGGGACTATACATTTTATTCCCCGGTGCATGAGTCGTACTCCCGCATAGATTATATATTGATTTCCTCGGACTGCATTTCAAACGTCCTTTCCTCAGAGATAGGATCTATCACTTGGTCAGACCATGCAGACGTGTCCATCACGTTGCGCCCCCTCTCCCCATATGTGGGGAGGAGATGGCGCCTAGACCCTCTTCTCCTAGATAAGCCGGGGGTTTCTGACTCTGTATCGGCGGTTCTGGCGGATTACTTTGAGAATAATGACACCCCGGACATATCTAAACAGACGCTATGGGCAGCCCACAAGCCGGTGATACGGGGGACCCTTCTAAGCCTTGCGACGCACCATAAAAAATTGAAGATGGAGGAGATAAATTCTCTCCAACATAAACTACGGCGCTTGGAAATGGCACATAAATCACACCCGACCCCGGAATCCTTCACAACGCTCAGCCAAACACGAATGGCGCTCAATCGGCTATTTTTAGACGATGTGGGGCGCTCTCTACTATGGTCCAGACAACGCTATTATAGTCGATCTAACAAGATGGATACCCCCTCGCCCGCCTGCTTAAGCCCCGCCCCAAGTTTCAGGCAATAACCTCAATTAGGGATGACACGGGCCTTTTGGTGACCACTCCGACCGCCATCAGGGATACGTTTACACGTTACTTTCGCTCCCTGTATGACCACACCCCTACCCATACTCCCGCCAATGAAACACTTTGTAGGGAAATCAAGCAATACCTAGCCGACGCATCCCTACCATCCCTACCGGACTCGAGACTCGAGCCCCTCTCGTCCCCAGTGACGGAGGAGGAACTACATGCAGCATTAAAATCTATGAAACCACATAAAGCCCCAGGCCCTGACGGTTTTACTTATCATTATTATAAATCACATTCGGGAATATTGGGCCCCCACTTATTGTCGATGTTTAACAACCTATTGGAGGGAGGTAAACTGCCTGCTGACTCCCTTTTAGCATCCATTGCCCTTATCCCCAAACCCGGCAAAGATAAGCACATGGTAGGGAATTATCGCCCAATATCCCTCATAAATACAGATCTCAAACTGTTCACCAAAATACTATCTAAAAGACTTGATCTAATAATGGGCACCCTAATTCACCCAGACCAGGTGGGATTTATCCCGGGTAGACAGGCCTACGAGAACACTAGGAGATCGGCAGATCTCCTGTGGCTAGCCTCTTCTAGCAATACTCCATCCCTCTTCCTGTCATTAGACGCGGAAAAAGCCTTTGACAGAGCGGAATGGCCATTCCTGTTCACCCTCTTATCCCACTTGGGTTTCCCTCCTCCCTTTGTTCGTGCCATACAGGCTCTATACTCTATACCGACAGCTCAGATTATAATCTCAGGGACAGACCCACTCCCCTTTCCAATACGCAACGGCACTAGGCAGGGGTGCCCCCTATCGCCGGCTTTATTCGCACTGTTTTTAGAGCCTCTACTTCAACACCTTAGAAAGGACCCACATATAACGGGCTTTCGGATGGGGGATCAGGAATACAAACTCTCGGCATACGCTGACGACATATTACTTTCCCTGACACGACCTCTCTCCTCCCTACCGGCGGTCATGCGACGACTTGACGAATTCTCTAGACTTTCGGGATATAAGGTGAATATCACCAAATCGGAGGCGGTGGCCACGCACATGTCCCAGGGAGATCTGGACACCATCCGGGGGGCATATCCCATTCGAGTTTCCCCCACCTCCATTGATTATTTGGGGATTGCGCTGCCATCTAACCCTGGGGACCTGTATGATAAAAATTTCCCTCCGCTGCTCTCTCAACTGAAAAAAGATTTAGAATCATGGTCTAAGTACGCCATTTCGTGGGTAGGGAGGGTACATTGTATTAAGATGAATGTTTTGCCTCGCTTACTCTTCTTCTTTCAGGCTTTGCCGTGCGCCCTCCCTTCAGAAGATATACGACTCCTGCAATCTACCATAGACCACTTCATTTGGCAGGGAAAAAGACATCGGATCGCAAGGGCGACTCTTTATCGACCAAAAGACGCAGGGGGCCTGGGCCTTCCATGCCTATTTTCTTATTATTATGCCACACAACTGGCCCAGATCGTGGCCTGGCACTCACCAAGGGGTCTTCATCGCTGGGTAGACTTGGAAAGAACTCTCATGCACCCTGATCACCCCCATCTATGGATCTGGCTCCCTAAACCACAAAGACCCCTCCTGCGAACAACCTGCCCGGCTATATTAAATTCCATTCGTCTTTGGGACAAACTCGCAACTAAATGTGACCTTACCTCCCTCCCTTCTCCTTTATCCCCGGTGCTTCGTAACAAAGATTTTTTGCCTGGCTACAATGCTAGGGCAGAGGACGGATGGATGGGCACTACAATACGCCGCCTGTATCAATTATTTCCTGGAGGAATCTTTATAGATCAAACAGACCCTATAATATCTGGATCAAGCGCTAATACCAACCCTCTTCCATACTTCCAACTAAGGGCATTCGCAAATCAACGGCACATCAAGGAGGCGGCCTTAACACCCCTTACACCCTTTGAGCGTCTATGTCATACCGGCTCCTACCCGAGGGGATTGATCTCCACTCTATATCGATCTTTGACAACTATTTTGGACTGGAAGACACTCCGATATGTGGCGGCCTGGGAAGCAGATCTTGGAGAGTCTTTGGAAGCAGAGGAATGGGCGGATATTTGGGAGTCTATGAGGTCGGTATCCGTCTGTACCACCCATCAGGAACAACTCATAAAGACAATATTTAGGTGGTATGTTACACCGGTCCAAATGTCTAGAATATCTCCTGGGACCCCAGACTCATGCTGGAGAGGGTGTGGAGCTCGCGGCACCTATATTCATATGTGGTGGGAATGCCCCACACTGAAGACCTTTTGGTCACAAACTCACACCCTGGCGATGGCGGTTTTATCAAAGGACATCCCCATGGATCCCTGGGCCTTTTTATTATCTCGACCAGTGCAGGATCTGACCAGACAAGAGAATAAGCTTCTGGCTAAAATAACTTTGGCGGCACGTAGGGTCCTGGCGGAAAGCTGGAATAGCCCACGGGCTCCTTCGTTCACACGCCTTTCATCTAAAATGCAGGACGTCTGCTTAATGGACGAACTCACGGCCATTTCTTCACATACTCTCCCCGCATATTACAACACCTGGGCCCCCTGGATTGCCCAGATGGGCGAGGGTCGGATACAGATGGACATGCTGCAGAATGATATCCCTTTATAAGCCCTAGTGGCTCGTTCCTTGGGGCACTGATGGCAGGCATTTGGGTCAGAACGTGATTTGGAGATTGCCAGATAATGGTTACGCTTAATATTGCTTAAGAGCCTCCCCCTCTCCCTTCCTCTCTCTTAATCTGTCTCTATAGGGACCCGGGCAGTCCCTATTTCTATCTATTTCTATCTTTCCTCTGTTTACTTTCCCCCCTTATCTTTCATTAGTTATTGTTTTTATAATGCTGAAACTGAGGAAATGTTCTGCCTCTGTTTTCAGAGGAATAATAAGTATTATTGTTTGACATATTTCTCAATAAAAAATACATTTATAAAAAAAAATAAAAAAATAGCCGATTTGGAAAGTGAGATAAATGGGAAAATTTTTCTGGTTTGGCTATTTTGACCTAGAATTTTCACTTCTCCAAAAGTTCTCCAGAGTTTCACCTTTCTCTGAATAGCCCTGACAGTTTGCTTATCAAGTACTCTTTCTATGTCCTTGCCATACAATGATGGTTTTGGCTGTAATGCGTGCATTAGGATATATGTCCCCCATATTCTAATAACAATTGCCCTGATGTCTGCCTATGGGCCTGATACGCCTGTGTTGCAGACCCCGTTCAGAGGGCCAGCAGACAGATGTAAATACCTGTAAAAACAGGAAAGAATGAGGAGACACACAGATTGGCTGCTTGTTCCACAGTATCCTCGTGGTTATCTCTTTATTAAATGCATATTTTCAAATGCTTTTAAAACAGTAACATTTTCATTCTAAATGACCTATTAGCATGTCATCTTCATTTTCGCAAAACATCTAACTTTCCCTGTGGAAAGATGTGAATCCGTCTCACAGACTATACATCCTAGTATATACAGTGTGCAGCGTGCTACAGCTATTCCTTTTCCTTCTGCACATAAGGGGATGTCATATCTGCCAAGACATAGAACAATTCCTTTCTAATAATAATATAATAATGCATCTAAGATTTTGCATATTGAGTACATTTAAATGTACATAACTGACTCTGCATCAGGAAATACTGCTTTTACCATTATTATTGCAGAGTACCTGGAGCCTCCACCCTCCTAGAGTTTACATTAAGGATATCTCTCTTATTGTCTCCCATCTGACTCTCTGCACAGTTAATACAGCTGTATATAACATGGATTCTTTATTTTAAGTGTTTGGGAGTTACTTCCTGCTTTAGGCTTACCTGTAAAAACAGGAAAGAATGAGGAGACACACAGATTGGCTGCTTGTTCCACAGTATCCTCGTGGTTATGAGGGTAAGCAGGAACACATCACCAGTGCCACACCTATAATCTTCCCCCAATCCTTCCTGAACATAAGACCCTGTGCGTCATAATAACAGTCCCCTGCTGCTGCTGCAGAGAGCTGCATTCTCATAGTGACTTGTTATAGGCACCATATACCACATAGAAAACATAAACACATACCTTTCAATGTCACCACTATACATGACAATTACTTACTTTATACAATTGTGCACATACCTCGTATGTGTCACATCCCCCCCGACAAAATAAAATGGGCACCAGCTACAAAAAATATATATACACTCAGGCGCAAGATTACTATGTCCAGAACACCACTTTCTTAACTTAATATGCTGCCCCTGTGGGAATGCATGGTACCATATTGTATGAGTCGTGAAACGGGTAGTATGAGAGTGGTGGCATATAATATGGTGTAGCCAATACAGGTAAGTGAGGAAAGGTATATGCTGCTACACTGTAGAGCATAGTCTGTGGTTGTAGCGATGGTTGACCCAGTGTTTCGTACGTAAACACTTGTCTTGGCTTACTCCCTCTCACTGACCGTCTTGGTTCGATACAGCTTTCTGATGTCAGACTTTCTGCTTCATCAGGCAGGGCACATTCACTATCACTATCTCCACTGACTTCAGGTGGAAATGTTGAATTCAGGATCAATTCTTCTGGTGATTGAGTCTCGATCAAACTGTGCCTCTGTTCCTGTGGGACTTGGACTTGATCTCTTTCTCGCACGGTTCTCTCAGGTGATGGTGACGTCATTTCGACAAGAGAGTTCTCATGGTTCAGTTTTGAACCTTGCCGGTAAGTATGCTGTCTCTTATGCTCTGTCCAACTCTCAGGAATTCTCAACCAGTATCTTTCAGAGCTTTCCTCATCTGAATCGGTGAGGTCACTGTGGTAGGTAGGTTCTCTTGTCTTCTCCCTGTTACCTTGTCTGCTTTGTTTCTGGTTCCCGTGTTTCAGTGGGTGTGATGGTGTCTCCACAGGCAAGTCATTCACCAACAGTAATAGGTTTCGGTGCAGGGTTCTAGTTCCACTTTTGTTCCATTCTCAGGACTCACCACATAAACCGGATTGTCTGCTACTTGCTCTTTCACCACATAGATGATCTTCTCCCAGTATGATCTTAGTTTCCCTGGGCCTCCTCGCTCTCTCAAATTTCTAACAAGAACTCTGTCTCCAGGCTTCAGAATAACACCTTTGACCTTCAAGTCATATTGAGCTTTGCCCCGCGCACTTGATTGCCTACTGTTTTCATTTGCTATTTGATATGCTTCAGCCATCTTTCCAGCCCAATGATCAGCAAATCCCTTATGAGTTAATCCCTCATCCCGGACGAGCCCCCAAGAATCTGTTGCAGACCCCGTTCAGAGGGCCAGCAGACAGATGTAAATACCTGTAAAAACAGGAAAGAATGAGGAGACACACAGATTGGCTGCTTGTTCCACAGTATCCTCGTGGTTATCTCTTTATTAAATGCATATATTCCAAATGCTTTTAAAACAGTAACATTTTCATTCTAAATGACCTATTAGCATGTCATCTTCATTTTCGCAAAACATCTAACTTTCCCTGTGGAAAGATGTGAATCCGTCTCACAGACTATACATCCTAGTATATACAGTGTGCAGCGTGCTACAGCTATTCCTTTTCCTTCTGCACATAAGGGGATGTCATATCTGCCAAGACATAGAACAATTCCTTTCTAATAATAAATAATAATGCATCTAAGATTTCTGCATATTGAGTACATTTAAATGTACATAACTGACTCTGCATCAGGAAATACTGCTTTTACCATTATTATTGCAGAGTACCTGGAGCCTCCACCCTCCTAGAGTTTACATTAAGGATATCTCTCTTATTGTCTCCCATCTGACTCTCTGCACAGTTAATACAGCTGTATATAACATGGATTCTTTATTTTAAGTGTTTGGGAGTTACTTCCTGCTTTAGGCTTACCTGTAAAAACAGGAAAGAATGAGGAGACACACAGATTGGCTGCTTGTTCCACAGTATCCTCGTGGTTATGAGGGTAAGCAGGAACACATTACCAGTGCCACACCTATAATCTTCCCCCAATCCTTCCTGAACATAAGACCCTGTGCGTCATAATAACAGTCCCCTGCTGCTGCTGCAGAGAGCTGCATTCTCATAGTGACTTGTTATAGGCACCATATACCACATAGAAAACATAAACACATACCTTTCAATGTCACCACTATACATGACAATTACTTACTTTATACAATTGTGCACATACCTCGTATGTGTCACACCTGCTAGGGAATTGATATCGGTCACAGGGATTCCTGTGGTAAATCTGCAAACAGTATTGTAGGCTTTATAAGACACCGTACTGATGAGCAATACTGCAATATACTGATATTCTCAATTTTGCTCCACCCATGTTGGACAATTTAGGGCTCGATTCAGTTCAATTGATAGTGAATCTTCGTTTTTTTTTGTCTTCTAGACGTCAGATGAGACAAATTGACCGTAAAATCCTTTCCCATTCTCCGAAATGCAAACCATCTTGCAGAGTGTGGATTTTTTTTATCTTTTGTTTAAATCTACTTGTCCAGCAGATTACAGCAGTAGCCCAACCTTCTTATGACAATTAACTTGCCATGATATGCAAAGTAATTTCAACTGCCAGTGTCTGATTTGGATTGCAGCTGTTAACCATTCTATTTCCATGTCTCTGTAACCCATTTCAGTGTCATTCCATTGAATTGACCACCTAATCTCCTGCTCGGGAGTAATATAACCATCTCTCCTTCCCCCTACTTTAACTAAACATACAACATACACCATTTTAGTGGATGTAAACCGGCCACAGCTTTTATTGACATTATTTCTACATAGTAATGCAAAACTATAACTTAACCATATAATGTTACTATAAAAATAGTGCAACTCTTCAACACCCCTTTGTCACGTCTCGGCCTTGCCCCCTGGTGGTGAAGGGTCTTCATGTTTGTTTTTCCCCTATGGTGTGTCTGGCTGTGCTGTTTAGGGCTGATCTGGGGTTCTGTTGTGATCTCCTGGTCTGGGGTCACATGGCCCAATCACACAGACCCACTCCCTATATATTCCCAGCAGCACAGAGCCTCATTGACTGTTTGTGGAGTTTGATGGTGGTTCTGTCTGGTTCGTGTTTCCTGAGTTGCTGCAAAGCATTCCTGTTCAAGTGTTTTCTGGTTCTGACCTCGGCTTTATTTTTGACTATCCCTTCTACTCCCCCCTGGTACCGTATATTTCTGATCTGTTGCCAACCTCTGCCTGATTGACGATTCTTGTATGTTTTATGTACCTTGTCTGTCTTAGTTTAGTATTATATTCAGAGTCCGCTTATAAGGACCTCTTTTAGTATAGTCTGTCTGTTTTGTTTACTGTCCTGCAGCCTGCTCCCTTCACGGATTGTCAAGTGTATCTTTGTGTTTCTGAGTGTCCTAAGTTGTCTGTCGGTCTTGAAGTCTTCGGAGCTTAGTGGCAATTCTGTTCTGTTTTTTGGTGCTCCTTGGTTTTGGAGAAATCCGTCTGTCCTTGTGTCCAGTCAGTTACTCACCTGCCTTAAGGGCTTCATCTAATGTTCCAAGCCACCACGATGGCCCAAGCAGGGGCTAACCGTTACACCCTTTCAGGTACTAAGTGAACCTGCGGGCGTGCCAGTCTCGGCAGCTACCGCGACTCTGTCTGCCCTTTTTGGCCCCGGGTCATCAAAGCCATGTGGCCTTCTGCCAGGCCCTCGACTGTTTTAGGACTGTCAAGTTGAGCCAGCTAGGTCACGCCAAAGTGGGCAGTTCCCCCTCTTACCCCCCCTTTTGTGTAAGACTAAGGCCATGTCTCTGGCTACTGATGTGTACTCTTATAAGACCCCCCTCTCCCTGTTTAATGTGTTTTCTATGTCTATTTGGCCCTGCGAGGCCAACTATACTGATCGAGATGTGATCTTTTGTTTGCATAATAAAAATCTTAATACAAAAAAAATCAACCTAGGAACTTGTCACGTTTAACCCTCTATTAACATATTTTTTACTATCTAATTATTACTCCTATACCATACTGTATAAAATATTTCCGCCATATACAGTAAAACAGTCCAGTCACTCTTTATAACCTATTTATGCTCAGACTCCAATAACACTCGCCAATTAGCAACTTCCAGCGTTGACAACCCCCACCTCCAAAACTAAAGGGCTTGAGGGAGGGACACTGTTCCTCTTTTCGAAAACGGTGCCACAGACTCTCGGGAAAATCCTTCCTCAGCCCCCTGAGCCGCCTCCTTACTAGTCACGCCTGCCACCCTGCTCCCGCATGCAGGAGGGGACAAATCAAAGCCCCTCCGCCTTATTGCTGCAAGTCAAGTGGTATTGCAGCAGTCATAAATATTATTTCTTGTTATACAGTATAATAAAAGAAAAAGTATTACAAATATAATAAATAAAATATATTATTAATACTACACCAATAGTAACAGGTAGATTAATGGGTTATTCGCAGTGGGAGAGGGAGACAGATCCTCTCAGGCAATTTTAGGAGGATGGGGGATAATTAATTAATTTATTGTTTTATTTAATTTACAGAAAACCGTAAACATAAAATCTGCTTAAACATTTTATTTTAATCATCGTGACAGTCACAATCACACAGTTAACCCATAGCTCACCCCTCCCCTCTCCACCTGTGTTCCTTTCACGCTTTGCCAATCTATCACTACAGGCTCATATTGCCATCCTCTTCTATGAAAATGATACACCTTATCTTCTTCATGTTTACAGTAACTTCACTAACTATAAGGACGTTCATGTCTTTTCATCTACCCTCACCCCACACTCCTTTTCTATTGCTCCCTCGCTGCTTCCATCCCCACTTCTTTCAAACCAGGCAGTTAACACTCACTGTACTCTCTCCTCATCCACTTATAAACACAAATCTTCACCCCGCACATTCAAATCATATTCCCACCTCTTGTACTTCTCACTTGCTCTTCTCCTTGCAGCAAGGGATGTCTCCCTCAACCCTGGGCCCCCAGGGCAGTATAATTCCACCCAACCTTCAGCTCTAAAAACCCAACCAACCTCAGACACATTAACACGTCCCCACTCCCAACTTCCACTTGGCACTCTGGAACACTAGGTCAGTCAGTAACATGAAGAAATCTACTGGCTTTAACCGAAACCTGGCTCTCTCCATCTGAAACTACAACACCTGCATCCCTAACACACGGCGGTCTCCAACTGACACATACCCCTAGACTGAGTGACAAAAAAGGCGGCGGCGTGGGGTTCTTACTCTCTCCCCACTGCTCCTTTCAGGCAGACAGAGGAGAGGGTTGGAGCCGCGGTCCTCGACGCGGGATAGGAGGGGAGTATCTGTTTTTATTGGGGGGGTTTCTGCTGCTGCTGACGGATTCTGTTAATTTTCGTATAACCACAGCTGGACGGTAATTAGCGTTAGTACATTGTAATACTAACACTAATTAACTCTTTGTGCTCCCCATGTTAAGTATAGGGAGCGCAAAGTACAGTAACCTCGCGCTAAAACCACAAGATTCAAATCGCTAACGTTTTTTTTTAACCCGTTAGCGTTTGGATTGTAATATGGGTGGCCCTTGCTAGGGCCACTAGGGCTAACGTTAACGCTCACTCAAGTGAGCGGTAACGTTAGCACCAAGAATGTAATGGTGCCCTTCATGTCCTCTGACATTCCATCTCTCCTTCTTGGTGATTTTAACATCCCTGTTGACCTGCCGCTCAGCTCTTGCACAGCTGCCTTACTATTTCTCTCCGTTACATTCTCATTTGACCTCACTTAGTGGTCTGACTCCCCCACACGCACAGCTGGCAATACTCTGGATCTCATATTCTCCTACTCGTGCCCTATCTCTAATCTCACTATTACACCTCTCATTCTCTCTGACCATCCTCTTCTGACTTGGGAAATCAGTTTTCCCGCGCTCCTCCATTTGAATCCAAACTTTATAAGACTCGCAAAAATCTCCACTCTCTTGATCCGCAGCAATTCTCTGCTGATATATCCATACCACTCTCATTTGTCTTATCTCTTTCCTGTCCTAATGAAGCCATCATCCACTACAACTCTACTCTTTCCTCCACCCTTGATAAGCTAGCACCATCTAAAGCAAGGTCAATGAGATGACAAAACCTGCAACCCTGGCACAACAAATTGAGCCGGCATCTCCAAATATGTTGTAGAGTGGCTGAACACTACTGGAAAAAGACCCGCTTCCACTTGGACTTTCTTCACTATAAATTTATGCTCCAGTCAGCTACAGCTCTGCCTACAGCTCTGCCCTCTTTCTAGCCAAATAGTCATATTAGATGGCCCTCATACACAATGGGCCATATTACATTCATAACACTAACGTTAGCGCTCACCTGTGAGCGTTAACGTTAGCTCTGGTTACCCTAGCACGGACGGACCATATTACAATCCGAACTCTAAATCCGTTAGCGATTCGGATCTTGCTCTTTTCAGCGCAAGCTTACTGTACATTGCACTCCCTATTACAAAGTCCTAATGCTAATTGCGTCCTGCTGCGGTTAATTGAAAAGTTAACCACAGCTAGGACCTGGTGCTAACTGATTCCGCTTCTGCAGAATCAGTTAGCACCAGGTCCTAGCTGTGGTTAACTGATTCCGCTTCTGCAGAATCAGTTAGCACCAGCTAAAAAAGACAGCAAAAAATCACATACTCACCTCGCATCCCACGGCGAGAATGATGGCTCGATCCGTTTACTTCTTGCTGCCGGGAGCAGAGAGAGTCTGGGGGAAAAAGTCCCCCAGAGAGAGACTGGAGGAAAAAAGTCCCTGTCTCCCTCTGCAAATCACTCCACTGACCTGCCGGATCTCGTGAGGCGAGATCCTGCAGGTCATGTGACCAGCAGTGGAAGCCTCAATGGAGTCCTGCACTGCCTCGAGCATCCTGAGGCTTAGCGCCACGTTACGGTGCAGGCTGCTGGATTAGCACCTGCACCGTAATATCACGCTAAAACGGGGATGCTAAGGAGAAACCTGCAGGTGCAGGTGTTCCTCCTTCGCATCCCCATTTGGCACGATGATTGTAATATGGGCCACTCACTCCCGGAAACCAAACGCCTGTTCGGCGCGTTCAACACCCTTCTCCGTCTTGCTGTGGCTGTTCCTCACACTGACCTCCAAGCGAAGCCCTAGCGTGTTTTTTCCCATCCAAAATAGAACAGATAGGAACCGGAATCTCAACAATGCCATTATCACCCATGCAGGAAGATGTTAAATATGTCTATCCTCATACATTTAACTTGTTCCCTTCTGCGACTGAACAAGAGGTCTTCAAGTTATTACGATCCCCTCATCCCACTTCCTGCTCCTTCAATCCCATTCCCTCACATATTTCCTACACACTTTCTTACACTCTTGTGCCGTCCTTGACTCACACCTTTAATCTGTCCTTATCCTCTGGGGTCTTTCCTGCTCCCCTCAAACAGGCCACAGTAGTCCCGATCCTAAAAAAGCCATATCTGTATTCGACTGCTCCCTTTTGCCTCCAAGCTCCTTGAAAAGCTTGCATATTCCTGTCTGACTACCTCAACACCCACCTCAACACCTCAACACCCACTCTCCCCTTGACCCTCCACACTCTGGCTTTCACTCACTGCACTCAACTGAAATGGCTCTTATGAAACTGACCAATAACCTTGTAACTGCTAAATCGAATGGGTGCTACTCTCTGCTGATCTTGACCTCTTGATACAGTTGACCACTCGCTCCTCCTTCAAACTCTTAGTGATATAGGCATTCAAGGTACTGTTCTTTCATGGTTCTCTCCCTATCTGTCCCAATGATCTTTTGGTGTCTCATTTTCTGGAAGCCCCTCCTCCCGGCAGCTTGTCTCTGTTGGGGTGCCCCAAAGTTCAGTACTCTCCTTTTTTCGATCTACACTGCCTTGCTAGGCAAACTGATAAGCTCCTTTGGATTCCAGTACCACCTATACACTGATGACACTCAAATATACCTCTCCTCCCCTGATCTTTCTCCTGCTCTTCTGGATTGAGTCACTGAATGCCTCCCTGCCGTCTCGAACTGGATGTCTTCCCAATTACTTAAACTCAATCATGCCAAAACCTGAAATTCTCCTTGTTCCTTCCTCCAAGAACAACCTAATGCCACCTATCTCTGTACGAGTAAATGGAACGCTCATTAGCTCGATGCCTTGGTGTCACTTTTGATTCTGACTTAACGTTCTCTCCCCACGTCCAGACAGTGTCCAAATCCTGTAACTATCAACTCAAGAACATTGCGCAAGTCTGTCCCTTTCTGACGCAAGATACCGCAATGGTGCTGGTTCATACGCTTGTCATTTCACGGCTTGATTACTGCAACTTGCTTCTTATCGGCCTTCCTAACGCCCATATTGCGCTTGCAGGCTGTAATGAATGCAGGTGCCAGGTTTTTTTTTCTCACCAGATACTCCACACGTACCTCCCTCTGTTGGTCCCTCCATTGGCTTCCTGTACGTTTCATGATACAGTTTAAAATACTGACGCTCACGATAAAATCACTCAATAACTTGACCCCCCCTTACATGTCTTCTCTGCTCCTCAAGCACGTCCCGTCTAGACAACTCCAGTCAGCAGACGACCTCCGCCTGTTCTCTGTCTACACCCACGCTGCCAACTCTCGCCTCCAAGACTTCTCAAAGGCAGCTCCGGTTCTGTGCAATGACTTACCTCACCCTATAAAACTCCCTCAAAGAAATCCCTCAAAACCCATCTCTTCGGATTAGCGTACCACATCATTGATGCACCTCAACCCTCTGTTCTCCTACTCACAGATCATGATTGAAGCCATTTCCATGGTCACACCATTCCTAAACCGCTGGCACTAATGATCCTGACATCCAGTAAAACTCCCGTTGTCTTCCTCAACCCCAATCCCTCTAGACCAGGGGTCTCAAAGTACCGGCCCGCGGGCCATTTGTGGCCCGCAGACCTATTACAATTGGCCCGCAGTCACAGAATACATTGATCAGCTGCTCTCACCCAGGAAAAACATGCCCTGCGTGCTGGCTCCACCCCTTTCCAACCAGCTCTCTGCACACAGAGGCGTCTGCACTCGGCAGGCAGGAAGCACAGCATGGGAAACCTGGGGCGAGTATAGCGTTGGGGGGAAGGAAGCAGGAGGAGAGAGAAGAAAGGCTGATTGGGGGTATAGGAGTTAGCAGAGCACGAGGGGGAAAAAAAAGAAAAGATAAAGTGAAAAACAGTGGGAATGATGGATGGAGACAGAGTGACAGGGACTGAAGGGAGGACACACAGTGACAATCACATCACCAGAGTAGAGTAACCGGCAGGCAGAGGCAGTAGCTGTACAGAGTCTTTGGTGAGACACAGTGGCGTAACGTGGGTTGTCAGCGCCCGGGGCCAGCCAAGAATTGTGCGCCCCCCCCACCTGTGGACACGTTATCGATATTGCCCCAGCTCTCACATGGATATTGCCCCTCATGGATTTGCCCCAGCTCATGGATATGCCCCAGCTCACACATGGATTTGCCCCAGCTCACACATGGATATTGCCCCCGCTCATGGATTTGCCCAGCTCATGGATTTGCCCAGCTCATGGATTTGCCCCAGCTCACACATGGATTTGCCCCAGCTCACACATGGATATTGCCCCAGCTCATGGATTTGCCCCAGCTCATGGATTTGCCCCAGCTCATGGATTTGCCCAGCTCATGGATTTGCCCCAGCTCATGGATATGCCCCAGCTCATGGATATGCCCCAGCTCACACATGGATTTGCCCCAGCTCACACATGGATTTGCCCCAGCTCATGGATATGCCCCAGCTCACACATGGATTTGCCCAGCTCACACATGGATTTGCCCAGCTCATGGATATGCCCCAGCTCATGGATATGCCCCAGCTCACACATGGATTTGCCCAGCTCACACATGGATTTGCCCAGCTCATGGATATGCCCCAGCTCATGGATATGCCCCAGCTCACACATGGATTTGCCCAGCTCACACATGGATTTGCCCAGCTCATGGATATGCCCCAGCTCATGGATATGCCCCAGCTCACACATGGATTTGCCCAGCTCACACATGGATTTGCCCCAGCTCATGGATTTGCCCCAGCTCACACATGGATATGCCCCAGCTCATGGATATGCCCCAGCTCACACATGGATATGCCCCAGCTCACACATGGATATGCCCCAGCTCATGGATATGCCCCAGCTCACACATGGATATGCCCCAGCTCACACATGGATATGCCCCAGCTCACACATGGATTTGCCCCAGCTCACACATGGATTTGCCCAGCTCATGGATATGCCCCAGCTCACACATGGATATGCCCCAGCTCACACATGGATTTTCCCCAGCTCACACATGGATTTGCCCAGCTCATGGATTTGCCCAGCTCATGGATTTGCCCCAGCTCATGGATATGCCCCAGCTCATGGATATGCCCCAGCTCACACGTGGATTTGCCCGCTCACACATGGATTTGCCCCAGCTCACACATGGATATGCCCCAGCTCACACATGGATTTGCCCCAGCTCACACATGGATATGCCCCAGCTCACACATGGATTTGCCCCAGCTCACACATGGATTTGCCCCAGCTCACACATGGATTTGCCCCAGCTCACACATGGATATGCCCCAGCTCACACATGGATTTGCCCCAGCTCACACATGGATTTGCCCCTGCTCACACATGGATTTGCCCCAGCTCATGGATTTGCCCCCAACTCATGGATTTGCCCCCAACTCATGGATTTTCCCAACTCATGGATTTGCCCAGCTCATGGATTTGCCCAGCTCATGGATTTGCCCCCAGGTCATGGATTTGCCCCCAGCTCATGGATTTGCCCCAGGTCATGGATTTGCCCCCAGGTCATGGATTTGCCCCCAACTCATGGATTTGCCCCCAGGTCATGGATTTGCCCCCAGGTCATGGATTTGCCCCCAGCTCATGGATTTGCCCCCAGCTCATGGATTTGCCCCAGTTTACACATGGATTTGCCCAGCTCTCACCTGGGTATTGCTCCAGCTCCGGCAGCGGTTGAGGGGACCCAGATGCCGGGCAGCGCGGGAGTACCTGCCGGTACTGAAGAGTCCGTCCTGTTGAAGGTGATGCGGCTGCGTGCGTGCGCAGGTCACGCGGTCCGGCCAGTCAGGTGGTACAGAGACTCAGTACCACCTGATTAGCCGGACCACATGACCGGCTGCGCCTGCACGCAGCCGCTTCCCTTTAACAGGACGGACTCTTCAGGACGGGCAGGCACTCCCACGCTGCCCGGCATCTGGGTCCCCTCAACCCCCGGGCCAGTTTTAGGGGCGCAAATGCGCCCCTAACAAAACTGCGCCCGGGCCACGGCCCCCCAGCACCCCCCACGCTACGCCACTGGTGAGACATAGTACCCGATTCTCGGCTCTTCAGTAACTGTACTGATGAATTGATTCATGAACCAGCTCTTTGTATCAAACCATCCGAATGAATCAATTCATCTTAAAGAACCAAACTTCCAATCTCTAATGCATTGGTTTCTCTCCTGCAGCATATAAATTGTACATACAGCCAGGGAGCACATTTGCCGCCCATTAGCATGAAGGAGTTATACATGTCCAGCAAACTGAGCTGCCGCCCTTTCTATTGAACTCCCTCCCCCACAACATTAGACTCTCCCCATCTCTTCACTCCTTCAAGAAGTCTCTGAAAACGCTTTACTTTAGAGAAGCCTATCGGCTCACGACCATGATCCCCCACTGTACATTTCTTGCTCCTCTTCCCATTCAGACCTCATTCAACCCGCTACTTCTCTTACCCTATTCACCCTCACCTAATGGGTCACCCCTCTCCTCCTAGATTGTAAGCTCTCGAGCAGGGTCCTCCCTCCTATTGTTCCGTGTGTGTAACGTGTATGTATATTTGTTATTCTGTTTCTCCCATTGTACAGCGCTAAGGAATTGTTGGCGCTTTATAAATACTTGTAACTGTAACTGTTTATACAAGTGAACTGGAGATTTATTAGCAGTCCTATCAAAAAAGTGGTATTTAGATCTGAAACACAATCTGGACTTTTTATTCATTTAGTTTTATGCTTGTCAATGGATTTTGATTTTCAATTTTGACAAATCGCATTCACAAAATAAAGAACAAAAAAAATATTAAAGCCACTTAAGCAGTTCAGATTCACGTGCAAAATAGGCCGACTTTCCCTCTTCTTCTAGGTCGTCTTTGTCCTTGACATGAAGTGGCTGATCAAATTCTTTAGCTCCAGCCCCTCTTTGTCCTTGATAATAAGTGTCTGTCAAATATTAACTTTCAGATCCTTTTTTGTTTTAGATATGAAGTGACTGAGCTGAGGTTTTCCCTCAGGTCCCTTGGTCCTTGACATGAAGTGCCTAGACCATATAATTAATCTCAGCCCCTCTTCGCCATTGACATGAAGTGACTGAGCTGGATCTTGCTTCCTAGTCATTACCTGATGATTCATTGATATAAAGTGACCAAACTAAATCCATACATGCATCCTTGTTTGTTCTTGCCATGAGATGACTGAACCGAATCTTTAATTGAAGCTCCACTATGTCCTTGCTATTTAGTGATTGAACTTAATTTCAGCCTTTAGGCGTCCTTGCCTTTCGGCAAAAAAGTAACAAAACAAACCCATACCTGAACTAGGCATTCAATGGAACCACCATATGTCAATTTATTTCCATTTCTCCATGTCATCATCTCTATCGTAACCACATAAAGCAGTGGTTCCCAACCACGGTCCTCAAGTACCCCTAACAGGCCAGGTTTTAAGGATTCCCTTGGGGAAATGCAGACTGAATCCTGCAATCAATGAGCAGCAAATCATATCACCTGCGCTGTGCTTCAGATATCTCGAAAACCTGGCCTGTTCGGGGTACTTGAGGAATGGTTGGGAACCACTGGCATAAAGGGTAATGGTTTCCTTTCTGTAGTGCATTATGACTGTATCAGTCTGGTGTCTGCTCGGAAAATGGAGTGGAAGCTGCAGTGAGGAATCGTTTGAAGGGTTTTAAAATAGTATTTTAGGTCTATGTTCTCAAGCATGTTAGTTGGTTTCTTGTTGCAATCAGAAATAATGGCATACAGCTCTGGCTGATATATAATAATATCAACCTGCTTCCATTTTCATACTGCAGTGTTTTCCTCAAAAATGTCTCTGCATGATTCTTAGTTGTTTGCACCCAGTTAGATAAATATTAACCCTTACTAGCTCCCTCCACACTTCTCTTTCCAACCCTTTTTCTTTCCTTTAAAAACTCACCTAAATCCAGCACTGATCTCACTCTGACCTCTGCAATATATGACATGCTTCCAGCTCAGTATGTCTTCTGGTCACAAGGTAGATGGGTGCTCCAAGCTAGTCCTGTGGCTCTCAAAGCAGGAAGGCTTTGATACCACTGGATGGGGCTGATATCCAACATACTCCAAGCACCAGGAAACCGGATCGAAGGACACCCTGAGCTGAGGTTCTGGACAGGACTAAACCCTGCATCTGGATGGCTGAATCAACCAGCTGAGTTCCCCTCAGTGGGACGAGAACGTGCAGGGTGCTTACAGCAATGTAACCACTCCGTTAAGGTTAAGTGGTCACACTTTGAAGAGTGTCCCTTTAAGTCCTCGTTGCATGAAAGCACTGCTAATTTGGAAAAAAAAACATTCAACTAAGTTAGAGCTTGTTTGCAAACTGTGACATTTGGCTTTGACACAAATGCCAGCATAATAAATATGTTGTGATATGGCTCATATCATTCTAACTGGACTTCAGATGGATAATAAGTGTTTCTGACCACAGAGGTCTTAAAGCTGGAAGCAGCAATAATCCTGGAGATGCAGTACACTGAAATTTTGTTGTTTTATTTTCTTTATAAAGCAAGTAATTTTATTTTTACTTTGAATAGGATGGTTACCCTTTGTGTATTATATTCTATGGCGGCAGATATATACATATAGGGTTTTTTTGTGGTGAAGAATGGGATTTTGAAGACTATGATATAGCTGAGTGCTAGTCATAATGAATGAGGAAGAAGAGGATGAAGACAGTTCTCACCAAAATGCTTTTTATCCTTACTACTGCAAGAATACCTACTGCAAGTATGTTTTGCTGCTGGGTAGGGATGCACAACTAGGTAGGGTTGAGGTATTTGATAGAAATAAAACTGTATCTATGGCGCCACCTAGAGGCGGTTTCTTTAACCGCGAACTAGATGCAGAATTGGATCTGTATGTATGGACTTAAAACCATATATCAAATAAAACACAGCGTATCCAATTTTATCACAATTCGACATAGAGGGTCTGGGCTCTTAGTTTCTTTAATTGAATCAGCAGCTGTCCCCCTCCATTTTCTGGTATATCCAAAGCCACTGGTGAAGTAGAATAGAGAAAAGAAAATATGGCGGAGTCAGCGCTTCCTTCAATGGTGACTTTTTCTCTCTCAATCTTCTGACTTTAAATGTAGATGTGTACCTCAAACAAAACAGAATTTACCATAGCGTAGCAATTTGGTCTCCACACATTTAATTAGAAAGAAAGGAAATAAACTCACATATTTTGGTGTCTCAATCAGACACTGGATGTATTCAGCAGCCAGTGATTTTCGAAAGGAGCACCGGATCTCCCAAACATCCTGCAAAGGTCCTTCAAGTGCCGAATAAGGCCAGGATTCACGGAATGTGCGATTAAATAGATTTATTATTAAAATCAATAAATAAAAAGATGGGCAAACACACCCAAACGCGTTTCGCAATTAAAATCGCTTCTTCAGTAGGTGTAGATATACAATTGTTTAGGAGATCCGGTGCTTCTTTCGAAAATCACCGGCTGCTGAATACATACAGTGTCTGATTGAGACACCAAAATATGTGAGTTTATTTCCTCTCTTTCTAATTAAATGTGTGGAGACCAAATTGCTACGCTATGGTAAATTCTGTTTTGTTTGAGGTACACATCCACATTCAAAGTCAGAAGATTGAGAGAGAAAAAATCACCATTGAATGAAGCGCTGACTCCGCCATATTTTCTTTTATCTTCAGGTATTTGATGACTGCCCACTTGGAGCTAAAGGGTATGGTAAGATTCAACATCTGAGAGCCACATGTCTTGAGGGTATCAAAGTGATTTTTAAAATGGAAGAAATAATTGAGAATTATTTGCTAGAGCAAAATTTTTTGTTGTTTGAGGAGAAAAAAAGGATGAAGCTGAGGGAAAGTATCATACATGTGAGGTATTAGAAGGTGAAGGCTTTGTATGATTTGGTTTCCAAAAATTCCAAATTAATCCTTAATAGGAAAGGTTTTGCTGACCTCCACATGAAAATTCTCAAACTCACTTTATCAACTAATGTAAACCCAATTTTATGACAAACCTTCCCAGTTTCCTTAAGCAACATCGGTGCAACCCACATATACAAAATCAGCAGGGTTGCACTTCGCAGAGTGACTCCCAAACATCTCAGTTCGAACTGCTAATAGTGACTCGGTCAAAAAACAGCAATTAAGGGTTATTGGCACACGCACATATTTGCACTTTTTGGCTCCCTGTTACCTACAAGAGGGGAATGGGACATACATTTACCATTGCCAGAGCTAATCTAAAATGATATGTGTAAAAAATATGTTAGGTTGATAATTAATATATATCGTTCTAAGACCTTTGGTGAATTGAGATGAGACACTGATCAGAGACATCATAGTGCATAGGATTCTTGTTCTTAACTGTACTTTGTTTACTATATGCTCATTTGCTCACATGAATTATCAGGTTAAAATAAGAGTGTCACTGATTAAATTAATTTCCATCTGGTGCATGTTTCCATTTTTAGGGACTGGAGTTCAAACTGATCTCTTCATCTCTAAACGAGGTCAGCCTTAGAGTATAATCCGATCCTGGCCTTAATAAACTGCATTTAACACAATCACGATAAAATGTTGATCTCATCTTGAATTTTTTCCTCTGCTTATTCGCTATTTTATCAGAAGTCACCTCTATCTATGCCATTTTTTCCCCTTTTACTTCTAGCAGAGAGCCCAGGTCACAGTTTGTGCAGATTTCCCCGGCGATGCGTTTCACGTCTTTCCTCCAATATTTCCTTCCATTAGCCAGGCTTGACCTCTGTACTCTGCTCCTCTAGCAGCGCATAGATAAATCGAGCTCCTCACACCTGCGTCTCCACTACCACGACGCAGAATCATTTATTATTCATTTCCGTTCTTAGAACAAGATTAAAACATCATACTTGGACATGTTAAGCAACGTGACAATTGTCCGCATATCGTTTTATTCTTTCTAGATGAAAAGTATAAGTTTATAGATAAAATTCCCTCTCCGCCGAACAATATAAATATTATATGATAACGAAAAGACACCTTGTTGCGAATTATGGATATTTTCTTCAACCATTCTCATAAATCTATATTAAATATGTAATATTAAAATTTTAATTATTACATATTATTTTTCTTTTTTCCCATTTAATTTTCACTCCCTTATTGTTATTTCGTTATTTAAAATATTGCTTTTTTTTTAAATTTCTGAAAAAGAAATTGATTGCTTACATAAAATAATTACATTACTTTTCTTCTGGCATGTGTATCCATGTTAGGAGACTGTTTGTGATTGCCACATCTCTCTATGAGGTCAGCATTATATAATATGACCAGATTCTGCCCTTAATAAACCATAGGGTTTATTCAGAGAGCACCGAAATGTCACCGACATTTCGGTGCTCTCGTTCCCTGCACTTTGGGGAATCAAATTTCATGACCCAGCGGTGAATTCAGCATTCATTTCATCAGGGCACTTGTTGACTTTGCTGAGCAATACTATGTAACCCTAGGGTTCTCCTATGAGTCTCAACCACTAATTAGGTTGGCTGAGCATTATGGGAGATGTTGTTCTAAAACATCTGGAGTTATATTACATACCGAACGCTAACTGTAGCATTCGGATATGTAAGCATTAACGTCAAGATAATTTACTTTAACGCGTGGCCCCCGATTACCTTCCCAGTGCTAAACACGGTAAAAATCTGTTTGCGCGAGCTTACTGTAATTTGAGCATCCTATACCTAACATGGTGAGTGCAATCAATAAGTAGTATTAGGATAGGTAAGGTATTACAAAGTCCTAGAGCTAATTACTGTGCCAATGGACTAAACATTTTTTTCCATGTCCTTAGGCTGGTGTCAGACGAGCGTAGTGTTCACGTCCGTGATTGCGCCTAAAAGTACGTCCGTGATAGCATGACAGGAAGCCCATTGGAGCCTGACACATGAAGTACGTCCGCACTGAACTGCGGACGCACAACGGCCGCGGCCCATGGACGCAAGGCAGGCAAGAACGTACAACCGCTAGAACGGCCGCACAAAGTGCGCTGCGTCCGCAACGTCTGCATAGCTTTGTGTGTGAGTGATGGAACGTGGTCAGACGGACTGCATTTATACGTCCAGCATTTTTCACGGACAAAATGGTTTTGCTTTTTAATTTATTTTCCCTCCTACATCCGTCAAAATATATACCTCAGTGAATAAATGGACTGTGTGGCCACTACTGCGTCTTCCGTACTGACGTACATCCGTTTGCACGGACGTACAGTCCGTAGAAATTACGCTCGTCTGACCCTAGCCTAAAACGTTGTGCTAAATAATTCCGATTTTGCAGAATTATTTAGCATCATCTAAACCCCCCACCCCAATAATTCCAATACTCGCCTCTCATCCTGCGGTGAAAACGGCAGCCCAATCCGCTGCTACTTGTCTCCGGGAGCAAAGTGAGACTGGGGCAAATAGTCCCAAGTGTCCCTCCGCCTTCACTTCATGGCACTGTGCAATCTCGCATGCTGAGCTAGCTCCTGTCCCGGAGTACCATGTTTAAAGTACACGGAATCCCATGCTAAAATGGGGATGCTACGGGGAAATCTGAAGGCGCAGGTTAACATCCCCATTTAAGCGTGCACAATGTAATCTGGCCCATGGAGTTGAAATGTCCATCCATGGTGTAACCCTTACAAATCGCTTTCACTGCATAAGGCAATATTTAACTAACCACTCCAAATAACGTCTGTGCTGAGCTGAGTATGTAATGCATATTCATAAGGGTCAGACAGGAAGTGAGCTGGCTCTCCTTCACACTAACACTTCCTGTGGCACCAGCTCATTTCCTGTTGTCTGAACCTTTTGACTATACTCAGCTCAGCACAACGTCCTGGCTGGATTCACCTAACAGTTCAAACAGTTGCCTCGTGAAAAACTCTGGTACTGCCTGCCCTCATGCTCAATCAGTGACCCTTCTAAAAAAGCTCTGTCCCTCCCCTTACCACAAACTACCTTGGCTCATTTAAGAACCTGGCACATTCCTGGCACATTATTTATTGTATGAAAACCACCATTAAATAAGATGTATGTTACACTTTCAATCTGGATCCTGTAACCTCAGGTGGATATAGGTTTATTGCTTGTGATAATCTTGCTGTGCCTAATTTCGATCTAAATAAGAAAAAAAAGGTGTTTTTTTATACCTACCACTTGACCACTGTGTAATGAATACTTTATATAAAGATGTTTAATACATTTTGACATTGCACATTCTTCTTATTAGTAATAATAATCATAGTGATCATATTATCTGTTTAAACTATTTTTTCTTTGTCTTTTCAGACAATCCATGTTGCCATTGTGTGTGCAGGTTACAATGCCAGCAGGGATGTTGTGACCCTGGTGAAGTCCGTCTTGTTTCACAGGTAACCTGATACTTTTCTCTTTTTATTAACTGTCCTCAAAGCATATTTTCATTATTGTCACCCATGCTTGATAGCAATATATAGAAATGCACATTTGCTGTCACGTAAACATAATTACACACTTTATTTCACATACACACCGACACTCTACATAAATACACACCTGCTTACACACACTAACACGCAATACAAATACCTGATCTCAATCACACACTGACAGCAACACGTATACACCTGTTTTCATGCACACTCTGAATACAGAACCGCAAACCATTTTACAGTAGCTATACAGTATCAATGTGCTGTAGAATCCCTACATTATATTTCCATGTGCTGTTTGACAGGCAGATGGCTCCACCTGCTGGCCAAAAAGTGCCAATGCCTATACAGTGCAGGCCAGGGACTGCTTACCCATGTCCCAGCTGTTCAAACCTTTCTAGAACATTGTTTGTAAAATGTCATATGCGCATGTTTAAGACATTGATTAACATTTATTACAGGCTAGAAAATCAGAGTACATTGGTGAACAATACCAGTATTGTTACTGTTCCCTAAAGACACAATTTTTGTACACATGATATTGGTATATTTTAAAGGGACACTCTAGAATAAAACGGAAGGGAGGAACTGGAGTGTTAAACATCAACACCGCATGAAAACCTCCACAGCCGTTCCTTTTCTGTTTTCAACCTTGGCAGGCTCTCTAATCCTCTGCACATGACATGCTGCCAGCTTTCTGTAAGTTGGAACATGTTGCATGACTGTGGGGAAGCATCCAGCCAATCCAGTGGCGAGGAGGGAAGGAGGTGGGACCAAAGTTGACTCCCTCTTCCTGTTCCCACTGTCTGAAGCTCAGGTCAGCTCTAGTTGATATCTCATTCTGGGACAGGTTAAACCCCTGCACTCAGAGGACTTAATCAGGCCTCCTAAAGCCTCTCAGAGGGGAAGAGGGGTGATGACATTCTGGCACTGGCGTCACTTAGTGTAAATGCGCAGGACCCTAACACCTGGTGTGAGCTAACCCTAGCGTTGGCATGTTTTCGCGTTAGCACCAGGAAAATTCAGTCTAGCGCCTGACCAACAGAATGTTTGCCTCTCGCTACAAATGGTGAAAATCCCTTAGCGCACGTTAATTTACAACTTGTAACGCGAGCTTACTGTACTTACCGCATCCTATACTTAACATGGGGAGCGCTAGAGATCACTTGCGCTATTGTAACCAACAGATCATTTGGTCCCATCGCTAATTTCTACACGTACACTAATTGTAAAAATTTACCTACTGCTCAACCCTGGTGTTAACTGAGAAAAAAAGGAAAGAAAAGGAAGGAAAAAGAAAAAAATGTCAAATGTCCTTGTCCAAAATTAACAGGCTATTGAAAGGAATGCAGCACAGGTGTTCTCTTGGCTTGCTGGATGTAGTTTACATGAAAAAGATTCATTGCATAGTAAAACCTCCCCGCACATGTAAAAGATGCATTGTATAGTAAAACCGTCACGCACGAAGTACATAGGATTCAATGTAAAAACTATTATCGTCTTTATTCTTTTTTTATTCAGCTGTTTTGTTTTTTTTTTAATCCGCAGCAAAAAAACTTTTTATTTATTGAATTTTTAAAATTTATCATGTATTTTTCTGGATTTTTTAGGTGAAATTTTGGGTTCCGATTTAAAAAAAAACAAAACGCTTTTTTCATCTGGAAACTGCCTTTTTTTTCTCTGCGAGCCGGCTCCATTCAGCGTTGCTGTCCCTGGTGCTGAAGCCTAATTCAGCACCAGGGACAGGAGGGTTAGTCCCCCCCCCCTGCAGCAGCCTGGTGAGTTGTTTTTTCCCCCCTGCTTTGGCTGCGCTGAAGCACAGCGGTTTTACTATACAATACATTAGTGCTGGTTCTCAGCCCAGATCTTCGCGTTTCCCTAGCGTGCGCTAATGACCTTGTACACGGACTATTGCGGACAAGGTGATCTGTTGGTGGGTTGTCGGGCACTACTTTTTAGCAACTCACGCTAGATTTTTCATGTAGCGTTGGCGTTTTAGCTCACACCAGGTGATATGGCCTGTAGAGTATCCCTTTATGTTAATTAAGTAAATGCAATCTGAAATGTCTAAATTCTGTAATTCAGAAGCAGGGAAAGGATTCAGAACTTATTGCTGCATATATGTCAGCTTGTAGTAGCTCTTTTATATGGTTACAATACATAACAAGAGTAAGTGGGTTTCAGACATAGCTCTTGCTTGAGCCGTGACCCTAACTGCCCCACATTTGGATTGGCAGTGATTGGGTGACATGATATACTAGTGTAGAGTGTTACACATCCAAATATGTTTAAGAGTGAACTAATTTAGCGGCTTCAGCAGGTGACTGTACTCGAACAGCTTCTCACCAAGACAGGTGGGCAATGCTGAGCAACTGAAATGAAATAAATATGACTCGTGTACATATCGTATGTATAGATTAGACCCTTCAGGGAATTCAGTGTACATTTTTCTACAAGAAAAGAGATATTTTTGTGGTAACAGATTAAATAATAATAATAATAGCATTAGTTAATTTGATGATGGGAAGTTGATCTTGCATGCACGTCTGTTCGCTGTGATTTATATTTACACTTTACATCAGGGAAGAGTATTGCGTTGTTATTTAATACTCTCCTATTGGATAAACAGTATTATAGTATGATGAGTTTCTGGGATTTGCTTTCTTAATCAATTCTAAAGCATGTATATCCAAATAAAGCAGGCAAGTTAAATCTGAACGGAGTCACTAAGGTTAAAACAGCAGCAAGGGAATAAATTAATGGCTATAGAGAATGGAAGAAAATTGCAGTCAAGGGCAGAGATATATATATAATATATATATATATATATATACTCAAAACGGCAACCCGCCACATGGAGACTGAGTAATAAGAAAAACAATTCCTTCTTTTATTGATTCAACGTTTCAGTCCGGACAGGATTTTTTTTTCTTATTACTCAGTCTCCGTGTGGCAGGTTACCGTTTTGAGTGTATAGTGGAGACCGCTTCCCAGCACCGGAGCATGAATTCTCTTGAAAATTGAGTGCGGAGAACGTGGATAAATATATACATATATATACAGGGTAATTCAAAGAGATTCGAAAAGTCACCGCACGTTCGGTGACTTTTTGTTCTATTCAATTCGGTTCCTTTTGCCAATCCCATTTCGGTGACCCTACGGTGTATTCAGCAAGTACCACAGGGTCCCCGTATTGCAGGGAAAAGCTGCCGCAAACCTGACGAAAACTAACCGCAAAACCCGGTGAATGCACGCCGAAAACCCGTAAAAACATCTGGATTAACCTGCCAAAAACCACGGAAAACCCGAGCAGGAGCCGATCACACGCAGTGAAGCCTCCGGAAAAAGCCGACACCGCAGACAGAGTGAAGTGAATAAATTAGCAAAACAGTTTGCATGAATGTGTGAAAATAAAATGCTGTTTGCAAAGAAACTACTGAGCGAAAATGTCTGAAATTTACATATGAGGTCCAGGCAATGATAATAAAAAGGTCTGTTACAGAAAAAAAAAGGAAAACTTTAAAAAAAAATAAAAAAAAATGCTTAAAATATCCTACAAAATCTATAAATAAAGAGACTCTTTACTGCAGAATTTTATAATGAACGGTTTATTAGATATTGAATTAAAACGGGAATATTTTTATCATTGAAGCCTGTGGGATTCGCCTGAATAAATCTGCAGCATGAAATCACCGAATGGCAGGGCATTTTGGGAACCTTTCACTGCTGGTTTGTGTTCTCTGAATAGCCGAAGCAGTGCTTTTTCATGGGGATTTCACTGCCCTCGAACAGGCACCGAATAGGCACCGTATGTGCAGGCAATTTGCCAGGATTTGGCGAATTGCCTGCTCTCTGGATAGCCGAATGGCCAAGAAAGGTAACTGAATGCTGATTTTCAGCGTTCGGTTACCTTTCTCAAGCAATTCGGATCTCTTTGAATTACCCTGATAGTGTATGAGCGAATCAGAGCAATAAAACTCAGAAAATTATATTTATCTTTTTATTATAGTAAGGAGCCACAACATACGAGCTTCATACGAGTTATGTCAAGAATATAAGCTTTTGAAGCTGTCCAGGATTAGGCACATTAGCAGAAGGAGAGTGCATGATAGTGGTAGAGCAAGCTATTAAGTACTAAATAACATTAGGTGGGTAGCAGTAGCTATTGATGATCATCAGGGGTGTATTGTGAGCCCAACTCCAGTGATCCTCCCTCAGTTCCCTCAGGTTTTGTGCTTCTCTAGGGAAACTACTAACAAAAAGTCAACATGATGAGCATGATTTCAGCCTCAGTTTTATAATTTCTATCATTAGTGTTAGTGTTTCTGTTGAAACTGCAGATGAAGTTGTAGGGAACAAAATATCTGGCTTTCAATTAAATTGGAAAATATTAACAAAAAATCCACTGTGACGGGGGAGACTGTTGACATGGGGTTCTTGTTGCAGAGTAAGCATGTCGCTGTGAGGTTGTAAAGCCGTCTATACACACTCAACTATTTGAGGACTTGCATGCTCAGATATCAACAGAACTCCCTAATTCCATCCTTCTCACTACCTCTCTGTCTCCCAATATTGCTCTTTTCTAGCTCTGCGTATGTCCCTATTGTTGAAATTTCAAGTCCTAAGCTACTAACCAGGCCAAAAAGTTATTTGCCACTTCTGATCCGACCCATCACTTTCCCCACACCTTCCTGTCATGACTCTGCCCCATCTTTACTTATTTAGTCTGCATGAGTGGCCCCTTTTAAAGGGATATGTGCCAATTTCATGCTACTGCGTATTTAGTGGGCTGAATTTCCACAAGCCATTCTTAAATTTCTACTCTTCTGGGACAAATGAGCAAGTGGAAATTTTGATCTATCTATCTATTTATCACCGGTCAAAAGGTTTAGAACAACCTGATTTTTCCATTTTTTTATTGGAATAACCTGAAACGGTACAAAAGTAAGGGGTAAACTGCCAGAGGTGAATCAAAAAGTTTAGGTTACTAAAAAACCCAATAAACAATAAAGTCCATTTCAGAGCTATAGAAGAATTAGAAAAATGCCTTTTTCAGGTAAGAAGTAATGGGTTAACAACTTGCAGCTGCTCTGCAGCAATGTAAGCAACTTTTTTTTTTTGGAGAAAGTATTTTACCAGGAAGGATACATTGAGATTTCTCTCATATTCAAGTATGTCCTAGGTGGCGAGTGTACACTCGGAGTGTACACACCGTTAGGTGTCTTGTCCAAAGACACGTACTGGAGAGATGCTCTTGCTGGAATCAAACCCATGTCTCCACAGGCTCTCTCCACGCAGAGCAGTGATGTTACCTCTACTCCACCCAGCCGGTACATACTTAAGCTTTGAAGGTTGATGCTAACAATTCCTACAGGCGTCCCAACTTTTATTGATTACTTCCGAGCCCTCTGTCGGTATTAAAACAATTTGGAACTGGGGATGCATCGATACCGATACTAGTATACTAATATTGGTACCGATAACAGGCATTTGTACGAGTATTTGTACTCCTACAATGCCTCGATACTCCTATTGATACTAGAAGCCAGCATTGGGCTGGTTTACTGGGCAGTGAGGGCTGTGGCTCGCTGGCAGAATGCTATAATAGCATTTTGCCAGGTTCCCCAGCTGGTCGCATTACAGCAAGTGGCTGCCTGTGTGTGTGTGTGTGTGTGTGTGTAAGTAATAACTCTGCTCCGCCGTGGCCTGTCGCCACATTCTGGTGAGATCTTTCACACAGACTTGTAAGATCTCACAGAAGTGTAGCTGTATGTCCTAGAGTCACGTTATAAGTTATATATGCCAGTGGAAGCTCGCTGGAACTAGGCCAGCAGAGGAACCTGACAAAATGCAATTAGAACATTCTGACAGCCAGTCCCAGTGTACTTATATAAATGCCCCAATACTGATTCTGGAAGCCAACACTGGGCTGGCTTACTGGGCAGTATGTGCTGTGGGCAGTGAGGGCTGGGGCTGGCTGGAAGAATGCTATAATAGCATTTTGCCAGGTTCCTCGGCTGGCCGTATTACAGCAAGTGGCTGCCAGTGTAAGTAATAGAAACATAGAAACATAGAAAAATGTCGGCAGATAAGAACCTTTCGGCCCATCTAGTCTGCCCAATTACATGGATACTTTACCTGGATTTATCTTTTGTTTAGGATAGCCTTATGCCTATCCCATGCTTGCTTAAATTCAATTACTGTTTTGGCCTCTACCACTTCAACTGGAAGACTGTTCCATGTATCCACCACCCTCTCAGTAAAATAATGCTTTCTGATGTTACTTTTAAACCTTTGCCCCTCTAATCTAAGACTATGTCCTCTTGTTTTGCTACTTTGTTTCCTTTTAAATATACTCCCTTCCTCTACCTTGTGGATTCCCTTTACGTATTTAAATGTTTCTATCATATCTCCTCTGTCTCGTCTTTTTTCCAAGCTGTACATGTTAAGATCATTAAGCCTTTCCTGGTAACTTTTCTCCTTCAAGCCGTACACCATTTTAGTAGCCCTTCTCTGAACTCTCTCTAAAATGTCTATATCCTTCTGGAGATACGGTCTCCAGTACTGCACACAGTACTCCAAGTGAGGTCTCACCAGTGCTCTGTACAGTGGCATGAGCACTTCCCTTTTCCTACTGCTAATACCTCTCCCTACACAACCAAGCATTCTGCTAGCATTTCCTGCTGCTCTATTACATTGACTACTTACCCTTAGATCCTCTGAAATAATAACCCCTAAAT
The DNA here is from genome assembly GCA_009667805.1 of Leptobrachium leishanense. Classification (NCBI taxonomy): domain Eukaryota; kingdom Metazoa; phylum Chordata; class Amphibia; order Anura; family Megophryidae; genus Leptobrachium; species Leptobrachium leishanense. Next base: position 286,295,914 of record CM019065.1, on the reverse strand, counting down.
CCCTTTCCTCAGATGTTGAGGTTAGGACTGTATCAAATATTCTATATTCAGCCCTTGGGTTTTTACATCCCAGGTGCATTATCGTGCACTTATCCACATTAAAACTCAATTGCCACAGCTCCGACCATTTTGTTAGTTTACCTAAATCATTTGTCATTTGGCTGATCCCTCCAGGAACGTCAACCCTGTTGCAAATCTTTGTGTCATCAGCAAAAAGACATACTTTTCCATTAATACCTTCTGCAATATCACTAATAAAAATATTAAATAGAATGGGTCCAAGTACTGACCCCTGAGGTACTCCACTGGTAACAAGACCTTGCGCCGAATAAACTCCATTTACCACAACCCTCTGTTGCCTGTCACTCAGCCACTGCCTAATCCATTCAACAATATTGGAATCCAAGCTCAAAGATTGCAATTTATTGATAAGCATTCTATGCGGAACAGTATCAAAAGCCTTACTGAAATCTAAATAAGCAATGTCTACTGCACCACCTGTGTCTATTATTTTTGTTACCCAATCAAAAAATCAATAAGATTAGTTTGGCATGATCTCCCTGAGGTAAACCCATGTTGTTTCTGATCCTGTAATCTATGTGTTTTTAGATGTTCAACAATCCTTTCCTTTAACATGGTTTCCATTACTTTCCCCACTACTGACGTAAGACTAACTGGCCTATAGTTCCCAGATTCCTCCCTACTACCCTTCTTGTGAATGGGCACAACATTTGCTAATTTCCAGTCTTCTGGGACGACTCCCGTTAGCAAGGATTGGTTAAATAAATCTGTTAACGGTTTTGCTATTACATCACTGATCTCGTTTAATAATTTAGGGTGGATCCCATCAGGCCCCATTGACTGATTTGTCTTTACTTTAGACAGCTTCTGTAGAACCTCCTCCTCTGTAAACTATGCACTGCCAGGGCCTGTCTCCACATTCTAGCAAGATGTTTCACACAGCCTTCTAAGATCTCACAAAAGTGTGGCTGTAGGTCCAAGAGTCGCGTTGTAACTATTATATGTCAGCGGAAGCTCGCTGGAACAAGGCCAGCAGGGGAACCTGGCAAAATGTAATTAGAACATTCTGACAGCCGGTCCCAGTGTAAAGTGTGTGTTAGTATGTATGTGTTATATATGGTATGTATGTGTTAGTGTGTGTGTGTGTGTGTGTTTTTAATAGGATGTGGGAGTGTGTTATGTCGGGTGTTTCTGAAGTCTGAAATGTGTGTGTGTCCTGTGTAGACCCGTGCAGCGGGTGAATGTGGTTTCTGGCACAATCTTTCAATATTTCCTTAAACTGTACAGGATTTCAGCAATATCTGAAAATATTTATTGGAAAACCGTCACATGACATCATTCAAATAAAAGCATTGGTATCAGCAAGCACTTGACTCATACTAGGACTGTCAGGTGTCAATGCCACGGGGCGAGGGTACGAGCCCAAGATGCAGTGAAGACTGACTAACGTTGAGTAAGGTCCATAAACAGGGTTTTATTTGAATACACAGAAGCAGGAGAAAGTGTAGATGAGGGACAGGACAGGAATAGAACTGATCACAGGGGAATGGCAGGGAGCAGTAACAAGGGAATGGAGGAATAGGGTACAAGACACCACAGAGCAACACAGCAGGAAACTTACTGAAGACAGGAGACAGGAAAAGAGGTGACACGAGACGTGGTGGTGCAGGGCACAGGAGACTTGGGGGCACAGGGGTTCTGAGAATCACAGGAGACTTGGATGCACAGGGGTTCTCAAATGGTGGGTATCCAAATGGGTAATCCGGTCACAAAAGTCCATAGGTGAGCCGTGGGTCAAGGGCAGGTAGCAAGCTAGCGGAGTCGTTGAGGAAAGCCAATAGTTCGATACACATGGAATTATTATTGTCATCATTTATATAGCGCCAACAGTTTCCACAGCGCTTATCAAATGAAATGTCAGGAGGGCACGCTTCTAGGCTCCTAGCTGGCAGGAAAGACACTCAGCAATGGATAATGAAGAAGCATTGCATCATGGGTCTTCCACCCTTAAGGCTAGAGTCAGGTGAACGCAGTCTGAGCGCACTCTGCATGTGTGCATAACCGACAGTCACAGTCAGTCTCAGTGGCAGTACCCAGCATGCGTCGAATAAGGCCCTAGTAAGGAAAAGTCCCTGTAAGCAGAGATACCACGACACAACAACAATAATAGATATATCTATATATAAACAGAGGAGAAACTGGAGACCTCTGCACAGCTATACCAAGAAGCCCTATTCTGATAGACCGGACCTTAGAGTGGCCGGATCTGCTCTAATAGAAAAGTTTACCTTTGTAGCCGTGCAGAGTCCTAGGGTGAACACAGATACTAGAAGGAGTTATACTCCACAACTTGCAGGGCAGGACTACAATCACAAGCGCGTGGCCAGCAGGGATACATAACAAAACAGGATGCCCTGCGACTCGGACTCAAACCAGAGCAATAGTATACACAAGGGACCTAGGGACAGTAGGTGAATTTACCAAACAGGAGGGCAGACCTCAAAGCAGAAATATATAAATATACACGGTACAGTCAAGGATGTCCAGAAGGGAAAGTCAGTGAGAAAGCCAGGAGTCAAAACCAAAACGTTTACCTAATGCCGAAACGGGGATACACCACCAGAAAATCCATCAGCCAGGCCAGAGGGTCAAAACCATATAATCAGTCAGATAACATGTAAAACACAAGACATAAACTGGAACCTGGGATACTAAAGAAACAATAGACAGAGAGACCAAAGAAATAAGGTAAACATTAAACATAGACTAAATCAGACAGGATTGCAGGGAGCTCTCAGGAACAAAACTCAGTAGCTGAAGTGAACCAGATGCAAGAGCGTTGTGATATGGACCCATTGCATTATATAGGAGAAGTGATCAGCCCATATCCACAACAGAAGATCTTAACGAGCAAACCAAACTGAAACCAAACTTAACCCCTGAGCTGCATCCCAGAGAAAGCAGCATAGGGAAACACATAGGAACTATACATAAGGAATACAGGGCGCAGGGAGACAGGGCTGGAACATGGAAAACGTGACACAGATGTACTGACGGAAGATACTGTAGACACCACACAATCCGTTCTTCTTGACGGACGTAGAAAAAAAAGTGAACTATGGGAAATAAATTTAATATGAAAAATGATAAAAATTTAAAAAGCATATGAAAAGCCATTTTGTGCGTCATGGTGCTGGACGTCGCAAATGCGCTGTGTCTGACATCTCCCCATCACTCACACAAAACGCTACGTGGACGTGGCGCATTCTGCACGTCCGTCTAGCGGTTTTACGTTCTTGCCTAACTTTCGTCCGCTTGCCACGTGCGTTGTGCGTGTGCAGTTCAGTGCGGATGCACTTAGTGTGTGGGTCTCTATTGCTCATGATTCTATGCTACGACGGACATTAAACTGTGCGGCAACAAGGACGTGATCACTGCGTTCGTCTCACAGGGGCCTAAGTAGTGAAACACAGGCTGGTGATTAGCAAGCACCTGTTGAACCTGCAGTGCTGTGAGAAGAGGCTAGGAGCAGAGTAGGGCAGGACATGAAAGGTGCTGCCAAACTTTCAGGGTGTAGCGCCACCAGTCTGCCTTTCTTTCCATGGTGACAGCGGGTTTTTACTGGATTGCTGGGGGCACCTGGCAGGGGTCATGACAAGATCTTAAAAAATGGTATTGGTGCATCTCTAGTTGGAACAGACTGTGTTACGACTCCCTCTTAAGCAATAATTTGGAAAGTATTGTACTGCAGGAAATAGTATTTTGCTCTCATAACGACAAGCAAAAGGCAATTAATAAAGTCAGACAGACAGACTATTATGACCTCTCCTTTATAGTAATTGCAAAGAGAGCCAAGGTGTCAGAGAGTACAATTTCCTACTCCACTTGGAAACTGGAGGAAACTTTGACATGAGCTGACAACAGAATCAGAAGACAAGTTTTTGAGAGTCAACAGCTTGCGTGACGGGCAACTCATAGGACAACAGCTTCAAACACAGCTTAACACTGGTCAAATAAGCAACTCTCCGTTTCAACTGGGAAGAAAAGACTTTGAGCTGCGGGTTTGACAGGTCGAGTGGCAGTAAAAAAGCCACTGCAAAAGATGGCAAAATAAGAAAAAGTGGCTTGCCTGGGGCCATTATGCACCCCCAGTGGACTACTGAAGAAGAAGGTCTTCTGAAACAAAATTTGAAATAGTCAGATCATCAAGCAAGGTTTTTGTACGCTGTCGTGCAGGTGTAAGGAGGGTTCCTTGGTGTGTGACACAAAATGTCAAACATGGAAGATGAAGAATGATGGTCTGGGGCTCTTTTGCTGTATCTAGAGTTGGCGACTTGTACAGAATGAGTGGCACCCTGATCGGAAACTATTACCACAGTAGTAGGCATACACCTAGTTGGTCGGGATTCATCCTACAGCAAGATAATGACCCAAAACATGCCTCCAGGCTGTGTCAGAACTACCTTAGAAGAAAAGAACAAGACAGTAGGCTTCAAATGAATGGAGCTGTTTTTTTGATGAACTGGACAGAAGGGTGAAAGCTAAGTGACCTACAAGTGCAACACATGTGTGGGAACTTCTGCAACAGTGTTGGGAAGAACTTTTAAAGCAGTAATTGATTCCCATTGTAGAAAGAATGTTGCGAGTGTGTTTGGCTGTTATTTCTGAAAGAGGTAGCTACTTTGAGTCAAAAAGTATGATTACATTTTATTAAAGAAAACAATTCCATGATTTATTTTTTATGTCCAATCATTTATTTGTTCTATGCTTTATTTTAAGAGTACATTAAGTTATTAAACTGTGGATGGAAATTTCAATAAAAACTGAAAAAATGCAGTGTTCTCATACTTTTGATAGGATATATATATTTTATTAAAAACTGTATAGGTCAAGATAATAGCGAGAAAAAAATATATAATTTCGTAGAGGGTTATTTTGTTTGTTATTAAGGAATGTATGTATGTGTTTGGTTGTTTGTTTTTTAGCTATTTCCTTTGGGTATTTAGTGTATCCCAAGTTTCTTTTATCTTCTGATAATTTTTTTTCCTGGTTTTCTATATTTACTTCCGTATAAGTTCTTTGATTTGCCCTTTGAATGTGTGTGGAAATTTTCCCCATCCCTTGCATTCTTCAGTCTCCCTGAAGAGGTTTATCAGCAGCCTTATACTGTACCTGATTGATCTCTGTTGCTGCATCCTAAGAGAAATCTCTGAACATATATAACAATGATGTCACTAGGCATATGAGATCTTAGAGTGGGTTTTCTGGCGAGTTAAATGGTTTCTCATTTGCTTACGTTTTCTTTAGCCCTGTAATAAATATGTTAAAGCTACTATAGGCTAATCATGACACTGCTGAGACATCCTCTTTGTTTTAAGAGCTGCCTGGGAGACCTCTACATAATACAAACCCAAGGCTTTTTATGATGAAAACTTTGCTGACACTTCAATAGAAATCTTGCATCCTGTGCATAGGGAAATAGGAAAGAGATTTTTCACCTGACGTAGGCCATTTTCTGCCTCAGTCCACAAGGATTTCTGAAGATTGCAGCGACGTGGACAGTCTAAATCTGTATGTGTCAGGAGGCTACGCAAGACAATGCAAATGAATTATGATTCTCTTCAAAATTTAAAGGCCCTGTTGTTCGGTGACATAAAATCACAATAAACTGCACTGGGCACAGACAGAATTACTAAGCAACTGTACTTATAGACCAGCATGGAAATTGTGTAACCAGCATTTCCTTCTTGACTTCGCTTTCACTTGTAGCTCACTCTGTTTAGCTGATCCTTTGTGTCCTCCATACTGACACGTGTCAAGATAATTTCAATGTTTGGAGCAATATTTTAATTACCCATGCCACATTGTCATGTATGCACATAACCATTTTACATATACACCAATGCAAATTAAGCATTTGTTAATCTCTCACACACTTGATCACTCCAGGTTTTTCTAATTCCTGGCCTACGAGCAAGGGGAGGATCTTATTAGATACTGTACATGCACCCAGTTTGAGTTACAACTCCCCCTCCAGAGAAGACTTCCCTGATAACAGTCAGCCTTTGTATATTGACATTACCATGGCCTTTAGATTCACTAAATCACTTTATATACTACACCGGGGTCTCTATTGATGTTCTCCCGAGCTGGTGGCATCTGCTGTGCTCGGAATATCTGCGTATAATTGAATAGTGGGCACACAGCCGACCAGATGCTAAATAATTGAGCATCGTCAGACAATATGTTTTAGTTTAATATACTTTAACTAGTGGAACAAGTCCCGAGCACGGCTCAGCCTCCGCATGCTATCGCACCCCAAGGCGACCGGTGGGTTGGTGTTGCCGGATTTCCGACTCTATAACCAGACCTCCCACCTCCTGAGGATTGTAGAGTGGACTACGGGAGGCAGACACGTCCTATGGCAGGATCTGGAACATGATGCTACTCCCCACCCTACTGCAGTGTTACCCTGGTTGGCTCCGGCGCGTAGGTGCCTGCTCTCTTTTCAACACCCGTTTGTGGGTGCAACGATGCGCATCTGGCGCTCGGTTATTCGCCGGTGCTCGCTTTCCTCATACCCTTCCCTGATGCTGCCCCTCACGAACAATCCAGACTTTCCAGCTAGCTTGAATGCAGGCCCCTCCCCCAACACCATTGGAACACTTTAACAACACTCAAATCTCTCACTACCTACTTTCACTGCCGGCCCAGCATAGATTGCACCGGCTTCTCACGCCCTTCGAATCCCTTTGCACCGCTCAACGCCCACTCTGTCATGGCATCTCAGCGATCTATCGCCTTCTTAAATCCTTGCAGGGACAATCTCCGCCATCTTTTGAAGTGACCTGGGACATGATGCTTGATGCTCCCATATCGGAGGAACAGTGACGTTATACATACAAGCTCACGGACCATGGTACCCCGTAAGCACGCCTACAGTCTAATTCCTATGAGGTTCTATCGCTATGGTACTGCACCCCCTCGCTCCTTTTCCGAATCGGCCTTCAGCCCACACCGAACTCCTGGCGATGCGACATCGCAGTGGGAGCATACCTGCATGGTTGGTGGGAGTGCATGCTCATTGCAAACTACTTGAGGCACATGGAGGACACCGTGAGGGACGTCACGGACCTGGATATACCGTTTACCCCGGGTGCGTTCTTACTCATGCACACCTAATGTTCCGCCGGCTCCCTTTAAAAAATTGATAGCCCTCCCTATGCTCACGACGTTGAGACTGATAGTGGCTCGAGCCTGGGGCTCCTTTTCCCCCCCCCCCCCCGCGTACCGCGAGTGGCTCTCTCGGATGGAGGAAGTCCGGAATAGGGAAAACCTGATTGCTATGGCGGAGGACGGAATGGAGGAACATTTACGCAAATGGTACCACTGGGGCACTTACTTGACCTCTGCCTCTTGCCGAGCCCGAGTGTTGTAAGAGGAACTAAAGGCCAGTATCGTTATGACACCAGACACTGCCCTAACCCACTCTTCCCCTCCTGGCCTCGTATAGGTACGTGAGGTGCCCGTGAATGGCCTGGGTACTTGACGCCTGGCCCCCCTTGATGGCCGGCCCGGTGGCCGGCCCGGCTCTGTCTGACCTGATCCTCATACCACCCACCCCTCCTTCTTTCCTACCCACCCCCTATTACTTTTTTTTTACTTTTCTCTCTCTCTTCTCTCTCTCCCTCTCTTCCTGACTCAGTCTTCCTCCCTCACCCTCTCCCTTCCCCCCATCCTTTCCTATTCCCCACCCCCCCTATGGTATCTCCCTCAAAGCCTGCCACATATCCAACCTCCCTCACGACCATGACTCTGTCATACGCTGGAAGATTCACACGCGATGCCAGTCAGGAGTACGACTCTATCTCCGACCAATGCAGTTCTTATACAGGGTGAGCCAGTCAAACCTGCATTTTTGAAATGACTGTAAAAAATAAACGGATGGATATTTCAAAATTTTATTGTTACTATCTCAATGTACATTAAAAAGCATTTAAGAAACAACATTCACTGTTTAAAAATAACTCCAGTAGGATGGTGTCCTTCCCTATTGAGACATGCTTGTAGGCGATTTCTGAAACAGCCCATTTCCAATTGCAACATTTCCGAATAGCGTTGTGCATTCACAGTAACTGCTTGCTCCCTGTCATTTTCAAAAAAATACGGGCCTATGATTCCCAATGAGGACATTGCGCACCAAACTGTTACCTTGCTTGAATGGAGTGGTTTTTGATGGAGTTGTTGAGGGTTTTCATCACTCCAATATCGGAAATTTTGTTTATTCACAAAACCGGAGAGATGGAAATGTGCCTCATCGCTCATCCACAGGTTGTGAACAAGGTCCTCGTTTTCATCAAACATGTCCAACAACGTTTAACAAAAACGCCGTCGAGCTGCAAAATCGTTTTCATTCATAGCCTGAACAACCTGAATTTTGTATGGGTGATGGTGTAAATCTAACCTCAAGATTCTTCGGACGCTCGTGTTTGCCATGCCAAGCGCAGCACTCTGTCGACGCGCCGATCTCCGAGGGCTTCTTTCCACAGCAACTCTCACGCGGTCAATATTCGCGGGAGTTCGCACTGATCTTGCACTGCCACCCCTTCTGCTTCTCGTTTCACCGATTGCTTCAAAGTTTGTCACCCACAATTTGATTGAATTAACAGACGGCACTGGCTTATTTCGATTAATTTGAAAATTCTTCCGGAAACGACGCTGAGCGGCTGCATAACTACCACTTTGGTAAAACGCTTTCACAGCGAATGAACGTTGTTGTTTAGACCACTGCTCCATGACGACTGAAATGCTTAGTTGTGGGGGACACAATGGTAACCTTGCTAACTCGCTCCGCCCACTTTCACGGCTCTCCCGCCCTTTTCAAAAATGCAGGTTTGACTGGCTCACCCTGTATATGTCTTGACTCTTACTACTGTATTACTGTACTACTGTTGATTTGCATCTGTGTAATTTCCCATTTCAGCCTTGAATAAAAAAATATCTATATACTGAAACTAACTGAATCCCTAGAAGGCTGACAAGCGGGAACTGATTGACAGCCTTCAAGGCAGAGGGCTTTTGAAGGCTGTCACAGTGGGAACACTCAGCTCTCCATGGACAGTTAATTAAATTAATGTGGTTAGAAGGGCTTATGTATCTCTAAATATCATATAACTAGTTGATTCTACTTAAAGTCAAACATTCCTGGTAGGTGGTAGATCCCATGTGTTCATCATTTCTGCATTTTCAAATTTTCTTTTCTTTTATCTTGGACTGACCTGCACTACAAGATGCACAAGGTACAAGATGTTTGTGGACGGTTATCATGTCTTCAACCAGCATGGGATGGAAACATAAACTTATGAGCACATTGAGATGACTTCAAAAAAGCCCATAGCTTCAGCTTGTTTTTAGGGGTGTTATTATTATTATTATTATCTTGTATTTATAAAGCGCCAACATATTCCGTAGCGCTGTACAATGGGGCAGCACAAACATGAGACATACATGATAAATAAGGAAAAGACAACCCTGCCCAAAGGATAGCTTGTCTAGAAAGTACAGCACTTTAACCAAGTGCTCAGCCAGACATCCCGTGAGTTTACAATCTAAGGGACGGGGTAAGTGAAACAGATGGGAGCAGAGGGAAGGTGAAGCTGGTTGCTAGAAGAAATGTTGTGATGGTTGCATGGGAAGGACCAGAAGGTGGGACTGAGTAAAGGTAATTAGTGAGAGAAGTGGAAACAGCTGTAAAGGAGCCATTAAATTATGGACCGGGCCTGGGTGGATGGGGAGGGTGGGAGGGACTGCAGAGTGGAGAATCTTGGGTCTGTGATTGTCAGTGTGTGCTGCAAAATAGAATGGAGATTTGCCAAGTGTGTCCTTGAAAACTACACAGCAGGAGGAAGGAGGAGGAGCAGGAAGAGGGGGAAGAGGGGGAAGGAGGAGGAGGAGGAGGAGAAGCAGAGGTAAAGACCAGGTAAAAAAGTTTATTTTTAAAAAAAAGTAGAATGGAGGGAACATTGAACCAAGGAATCAGCCAGAAATTAATACATTTAAAAATAAAATACAGTTGCAAGAATTTGGTTCTTTGGAGGATAGCATAGGACGGCATTCTGAGATCCTGCTACCTTAGGCTGGTTCTGGGGTGCTGGTCAGAGTATGCTTATTCAGGTTCCGGGGTGCAGAGTGGAGAATCTTGGGTCTGTGATTGTCAGTGTGTGTTCCTGTTCAAGTGTCTTGGAAACCTAACGTGAACCTGTTACTGCATCATTATGATACATTTTTAAATATATATTAAGTGTGAAAACAGTCATAGTATACAGTTTTGTCTGGGTAAATCACATGATAAAAAAATGCAATTCAGAAATTCAGATGCAACACCTCAATAAGAATACTGAAATACTAGATGAATAGACAAAAGTGCAGAAATGATATTTACAAAGTCATATCTCAGTTACTATGGGCAATGAGAACCTAGCTACATATGTATAACATAGAAAGGAAGGCTATATAATAAATGAGAGACAGAAAATTATAAAAGTAGACAGTATGCGAAAAAGTAGGAAGACAGAGACCGAGAGAGCAAAATGGGTAGGGAGGGAAAGTAAGTGGGTAGGAAACAAAACGTTGTAGAAGGATAAATTCAACAGCACGCATAGTCTGAAATCCCCTTCTCCTGCATTTTCCAGTCTGGTATGCCCCAGCTTTCCTATGTATCGGATTCTCAATTAACATGAATTTTCGATACAATGCCACGTAATTTTTGTGAAGCTTGGTGAGTAGAGCCACAGAGCTCTTAATTAGATCTGAGTTCCTCCTCCTTAGGCTGGGTGCACACTAGCATTTTCTTCTGCGCACAGTATGTGCGTTATGACGCACTTACCGACAGGGCCGGTCACATGCTTGTGCGCACGCGTCCAACTAGAGATCTTCACCGTCGATGCGATAGGATGCGCGTCGACGGGGCTGCAAAGCGCAATCCTATGGAGGATCGCGCTTTGCAGCGCTGAGGGGGGCAGGCGGGCGTCGAGTGGACGCCGGAACGCCGGTAAGTGCCTTTTAACTCACGTACTGTGCGCAGAAGAAAACGCTAGTGTGCATCCGGCCTTAGTGGCCCCATTATAATACATTATGCTAGCCAGCATAGAGCTAGATAATATACTGAGCACTAACTGTAGCATTTGGATATGTAGGCGTTAACATCAGGACTTTAATGCATGCCCCCCATATTACATCCCAAATGCTAAACCTGTTAAAAATCAGCGCATCAGTGATCGCACTAGTTTGCACAAGCTTACTGTACTTTGCGCATCCTGTGCTTACCATGGGGAGCACAATCAATAATTAGCGTTAGGATAAGTAAGGTATTACAAAGTCCTAACGCTAATTACCGCACCGATGGGTTAAACTAATTTTTACCGTGTTCTAAAAGCTGGTGCTAACTATATTCTGCTTTTTCAGAATCATTTAGCAACACCTAAACCCCCCCAATAAATTTGATACTCACTTCTCATTCCACAGCAAGAACGGCGACCTGATCCACTGCTTCTTGCTGCTGGGAGGAGAGTGAGAGTGGGGACAAATAGTCCCCAGTCTTCCTCCGTGATCACTCCATGGTGCTGCGCAATCTCGCAAGATCGTGCAGGGCTCGCAGCCTGGCAGCGCAACCCTCCATGGAGTTCTAGGGACTCCAGGAGGTAATACTCGTGGTGGTGCGGAAGTGCTACTAAAATAGGGATGAGCTGTTCGGGTTCGGACGGTTCGGAGTTCGACCCGAACTTTGGCAGTTCGAAAGTTCGCAAATTTCGAACTTTTTGGGTGTGTTCGGTTCGAGTTCGAAAAAAAAAAGAAATTTTGAAAAAAGTATAGAAAATGCTTAAAAAAATACTAAAAAATCTAGAAATAAAGAGACTCTTTACTGCAGAATATTATAAGCAATGGTTTATTAGATATTGAATTAAAAACTAATGTGTACGTGGAAAGATTATCAACTCTAAATGACCTCTGTTCACAAACGGGCATAACACCAGGTGTTTTTAGTCTGGTAATCAATTTGATACATTGTACACCATACTGAGGGTGGGGTGGTGTCTGCTTCTGATTGAGATTTGAGCATTAATTTCCCTAAAACATCCTAATATGCTGCATTTAACCCTTTCGCTGCTGAGGCTTTTCACACCTCTGTGCTGAGGTCATTTTTACCGCTTTCGCTCATCATGTTTAACCGCGTTTTGTAGCCATATTTTGATATATGACCCAGACATTGTTCTTTCTGGCAGACTTGGCAGATTCATAATATGTCATTATTATATGTATACGTTATGTCATGTCTGTATATTATAACAAAAATGCAATAAAATTAGAATTTTCAATAATTTATTATGTGTAAAGTGTTTTTTTCACATTTTAACATGCGATCGTTTGCTGTTATATTTTGTATGGGGTGCGCTTGTTAAAAAAAATTAGAAATGGGGTCTCGTTACATTTTTTTTGGGGGAAGTTTCGTTATTTTTAACAAACGCACCGCATACAAAAATCGTTAGTGCAGCATTATTGTTCGCATTATAATTGAAATGGGAACAATATTGCTGCATTAACAAGACAAAAACAAAAAAAACTTGTTTATTTTTTTTTAGAATTTTTCTTTAAATATTTTTTTTTTCTTTTAAAACATTTTTCATGCTCATGTTTGGTATCCTTGGAAAGGCCATGCTCTGGCCGATCCAACGATATCAAACATTAACCCCTAGCTGCCACGGATCGGGAGATAGGGGGTTGCTTGGAACCCCCTATCTCCACCATTGGTGGCAGCTAGGGGTTAACTCCAGGACTGGCGTCATCGTGCAATGCACGATGACGCCAGTCCTCAGGGGGAGTTCCTGGAGGCTTGGCCGACATCCAAGATGTCGGCCAGCTCCAGGAGAGGATCACGATCCGGCGCTTTTCGGCGCCGATTCGTGATCCGGCTCCCCAGGGGTTAATCACAGCCACCATTTGGAAGGGCAGGCTGTGCCCTTCCAAATGGTGCCTGGATTAACCCTCTGCCCCCCGGCGATCGGGAGGGAGAGAGGTCCGAAGGACCCCCCCCCCCCTTTCAGGCGCTTCCTCCGCACATGCGGGGGGCACCTGAATTAGATGTCATCGCGCCGCCGCGATGACATCTAATTGCTCCGCTGGGGTCCCGGAGTGCTGGGCAGCCAAGTGGTTAACTGGTGTTTGAAAAAAATTCAAAATAACATCTAAGGCTAGGGTCAGATGAGCGCATTTTGTACAGACTATTTTTCGACTGATGTAGCAGGGAAAATAAATTAAAATGAAAAAACATTCTGTCCGTCAAAAATGCTGGACGTATATATGCAGTCCATCTGACCTCGTTTCATCACTCACATACAAAGCTACACGGACGTTGCGGACGTGGCGCACTCCGCACGTCCGATCTAGCAGTATTACGTTCTTGCCTAACCTGCGTCCATTTTCTGCGTCCGCCATGCATCCGCACTTCCGTGCGGACGTACTTCATGTGTGGGGCTCCATTGGTCAGAATGCTATGCTGCCACGGACGTACAAATGTGCGGCAACACGGACGTGATAACTGCGCTCGTCTGACCCCAGCCTTAAGCAATGTTATTTTTCACCTCGGGATTAAACATTCACAGGGTTATTCAGAGAGCGGTGAAAAGCAGGAGAATAACTGGAGAAGTGAAAATTCTAGGTCAAAATATCCAAACCAGAAAAAATCTCCCATTTAACTCACTTTCCAAATCGGCTATTTGGTCTAGATTGTTCTCTTCTCCTGCCAGTTCTCCTGGCTTTCACCTCTCTCTCAGGGTTGTTCAGAGAAAGGTGAAAACCAGGAGAATGGCAGGAAAAGAGAACAATCTGGACCAAATAGCCGATTTGGAAAGTGAGATAAGGCTAGGGTCAGACTAACGCATTTTTCACAGCGACCGTCAAAAAGTGCGTCCGAATGCATTGCCTTATTTTTTCACGGAATGCGCGAAAACGGTCATACAATGCGCATTTTTGTGCGTGATTTTTTACGGATCCAAACCAGGAAACTTTGGGTGTCTGGACGTTATGTTGGCCGGACATGAGCAGGGTCTGACGTCTCCAAATCACGCACACACGCCGCTAGTGGACGCAGCGCACTCTGTACGTCCGTACTAGCGGTTCTGCGTTCTCGAAAAAATGCGTTCATTTTCCACTTGCGTTCCGCAGCCGGACTTTCGTGCGACCGTACTTCGTATATTGGCTGTCATTGCCCGTCATTTGCTGCTAGTGCGGCCGTGATTAAGTGCGCCTAAACGCATGTTAAAAATTCGCTAGTCTGACCCTAGCCTAAATGGGAGAATTTTTCTGGTTTGGCTATTTTGACCTAGAATTTTCCATTCTCCAGTCATTCTCCTGCTCTACACCGCTCTCTGAATAACCCTGACAGGGTTATTCAGAGAAAGGTGAAAAATAGGAGAATGACTGAAGAGAAAATTCTAGGTCAAAATAGCCAAACCAGAAAAATTCTCCCATTTTTCTCACTTTCCAAATTGGCTATTTGGTCTCGAATTTTCCATTCTCCAGTCATTCTCCTGCTTTTCACCGCCAAAAAATCAGTAAACTTTTTCTGCGTATCCGAAAATGTCTCCTCTTTTCATACAGACTGCCGCCCCAAGCAGTTGTTTATGGATAGATTAAAGGAAAAGCATTTACCGTCATTTGAAATGTCATTTTTTGTTTTTTACATATTTCTATACATCCTAGAAATCCGCCACTTCACGGGCAGGTTATGGGGACCTCCTAGGCACGATATTTGAAGGAATTTTTTGTTTTTATTTTTAACCCTTATTTCATGGAAAACTCACTGTCCCTTTAAAAACTTTTTTTTTACTTTTTGTCCTTGTTTCCTGTCCCCCAGGGCACTACCCAGACCCCATACACTTTTTATGGCAAATATCTAGCATATATGCCCTCTTGGAGGGCACTCTAAAAACCGAATTTTCAGCCCCATTTACTTGTATGGGGTTCGAGTTCGGGTTCGGATCCGAACATTTGGAAAGTTCGGGTTCGGCTTCGAACCGAACTCGGGGAGTGTTCGGCTCATCCCTATACTAAAAGTATCAATTAGGGTAGCGCTTCTTTCCGGGGCAAGGTGCTGAAGTAACGCCTGCCCTTCTTATGCTAAAACGGGGACGGTATGGGGAAATCTGCAGGTTTTCCCCACTAGTGTCTCCCCATTTTAGCGTGAGGTTTGTAATCTGGACCATAATTTCTTAATAATACCCTTTTTAATGACTTACAACCATCCCCACACCTGTTACACCAAAGGTCTATGCCAGCCTGTTAATAAAAAGGTGCAACTTTAAGATATTACACCGAAAATCTTATTGAGATGAACATCTGTCTGACCCTCCCACCAAAAAGAGCAATCCGAAATGAAACTGCCAGGATAGTCTTCTCTGCACAAACTATACAGCAACCCTTGATGACATTTTCAACCTTTCGGACACTTCCCAAGAAGACCTGGTTGTCTCTCGTTGATTCACTTTATTGTCTCGGCTTTTCGGCTCCTATATCCAAATCTACATGTGGGGATGTTAGCCAGGCAAATTACTGAATAAACCTTTTCTTTTTTAGCCACCACACCACAATGACTGCAAGGAAACGTTTCCCTTGTGCCGCGCTGATAGACGACTTTAATGCCAACTCACTACAAGATTCAATGACTTAATTTAGCACATTGATGTATAATGATATGTGAATGTACATATGAGATGCTTAGTGCGTGTCGGTTTCCTCTGGAATACACATTGCTCCTCTTGTTACAGTTTCTCTAACGCAATTATGTAAATAGCTGATTAAGTCGGTAATTGCATTAAGGAACTTGACAAACCGATAGCTACAAACTGCAACATTGTCACGTATTCTCCCGACGCCCAGGACAGTACGAAGACAGGTTGTTACATTGTCGACCGGCAGCTCCGCTGATTCCCTTGAGATGGAATTAGATTTTAATGGATATCATTTGAATATCAGATGAATGGACGCCTTCTCTGGCTGGTGCCTTTGGGGTCACAGCTTTCCATTAGCTGAGGGGAGGGGGTAAAAAAAGTACTAAATGGCTGCTCTGATGTGTGACTAATTCCGATCTCTGCGTTCATGGCAATCGATGAGGAATGGAAGTCATCAGACAAATGTGCTGGATTAGAATTATTTGGAAAGCTGAATGTTTGGGTAAAAGTTGATTGAACAATGATGCTGTTCTGACCTACATGGCCCTTGAATGTCATGGTTAGTTGGACCAGTATGATATGTTAATGGAACTTTTCCTATGGATGGATATTTAAAGGGCTTACTTTGTGGGAGTTGCCCCATACCATTTGGGAAGCGGTATATAATTATTTATCTTTTATAACGTAGCCATATTGATAGGCGATGTTGGGGGAGATCCATTTAGGGAGGTATAGTTGAGAATAACAGGGTTAATGGGCTAAAAGAACAACCCTCCTCTATTCCTTGCAATGGTCTTGTTAAATTTGTGACAGATTGTATTTATATTTGCAGGAGAAATCCGCTTCATTTCCACCTGATCGCAGATACGATAGCCAAACAAATTTTGGCCACACTGTTTCAAACATGGATGGTTCCTGCTGTGCGTGTGGATTTCTATGATGCAGATGAACTGAAGGTACAGTAGGTCATTTAGTTACTTTATAGAAATGCTTTTGTTAGCTGTTAAGTGATAAGTAGATAGATTGGAACAAAATTACTTTCCTGGCACATACTTTTACTGAAATAAAATGTTGCCAGATTGTAGCATTTGTCACATGTTCCATGGACATGTTGTTGACTTGTCGTCAATACCCATTAGCCTTACCACTCACTGAGGGTACAAAGTGGTCAGCTCTGCCAGACGCTTAAATCTGCACACCCCACACCCACGCAACATCTATATTTATATATATATATTCCTGTGTGTCAGCCAAAAACATCAAACATCATGTTTGCTTTCCTTAGAATTTATTCCGACGAAACTACAGACGTTTCCAACATATACTGGATGAAAGATGTTTAATAGTTTAGCGCGTGGAGAGAAAGAGAGTCAGGAGCAGTGAGAGCCATTTAAACAGATAAATTAGGAGGGAGTAGGAGACAGAAGGGCTAAACATTAACCCCTCCTGATCTTCTTTGCTCTCCTCCAGTTTTACCCTTTTAGTTTCATTTTAAAACACCCCTAAATCCAGCACTGATCTCCCTCTGATCCCTGCAGGATATAAACTGCTTCCAGCTCAGCATATCACATGTCTATTTGGGGTTGGGTGCTCCTGCCAATCCAGTGGCTTGCAATTCAGGAAGGCTTTGATACCATTGGATGGGACTGGCATCCAAAGTTCTCCAAATCTGGGAAACCTGTGCTGAGTTTCTGGGCAGGACAAAGTCCTGCATTTGGATAGATGAGTTAGCCCTACACACATCCCACAGAGGGAGGAAAAGGGAACAGCGATCTCACAGCAGTGTGATCACTACGCTAAGATTGGGTGCTGATACTATGAGTGTCTCTTAAGGAAAGGCAGGTGTCACTCTTCGGGCAGAGGCTTAACGCCGGTGAGGCGTACACGAACAGTTGATTGACAGCTGCCGCAGCGAGCTGCTGATTTCGGCCTGCCCCTCAGCAGACGTGCATCATTGACTGCAGGGGACCCTGAGTTCAGGCCTTCTCTCTGAAGTCAAAGGCACGCGGCACGTGCCAGCTGCGTGGAGGGCCGAGGCATTGAATTTAGCAGGGCATACATGTACACCTTGCGGCTTCGAAGCCCTCCCGCCGTGAGGATGGCATAGCAGGTCCCATGGCGTTAAAGGGTTAGGTGAACAAGATGATGGACTAGTATAAATAAAAAAAATACCTTGTGCACTGAAAGTTATGGTTTTGGGAGCACTAAAGGTTGAAACCCAATCCTCTCACTTTACTGCTGATCAGCGAAAATGGTCCCTGAAAAAGGAGCATGTCAATCTAGTCGTGTGGACACTATGCTGACTAGCAGCTGTTTTGACCTCCTCCTTTGGGGAAACACAGGTTTTTGGCAATCATGCTCATGTCTATAAGGAGGAAAAGATGTGTGGATTATTTATTTTGCGGTAATGGGATTTATAATGTCCTGCATCAAATGTAGGATAGGACATGGGTCCAAAATCAAGCCTCAAGAAGGCAAATCATTCTGGGTTTTTCAAACCCGGAAAAAAAGGTTATTTAACAGAATAACACAGGCCATAAGTTGGACTCTAGCTGCTAAATAGTTAACTGTCTAAGTACCCTCCCTAAATGAGGTTTGTATAAAGATATCTCACATGGCGATATCGACATGGAGGAGCTCACTGCTAAAGCCCGACATCCCATTCATATTTACGGATACTGGTAAGTCTGGCAGCTATGGTAGGATTATGTCTCTAACTGAACCCTTCCATTGAATATAAAGGTTCAACCACACCTCAGTGCCCACCTATGCATCTCTTTTCCCTGTCCGTTCCTGGATGGATTCTCCCCCTCTTGTTTTATTGGTCTTGTATTTAGAATACTAATATATATATATTTTCTCCACTTTCTCTGTTTTCGATATATACAATGCTTTTGTTAACAGGTTATTTTGTATCTGATGAAAACTTGAAAATAAAGAATAAAAAAGAAAAAACATGAGATGCATGAAATTTCGTTTTTAACTCTATCTTAACTAAATACCATTGTTTCATTTTGTACAAAAAACACGTCACTCGCGTCACAGCAGATGAGAACCATCTGTTTCTTACACTCATGCAAAGTAAAAAATGTACAATTGATTTGGGAAAATGATAGGAAAAGCAGATAAGTCTACAATATGGCATTGCGGGATCAAAGCTGTAATGATATTGTAGCGCTGTGTTAAATCTTGCTGCTGGCAGTACCTATTTTTGGCCACAAGATGGAGACAATCGCGATTAGAGACACTGGACATTGGGACTACATTTCCCGGCGTGCTTTGCAAAGACACAGGAAGTGGGTGGGACACAGGACGCTTACTTCCCGAACCTCGTGGAGAACGCGCCAGAGCGCGCGAGGGAACGAGAGAGAGCAGACGCAGTGCAAGACATCGCAAGAGGGCCTAGGCCAGAGCGCGAGTGAGACCTGTCAGTTCCTTTATCGGGTCATTCAGCCTAAAGAGAAGGAGACCTCCAAGTTCCAGAGATTGCTGTAGATCAAAGAAACCGAAGACCTCGAGTGAGGAGTTGCCGCGAGCTGATCGGATACGGAGAGCAGGCGGTGAGCGGGACAAGTCGTGGACAAGCAACAGAGAGTCAGACAACGGATCCGGCCGCTAGTATCCCCAGTCAAAATCGAGCGGAGAGACGTCCTGGGTCAGCGGAGCCTAAAGCAACCGGTGGATGGGTGAGAGGCCTCCAAGGCCGTATGTAATTAAGGAACACACTGCTGTTTTCTCTTTAAAGTCCACAGGGCCCCAACTTGACTAGTCGAAGATATTCCTTAAGTAAATTCACTGGCCAGTTGAACAGTACCCGGGTACCACACATACACACCTTTTATACTCCGGGACTTAAACCTGTGCAGGACTCATTTTGTTACGAATCGGAACGGGAGTAAAGATACGTTCCGAATATATATTTTTCTCTTTCCCGCTGCACGTTTATCGTAATACGAAGAGATTGTAAATTTGGGGTTCGCTACGTGTCCTTGTTTTCCGAACTATCGGGTATTGCATTCCTTTTTCTGTTCGGTTGCGAATATTTTATTCTTCCGAAATATGAAGCCTCGTGTTTCGTTTCTTTTCCGCTACGCGTTTTTACCGCGATACGAAGGTACTGTGATAATATCTGTGAATACCGTGTCTCAACATCTGCTTACTATTCTAGTAAACTATTTAAATTATAAAACTCACAGCGGTGTTGGAGTATATTTATTCCCTAGTGCGGGGAGACTGACCCGTGGTTCATTTTCAGCGGCTCCTCCGGGAGTGAGCGCTACAATATCAAATCAGTACGAGTAATTTTTTCCTTTATGTCATTAGAATAATGCTATTTGGGTTAAGAATCAAATCTTATCAATGAGTGAGCATGTTAATGACATTACCAGATACCACATGTCACACGTCATATTTACTGATGGGTGAAGGTTTACATCATCACCAAAGGTGACAATTTCGACAAAGGTATTAAACACAGTGAGAGAGTGATAGTCCTATTAGTAGAATAATTTAACCCACTATGGACCAATGTTTCTTAGCCCTGATGTGTGCTGAGGGCCAGAGCAAGTTTACCATTTTTGCAATATACATGTCACTTGTGATTTTCCAATTTTGCGATTATTGGATCCCCACATATTATATAATCGTCTATAAAAGTTACAGCTTTTTAATTATGTTCAATATATATAGATTTATATCTTATAATGTTATATAAAAAGAAAAATGGGGGAAATGAAAAAGACAATTTTTTAACAGTGTTATATATAATAATTTGTACACACGTAGTGAAAATTTATTAAAGTAACTCAAAACAGATTTAAAAAAATGGACTATAAGCATTTACTCAATTATAAAGACAACTCTGGTTAATGTTTATTAGGTGGATAATCTCTGAGATGCAATAATTAGATCCTGGGATCCTATTACATTTGTAAAACAATATATACAGTATAGTAAATAGATTAGAATATTCCTTTTTTTTGGCACGTATAATAATTCTTGCAGTAAGCCAAGCTACAGGTTTAACGTGACTCATCTTGCTCCCCCTTCGCTTCCCTTCTGATCCATAGATGTTACAATCACAGCAAGTCTGATGAATCACCCCAGTGTGCTGTCACTGTGCCCTCTGTACATTTCCCATCCAGCCGGCTGCATTACAGCAGTCTAAATGCTCTGACGACCGTATTACCCTGGGCTCGAACAAATTGAGGGCACCTACGTTATACTTAGGGCAGCTGGTAACCCTAAAGGACCATGAAAAGAATGCTTCTAATAGCTATGTAGGCAGCTATGTCATATGCTGTAAATCTAAAAAAATGTAGGGTTCGCTGTTAGTTTTAAGACTGCAGGTCGTATAAAACATGATTCCCATTGTCAGGCGATAAGTAGTACATTATTCCCCATGTCTATGCCCTGCTCCTGCCTTACCAGCCAGAGTTTTCTTTACCTATTTATTTATATTGGATGCCATTTCTCCTGTAGAACATCTTAATGCATACTTCAAAGTAAATTCCAGTTGACAAGGCTACCAGAAGCAACTAGATGATGGGTCAGCAACCTTGGCACTCCAGATGTTTGAGAACTACATCCCCTATGATGCTCAAACCACTCTTGGATTTGCTGAGCCGCAAGGGAAATGTAGTTCCAAAACATCTGGGAGGGATAAGACTGCTGACCTTCAAAATAGATTGTTCATGGTGCCTTGATGGAAAATTATACATATATATATTATGGCCTTTTATAGATGGAAACCAAATTCAGCTGGCCAATCAGGAGTCAAGCAAGAACACGGCGGGAACGCAGACCCATCACTATTTTAAACAGAGGGAACTTAGTTCCTTTTTGGCTGATGTCATGTAAGCTGCAATATCTTTCTGATCTGTCACAATTTATAAAAATGTCTATTTTTTTGATGGTGCTTCTACAGTTTGAGTAATTTGAGAATGGATGGCATTGACAATTTTTCTGTATTTTCTAGAAGAATGGCAACACCTGCCAATCCAATTTAAGAGGTGTCCTATTTGAGCTCTCAAAATCATTATGGATCTTAAATGTAACACTAAAATATGGAGTTATTTGGAAACTATAGCTCGTGTTCTTTTAATAGACACAATACTCCAATAAACAGAGTAAATTGACATCTTTGACAATATACGCAGCATTCTACATTCATTCCTGCCTCACAGTCAATCAATACTGTCTGCTGGCAGGACATCTCCTGTCACTGCAGGTACTTGTAATTCTCTGTATTGATTGCACAGAAAAATCAAGGTCTTGTGGTAGGTGGCAACGAGTAACTGTCATCATCAGAAAAGGTATGCATGGATTCAGTTTACCCCTTCTGTCACGTCAGTGTTTTCCCCCTGAAGTGGACAGACAGAGATCCACATTACCCTTTAGCTTCTGGAACACTCCAGCCATGACACTTACAGTACAAGTATAAATGTATCTTCTCGTGCAGCTCCCAAACGCTGTTTAAGTCACTGGTTGCTGGATTTTTTATTGTTGAGGAAATGTTTCCCAAGCCTCGTGTAAATGATCATGTGAAGTAAAGTAAGCTCTCCGCGTATAGGAGCTTGCAAGATGATAAAACAGCCAATGGTATTCAATGCAGATATACTATATTTTATTTAATAAATACTGGATATTTTATTTTTAAACGTTTGCTGGCCAAGCGTATTGTTTTCTACTTCTACACTGAATACCACATGAACAGAAGGATTCTGGAAGTCTGAGAGGCTACGCACTCACCCATGAGAGTGCGGTAGGCTCTATATATGAGCCTAAAAACCCAGAAGGCTCTTCAATTGGTGAGTGCAATTTCATTTTTATTTACTGGCTGATTTTATTAATGGTCTTGCCCTATAGGAAGGTCTTCTCTCCATTTTTATGTTTTGTTTTAAGTGATCCACACCACAAAAGAAGGGTTGTGTCACTCTCTATCTAGTAGCACTGTAACCTAGAGCCGGGATTGATAGGACTCTGTGATATGTGAGTTTCTTTCCTGGACGTTTAGCAATTAGACTGGTTCTTTTTTCATTCTGCACTATTGTTTTTATGTTGTTTCTGCTTTTTGTTTTTGAGTGAGACCAAGAAAGCAAAGGATGCATTAACAACAATTGCATAAATGTACTGTCTTAATTTGAATTGACTATATGTTCCATGATTTGAGAACTTGGTTGCTTTAGTAGTCCAGAATTCGCAGTACAGTTTAGGGAGTAGGCAGGTATGGAAAAATCAGGAGACAAGCCGGGTCAGCGTTAGCAGTCCAGAGTTCGTAGTACAATTTTAGGGAGCAGGCGACTAAGCAGAAGTCAGGAGGCAAGCCGGGTCGGTAGTAATAATGTCAGGGTTTGCGGTACAATTCAAGGATCAGGCAGGTTTGCAGAAGTTAGGGAGGTATTCCGAGTCTTTTGACAAAGATAGTAATTTGAAGTAAGTATAGAGGTGTAGTCCTAACGATATCAGAGCACTGTTAAGTGTGGGTCTTGAGTTTTTAGAATTTGGCGCTCCCGGGCGCACAATAGTGATGTCAGACGCCAAGGAGGTGCCCCCGAATGCGAGCGCCAATGCTCAGTAGCTCTCGCGGCTGGACTTCGTGCAGAGCCTGGGCGCGCATGCGCAGAAGGCTCTGTATGCGCTACTGTGCCGGCAACAGACTGTGCGTTAAGAGACTGGCGTAGGCGATCCGAGCGTCGGACTCCAGAGGAACCCTGCATATCAGGAGAAGGGGTATGACAGCATCAAACTTGCCACCAGAGGACACCGAAGTTGAATTTCACCATACGGTGCAATTTCAAGGCAGTTTATTTATTCACAAAGCTGTCTATTCTCCAAATACTGGCGAATTGATGGCAAAATACAGTGCAGTTCGCCGCAGTTCGGTGGTCTTCCATGGCAGTGAAATTGTCCGATATAGAAGTAATGGTCCGTCTATTCACAGAACGCTGAACTGTTCCAGAATGTTGGCGAAATTACCTGACTTTTGGTGATTCAGTTCGACAAGTTTAAACAGGCAAATCCCATAGGTTTCAATGTAAAAAAGTAATTTCATTTTTAATCTAGATAATATATATATTCCTTTCATTTTCAGCAAAAAGCCTTTTTAAAGTTTAGAACACCTTTTTGTATTTTTTTTAGCCAAAATTTTTGTTTCCCAATTTTTATGTAAAGGTTTTTTTTTATTCTATAACAGACCTTTTCTATAGGACTTTTTTTATTAACTAGACACATTTTAATAAATTTTTATTGGTTTAAACTCCCATTAGGAGAATTTTTTTTTTTGCAGTTCAGTGGATTTCGCCAAGGCTAGTTTGCTGCTTGTCAGCGACGTTTGCTAACTTTTTTCCATGAGTCTTCAGCGACTCCAACGGCGAATAGTGAATTCACTATAGATTTGGCGAAATGGAACCGCCGAAGTGCACTGAAGTAAAAAGCACCAAAATTTCAATGAAATTTTACAGGGTTATTCAGAGAGAGGTGAAAAGCAGGATAATGACTGGAGAATGGAAAATTCTAGGTCAAAATAGCCGATTTGGAAAGTGAGATGAAAGGGAGAATTTTTCTGGTTTGGCTATGTTGACCTAGAATTTTTCATTCTCCAGTCATTCTCCTGCTTTTCACCTCTCTCTGAATAACCCTGTTAGTGCTTTGTGAATAACCCCTTGAGTCTATTTTTATATTGTACAGGGGTCATGTCCGAATAAAAAAAGTGTGTGAATTCACCAAGTACCTTTCTCCATAATTCCTGTCAGAAAAAACATTACTGGACTTTTTAGCAGCTGCAGTGCCTTTTTATGTATGTGACTGCCATTCCTATGGCAACTACACAAAAACTGTCATTACTAATGTGCTGAAGTCTGAGGGAAAAACTTCTATAGACGTTTTTGTAAACGTACTACAGCTTTCCAGTATGACAGCCAAACAGGAACCAAGTTCCCCCTGCTAATAGTAAGCAAACCATGTTTCCATGTGTTCCCGTTTGACTTGTCCTCTAAATATTGCATTTATATTTGTTTGCAAAGAGAGAACAAAATAAATTTGGTTTATATCTGCCAGGGGAACCAGGGTATTTGGTGTATGCCACCATCTTGAATATAAACCTATCAGGGTTATTCAAAGAGAATCGAAAAGTCACCGCACGTTTGGTGACTTTTTGTTCTCTTCAGTTCGGTGTGATTCGGCAATCCCATTTCGGTGACCCTGCGGTGTATTCAGCAAGCACCACAGAGCCGTCGTAGTGCAGGGAAAAGCTGCCGCAAACCCACCGAACACTCACCGCAAAACCCGGCGAACGCACACCGAAATCCACAAAAACATCTGGATTAACTCTGACGAACACGCCGGAGAAACCCGAGCAGCCGCCGATCACAGCGCAGAGCAGCCGCCGGAAAAAGCCGACACCGCAGACGAATGGAGTGGGGAAAAAAAAACAGTACGCTTGAATGTTTGAAAAGTGAAACGCTGTTTGTAAAGAAACTACAGAACGAAAATGTCTGAAATTTACATATGAGGTCCAATGAATGATAATAAAGAGGACTGTTACAGAAAAAAAATTTGCAAAAAAAATCCCGAAAAATGCCTAATCAACGGTTTATTAGATATTGCATTAAAACGGGAATATTTTTTACATTGAAGCCTATGGGATTCGCTTGAATAAAATCAGCCGAATGAAACCATCAAACAGCAGGGCAATTCGGCAACTTTTCACTGCTGGTTTTTGTTCTCTGAATAGACGAAGCATTGCTTCTCTATGGGGAATTCACTGCCCTCGAACAGGCAACGAACAGGCACCGTATGTGCAGGCAATTCGCCAACATTTGGCGAACTGCCTGCTCTGGATAGCCGAATGGCCAGGAAAAGTAACGTATGCTGAATTTCAGTGTGCGGTTACCTTTCGGCCACAATTCGGATCTCTATGAATAACCCTGTTTGACTTACCCAGTAAACTGTTTGCATCTAAGGCATGTTGTGGTCATTTGATTTATATTGAGAATGTGTCTTGGAAACACATTAGGAATCATTGGGATAGAAATGCTGGCTTTTTGAGACACTTGTGGGCAGCTGCTATAGGGTTTTGTGAGGACTGGCCATTTCCATTACCTATTAAAGGCTAGGATCTTTTTATAATATTTTCTTAATTTATTTAGCATTTTTTTCATTGCACTATTTTTATAACATAAAGCGAAAGAAGGGCCCATGTACCCCTTGCATGGAGCAATCACAATGGGAAATAACAGGGTTAATCGAGTTAAAGAAGATAGCAACTGGGTCACATTGCTAAACTACACAAATGCCTATCACATGAGTATCAGGTTTGTAACCAGGGATTATCTCCACGGCTGGCATTTAAAGACCAGGGATTACCAAGCATGGATCCTGTGTTAATAGCATAGAAGCTCGATTATACCTGTGTGTAGCAAGAGGCCACAGCAAAAGATCCCTGCGAATGTGACGGCTTTTCCAAACGCCCTCTGCATCTGGAAGTTCCGATTGCGAGCGACGTTCGCCACACACCGCTTACCTAAATATTTGCAATCCCTCAGCTTATTAGACTCATTTGCATAAGCAAATTAGGCTGCATTGTTCTTGTGCAACATTGAATTTATCCTAATTAGACGAGGGACGTGCGGTGCCACAAATTATTAACAGTGAGTCGGGCACTCTGTTGCTCGTTAAGTCAGTGCAGGTTCCCTTTCCAAAGTAGGTTAGCCGTTGGCTGCGATGCCAGGCTGTGTCACGACAGAGTGTGTGTAATGAATGATATCTGCGTTGAAACAGGCCCAGAACCATCACTGCTTTTCCATGCTTGAAAAATGCCTGGCGTGTCTCAGTGGACTGAGCCAACACGGAGATGTTTGACAGACGTGTTGCATTTCAACACCTTTTGAAGTGAAAGCCTTGGTTTCAATTTTTTTTGTGGATCCGCCACCAAGCAGGGTATGTCACCATCTCATGCGTTTGTCTTAATTAGATAAAGCTGATGGTTCTTCCCCTTCAAGTCTCAGTGTAATTGTTTTAGCTTCACTTGCTTGCTAAAAATTAGAGTTTATTACACCTTAACAGATCTGCGTACACTGGTTTGCCAGACACAATCTGTAGTAATAATGAACTCCGTTTTCTTTACTTTTCCAACTACTCTGACTGAAAAGGGGCCTCTGCAAACATGGAGGAATGACTTATTTGGAGATTTAAACATTCTGATTTCATGGTGGCTGTAGCATAAATAAATATATGTATGCTAATGTACGTCTGCGCACCCCATTTCAGGTATAGGAGGCGCAAAGTACGGTAAGCTCACTCAAAGTACTGTCAGGAATGTAAATGGATGGTATACGTTAAACACACTTATCCTGGTGCTAATGCTTACATATCAATGTTCTTCATTAGCAACAACTATAGAATCTTGCCCAGAGTTTTTAGTATACTTATGTCTCCATTACTGTTTTAAGCTCACCTTCCGACATCAAGGCAAATCTTTCAAAGGCAACCAAAGCACGGCCTCCTAACGGTGTTCAACTCAAAGACAAAATAGTTTCTTTATTTATACCCTGCACCAAACAATCCACATTTGAGGCAAAAAGAAAACGTGGTGGAGACAGCAACAAATATGGCAGCACAATTAATAAAATTTTAAAAACATATAAAAATCAGTCCTGCGCTCTACTCCTACTACTCTTGGGCGGTTGCATTTACTATTAGTATTAAGCTGCACATCATACAAAAGACATACCAAAAAAAGTATCATATGCACTTTGAATCCTGTATACTTATGTAGTTTTGTATATAATTACCAACTATCAAATCCAGAAGCAGTATCCTGATTTGGGACCCCAATGCTGACACTTTGTCCAATGACAGTGTCCTCAATTTATGATATCAATCAGGATGTTCATGCACTTGCAGATTTTTTTTAACTTGGTTGTGAAGCTGAATATAAACCTAATGTATATATGCCCTAGTTTCATGTGATCTTTTATTATAATAATAGCTATTGTTTATTTGTAATGTATCAACATTTTCCTGAGAATAGTACAGGGGCTGCATTAGTCTAGAAAGATAGAAATGAGGTAGAGATTATACCTTGGTTCATACCTTTTAAAGTTGGGTTGCATTTTATTTGTTTCTGGAAGTGATTTTGATCTTATGGCAACCTTCTTGAATAGGACAACTTCGAAACCCTGCCTTTTATCCACCTAACCTCTAACCCATACCGTTTTACACACACTCCCTATAACAACACCATACACATATGTATGTACAATGTCTGGAACTGGCCACAGCTTTTACTTAAACAATAAATTAACATAACAACTCATGCAATTTACATTTCAACTGTACATTACATATTCCAATTACAATACAAAGGAGGAGCACAAACAGGAGACGTACATGATACGTGAGGAAAAGACAACCATGCCTGTAGGATAACTGTCCAGGTATTACAGCTCTTTAACGAAGTGCTCAGCCAGACATCCCGTCAGCTTACAATCTAAGGGGCAGGGGTAAGTGAAATAAATTGGAGCAGAGGGAAGGTGAAGCTGGTGGCCAGAAAGAATATAGCAGGGTTTGCATGGTGTTAGAGATTATTGACTTCTTTAATAGGTCAGGGATATATTAATTATGACGTATATTTTTCTTATTGTAGATATATATAGATATATATATATTATTGACAGTGCCTCCAATACCAGTGGTATAAATTGGTATTTAACCCCTAAAATAGGGATTAATAACCAATCAATGAATATACGTTTTAACAAATATATGGCGCGTTATCCCGAGTTCTTTTGATGCTATCTAGATATTTTTAAACACAATAAAATCAATAAAGATGGTATGAGACTGCGTAACGGTAAAACAATTCAAACCAAAATTTATTTACACGTCAAGTTTCATACAATCGTATGTTAGCAACGGATTAGCAAGATACAATTTACAAGTGATTATAGATCGTGATTAGTAGTGATACTGCGACACGCAATAATCTAATGGACAGATATTTTAGGTTTATAGACCGCACCACAGATATACATGCCTCAATTCTTAAACACCAAGCTCTATTCTATTCACTTAAACCTTTCCCATTATAAACCAATCCTCCACCTGGCTAAAATAAACACTCAGTTACTGGGCATCACCTGCAGCACAATTTATTATTGTGGGGGCCTATTCACTAAATGCAACTTCCTTCAGGGAGATACATAACACACTCGATAGGGATACTATCTCTTCCACAGATCAATCACAGCACTTCATTCGATATACGTTAACCCAACGCTTCTTAATGACTACAGTGCATGCATGCATTCGAAAGGGCTGCAAGATGGATATGGAAGGAGTTATGCTAGGTTATGAATGGGGCGGACGGCACTTGACATCTAAAAGCTATTTCACGGTCCCAGCGTATCTCACTATAGGTATATAATTGATATTTTTAGATGTCCACAAACAGTATTCTCGGAATATGAATAATTTCACTAAATTATGGCTCAAGTATGCAGCCGGTAATAGTTTCTCCCTTAGCAGTCCTCTGCAGGGGACTGGAAGGTGGAATTTACTATTCTGATTATTAGGCTCAAACAGCAAAATAATTCATTTATATTCCTTTAGTTTGTGATGGACATCTAAAATCAGGACTATGCAATTAGAAAATAGATATCATATTATTCAGGCATACTTTACCATCTGGTTAATGAAGATAGAGTGGTGGAAGATTAGGGTGTGGTCGGTCTTAAAGGGGCGGCCGATGATAATTGCCTTTCTTCCCTCCAAGCGTCCCTCAGGTCTCTCCCCAAGCTTTTCTCAGTGTGTGTTCCTTCTGCTCTGGAGTGTCCCCTCTATATAGTGGTCTTCCGCCCAGTTTTAGATCTAGCCCATCACTATGTGGCCTCATTTGATTGGAGGATATATATATTCATCAACTCCAGGGGTCTGTCCAGGTGTTATATTACCTGGCCAGCAGATGGCGCTCTCAGATCA
Organism: Leptobrachium leishanense; assembly: GCA_009667805.1. NCBI lineage: Eukaryota > Metazoa > Chordata > Amphibia > Anura > Megophryidae > Leptobrachium > Leptobrachium leishanense. The sequence goes on along the minus strand of CM019065.1, from coordinate 286,266,188 downwards.
TCCATCAACCTTCTGCAGGAATTAATTTATGTGTTTGGCCAATCTTTTACTGGTTTGGGGTCTTTTATTCCTATATCCCGGGACTCCATAGATTTTATTAACAAATCAAAATTTATTTCTATTGTGGCATCGCCAGCATACTTCGCCACGGCGTGTGTGCATCTCATCCCCCTTTACTTATATCCACAGGGATGTGTATGTGAGGGGACATACATTCATTCATTCATTCGTGGTATCGTTTTTAACATTCACACGTTACCCGACTTAATCGGCTTCATGCGGGTTAGTACACCAGACATTTGTAATAATCAACTGAATGTGGTAGGGCCTCTGTTTTTATAAGATGCTAAAATTATCAGTTCTAACTAATAAATATTCTCATACCATATAGTACATATTGCCGAATAGCATAGCATTACAAGCTGGTTTACCAAGCCATTTAACCTTCTTTGGGTTTTTTTCTTTATTGGGCAACCATTGTTCCATGTTTACGTGGTCTTTCAGAGTTTCGATGTGACGAAATAAACACAATACTGAGATTTCTATCTTAGTTGTCCTTGTGTTCCCTTACTTTTAAACCATTTGATCTAACATCTGTTTGTTTCTCACAACCAGAATTAATTAAGGACAATGGATGTTTGCTGATAGATAACGAGTCTTGCTTGTTACATTGTCTTTAGAACGCATATTCTTGTTATATATTAACGACGCAGACAAGTTGTTTGCGTGACGCAATTCCTGGCACCAAATTTAAACATTCCTGCGTTATAGAAATTTCATATCTAAAAAGGTCTGACAAATCCCCCTTTTCAATATCTACTCATCCAGATTCATGAGTAGGAATTGACATGGACCAATTGGATAGGAAATTTTACATCTGTATGGTAGCCTTAGTCTTTAACAAGTTGTTAGGTATCGACTCCATGCGATAATTGGTGCAGAAGAAAAAAAAATTGGTAAATGCATGATGGGTTCTCACGACCATCCCCCTTTTTTGTGGTTCCCCCATTTCTTTTACGAACGGGTAATCTGAGGGTGAATCAATGAACTCCAGTTGATGAAAAATGGATTTGAATCAAGCAGTGTTTTCCCCGGGTAAAGACCTTTCAAGCGAAACATCTTGTGGCTTGTTGATCTTTTCATCTATGGAGGTTGATTTTCAAATAACCAATAATGCACTTGTCGTCATCCTTCCGTTTCTTTGGGTATCCTTTATGACAGGGTGCTCCCATGACTTTCTGTCACTTCCAGCATGGCTGCTCCTGACATCTGAGTCTTTAGGACACGTCTCCATGCGAGTGACCAATTGTCACTTTACTCATCTTATCTTTCTAAAATGAGATGAACTTCATAAGAATTGATATACACAACATGTAAATATTTAGGTTAACACTTCATCTATGTGACTTTAGGATCATGGTAAATGGAAACGGGTAATCTTCCCCATTTCTGATTTATTCCATGCTTTCCCTTAGATGCAGCGCGGCATTTATTTTAATTTTAATGCATTTCATCAAGACAGTGACACATAGATTATTAACCCTTTCAATTCTTGTGAGCCATTAAGTATATCATCCCCCTTTTGTGGGCTTGCTTTCCTAATAGGGGACTGAATAGGATATCGCCCTGTAGAGATATATATATATAAATAGGTGTGTATATATATATATATATTTCCTACAAATTTAATTTCTTTGACCGTATTAACGAGTTAAAACCAGTGATTGGATTCGGCCTTCCCACGAGGTTTACTCCTGCAATCATGCAGTTATCGTAGGGATTTATTATAACAGACCCTGTTAATACCTGTTTCTAACCTCCGAGGGCAACTCCATGAACTGGTGTTGAAAATCACTTTACCTGGGGTAGGGAGATTCTCATCCTTACCCACCGTACAGAGAACCTTAGGTTTCTTGTAGGCTAATGCGCAACGGGTAGCTGGCTCTCCATCGGGGCATCTGGCTACGACGATCTCCTGAGAGTCGGTTGCGGTTAATGGCCTGTTTATATCAGAGGGACTAGAAGTAGGCTGAAAAATAGGAGAGTGGTTAGCATCCCACAGCAGAAATCCCCCTTTACATACTTTAGATTCCTTATTAATATGTAGACCTGGGATTAAATGGTGTTAGGTGTGCCACCTATGCTATTTCATTCAGTTGTTCCCTCTGATTCAATAACATCTGAGGTGTTATTGATCCTGTGGCCCTTGGGTGGCCACTGGATTTATCCCTAAAGAGTTATCAGGCCGCTGTGCCATACATACTCGGTGATCTTCACCAATTGTTCAGCTATTGATATAACCGTATTCTAATTGGTTTATTCGGTCATTCTGATCATTTCGTTTAAGGTATCTATTTCTGCGGATCCTATTACGCTCGGGCCTAGAATTATTTGATGTGTCAGAATCAGCATTACTACTTCTGTTCTGACGGTGTGATCTGGGCCTGGGGTCTCCTGTCTGACCTCCCCTTCTATTTTCAGGGACCCTAACGCGATGGGGTGACCTATTTATTTGAGGGGATCATCACTTTGAGGAGAATCACTAGATTGGGGATACCTATTTCTTTGGCAGGCCTAGGCCCTTGGCATATTCCCTGTGACTATTGTGCGGTCGTGGCCATTGCTCATATCTTCTGCAGTCATTGGGTGACCTCTGCTCCCCACTTCTTGGTGGGTGCGGGGCAGGCGTGACCCTGGGGTTCCTATCTGGATTATTCCCTCTTACCACCTCAGCGTATGATTTCCCTGGCAACATATACCTGGGAGGCATCCTGATATTGCTTAGGGGCAACTTGGCTTGTGGTATGGGCCCTTTTATTTGACCTATGACTCCCATGACTGGTCTCATTAGATGGCTGGACCTGCACTTTTATAGGCCTTGAAGGGATCCCCCTTTCGCCCTGTTTAACATCATCTGCGGGCCACTTCCAGAATCTACCCCACTGTCCTTGGCATGCTCTTTTAAATGAGGGCCAGCATCAGGCTTATGGTCAGAGGAAAGTTTTCTGTTTGTCTACTCTTTACCTGGGATATGGAGTCTATCCGGGCTTTTAGTACCTTCAAGGTTTCCAGTGAGCATTGAATTTCATCTGTGTCAGTTTCAACACTTTCATCACTGCTTGACACCTCGGACTCACTTGAAAGCATTATTTCCTGCATATAGCCATACAGTTTCTGCTCTAAATTAGAACATTTCTCTTTAAAACTGTTTAATTCAACACAACTCTCTTTATATACAGCTTGTAAGCTTTGGAGTTGTTCTTGTAGTTTCTGGCTCTGTTCATTTAAAGTAATTATTTCTGTTGTGGCATTCTCAAGTCTGACTGTTAAATCATTAACATTTTCTACTTTTGCATTTAAGTTAGCGATGGTCCCATCATGACAACCTTTTGTTTTGTGTTTGTTTATCCATGCACAAACACAAATACATTATGGAGGGCCATGATTCCATTATATGCAATTCCTTGTTTCCTTGTCTTTTGTGTTTGTAAACACATCCAAGAATTTACACACATCCCCTTCTTTGTCCCACATATCGTGTACAAGACTTTGGGCGCGGTCTTTGATAGTATCAACAAGCACCATCAGACTGGATTTAATATGCAATGACTCTCTGATATGTTCTACCACTTTACATATTTCAAAACGTCTTGTTACTTTTTTAAGTCTCGATTGAGAGATTGCCTTCTGGCTACCAGTATCTGAATCAGACATGTTTCTGCGCTACAGCAATCAGATAACAATACTTCAAAACAAAGTATCCACAGCCAACAACAAACGTTACTTTGATTACCACTGTTTTAATCCAATAGCTTAATCTGCTACTTGACGACCAGCAAGTTTATGTTACTTTCACAAATACTTGATCTGGCGCTCACAACCACTAACTTGCTCTCTTACTTGATAGACAAACTTGATTTTATTGTGAAAAATTCATTTAGCATCTCAGCAGTGCCCCAATATGTTAGAGATTATTGACTTCTTTAATAGGTCAGGGATATATTAATTATGACGTATATTTTTCTTATTGTAGATATATATAGATATAATATATTATTGACAGTGCCTCCAATACCAGTGGTATAAATTGTATTTAACCCTAAAATAGGGATTAATAACCAATCAATGAATATACGTTTTAACAAATATATGGCGCGTTATCCCGAGTTCTTTTGATGCTATCTAGATATTTTAAACACAATAAAATCAATAAAGATGGTATGAGACTGCGTAACGGTAAAACAATTCAAACCAAAATTTATTTACACGTCAAGTTTCATACAATCGTATGTTAGCAACGGATTAGCAAGATACAATTTTACAGTGATTATAGATCGTGATTAGTAGTGATACTGCGACACGCAATAATCTAATGGACAGATATTTTAGGTTTATAGACCGCACCACAGATATACATGCCTCATTCTTAAACACCAAGCTCTATTCTATTCACTTAAACCTTTCCCATTATAAACCAATCCTCCACCTGGCTAAAATAAACACTCAGTTACTGGGCATCACCTGCAGCACAATTTATTATTGTGGGGGCCTATTCACTAAATGCAACTTCCTTCAGGGAGATACATAACACACTCGATAGGGATACTATCTCTTCCACAGATCAATCACAGCACTTCATTCGATATACGTTAACCAACGCTTCTTAATGACTACAGTGCATGCATGCATTCGAAAGGGCTGCAAGATGGATATGGAAGGAGTTATGCTAGGTTATGAATGGGGCGGACGGCACTTGACATCTAAAAGCTAGACATGTGCATTCGTTTTAGTACTAAAACGATTAGTCCGATTTTGGGATAATTTAGTTTTCGTATGACTCAGCGAAACGAAACTGCTCAGTACAAAAAAAAAGAAACTAAAATAAAATGCACTACATTTTAGTTTCAGTCCTTTTGTGATATTACAATCAGTGAAGGAGACCAGCAATGAAGAGCGCAACATCGTAAACATCCGAATTCTGCACCCTTCACATGCAATCAATGTAGGATGTTCTATACAGAGAGGGGCATTAATTAATGCAGGAGGATGTTCTATACATTATACAGAGAAAGGTATAATTGAGGACGATGTTCTATACAGAGAGGGACATTAATTTCAGGAGGATGCCTCTATATATTTATACAGAGAGGGCTTATTAATACTGGAGGATGTTATATCATTATACAGAGAGGGGTATTAATTAATGCAGGAAGATGTTCTACATTATACAGAGAGGAGCCTTTTTTTAAGCCCTTTAAATCAATGGCTGTGAGCGCTGAGATTGGCTGCTTGTTACATTATCTCTCAGTACAATGTATCAGGCTCAGCTGTTACAGTAACTGACTGTAACAGCGCTCAGAGTTTTCAGTAAAACAAGGAATAATATTGTTCTAACCTCTTATATATAAAAATATTATTTACTAGTTTTACTGAAACTCTGAGCGCTGTGATGAGCAGCAGTCAGTTACTGTAACAGCTTTGCCTGACACAGGGCAGTATTACAATGTTGGTGCTAACTTAACCAGAGCTGTTGTAAACTGAAAACCTCTATAGGCTATAATGGCTCTGGGAAGTTTACAACAGCTCTGGTTAAGTTAGCACCAACTATGTAATATGGCCCACATTGTGCTGAGAGTGAGAGATACTGTAGCAAGCAGAATCTCAGCCCTCTGAGGAGCCACTACAATAGTAATTGTATCCATGGTTTTCGGATGAATTAAATTAGTTTTCATACTAAAGAACTGAAACGAATTTCTTTAGGAACTAAATAAATTGCATTTTAGGACTAATCCATTAGTTCAAAACGAAATTTTGTGCTGTGCACATGTCTACTAAAAGCTATGTCACGGTCCCAGCGTATCTCACTATAGGTATATAATTGATATTTTTAGATGTCCACAAACAGTATTCTCGGAATATGAATAATTTCACTAAATTATGGCTCAAGTATGCAGCCGGTAATAGTTTCTCCTTAGCAGTCCTCTGCAGGGGACTGGAAGGTGGAATTTACTATTCTGATTATTAGGCTCAAACAGCAAAATAATTCATTTATATTCCTTTAGTTTGTGATGGACATCTAAAATCAGGACTATGCAATTAGAAAATAGATATATCATTATTATTCACATACTTTACCATTGGTTAATGAAGATAGAGTGGTGGAAGATTAGGGTGTGGTCGGTCTTAAAGGGCGGCCGATGATAATTGCCTTTCTTCCCTCCAAGCGTCCCTCAGGTCTCTCCCCAAGCTTTTCTTCAGTGTGTGTTCTTCTGCTCTGGAGTGTCCCCTCTATATAGTGGTCTTCCGCCCAGTTTTAGATCTAGCCCATCACTATGTGGCCTCATTTGATTGGAGGATATATATATTCATCAACTCCAGGGTTGTCCAGGTGTTATATTACCTGGCCAGCAGATGGCGCTCTCAGATCATCCATCAACCTTCTGCAGGAATTAATTTATGTGTTTGGCCAATCTTTTACTGGTTTGGGGTCTTTTATTCCTATATCCCGGGACTCCATAGATTTATTAACAAATCAAATTTTATTTCTATTGTGGCATCGCCAGCATACTTCGCCACGGCGTGTGTGCATCTCATCCCCTTTACTTATATCCACAGGGATGTGTATGTGAGGGGACATACATTCATTCATTCATTCATGGTATCGTTTTTAACATTCACACGTTACCCGACTTAATCGCTTCATGCAGGTTAGTACACCAGACATTTGTAATATTCAACTGAATGTGGTAGGGCCTCTGTTTTTATAAGATGCTAAATTATCAGTTCTAACTAATAAATATTCTCATACCATATAGTACATTTGCCGAATAGCATAGCATTACAAGCTGGTTTACCCAAGCCATTTAACCTTCTTTGGGTTTTTTCTTTATTGGGCAACCCATTGTTCCATGTTTACGTGGTCTTTCAGAGTTTCGATGTGACGAAATAAACACAATACTGAGATTTCTATCTTAGTTGTCCTTGTGTTCTTACTTTTAAACCATTTGATCTAACATCTGTTTGTTTCTCACAACCAGAATTAATTAAGGACAATGGATGTTTGCTGATAGATAACGAGTCTTGCTTGTTACATTGTCTTTAGAACGCATATTCTTGTTATATATTAACGACGCAGACAAGTTGTTTGCGTGACGCAATTCCTGGCCCCAAATTTAAACATTCCTGCGTTATAGAAATTTCATATCTAAAAAGGTCTGACAATGGGAAGCACCAGAAGCTTGGGCTTAGTAAGAGTAATTAGAGAGAGAAGTGGAGACAGCTAGAAAGTAGAGCTGAAATTAGGGACCAAGCCTGGGTGGTGGGTGGATGGGACAGCAGAGGGAAGAGATGCAGGTCAGTCTGTGTGTGTATGCTGTAAAAAAATAATGAGGTTTGGTGAAAGTGCCCAGATTGTTAACCGTTTATGACATAGGGGGAGAAGGGAGAAACAGAGGGGATTTTCTAAGAGAAGGGAGGGAGATTTAAAAGACATCTGGTCAGCCAGAGATTAATAAATGCACACTAAAAATACAATTGCAAGAATATAGCAGTCTGGAATATAGTGTTGTATGGCATGTTGAATGCTGGATACCTCAATGCTTGATTCAGGGTGCAGAGGGAAGAGATGCAGGTCAGCCTGTGTGTGTTTGCTCATGGCTTGGTTCAGGGCACAGAGGGAAGAGATGCAGGTCAGTCTGTGCATGTATGATGTAAAGAATGACGACCTACACTGTTATCCTCCTGTGACCTGCTGTGACAAAAGGGCCCCTGCTACTAAAACAAATGACTGGAGGGCAGGTGGGATGCTGGCTTCAACTTCAAAATGGCACCGGGCCTCAGTTCTATCACCTCAACCACATGTGTTCTCTGTTCCTCCTTCTTTGACCATCCTCCCACACCTCTGGTCCATTCCAGACCCATCTGCCCAACTATTCCAGGGTTCCACTACTGAAGCAATCTAGCCCCTTCACTCCCAAAATCAAAATAACTCGACTTTGCAATGTAATACATTGACAAGCTGTCACTAGTATATCAAACCCCCATTTTCACACCTTTTTAAAGCAGTATTAGTGTACCTGTTACATCCTTGGCCCCCGCAGCGCTTCCTGGGGGGTTAGGGCGTCAGGTGGAATCACTGGCTGGCCAGTTGCCAATGCTTAGAGCTGGCAGCACGGCATCGGAGGGGGCGGAGCTAGGCATAAATGCAAGGAGCCATCAGCCTTTAAAAGAGGGTGAATGGAGCTGCTCCTTGGACTGTCGTGGAGTAAATTGGAGTGGAGTCTAGTTCCTGCATCGCCTGCTTTCTTGCTAATCTCATTCTGACTGATCTGTTGCTGACCTGTTTTTGTTCGAGGACCCTGATTACATTTTGACCCGGCTATCCCTAGTGACCACTCTCTTGCTTGTCCCATATGTACTTTTGCTTGAGTATTTCTCGTTCTTGTTTCTGTTTTGCCTTATGGTTCATGTCTGTTATTCGTTTAACTGATTGTGAGTCCTAATCACAAGGCATCCAGTTCTGTGTGCTTCTAGTGTCAAGTTTCAAGTCATGTCCTGTTTTGTTGCTGTATATATTGTCTGTCAAGTATCTGGTTGTTCCCAGTTTCATGTTTGAAGTCCTGTCCTGCTTCTTGCATAATATATTGACTGTCTAGTTGTCTGTCTAGTATCTGTGTATACCTAGCCACTACACAGAATCCAGTCATTGACTGAAGACCTGCCCTACAGGCTACTTTACACAGTGAGTTCCCACTGTATAATTGAATATATACAGAATCCAGTCATTGACTGAAGGTCGGCCCTACAGGCTGCATAACTCAAGTAGTTCCCACTCTGCATGGTTGAAAATAAATAATAAAGTCTTGCCTCTGTTTTTGTGTGCTTCAAGTATCACTACTATCTTGTCCATGCTATTCTAGTATCACGTTTATGTTTAACTATCACGTCTGTAGATCTGTTTACTTAGAGTGTATTTGTGTTTGCACTAAGCAGTATTTTGGTCCAGAAACCAATTGAGCTTAGTTGCTATTTCAGGTCTGTCCAGTTACTCCCTGGCTTGGGAGATCATATTACAGCCTTTCTTGTTCTGCATCTAGAAATCTGTCCAAAAGAATCCTAAAGACACTGTTCGAGGTGAGTGCCTTAGCGCACCGTTACAGTACCCCTGTGGTGACTCAAAATCCTTTATTTTATCTTACTTCAAGCACTCTGGAGATACATAAAACAAGCTGCAAATAGTAGCCCCAAACCTTACTGTAACAAAAGGTTCAAACACTTTGCTGCTGCATTACAACAGCCGGGGATAGAGCAGAACACATGGAGAACTCTGGGAACACTCACTGCTGTATAGGGATACAATTCAGGGGTTATAATAAATGAAAATCCCTGTACAGTACAGATACAAAATGTTACTGTAATTTTCATACACAAGCATTATGTCACATACAGATATTATTTTTATATTCTATTGGTAGTTTTTGGAAGCTGCATTGTTAATAATCTCATTATAATTACTACTCCATAAGCAGGAGAGCAGACCATTTTGTTAGCTGGCTGCATCATATTAACTGTATTTGACCCAAAGACCATTTCTGTCTGTATGCTGATAATACAGACCGCATGTGACATTGTGTGAGATAATGGACAACATCGAGGGCTGGACTGGGACAAAAACTCACTGCGCCCACTCTGATTATGCAAACACGCAGGGCCGCATTAAAATCTCATTGGGCTGGGGCTAATGATTTTGTTTGGATTTTTTGACATTTAGTGAAATGAAAACATATATTATGTTATTTAAAATTGTGTGTTATGTCGGTACTTTGTGTTTCTCTGCATTTCAGTGCTCTTCGGTGATTCCATTTCGCAGAAAAACAGTGTATTCACTATTTTGTGAATGTTCACCGTATGTTGCCGAAAATGGAGTCACCAAAGCAGTTATCGGACTGCAGCAAAAACTGCCGAATTATGCCAATAACCACTGAATTGAGCCGAATTGGCATCGGAAAATTCATCTGAACTGAAAAATAAAATAAAAAATCTCCTATTCTCCTAATAGGAGCTTAAATCAATAAAAATGTGTAAAAAATAATAAAAAAGGCCCTTTAAAAATAATAAAAAGATCTCTTACAAAATTTAAAATCTTTTACAGATAAAAAATAAAAATGTCCAAAACAAATTTAAAAAATACAAAAAGATCTTCAAAAGATTAAAAAGATAAAAAGTGTTTTTGCAAAGTAAAAAAAAGAATAAATGGTCTTAAATGTTTTTTTAAAAAAAGGTGGCAGGTCCAGGAGAGGCCCAGGCTGGTGTCAGGCCTAGGCAAGCCCCAGGTAGCCGGCAGACCTGGGTGAGCCCTGGGATACTGGCAGGCCTAGGCAGCCAACAAACCTAGGTGAGATTCAGGTGGCTGACTGACCTAGGCAAATCCCTGGCTCAGGCCCAGGCAGGCGGCTGGTCACACCAGCCCATGGAGCCATCTGCCCATCGGAATTCTCCCAGTAGTCCTGATGGCCAGTACATGCCTGACACCATCTCGAGTTCAGAATCTTTCATTTCAAAAATATTTATGTCAAGAATAAACAAATACATGGAATATATAGCATGAGCAAATTAAACATATTTTACATTGTTTTAAACATTTCAGAACAACAACAATATTTGTGGCAAAACTTCTTTTTTACCCTCTATTTAATTGTTAACTTCAAATCCCACGTTTCAGATAAATGTTATGATAAAAAAAAACTTCCAGCAAAAATCGCTTGGTAGTGAAGGGGCTAGTAAGATGTGAAAGAGGAAAAAGAATGATATATTTAAATCTTTGCTATTTATCGCAGTTTATAAAATTACCGTGCATCTTTTTTTTCAGAAATTGCCTATGCTTAACTTCTTTCACGTTCATAGAAAAAAAACAGGAAAGTTTCAGCTGGTACCCTAAATGACCAGATAGTGGATAGATATAGCCATAAGACTATTAATTTGGGCTTTACTAAATGATATAGAACTACCATACAATGTGATATAAATCGACAATAAAATGTAATTTCTGAACCATAGATTTTTATAGTTATTGCTGTACATTTAGGATTTTGGATCATTGCATTTATTGATATGATTATATTATTATTATTTTCTCAGGACAGACATCCAGCTCGTCCTCCATATGCCATTCGGTAAATTCAACTACATTAAAAAAATGAATTATCATTTTTTGTTCATTGGGATTTCTTTGTCTCGTTTCTGAAGATCTTAGAGCTCCATATTAAGGATCATTCATTAGCTATATATACAACTTGTTGTCTCTTTCATGGAGGCTTGGCAACCACACACAGGTTTTCTGGAAGTATTGTAACGAAATCCTTTATGAGCTACACAAAACACTTACAGCCTTTCACCTATCGGCAATTAAACCTCTTGGATCGCTAGATGCCATGGGTGGGCCTGTTTAAGTAATACACTTGCTTCCAGCTGGGGATATCTTGGAAGGTTCCCCAGGCATGGTATTGTCTACAGCCAGCATAAATTTTGTAGGATGCTCATTATATAAATGCTAGCAGAAGCATTGGCTTGCAGCCCCCAGTTCTTGACAGCATTTGCTTTTTTTCTTTCTCATTTCGAGCTGAATGCTGAATGGACTTTACTGTCATGTCTGAATCTTTTGCTTGCTTACAGAGGCTCCCATGTCACATAAACCTTTAAAGCTATTTTGAGTAGGTCTAGCAAGCCAAATTGTTTCTATAAAATTTGATTCATAGCGAATTTAAGCGAGTAGCTGGAGTTCAGGCACCGGCACTCCCTGTAGATAGTTCATTGCAAGTCTCATTATAAATCCTTTAAGTTCCTTAAGAAGTTATTCACAAAGCGCAGAAATTTCATTGAAATTTCGGGGCTTTTCACTGCGGTGCACTTTGACGATTCCATTTAGCCGAAATTACGCTGAACTCACTATTCACCTTAGGGTCAAAGTAGTGCGGCGAAGATGGAGTCGCTGGAGCCTCATGCAAAAGTTGGTGAACATCGTCAAAGAGCGAAGAACTGGCCTTGGTGAAATCCACCAAACTGCAAAAGAAAAAAAGAACTGAACTCTCCTTTTCTCTTAATAGGTGGTAAATGCATAAAAAAATGCATTAAAATGTGTCTAAATAATAGAAAATATCCTCTAAAAAATATTAAAGAGTGATGTTACAGAATTTAAACAAAACCTCTCCTTTTAAAAAAAAATAAATAAATCGGGAAACAAAAATTTCGTGCAAAAAAATTCAAAAAGGTGTTCTAAAAAGTAAAAAAAATTAAAAAGGCTTTTTACTGAAAATGAAGAAAAAAATATATTATCTAAAAAATAAAATAAAAATGATATTAATTTTTTACATTGAAGCCTATGGGATTCGCCTGTTTGTATCTATCGAACTGAATCACTGAAAATCAGAGCATTTCCCCGACACTTTGGTGCAGTTTTTCGCTGCCACCGAAGACTGACGATCTGCGCCATATTTCGCTGTCAATTCGCCAGTATTTGGAGATTTAATAGCATTGTGAATAGACAAACTGCCTTGCAAGTTGCACCGTACAGTGAAATTCACCGTTCAGTGCCCTTCGGTGGCAAATTCGGTGCTTTCTGAACAACCCCAATAGTATTTACTTATTTTGATCTACTAGCTCCATTTATTTTCTACCTGGCTTTTTAACTGTCATATAACATAGTTACTTGCCATTTCCAAGCTGCTGTTCATCTATTCCATTTAATGTAAGAAACCTATGAGAAATTAGAACAATTTTTAAAATAGTTTTCAGTTGAATGTCTCAAACCAGCACCAAAATAACGATCTCATTAATCTCAATGATTCCATTTTCAGATCTAAGTCTGGCCAGATGAATTCCAGCCTTCAGCCCCATTATGCCAGGAGAAGGCCATGGTTAAATTTGTTTATTGATGTAGCAGCAGTACAACCATCTTTTAATACTTTTCTCATATACACAATTATCTACACTCTTATATATGTAATTCTGCAATCACTCACACATTAGTGATTTAGACTAGACGACACAACTTACAATTAGATTGGTGCCACTGTCCTTCCCTTGATGCGCACCATGGGATCACACCAGCTCGGTTAATAGGGAATTACATCTGTACATTGAGCTCAGCAAACTTTTATATCATTCCGTATTAAAAATCAGACCTCCCTCACTTAACACTTATTGCTGGCATGCCAGTTGTGAAAGAGGAGAGCTGAAGAGTCTCTCTACAATCCAAAAATGCTTGCATATATTCCGTTAATCCAAAGAGGCTTTTCCCAAACTATCAACAATCTGAAGACACTTGTCTGAACACCTCATTCTAAACACTCATACTGACATCATTTTCTAAAACGTCACGTTTCCCCATTTTTGACACACACCCCTTCAACCCACCATTTGGAACCATCCATAGAGTATATAAAACTTCCTGTTTTCTTAGGAAAACCACAGCAGGGCAATTTCCTCTTTCTATCAGTGCCTTCCCTGTTTTGTATTTTCTGTGTACCAGACCTTCGTTTGTGTTGCTACCTGTACCTTCTCTGCTCTTTGAACCTGGCTTATGCATCATTATTTGCATGCTTTGTTGTCCTGACCTTGGCCTGTTTTCTACACTATTATGGTTTTACTTTAGTGTTACCTGGCTGTATAAAGGACCTGCTGTAGCATGGTTTTCCTACCTTTCTGTGCTATCTGCTTTTTTTTGCGTTGGGTTATATGTTCACCATGACATCTGGCAACAAACAACATCAAGGTTCCCCTTATGTTACTATGGTATTCTGATTGAGGTTTCCTGGAAGGATGTGTGGACATAAAAGGTCCTTTGTGTTGTGAGCCAGGGGTCCTTTGTAGTGAGCCTAGACTTTGGCTCTGCCACTTGTCTTGGTGTTTTGCTCTCTCTTGCCCTTCAGAAACAAAGGTTCCTGGCGAATGTTAGAGTATCACTTTCTTCATCTGACAATCGTAATTTTCCAAGGGACATTCCCTCTTTTCCAATACATCAACTTTCCAACTGTTTCATCTGTTAGCTGGTGGTCTTCTATTGCCTTTTTCTAACTTGCGTTAACAGCCATATTCCACAGGGTTTGACCATTAATCAGTAATTTGACAACGCACATATTGAGCCTAGTTGGTTTCTTCTTCCATGTTTACGTATTTGATTTCTCTACTCGTATTTTTCTTCCAGAAGAACCAACTGCAATTAGGCTTGTGCACCGATTTTAATTTTTTTTTCGGTTCGATTCGGTTCGATTTTTCGGATTTTTAAACTTTTCGATTTGGCTCGTTTCGACCGATTTCTGTTTCGATTCGGTTCGGCTCGACTCGTTTTTCGTGTACATATTTTTTCTCGGAATATCGACCATTTTTCGTATTTTCGTGTCACTTTGCTCGTTTTGTATCGACTTTTCGTAATTTCGGAAATTTTCGTTTTTCGGAATTGTACATGTTTTCGGAATATCGACCGTTTTTCGTATTTTCGTGTCGCTTTGCTCGTTTTTTGTATCGACTTTTCGGAAATTTTCGTTTTTTCGGAACGTCTGTTCTCCTCGTTTCAAAGCAATAAATTTCGATTTGACACATTTCAAGTCCATTCGAAAATTCCGAAAATATTTCGTTTCGGCTCGGAAAACTGTTCGGATCTGCCATTTTCGGATCTAAAAATTTTCGGAAATTCGGCCGCATCCGAAAACACGAATCGGGAAATTTCGTGAAAATTCCGAAACCCGAAACGCACATCCCTAACTGCAATCTCAATAGCTTTTCTCAGCAAATATGAAGACGACCACCCAGCAGTTATCATCTTCCACTTCTCTGTTCTTGATTGCCTCATGTAAACACTCTTTCTTGATTCATCTACTTAATTCCACAAAAGTATTGTGTTTTCCATTGGTGCTCCTTGAACTTTTTTTTATAGTGGGAGTTAAAAGAAAGTCGATTTAATTGAAAAATATAATTTAGACTGCAAGAGGGAAAGTCGATTAAGTAGCTGTTATTTGGTTGTATTAAGATGGACTTCTGTCATATACCAGTGTTCGTGTCCTTTTAGGTAGGGCTCAGCATTATTTTAGTATTTAGACCTGGATTAGTCCTGTGTCATTACTGGTGCCTACCTTCCTCCTCGTCCATTTGTTTATTATTTGCCCTTCCCCTGATATTATTCTTTTGCACTGGACATCGATTTCTTCATCTAGCCTGTTAGACTACATTGTTGCATAATAATTTGTATATGTAATGTTTTTGTCATAGCTATCTGGTTTGTTAAAAACTTTTAAACACAGGCCTATACACCCACTTTATTAGATACACCTGTTCAATTGCTTGTTAACACAAATTGCTAATCAGCCAATCACATTGCAGCAACTCAGTGCATTTAGGCATCTAGACGTGGTGAAGATGACTTGCTGAAGTTCAAACCGAGCATCAGAATGGGAAAGAAAGGGGATTTAAGGGACTTTGAAAGTGGCATGGTTGTTGGTGCCAGACGAGCTGGTCTGAGTATTTCAAAAAGTGCTGTTCTACTGGGATTTTCACTCGCAACCATCTCTAGGGTTTACAGAGAATGGTCCGAAAATTAGAAAATATCTAGTAAGCAGAAGTTGTGCGGGCGAAAATGCCTTGTCAGAGGTCAGAGGAGAATGGGCAGACTGGTTCGAGATGATAAAAAGGCAATAGTAACTCAAATAACCATTTGTTACAACCGAGGTATGCAGAATACCATCTCTGAATGCGCAACATGTCAAACCTTGAAGCAGATGGGCTACAGCAGCAGCAGACCACACCGGGTGCCACTACTGTCAGCTAAGAACAGGGAACTGAGACTACAATTTGCACAGGCTCACCAAAATCGAACAACAAAAGATTGAAAAAACATTGCCTGGCCTGAGGAGTCTCAAATCCAGCAGCGACATTCAGATGGTAGGGTCAAAATTTGGAGTCAACAACATGAAAGCATGGGTCCATCCTGCCTTGTATCAATCATTCAGGCTGGTGGTGGAGGTGTATTGGTGTGGGGAATATTTTATTGGCACACTTTGTCCCCTTAGCTCCATTTAAGCATTGTTTAAATCCCATGGCCCAACTAAGTATTGTTGCTGATCATGTCCATCCCTTTATGGCCACAGTGTACCCATCTTCTGGTGACTACTTCCAGCAGGATGATGCAACACGTCACGAAGCTCAAATCATCTCAAACTGGTTTCTTGAACATGACAATGAACTTGCTCTACTCCAAAGGCCTCCACAGTCACCAGAACTCAATCCAATAGAGCACCTGTGCTATGTGGTGGAACGGGAGATTTGCATCATGGATGTGCATCTGATAAATCTGCAGCAACTATGTGCCTATATCATGTCAATATGGACCAAAATCTCTGAGGAATGTTTCCAACACCTTGTTGAATCTATGCCATGAAAAATGAAGGCGTTTCTGAAGGAAAAAGGGGGTCCAACCTAGTACTAGCAAGTTGTACCTAATGAAGTGGCCAGTGAGTGTATATGTCTTTATACTGAATATTGTTGTGATTTTGTGAATTTACTTTATTTAAATTTTTTAACGATCTCAGAACAACAATCTTTGTGCAGAATTTCTATTATACCCTATATTTAATTGTTAACTTTGCATCCCATGTTTCAAATATACGTTGTGATAAAAAACAAATGGCAGCAAAAATTGCTTGGTAGTGAAGGGGTTAATGATTTGATGTTTAAATTTATGTTTTAACAACTTTCTGTGACAGAAGAATTGTGAACTATGAACTACATTTATGAAGGATACAATATGAAATATTGAAGCTCATGTGTGAGCCCTCCTGACGTCTTTCATACTTCACAAGTACATCCCTTCTAGATCACTCCGGTTTGAAGGCGAGCTGCATCTGTCCTGTTTCCACCCTTACAATCAGCTGGAGGTTCCCAGTCTGTGCAGGGAGTGAGCGTAGCCGGTTGCCTCTTGCCAGATTTTCCCGAGTCGCTCCCGGAGAGCTTCTTCAAGCGGCACTCGTCTTTTGAAGTGGGGCCACTTGGATGGAGTCTCCTGTGGGGACTGAGAGCCCTGGCAGATGCCTTGCCCTTATGCAGATGCCGGCCAGCTGCTTGCAGAACCGGCCAGCTTCTCTGCATAACGGTCCCCATTCTCAGCTGCTGGACTGCTAGTGCAGCAGTCTGTCGGCCCTGACCGGCCCTGAAGCCAATCGGCCTACTGGGCAAATGCTCGGTGCGCTGATGGCCAGTCTGGGCCTGACTGTAACTGTGATAAAGATGAATAATGCTTTTCAGAGTATTACCTTGCAAAACCGAGATAACTCGGCTTTGGGAGTAAAGGGGTTTATACACATTTTTTAATTAGCTTCATTGACTCATTCTATTTTGGCGCCATTACCTTTTTCCTTGTTTTGTTCCAACAAAAGGCTAACTATTGTTCTGTGCAAATTGGTAATGTTTAACATTAATTGTATAGCTCCTCCATATGGTAATATATACTCTTTATTTTCTTGTGAATGCTTTTCATGGTAATTCTAGGTTCCATGTTTAAATTAATGGTTAGAGAGAATTCTTCCCCAATAGAAAACATTAGTTTAATATTGAATTATTATTATTAGGGGTTATTGAGGTGGGAGTAGGACACACATGTCTGGCAGGTTTAATGGTCAGCTGTATTTCTAATGTACTTTACGTTTGTGAATTTTGTTAGTCTGCCTTCCGAAATCACATAATTATCTGTAAAACAGTGTGAAGAGAGTGACTATTTTATGATGGACATAAATTCATAAATCTTAGAATTACCATATTCCGTTTTGAAACCATACCCTAAATCAACATTAGAAAGTCCGTTTGGTTACACTTTCCAGTAGGTACTCCCATGAACGTTCTCAGATTATGATTAGGTGGGTTTTTCTGATACTTTTTCCGATATTCTTCAACAGTTCTTTCCTTTTCTCACACCCTTTATTATTTCATTAAGCCTCGTTTACAGATCTACAGACCTGTGCTGATCCCTTATTTTTATTAGGCCTTTCCAAGCATTGAAGATGTTTTTTCAAAGATGGTTTTGGCAGGCAGTGTTGAACTTGGATTTAGCTGGTACACAACTTTACAAATTTGGGTCTGTGTAACTCAAAGTTCAATGGAGCCAAGTATTAAAATTTGATGTCATATTCCAATATACTGCTCCCTAAAGCCCCAGGTATCATATCAGGGAGCACACTGTAGAGGCATGGGCCACCCATGATGACCTCAGCTACCTTGCAGATATACTACCTAAAATTAAATTGTAACAGAGCTCTTGTACCCCTATGGGTATCTCTGCTATTTTGCCTCTCTATGTAACTGTTAGACATCCCCACCAGGTGACGTGAATACAGCTTTTCCCCAAACAGCAGACGTGGCTCAAGGCTGGTTTGAAGCAGGAATAAATTTAATGCATATTGAAGTGCAAGTACAATTACTCCTTAGACAACAAGCATGGCTTTGGCCAGGAAAGTGGAGAGAAGAACAATAGGTGGGAATTCCAAACCCCACCCCAGATGACCTGTTGACATTGTGTAAACGAGAGTGATGTCTACATACAGTGTAACAACAGCACATAGAAGAAACATGTTATATATATATGTATATACAACCCTGCTGTACCATGCCTTCTAGAAACCTAACAGGGCCCTCTGTTCCATCCGTTACAGAAATGTACTGAAAATTTCCATATAGCCACCTGCGTCTCCCATCACTTCACCTTTTGACACCCATGTAAGCATACAATTTCTGCTGTCAGGAGTAACAGTAATGCAGAGTGTAATAATTCAACTGAAATAAAGGATGGGTCTATGGGTTAATACTGTGAATTACTATCTGAAGTTACTTTCCTGTGGTGAGTAGGTCCTCTTATCTCCTGTGTGTGTTTCATTTCAGTCAGAGGTATCCTGGATTCCGAATAAGCACTACTCTGGTATATATGGACTGATGAAGCTGGTCCTCACTAAGACCCTCCCTGCAAGCCTGGAACGCGTCATTGTTTTGGACACAGATATTACCTTTGCCACGGATATTGCAGAGCTGTGGGCTGTATTTCACAAGTTCAAAGGTAAGAATTTAATCCAAATTTCTAAATATTTCCTTTTGTAAATATCTTTCCTTCTCAAACAGAAAGTACAACTCAGATATTTGCTCATATTAATACATGAATTAATGAATATAGTATTCTTATCCGAAATGCTTGAAACCAGAAGAAGTTTTTTTTCTCGTATTTTGGAATATTTGCATATAACAATAATCTTGTGAAACCAGAATCACTTCAAGTGCCTCTGTCATGGACACTGCTCCTCTGGCTGTCTGACATGATCTAACTGACAAAGTCAAGAAACATAGGATTTAGATGTCACTCACTTGCGTAGGGGCAGATCTGATCTAAGATAAATTTGATGCTTGGATTTTAACACATCCAGAATGAAGTCCAAGAAACCAAAAATTACCATCATCCGTGGACTCTGTTGAAGTGTCTTTTTTTGGGATGCTTTACACATGAGGGTACTAGCAATGTTTTAGCATACTGGCTTTTATCAAGCTTGATAAAAGCCAGTAGTCTGGAACTTTACTGGTACCCTACTGTGTAAAGCATCCATTGAAAAGACAGTTCAACAAAGTCCACGAGTGATGGTACTTTTTGGGTCACAATCTAAAGCTATCCTTAGGACACCTCGCAGATCACAGCGGACACCCACTGCTCAGCAACATGGTGCACGCCCATTGGCACCAAATACCAGCACAAGCTGAGATTAGTGAGGTACCAGAGAAACAGCTGCCTTTACTCATATTGATCCATTGTTGATGGTTCCTATACGCAACATTGGAGCCACTGATGTACAGTCAATAGCCAAAACATTTGAGTTGCACGGCTCAAGCTGTTAATATTGTGGCTGAAGCCACAAGCATTAATGGCTCGGCTGGATTAGGGCCCCAAGAGTTTACTTACTTCTTAACAATTTTTTTTATCACAAATGATATCATCTATTTGTTTATATTATATTTGTATATATTTGTTTATGAGTTTAACGTGTGTATAAAACATGTTTATGAATTATTAGTGATGTAGAAAATATAACCTGCAAGACATCGGAATATAAATCATGAGAATATACACCTGAGTGTTCCTGTATGTTATCCAAGGATCACTACTGTAATGAAAGCCCTGTCTGTAAAAGAGTAAAGCCATACATTATAATAAAAGACAGGCAGGATAGATTTATGGTCCGCAGGAGAAACCACTCAATTCACCTGGTTTCCATAGCAATGAAGATATATATATATTTAATTATTTTTCTTCACCAACATATTTTTTTTAAAGTCTGGAAGAGCAATTGTTTCTGGTTTAAAAAAATAACTTTAGTGGATGCTGGGTATTGAAAAATGATAAATTTGCAGAAATTGAATGATTCGTTCAGATCTTTGCGTGAAATGATTTGTTGGTCTCATGATGCCAACTCAAAAAGTACCAAGAGAAAAATATAAGGTCCAGTCAATCCTGTAAGCAATTACAAAAGGGAACTTTTATTTAGGAATGTGGGTTAAAAAAGACTGATCTAAGCTGAAATGTTGCAGGTTCCTAAATGAATGTTCGATTTTTGTTAGCTTAATGGAGTGCTTGGATTCTCTGGTTGTCTTACAAATGTTTTTGAAAGTTTTTTTGCCACCCTGGAGTCCATGAGCACCTAGCAGGTTAACCCATGCTATTTGCAATTTTGGTGTACACCTCCGTGTTTGCTGATATCAACTCAAAAAGTAACAACTTTTGAAGGAAGATCTTTTGAAACAAATTGGACTGGCTGCTATATGCTAAAATGTATGTGCCAAAAATGATGGATTTTTGGATTAATTTAGATCTTACTGATGCCAAAAGCCCTCTTGATGCTGATTAGCTGCAAACCAATGTTCCGAGACATCCCGCAATCAATATCAGAAATAAAAAAGCAAATCTCAAAAATAATTCAACCAAACAAAAAGAAAAATATATTTTTTTTCATTTCTATGCTCTGTATAGCAATGGTTCATTTTACAGTTTTCTGGTTATCTTAGGGGATGGTGTAGAGGTCCTATAATATGACACCTCGTGCGTAGCAGGACACGATTGACATTTGACTGTTCCTTCCATTGTACAATAAAATGGTGGTGGTCTGAGCACTGAGATATTTTGATATGCACGGTAATTGAAGCTAAGGAGGGACAGCTCTGTTGGCCACTCATTTCACATTAATCCATTATCTATAAAGTAAAGCTTACAGGATTCTTTATCTACGGTCTTCCACTTGTGCCTGGTGAGTATTTATTGATGAGTAAAGGGTGTAACTGGTGTCTTAATGCACATCGTCTTAAAATCCTCACTGTGGGAAAACCTGTGTGTTGCTCATAAAGATTGATCATAGAGATATCCTGTCTGCAGGTCAATGGGAATTAATTTCACAAACATCTGCTGTGCCTGATGTATCCTGACAGCGGCAACTCCATTTATATAAGGCTCAGGCTGCATAGTGCCTCAAGTCATGGGAATCGTTGGTCACCGTTATCTGCCATGTCTCATGTTTGTGACACATTTCTCCTGTTGTTTGAAGTTTGGCAGTGCACCCCGGATTTGAAATTCATAAACATCAACACGGCATGATGTTCACAGATGTGTGTAGTGAATGGGAGTGGTGGTACAGTCCCATTTTGACCTTTATACTCTTATAATCTTGTCTTGATAGACCTAGCCTGTGAATATATACAGTAAAATAATCGTAGTTACATCTGGGTCCACCCAAGGATGGAGTTAGTCTCAGCAATCTGATCAGATGAAATTGGATGTACAGTGGGATGAGGTGAGCACATACAACCTACAAGTGGTAGTGTGGCATGAGTCCAGTGATGTGAGCTCATAACATTATGTTTTGCAGTACTTCTTTATTTTACCCAAATACCCCACTTAAAATTTGTTTCCCCTGATATGAGACAAGTAAAAATGACCTTGGCGCCCCTAGACCCTGTCTCATCTTTGCACTCTACAAGTACATGTCTCATGATGATCCGTGAGTCTTAAAAATGGACAAGCATCATAGGATATGCATTTGTTTTTGTGTTAATATCTTGCATTTTACTGTTTTGTATTTCTATAACCACTCAATGTTCTTGAACCCAGGACATACTTGAAAACAAGAGAAATCTCAATGTATCCTTCCTGGTAAAATCCTTTATAAATAAATAAATAAAATTTCTGGAACATTGTGGGTGTCAAGTTTACATATCACTATGACCTAGCACATACCAACACCCTTCTAGTACACTAGGTGCCCAGGCCCTGTGGGCATTTATTTACTCATTGGTCAGCCACAGCATTAAAACCACTGGCAGATGATGTGAATAACATTGATGATATGGTTAATATGGCACCTGTCAAGGAGTGGGATATATTAGGCAGAAAGTGAACAGTCAATTCCTGAGTTTCTTGTTTTTGGAAGCAGAAAAATGGACAAATGAAAAAATCCAAATGACTTTGTTAAGGGCCAAAATAGTAATGGCCAAACGACTGGATCAGAGCATCTCCATAACGGCAAGTCTTGTGGGTTGTTCCCAGTATGCAGTGATTAGTAAATACCAAAAGTGGTTGAAGGAAAGGCAACTGATAAATCGGCATTAAGGTCATGGACGCCCAAGGTTTATTGAGGCAAGTGGGGAATGAAGGCTAGCCTGCCTGGTCCAATCAAAGAGAAGAGCTAATGTAGCTTAAACTGTTGAAGAACGTAATGCTGGCCATGAGCGAAAGGTGTCAGAACACACTTGACATGTACCAACTATCTAGAGAATTTTGCAAATCCTACATTCCCCTTTTTGGCAATGGTGTTCCCTGATGACAGAGACCTGTTTCAGCTAGATAATGCACCTTTTCACAAAGCAAAAATGGTCCAGGAATGGTTTGAGGAATAGGAAATGTGAAGTGTGAACACCATTCCTATTTTTCTTTGGTTTGAGGAATAGGACAAAAATTTCAAGGTGTTGCCTTGGCCTCAAAATTCCCCCAAATCTCCTTCCTGCTGAGCATCCGTGGGATATGCCGGAACAAAAACTCGATCCATGGAAGCCCCACCTTCCAAATTACTGGACTTAAAGGATCTGCTGCGATTGTCTTGGTGACAGATACCACAGGACATGTTCAGAGGTAGAGTCCATGCCTCAATGCGTCAGAGCTGTTTTGGAGGGACCTGCATAATATTAGGCTGGTGGTTTTAATGTTGTGGCTAATCAGTGTACACTGCCCATATTATCCCACAAGTATGGTATTGTGCCATGTTTAATATTTTAAAACTACAGCCACAGAATCTGTGTATTTTCATAATATTCAAGAGATGTGTTGACTTTCCATTCCAATATCTGGAACTGGTCGTAACCGTGTCCTCAGTCCATTAGATTCTGTCTATCGATCAGGAGACCAACAAACAGTCAAACAAATGACGGCAAAGTCTTTTCTCCTACACTTGCACATCATGCCGTACTTTTTGTAGTGAGAACAGGTGGATAAAGGTCAACACCTTTTCCTATTAGTATTATCAGCGTCTCTCCTGTTAGCAAGAAAAGGGCACACACTGACAAGTCTTAATGAGCCATAAAAAACATGATTCACTGCCACGAGCTATCAGTCTTCATATAGCACCTTCCACTAAAACCCAGCTACAAACCTGCACCCTGCATGCATTAACTTGAAGAGAAGCAAGTATTTGTGATTTATATATGAAAAGACTAGTCTTTTATTATTATTTGTTTATGTTTGGTTATTTATTGGGGGGCAGTGATGGGGGAGATATACAAAGCTTAGGGGATAGACATGGCTTTTTGGGAAGTTCAAATTGAAAATTTGGTTATTGAAAATTTGTAATAAGTATTTTATAAATGCACTGCAGGGAAAATGTGCTGCTGTGTTGTCCTAATATTTATTTTTGTTAATATTAAGGTTTATTTCAGTGATGACTTAAAAGAAGAAACTGTTACACCATGGATGTCAACCCCCCCATGTTTATGACCTAGAATTCCCATATATCTTTGTTTGCACTAGATAGTCAGAAAATCATGGGAATTGTAGTTCAGAAACATTGGGGGGGGGGTGGATTGACATCCCTGTGTTACACAATCTGACCATAAGGACCCAAATACTGTGGAATTGTGGGCCAGATGGTAGGGGGTAAATCATTTATGTGAATAGTATATGTAACAGCAATGCCAATAGATCTGAGTACACAACGTGTGCTAAAAATATCAGTAATAGAGGAATGGAGAGCCCAGTGATCTTCTCAGCTGTCCTCACTATCCAATGCAGGGCACTGCGATCCAAAAAGGTACAAAACCAGACAGTGATAGAGCTGCCCTTTAAAGCATGGACTAAAGGTAGAGGTTGTAACACAGAATGTTTGACCAAAAACGAAGGTTTCCGCATGGTTTAGTGGCTTTGGGGCAGGTGTTGAAGGACCAAGTAAAATTCAACGGAGAGTGGTTGCTGAACTCCTGATGTCAGCTTTCCTTTCTATTTCAAGATTATACTATACAATTAACAAATTCATTAGAATTTTATGGTCAACACAAAGGACTTTGGGTAAAGCTCTTCTGATTTGTAACTTTATACATGACATGAAGATGGATGGAATGATGGCTTCCTGGAGAGACTGATGGTTTTCCAAAGTTCGAAAGTGGCTATGACTGATACAGACAAGAGTCACAAAATATAATGAATTTTTTATCAGGAGTACAAGGCAATAAAAATTTGTCTTCGGAATTATAAAAAAAAAGTTATTGAAAGTAATAATAAATAAGAATCAAATTCGACTAAGAATCCAGGGTTAAGAAAAGCTTTATGCTCTATTTTTAACTATAGGGGTTATTCAAAGAGAGCCGAACTTGCCACCGAATTGCACCGAACAGTGAATTTACGTACGAAGCAATGGCCATTTGTGGCCATTTGGCTATTCAAAAAGCAGGCAGTTCAACAAATATTGGCAAATTGCCAGCGAAATACGGTGCTGTTCGACAGCAGTTAATCTATTCAGAGAACACCGAACAGCAGAAAAATGTCAGTGAAATGCCCTGATGTTCGGTGGTTTCAGTCGGCAGGTTTAATCAGGCAAATCCCATAGGTTTCAATGTAAAAAAAATTCCCTGTTTGTATCAAATATTTATTAAACCATTTATTCTTTTAATTTGCAACAATAAGGGCCCTATTACAATCTTCACACAAACGTTAACGCTCACTTGCATGAGCATTAACGTTTGCTATGGTATTTACCTCATATTACGATCCAAACGGGTTAACAAACCCGTTTGCATTTGGTACCTTGCGCTTCTCGGCACGAGGTTACTGTACTTTGCTCTCCCTATGCTTAACATGGGGGGCGCAAAGTCTTAATTAGCGCTGGATTACAAAGTCCTAGCGCTGATTAAAGCCTGGCTCTGGTTAGCGAAAAGTTAACCAGAGCCAGGACTTATTGTTAACGGATTCCGCTTCTGCAGAATCCGTTAACACCAGGCTAAAAAATTAAAAACCTGAATGCTATACTCACCCTCTGTCCCGCAGCTCCGACCACCGCCTCCGGCCAGCGGGAGCAGGTAAAGACTGGGGGGGGAGTCCCCCCAGTCTCTCCCCACGTATCACTATGCCGACCGGCCAGTGGCGTAACTAGAAACCTGAGGGCCCCGGTGCAAGAATCCATGAAGGGCCCCCCCAACCCCCCCAAAAAAAGATCCATATTTTTACCTTTTTTTTTTTCCTGCAATATAAAAAAGATAGTATTGCCCCCAGCTCACATGGACATATATATTGCTCCCAGCTCACATGGACATATAGTGCCCCCAGCTCACATGGGCATATATTGCCCCCAGACCACACATGGATATATTGCCCCCAGGCCACACATGGATATATTGCCCCAGCTCACACATGGATATTTTTGCCCCCAGCTCATGGAAATACTGCCCCAACACATGGATATACTGCCCCAACACATGGATATACTGCCCCAACACATGGATATACTGCCCCAGCACATGGATATACTGCCCCAGCACATGGATATACTGCCCCAGCACATGGATATACTGCCCCAGCACATGGATATGCCCCAGCTCATGGATATACTGCCCCAGCACATGGATATGCCCAGCTCATGGATATACTGCCCCAGCACATGGATATGCCCAGCTCAGCCCCCCAGCTCATGGATATACTGCCCCAGCTCTGCCCCCCAGCTCATGGATATACTGCCCCAGCTCTGCCCCCCCAGCTCATGGATCTACTGCCCCAGCTCTGCCCCCCCAGCTCATGGATATACTGCCCCAGCTCTGCCCCCCAACTCATGGATATACTGCCCCAGCTCTGCCCCCCAGCTCATGGATATGCCCCAGCTCATGGATATACTGCCCCAGCTCTGCCCCCAGCTCATGGATATACTGCCCCAGCTCTGCCCCCCAGCTCATGGATATACTGCCCCAGCTCTGCCCCCCAGCTCATGGATATACTGCCCCAGCTCTGCCCCCAGCTCATGGATATACTGCCCCAGCTCTGCCCCCCAGCTCATGGATATACTGCCCCAGCTCTGCCCCCCAGCTCATGGATATACTGCCCCAGCTCTGCCCCAGCTCATGGATATACTGCCCCAGCTCTGCCCCCCAGCTCATGGATATGCCCCAGCTCTGCCCCCAGCTCATGGATATACTGCCCCAGCTCTGCCCCCAGCTCATGGATATACTGCCCCAGCTCTGCCCCAGCTCATCGATATACTGCCCCAGCTCTGCCCCCCAGCTCATGGATATGCCCCAGCTCATGGATATACTGCCCCAGCTCTGCCCCCCAGCTCATGGATATATTGCCCCAGCTCTGCCCCCCCAGCTCATGGATATATTGCCCCAGCTCTGCCCCCCTAGCTCATGGATATATTGCCCAAGCTCTGCCCCCCCAGCTCATGGATATATTGCCCCAGCTCTGCCCCCCCAGCTCATGGATATATTGCCCCAGCTCTGCCCCCCAGCTCATGGATATATTGCCCCAGTTCTGCCCCCAGCTCATGGATATATTGCCCCAGCTCTGCCCCCCCCCCAGCTCATGGATATATTGCCCCAGCTCTGCCCCCCCAGCTCATGGATATATTGTCCCAGCTGTGCATATACTGCCCCAGCTCTGCCCCCCAGCTCATGGATATACTGCCCCCAGCCCAGCTCTTACCTGCTCTGCTGGCCCCAGGCCCAGGGCAGGCTCCGTCGGCGTCTTCTCCTCCGGCGTCTTCTCCTCCAGCGTCTTCTCCTCCTTGGCGAGCGGCCGCTGGAAACATCCAGCTTGGCCGCTCGCCGGAAACCACCTGATCAGCGCGAGGTCTCGTGCGCTGGTCAGGTGGTTTCTCTCCCACGTGAGCGGCCAAGCTGCATGTCAGCGGCCGCTCGCAGGGAGAGGGACGGCCAGCGCGCGGCTCCCAGATTCCGGCACTGATTGCCGGAATCTGGCGGCGGCGCTGGGCCCCCCTCCAGTGGCGGAATGCCAGGGCCCGGTTGCAACTGCGACCGCTGCGACCCTGGTACTTCCGCCACTGCGACCGGCCCTATCTCGCGAGGCGAGATCCGGCTGGTCATGTGACCGGCAGGGGGGAACTCAATGGAGTCCTATGGACTCCATCGAGTGGATGCTCGTGGCTGCGCTCAGCGCTGCCGAGAGCATCCCTGATTTTAACGCACGATAACAATGCAGGCAGCATTTTTTGCGCCTGCATTGTAATCCAGCGTTAAAACGCGGGCACAAGGGGGAAAACTGCGGGCATTTTTCAGTGAAATTTGTTTTCCTGATTATTGTTTTTAATTAGTGTTTTTTTTTCTGTAACAGACCTTTTTGTTATTATTCATAAGACCTAATAGATTATTTTCAGGCATTTTCATCCAGTAGTTTTTTTGCAAACGCATTTTATAAGTTGCAGTGTTCTTTTTGTTTGTTTATTTTACCCTGCCGAACAGAGCACCGACATCGGAAAAAGCCGACAAGCAGTTAATCTATTCAGAGAACACCGAACAGCAGAGAAATGTCAGTGAAATGCCCTGATGTTCGGTGGTTTCAATCAGCAGGTTTATTCAGGCGAACCCCATAGGTTTCAATGTTAAAAATATTCCCGTTTTTTATGCAATATCTAATAAACCATTTATTATTTTAATCTGCAGTAAAAAGTCTTTATTTATTTATTGATTTTTTTTGTACCTTTTAGTGATTTTTCAGAATTTTTTGGGCTAAATTCCCCCCCTTTTTTTTTAATAGCAGTTCTTCTTTTTCTGTAACAGAACTTTTTATTATCAATCATAGGATCTTATATGTAAATTCCAGACATTTTCGTTCAGTAGTTCTTTAGAAAACAGCAGGCCATGGGTTTGCGGTGGCAGCATACAGCGGCCGTCTCCATGCACTTTAGGGACCCTGCGGTGAATGGTGAATTCACTGCAGGGTGGGGAAATTTTATTCCCCGAAGTGCGGGGAACTACAGAACACCAAAATGTTGGCGTCATTTCGGTGCTCTGTGAGTAACCCAATTAGTGGTGAGGTTTTTTGTTGCCCCCTGGAAAGTGAAAGCCTAGGCCTTGCCTACCCAGGACATACTTGAAAATTAGTGACATCTCAATGTTTCCTTCCTGGTAAAATAGTTTTCAAAAGTAAAAACTTTTTAGGGGTGGTGCCACCCAGCGGGCCGTCGCCCCCTGGAAAGTGCCGCCCTAGGCCTGGGCCTTGTTGGCCTAGGCCAAAATACACCAGTGACTGTGTCTTCATGGCCTCAGCTCCACCCTTTGCTCTGTCTCACTTGGTTCCATGAACACCTATGGACTCCAGGAGCTGATACCAGTGTTGGCACGCGGCACTGCTGCTGGCATTTTGTAGCAGCTTCCAACCGTTCCAACTCAGGCAACTAAGGCTGGACCACAAAAGCATACTAAATGCGTAGATTGTGACGTGCATTGTGAGGTCCATCAGAATTTTTATGTATCATATAGGGAACAACACATGAAGGTATAAGGCTCAAAATGCTAGGTCACACATTCGGACATGTCTGCGAATGTTAAGCTGTCTATAGGCAAGAGTACCGGACATCAGACGAGCGATCATTTGATGTCCGTGATTTGTGTAGGAAACTGAGACAACAAATCGTAATGGCTTCTTCAGTTTCCATATTTCTCAAGTTTTTTATCTTCAAAAATGTAAAAATGTATGAGCATTGTGTAGTGTGCACAAGTATATTCGTGCAAAACTTTGTGTGTTACAAGGTACATATGTTCTGCACTCGTGTGGTCCCAGCTTAATACAGCTGCTCGTTTGGAATAACATCGGAAACAGGGAGACACTAATTTATTCCTGTTTCTCCTTAGCGGTTCCCTGTTATCAGCAGGGAAAGAAGACCTGAGGTTTTTCCATTCCCAAAATACTCTATTATGGCTTTGAATCAATACCTAGTTATTCCTCAAAAGACCAGCTTTGCAATAGTTAAGTGATGACATTATAAGAGAGAGGAGACTACATCTATTTGGAGCCTTAGATGTATTTTTTTTAAACAAAATTGTGTTTTATTTGTACATTTTGATGCAATGATGATTGATGAGATGGATCAGCATTTTCACAGTGAGCCTGGCTCCTATCCATAGATGTTGGTGCTTTGCCAAGGCTGGGTAAGTGGGTGCAGTGGAGTGTGGTATGGAGATTTCGACATATCAGTGTAGAGAAGGCTGGTATTTATTCTCAGAATGAATTGGAGCACACCGCACCTGTTCATTTGTCTGTCAAGAGCTCAAACTGTGCTAACGACACGTCCTACCGTCATAAATATCACAAAAGGTCAGCAGTGTTTTGGGTACCGGTTCATTGATTGCCATTGAAGGATGATGCGGTGGCTGCCAGTTTGCAGCCCTAATTATGTAGAGACTTGTGCAGTGCGTGGCAGAAACATGAAGACAAGACAGAGTGTTGGCTGGTGTTACTGCATCACTCTCCTCCACTTGCATTCCCAATCACTGAAGACTAGTCACAAGTTCTTTTTTGACTATTGAAGTTTTTCTGAGGAACATCTGTACCATGATTAGTCACCTCTCCTCCCACGACCAAAAAAATGATCTGGAAGGGTTTAGAAGAAATGTCAGCTTTTACGTATAGGTACTATAGGAACCCCTGAATAGAAAGTAAAAAAGGGATATTATTTTCCTCAGAGGTGGCCGTGTCTGTAAGCTCACTAGCTACCTGGCAGAGCACTTTCTATAATGTGCTCTAATTGCTAAATTGATATCCCACGTGGAGAACCCTATTTTTCTGTGCCAAATGTATGTCTGCTGCTTTTATTTCCTCAGTTGAAAGCGCTATGGAATATGTTGGCACTATATAAATACACGGTTATGATAATCATACGAAATAATAATATTTAAACCATGATTTGCAAACCCAAAATTATAATCATTCTATAATAGCACAGAGAAGCACTGACACAAAATCACAGATTGCAATGTGTGGCCCTGTGTTATCCATTGGTCATGGTCAACAGTATCATTACAAGCCACAAGTGTCCAGCACTGCACAGTGAGGGCCATATTCCCCTCTTGCAGATAAATGGGATCTAGTAAGGGAAACAGATTTTCCGTTCGGTGCCTGTTCGAGGGCAGTGAAATCCCCATAGAGAAGCAATGCTTCGTCTATTCAGAGAACAAAAACCAGCAGTGAAAAGTTGACGAATTGCCCTGCTGTTCGGTGGTTTCATTCGACAAGTTTATTCAGGCGAATCCCACAGGCTTCAATATTAAAAATATTCCTGTTTTAATTCAAGATCTAATAAACCGTTGATTATAAAAAGTCTCTTTATTTATCGATTTTTTTTTAGGATCTTTTAGGCATTTTTTGGGATTTTTGTGCTTACATTTTTTTTCCGTTTGTTTTTTTTTAAATTGTTTTTTCTTTTTTCTGTAACAGCCCTTTTTATTATCATTCATTGGATCTTATATGTAAATTTCAGACATTTTCATTCTGTAGTTTCTTTGCAAACAGCGTTTGAAATTTTCAAGCGTACAGTTTTTGTTTTTTTCACTCCATTCGTCTGCGGTGTGGGCTTTTTCCAGCGGCTGCTCTGCGCTGTGATCGGCGGCTGCTCAGGTTTCTCCGGCGTGTTCGGCGGGGTTAATCCAGATTTTTTTTGCGGGTTTCGGTGTACTTTCGCCGGGTTTTGCGGTGAGTGTTTGTCGGGTTTGCGTCGACTTTTCCCTGCACTACGACGGCCCTGTGGTGCTTGCTGAATACACCGCAGGGTCGCCGAAATGGGATTGCCAAATCGCACCAAATTGAAGAGAACAAAAAGTCACCGAACGTGCAGCGACTTTTCGATTCTCTTTGAATAACCCTTACAATTTTCGTATTAACATAAAAAAGAATAAAAACTAAAGGAAGATAAAGCAACATAGCTAAACAACACGGGTATCCTATCAAAAAGTATAGAAGCATGCAAACTAAAAAAAACGTGAATCCGCCTGGACTGGCTCAACTCAACAAGGGCTATAGAGAAGGACATGAGACAAGGGCTACAGTATATGCTCAGTCAATAGCCTTAAAATCATTTAGGATACAGATGTAAAGGGGTCTCTATCTGCAATCATTTCCTTAGAATACCAGGCAGTATATTGAAGGGACGATTGAATAGTTGTGCATAGGGCTGGTAATAGGGAGGGAAAGTTACATTGCCAAGTGCGAACAAACTGATGAGCGTAGAGTTCCTTATTAATCAACTCCTAGAGCTAAACCATATGAAAAAGGTAATTTAGTTTTGTCTGAAAGAGAGAAAGGGAGATTGGGCTAGACTGAGTCCATATATACAGTATTGTCTCACGAGCAACAGTTGCCACTAATGAGAGGAATTCCTTATGTTTAATTTTAATAGAAGGGACAGGACCAAGGAACAAAAAGTCCGGTGAGAGGGCTCGGAATTTTTGAAACATGATGTTTCCATCCCATGCGGAACAATCTGCAGGGTAAATTATACTCATGATGAAATATATTTAAAACTGATTCCAGGTATAACACTATTGGTAAGATTTTTAACATATATGCATGTGCAGACAAAAAGTCATCTATCGAGTGTGACGGGAAATGGCTAAGCCACTGCACCGGACCTGTCTTTACTGCAGACCAATCCACAGTATGCTGGAGGAGGTTATATAAAGAAGAGATAGAGTAATCATTCTGTGGTGGATTTATGATGTGGCAATCCAGTCGATTGGCCCCACACTGCCATCTTCACCATGGGATCAGAGATAAGGTAGAGATTTTTTGACCAGTTTATTTTACAGGGTTAAGTGATTTTGCAACAGCACACTAACACCCACACACTTTACACTGGGGCTGGCTATGAGAACTCTCTAATAACAATCTGACAAGTTTGCCGACAGGTCATGTTCCAGCGAGTGGCCACTGGCATATGTAAGTTAAATGCGGCTCTGGGACTTGCGGTCACTCTCACTCAAGATCTTACAACTGCTGTTTGTAAGATCTTACAACAAGAGCGAGGCCGCAAGTCCTGGAGTCGCTTTAACTGACACATGCCAGTGGCCACTCACTGGAACTTGATCCGCCGGCAAACTTGGCGGATTGGGCTGGAGTCGTTATGGTTAACAAGTAACCAGGGATACTCTAAAGTGAAAAGAGGATGGAGCTAAACATTTTCCGCCTCCGCACAACCCACCTGTTTTAACTCTTTAGTTACTGTTAAAGCTCCTCCTGGTGTCCAGTGCAGTCCTGGTTTCCAGCCATCCTGACGTTACAGGCTCCCGGCTTGCAGGAAACCAAGAGCATGTTACTTGGCCACGGGGTGGGCTTGATGCTCCCACAAGCGTCCAGCCAATCCATTGGATGGGAAGGAGAGGAGGTGGGGGACCAACTTGTCCCTGGTTGACTGGAGCTTCATGGAGGAGCTAAGCCTCTGCTTTTGGAGGATTGAGTCAGCCCTCCAAGAAGCTCTTTCAAAGGGGAAAGAGTGGTGTGGACTGCCAGACCACTGTTAACACTCGATTTGCAGCTGTGGTCACAGGTGTATGAAGAGTGTCCCTTTAATTATACCAGCCCCACTCATTAATCTTCATGGCTCAGTTGGCATATGGTCCAGAGTTTGTAGTACTCACACCAGCATATGTTTAACAAGAACTATATAATACTAGAATAGGTTGTATATTATTTATAAAAAGGCAAAAAATTTCCAGAAACACAGCTTGATTTTGAGAAAACATTTTATTATTCTGTAACGAAAATATAACAGAGCTGCTTTAAACCAGACTCATAGCAATTGCTCATTTAAATACTAAAAACAACCAGTACTCATCAAAAAGCACTTATCGTTATTTTCTATAATACATTTTAGTAATTTTTCCTCTCTACAAGCCTTCAAATACATCCCTGGTGTGCGTGTCTAATCGTGAATTTTCCTTTTTCTTGTCTAAATATATAATGAATCAACTTCATATTTTTACATTTTCTTTTTTTTCAGCAATTATACATTTTTTCCGGCATAATGCTTTCTCCTTGTGTCTCGAGCATTGCATGTTGCCCCCACTTTACATGGCACCCGCCTTCACTCAACATTAGATAGGTATATATCTTTTCTATACTTCCTTTTTTACTATAACTAAAACATGTGATTATATATATATATATATATAATCACGAGTGTAGCAGTACGTAGTGATACCTTTTTTAGTGGACTAACGTTACATTTAAAAGACAAGCTTTCGACAGTATTCCTCTCTTCCTCAGGTCTGGAAGCTTACTGATCAGTTCCTAGAGTTGATCATTAAGACATTATGGGTCGCATGTCGCATGGGTGGGGGCGTTTAGATGTCATAAAAAGTGAGAGTCAAATGGTATGTTCAAAATGGGAAAATAAACACATGAGAGATCTTGGCCCATAATAAAACAAAAGAGATAAGATCATACAACTTGAAAGAACATAACAAGGAAAAGAAGAAAAAGAAAACAAAAACACAAAACAGTGAAGGCTGAAAGACACATACAAAAAAAAGGAAAGAAACCAAGAAGACACAAAACATCAGCCAGAATTTTGAATGTTATGTGACGTTATGATAATGAGTTAAAAAGCCAGAATCGTCATTGAGTCCTTCTTTTATAGTGTTGAAATATGTGATCATTTTCATTTCATATGTCTTGCGTTCACTGTGTCCTTTGAGGATTTTAATTTTGAGGTTTTGGATGGAGTGGCCTGTTAGACTGAAGTGATGTCCCACCGGGGTACAATATGTATTTTCCTGGTGGTTCTTGATGGAGTGTCTGTGCAGGTTCATCCTGAGATTTAGTTTAAGGCTAGTTTCACCAATATAGCAGCCATTTTCACTCGCAATGCACTGGATCATGTCCACTACATTGGCAAACGTGCAGAGGTATGAGCCCTTGATGTTACGTGGCGTTATTGTGCCGGGCAGTGCTGCTGTCACATATACTGTATGTTGGCACAGTTTGCAGCAGGACTTGATGCAGCATTTGGTCCCATTCTGTATGTCATCCTGTTCCTGAGTGAGTTTGCTGCGGAACAGTTTTTGCCTCGGGGTTGCTTGAATGCCAGTAAGGGGGGCTGTGGGAATATTTCTTTGAGCGCAGGGTCCTCTGTGACCAGTGGCTGCAGGTCTTTGATGATTTTGTGAATTCCCTCTAGAGTTTGGTTATAGGAAACAACTAGAGGGATCCGTGTGGTGATTTTCTTTTCTTTGTAATGTAACAGCTGTTCACACAGTATTTTCAGGGCAGATTTGATATTTTTAAAGATTGTCCTTTCCTTATAGCCCTTCCGCTGGAATGATGCAGATAGTTTGTTCAGGTGTTCATCCCTGTCCCCAGTGTCCAAGCAGATTCGGTGG
The DNA here is from genome assembly GCA_009667805.1 of Leptobrachium leishanense. Classification (NCBI taxonomy): domain Eukaryota; kingdom Metazoa; phylum Chordata; class Amphibia; order Anura; family Megophryidae; genus Leptobrachium; species Leptobrachium leishanense. The sequence continues at coordinate 286,231,268 of CM019065.1, read as the reverse complement.
TACCTGATGGCCTGGCTGTAGATGATGCCTTGTTTGGTGTGGTTGGGATGAAAGCTGGCTTTGTGGAGGTAGCTGGGCCTGTCTGTGGGTTTCCTTTACACAGATGAGTGCAGTGTGCCGTTGGCAGCTGATATGGTGCAGTCCAGGAAGCTCACACTGTGCTTGGAAAAAATCCATCTTGGGGTTGATCGATGGGTGGAACATATGACAGGTGTACAGAATACGATGTTACCTTTACGTACACTTGTCACGCCTAAGTCCTGTCATGCCCTAGTGAAGTTAGACATATTTGATTGGGGATCAATCCCTATATATCTGATAAGGGGTTATTCAGAGAGAGACAATCTGGCCCCGAAATGTCAGCGAACACGGAATTTCCCCGTACGTTGACATTTCGGGGCTATTCAGAGAGCAGACTGCCAGCAAATACGGTGCCTGTTCGAAGGCATTGAAATCCACCATAGAGAAGCAATGGTTAATCTATTCAGAGAAAACCAAACAGCAGTGAAAAGTTGCCGAAATGCCCTGCTGTTTGGTGTTTTCATTTGGCAGGTTTATTAAGACGAACTTGTAACGGGTGCTATGGCACTCACCCTGGATAAGCGTTGTTAGGATCCGATTTTTATGATAAAAGATTTCAAAACAATGAGGACTGTAATACCTGGTATCCCAAGCCAGGGAGGAAATAAACAATCCTGAATACCACTTAAGCCCAACTGGTTTTGAGACCAAGAGACTACTTAGTGTAAATACATAAACTCTATTCACATAGATACATTGTCTGGAGACATGAGCATGACTTGGTATAAGATAGGTGAAATCAATGGTAGATTTGTTTTCAAGCCGGTAGTCTGCGTGGTTGGTGAATTGTGCAGCCTGTACGGCAGTCACAAAATCAGTGAACCTGTGGTCAAGGCTGCAACCAGAATGAACACACAACAGACAGCTGGAGCAATGATCAGGTCTCACGAACTGACAGGTAGGCACTCAATCGGACGCCTTGCGATTAGGACTCAAACCAGATTGTTTAGTCAACAGAGACCTTGGGTGAGAGATGAGTTTGCCAAACTGGCGGGCAAACCTCCAAACAGCAAACATGCGGTTAAACAGAAAAATGAACACAGAACCTCTCAGACAAAACACAAAGCAATATAGCAAGAGAATCGTCAATAGGAATAGCCAGGTCAAAACGTATACAGTATCCTAGTACAAGCAAGTCGGCAACTGGGTAATCAATTAGCAAGATACTTGACAGCAGGCGATGCAGGAAATATACTCCACGTCAGGGCGACGAGCAATACTCACGCCCTGCTTTAAACCCAGCGGCTCCTCGTGACCACGCCAGACCCAGCCCACTCAGACGCCGATCGACCATTACTAACTGCTGGCATCCGGCCAGCCAGCGACACCACCCGTGCCCAGACCCCCCAGGCAGCACTGCGGGGGCTGAGAACGTAACAGAACCCCATAGCCTTCAATGTTAAAAAGATTCCTGTTTTTATTCAATACTTAATAAACTGTTTATTATTTCATTCTGCAGTAAAACGTCTCTTCATTTATTGATTTTTTTAGTATTTTTTCGGCATTTTTCGGGATTTTTTCGTCAATTTTTTTTCTGTTGTTTATGCATTTTTAAAAGGACCTTATATGTAAATTCCAGACATTTTCGTTCAGTAGTTTTTATTATAAACAGCGTTTCAATTTTGACACTTTCAATCATATTGTTTCTTTGTTTTCTTTTACCCCATTCGTCAGCTTGTCGGCTTTTTCCGGCAGCTGGTCTGCGCTGTGTTCGGCAGCTCGTCGGCTTTATCCGAAGTGATCGGCGTGTTTTTGCATCAGTTCCGGCGGGTTTGCAGCGGTTTTTCCCTGCACTCCGGGGACCCTGTGGGGTGGGGAGATTTGACTCCCTGAAGTGAGGGTAACGAGAGCACCAAAATATTGGCGACATTTCTGAATAACCCCCATAATGTTTTGCTCTCTGAATAACCCCCATAGTGTTTTTACATAGCAAAAAATGGACCAATTCCCCATCACAAAATCAGTGCCATTTACTACCTATGGAGAACTATCCAAAAAGAAAGTCCTCCACTCGTTCATCTAACCTGATTGCTGTCCATCGAGTTGGTGTCACTGCTGAGGGCACAGCGTTGATTGATTGATTTGGAGTTCCACCCACAGAGTCTGCAAATGCAGTGACCAGCACTGGAGTAAGGTAAATACCAAGTTTAGTATCTTCCCTGTATAGTTGCACTTTGATTGTTAATTTCTTGATATTTTGTGTGGACACAGTGATAACCAAATGAAAGTTCCTCTGGTATATCAGAAAATTCTCAGCCAATATTTTATGTTTTGTCTCTTGTTCACAAAAATATGATCTATCTTATCCGCAACTATTTTGCTCCTCAATTCTAATCTTTTATTCTCTCTAGTCTTTCAATTTCCCTTTTTCTGAGCTCTGTCCAAGCTTTTATATATTTCAATCATTTCTTATGTCCTTCACCTTCAATCCCCTAAACACTTCCTTACCCTATCAGCCATCCCTCCACCTCTTTCCATGCAATCTCCGAACCAGTGCTGTGGACAGAATTAAAAATCAGCCGGGGGTTTTCCCAGCAGACAGAAATGATCAGATTCAGAATTTATTTGGCGGTACTATTTTTCTTCATATTTAGAGCTTCTATGATGAGTTTCTTTTTATCTGTCAGATTCAAGAACATGGTGTGAGATTGGCGCACCAGGGAAAAATCTAAAGGAATCAGTCTCATTCTAAGATAACAAATTTGAGTCAAAGTACAGTCTGCCTAAATGTCTGCCTTTTCAAGTTAGAACATGGTAATCAATTTTCAGAGAGAATTAAGATGTGTATATTATACATAAAGAGTAAATCTCTATCTTCTATCTTTGTTTATCTATAGGACACACTGTATACTGTATATTAAGAACAAATTCATGGAATAAATAAGGTTCGCCAAAAATAATGAATATTTTTCTTATAGATGTGGAAGGAAAATCACATTTTCAGCTTTCAAGGAATAACGTGACGTGATGCTAGCAGCCTATGTTTATACCTTTGTTTACTGTGAAACTTTTCATGGCAGAGACCTGTCTCTCAAAGAGAAGCTTTTAATGCATTACAATTAACCTAATTTTGCTTTCCAAGGATTTTGCAGCCGGCCATTGCCATCAGATCCACAATGCCAATGAATATGGGTCCTAGAACTTTGTCCCCTGATGTTTGACAGGACTGTTCACTCTCTGACGGGTGCATGCAACAAATATGCTGCCCCCTCCAGGCCGATTCTTCCATGTGGCATCTGCCTGTGATGGAATTAACCCAGGTTGACCTCTGACGAGGCCCCTGCCATGCCTTTCCCAACCTTGAATTGCTCCCAACTAGGTTTAATGGATTTTGATATTTCGGCTCTGTTGCACTGCAGGGTATTGTCCGTGATCTCCATTCCATTTTTCAGGTTTTTGCTGTCCAGCAATGGTGTGCTTCTACATGTCCCATGACTATTAACCAGTCTTCAAGGTTGACTGATCATCAAGCTTGCTGTCTAAAATGTCAATAGCAGAATCTGATGTTGGAGTTCGTGGTTGGTGTCAATGTTTGTAATTCCTAGTTTACTGTGTCTCATCCAGAGTTCAGATTTCAATTCTGAATTGTCACCGGAAGCCAAAGCCAGGTGATTTGAACTTGGTTCATCACGTTGGAGTCAGTAGGCTAACCCCTACAAATGGACCATTGGTGGCCCACTAGAACTGCTATGGCCTAAAGTACATGATGAGTAGAAAAGCCCTCCAATCATTTGGAAGGATTTTTACAAATGTTCAACTTCATCTTGTGGACCTGTTCAATAAACCTGGATGTGATCATCTACCCGCCATGATATAACCCCCACAAAATCCTGTGAAAACAGAGGTTTTCATAGGGTTGACCAAGGTCTCCAATTACAGGAACGATATTATGTGTCCAAATAACATTTCTGTTCCATTCATATCATACATATTGCTTTGTAATTTCCGACGCCTAAAGTAGTACATACAGACCAGCAAACATAACACAGACCAGGAGACTTAATACATGCCCTGAGCTTTATAAGAGAAGTCCTGTGCGATAAAGTATTGATTGTCTAGTTACCAAGTTGTTTCCTTTAAATGTTGCATTCTATAGAATTTATCAAGCAATGTGTTGTTTAGTCACAATGTTAGTATCACAGGATAATCTGGAACCTCTATCCTTATTAAATAGACCTATCAATGTGCCGACATTTTTTTTTTGAGAAAGGATTTTACCAGGAAGGATACATTGAGATTTCTCTTGTTTTCAAGTATATCCTGGGTGGCGAGTATGTACCATTAGGTGTCTTGCCCAAGGACACTTACTGGAGAGGTGATCTTGACGGGATCGAACCTGTGTCTCCACAGTCTCTCTCCACGGTTATAAAGCAGTGATGTTACCTCTACTCCACCCAGCCAGCAGTGAAAGGGGTAGTTCACTAAACACTGAGATTTACACTAAAATCATAGTTATTTCAATTAGTGAACAACAGCTCTCTACAGAAGGAAAATCCAACACCAGCAGTTGAAGTTACTGCGAACAATGCTTAACTACAGTGAACAACTGTAGCACCGTTATTCATCCAGAGAGGCGGTCATTCGTTGCAGAGATCAGGGCTGGCAGAACTGAGTTCAGAGTTAATAATACAAACAGTGGTCAGGTCAACAGACTGAAAATCAGACATACAGTCAGGTCCAGAAATATTGGGACATCGACACAATTCTAACATCTTTGGCTCTATACACCACCACAATGGAGTTGAAATGAAAACAAACACAATGTGCTTTAACTGCAGACTGTCAGCTTTAATTTGAGGGTATGTACATCCAACTCAGGTGAACGGTGTAGGACTTACAGCAGTTTGCAGATGTGCCTCCCACTTATTAAGGGACCAAAAGTAATGGGACAGAATAATAATCATAAATAAAACTTTCCCTTCTTAATACTTGGTTGCAAATCCTTTGCAGTCAATCACAGCCTGAAGTCTGGAATGCATAGACATCACCAGACGCTGGGTTTAAACCCTGGTGATGCTCTGCCAGGGCCAGGCCTCTACTGCAACTGTCTTCAGTTCCTGCTTGTTTTTGGGGCATTTTCCCTTCAGTTTTGTCTTCAGCAAGTGAAATGCATGCTCAATGGGATTCAGGTCAGGTGATTGACTTGGCCATTGCATAACATTCCACTTCTGTCCCTTCAAAAACTCTTTGGTTGCTTTTGCAGTATGCTTTGGGTCATTGTCCATCTGCACTGTGAAGCGCCGTCCAATGAGTTCTGCAGCATTTGGCTGAATGTGAGCAGATAATATTGCCCGAAACACTTCAGAATTCATCCTGCTGCTTTTGTCAGCAGTCACATCATCAATAAATACAAGAGAACCAGTTCCATTGGCAGCCATACATGCCCACGCCATGACACTACCACCATCATGTTTCACTGATGAGGTGGTATGCTTAGGATCATGAGCAGTTCCTTTCTTTGTCCATACTCTTCTCTTCCCACCACTCTGGTACAAGTTGATCTTGGTCTCATCTGTCCATAGGATTTTGTTCCAGAACTGTAAAGGCTTTGTTAGGTGTTGTTTGGCAAACTCTAATCTGGCCTTCCTGTTTTTGAGGCTCACCAATGGTTTACATCTTGTGGTGAACCCTCTGTATTCACTCTGGTGAAGTCTTCTCTTGATTGTTGACTTTGACACACATACACCTACCTCCTGGAGAGTGTTCTTGATCTGGCCAACTGTTGTGAAGGGTGTTTTCTTCACCAGGGAAAGAATTCTTCGGTCATCCACCACAATTGTTTTCCGTGGTCTCCCGGGTCTTTTGGTGTTGCTGAGCTCACCGGTGCATTCCTTCTTTTTGAGTATGTTCCAAACAGTTGTTTTGGCCACGCCTAATGTTCTTGCTATCTCTCTGATGGGTTTGTTTTGTTTCTTCAGCCTAATAATGGCTTGCTTCACTGATAGTGTCAGGTCTTTGGATCTCATCTTGAGAGTTGACAGCAACAGATTCCAAATGCAAATAGCACACTTGAAATGAACTCTGGGCCTTTAATCTGCACATTGTAATTGGGGTAATGAGGGAATATCACACACCTGGCCATGGAACAGCTGAGAAGCCAATTGTCCCATTACTTTTGGTCCCTTAACAAGTGGGAGGCACATCTGCAAACTGCTGTAAGTCCTACACCGTTCACCTGAGTTGGATGTACATACCCTCAAATTAAAGCTGGCAGTCTGCAGTTAAAGCACATTGTGTTTGTTTCATTCCAACTCCATTGTGGTGGTGTATAGAGCCATAGATGTTAGAATTGTGTCGATGTCCCAATATTTCTGGACCTGACTGTAGCTACGCAAAGCATACTACACAAAGGATGATGAAATGCTGAGGCCAGAGGGTGGTTTATATAACCAGGAAAATGTACCTTCAGGTGTGGATGAGAATTGTCAATAGACCATAGGTGAGAGCCCAGAATCAGAGCTTGTACAACAATGGACGACTTTGATTAAAACCCTTGGCGAAGACTTGGCGAAGACTAGAGTCTACATTAAATGACTATATTCACCAGAAAATATGGTGGAAACCCAATTTAAACCTATTCTAGACAACTACAGTGAACAATAACTACGATGTCAGTTAAATAACCCGGGAAGTCACAGCAGTTTACAGAATTTAAACTACCGTTTCTTTGAAGGAACGGTGGATAGTGAACAACCAATTAGTTGTTCGGATAAGATTGTGATTTCTAAAATTCTTTCACGGTTTATTTTAGTAAGGCTGGTTTCTTTTCTTTAAAAAGTCCTTCAGGGGCTTGACACGGATGATGACTTTGTGTTAGCTCTAGATTCATGGAAATGTACATTTTCTGGATCTATGGATCCCGTGAGAACACCTTTGTCACAGGACTTGTGCTTTGATGAGGTGTTAGGCACCCATGGAATCTAAACCAGAAATTCCTTGAAAGTCCATGGGCACTATTCCGTGCCTGGCACTAAAATGTGAATGCTAACAGGGAAAACCTGAGGATCACTGTGAGGATCACCTCATGGAGTCTATAGGATTCCATGGAGGATTGCACTGCTGGACCCTGTGATCTCACGAGAGCGTCATGGAGTGATCGCGGATGGAGACTGGGGATTATTTTTCCTGCTCCCAGAGATCTGAAGCGACGGATCGGGCCACCATTCTCTTTGCGGGATGAGAGGTGAGTATCTGATTTGTTGGGGGGTTTAAGCTGGTGCTAAAGGATTCTGCAGAAGCGCAATCAGTTAGCACCAGCTTCTGGGTGCCAGTAAAAAAATCAGTTAACCCATCGGTGCAATAATTAGCGTTAGGATAAGTAAGGTATTACAAAATCCTAGTGCTAATTCCTGATAGTGTTCCACATGTTAAGCATAGGGTAAGCAAAGTACAGTAAGCTTGCGCAAGCTAGCGCAATCACTGATGCGCTGTTTTTTTTTTAACCTGTTAGCGTTAGGAAGGTAATATGTGTGGCATGCATTAAAGTCACTTATCCAGACATTAACGCTTACTAATACTCACCTGAATGCTACAGTTAGCGTTCACTAGGGAGTAGGACCTCATGTGTTTCCAATAAAATTACTCAGTTCTGCATACACATCTATAAAGGGAGTGGGAATAAAAGCATTTAGTCAGGCAGTCTCTTTGTAAACAAGGATCACATGGGTCAAGTTGTCCTTGTTATATTTCTGGCAGAACCAATGGCCCCAAAGCAGAGACATGACAGCTGATGGAATAGGTACTGAGTTTGTATAGCTACACGTCATTTACTCATAGTGACATTTTGCTGCCACCCAGCAACGATGATCTAAGCAGACGTGGTCGCCAAATGACTTACAGTGTTTGTGCCAAGGACGACTTATTACACTTTAGGACTAGGGCAGCCTGTCTTAATTAGTCATGTCTTGTATATGATTGACTGAACTAGTAGTGGACACAAGTTACATTTTATATACCCCCTCATCACCACTTGTCTCCAATTTGTATTTCTTCCATCATCACAATTCTCCACTTTCTGACATCATTATCTACTGTAGCGCTCACTCCCGGAGGAGCCGCTGAAAATGAACCACGGGTCAGTCTCCCCGCACTAGGGAATAAATATACTCCAACACAGTTGTGAGTTTTTATATTTAAATAGTTTACTAAAATATTTGAGCAGATGTTGAACCACGGTATTCACAAGTATTATTACAGTATTTTCGTATTACGGCAAACACGCAGCGGAAAAGAAACGAAACACGAGGCTTCGTATTTCGGAAAATAAAATATTCGCGACCGAACATAAAAGCAATGCAATTTCCCGATAGTTCAGAAAAGGGGACACGTAGCAAAACCCCAAACATACAATCCCTTCGTATTACGGTAAACGCGCAACGGAAAAGAGGAAAAATATATTCGGAACGTATCTTTATTTTTAACCCCTGTTCCGATTCATAAAAGAAAATGAGTCCTGCACAAGTTAAGTCCCAGAAGGTGAAAGGTGTATATGTGTGTGTGTGGTACCCGGGTACTGTTCAACTGGCCAGTGAGTTTATTTAAGGAAAATCTTCGACTAGTCAGTTGGGGCCCTGTGGACTTTAAAGAGAAAACAGCAGCTTGACCTTTAATCACAAACAGCCTTGGAGGCCTCTCACCCATCCGACGCAGGCTTTAGGCTCCGCTGACCCAGGACGTCTCTCCTCCGGATTTTGACTGGGAATACTAGCGGCCGGATCCGTTGTCTGACTTTATGCAGCTTGTCCAGCTCACCGCCTGCTCTCCGTTCGATTCCGCCGGTCTGCAGCAATGTCTGGGCTCTGGCGAGTCTCCTTCTCCTCAGGCTAAGTGACCCAAACCGGAACAACAGGTCTCCCTCGGGCTTTGGCCTAGATTCTCCCGCGATCTCCTCAGTGCGTCTGCTTTCTCTGCTTCCCTGGCGCGCTCTGGAACTTTCTCCACGAGGCAGAGGATGTAAGCGTCCAGTCCCCACCCACTTCCTGTCTTCTTGCAAAGTATGCCGGGCATTGTAGTCCCAATGTCCAGTATCTCTGATCGCGATAGTCTCCATCTTGTGGCCAAAAATAGGTACTGCCACAGCAAGATTTTTAACACAGCGCTACACTACCATAGATTATTTATTCCACTGGCTTTGCATCACCTCTACATCTATAATACACTTTATTATTTATTATGCATTAGTTCATTTCCTTCGCTATACATTCCTGTCACTGCACGTGTCTGCGCCTATCAGTGTTTTCCTCATCCACATCAAATATCAACATGCTCATATTCAATTACAAATATATGAGTTATAGCGGTGGATAAGGATTTGTAAGAAAACATATACAGACATAGATGGATAGATAGATAGAAAAAGATACACAGATATAGACAGACAGATTGATAGACCGATACAGAAAGACAGAATTAAATGCATGGATATAGACAGATCAGACAGATAGCTAGAACCCCTCCCTACCAGCTTGAATTAGTTAAAACAATGCCATATATTGGCACTGCATTCTGATGCCGAGATATGTAATTATATTGAATACTCACTAGTAATTATGATGTTTATCCTTACAGGCAAGAAATGTAATTCTCCATTTTTTAAAGCTTTTATTCTTAAACTATTTATATTTTATCTGATACTCTCTCAGCCGCTGTTCTGATTAAACAAAAGGGATGATTATTTAAGTACAGTAAGTACCAGTTTAAAACAATGATAGTTGTGTCCGCTAAGTTCCAGAAATAACCTTCAGTCTCTGCTGTGACAACTGTGCCAGTGACACACGCTTGGGTGACTTCAGAACCGACTCTATCCAGTAAGCCAGTAACATAGCATGGGTGCACTCATTTAATATTACAGTCTGGTTAACTCTACAACTGCCAGAAGCTAAACAGCCATCAGACATCTTTGTGAAGAATTTACACATTTTGTGTGACAATTAAATCATCAAGACGGCAGATGGGAAGTTAAGATTTGTTTTTCTGCTAGGAAAAATCACATATGGTTTTATTTGAAAGTTCACCAACATAATAATCCTAATAAAGCTTTGTATTTCATTACTGAGCCCTCAGATTCCATGGTATTGCTCTCTGTGAAAGGCCTAGGTCAGCGTTGGCCTACCTTTTGTATGCGTGCCAGAGCTGGCACGCTGGGCCCTTTTTGCTGGCACGCGAGCCATAGGTTTGCCATCGGCAGGGCTTTTTTACTGTTGGTACACCCAAGTACTCAGCACCAGCACCTACCGGCAGGGCAGATGTTCCACAGCTAGTATGTGGACGACATCTGCAGCCCATGGTAGAAGTTCTGCTGAACAGCGCCATCCTGGCACTGATCGCGGACTTCTCCCACAGGGGGCTGACATCTTGGGTTTCAGCCCCATCGGTGGGACCTGTACCTGCCCACTAACATCATCGCGCGAAGGCTAGATGACGTCAGATGTGGGACTTCCTCCCTATCGGGCAGAAAATTCCCTATTAATGAGATACAGGGGTTGTGTTGACCCCTGTATCTCTGGACTTATAGGTGCTAGAGACTCATATGAGGTATTATTGGAAAGGCTAAAGCTTGGCATTTCCAACAATGCCAAATATGACCAAGCAGGGGCGTAACTACCAGGGGTGCAGCGGATGCCACTGCACCCGGGCCCCTGAGTCTGGGGTCCCACAACCGGATGGGTGAGGGGCCTGGACTAGCCCTGCTTGCCCCACAGTCCAGGCAGGGGTCAGGCACCTGGTCTCCCGGTTGATCGGCAACGTGTAGGATCAAACTCCCACACGCTGCGCCAGAAGTAAAGGCCCTGCCGGGGGGAGAGGAAGAGGAAGAAGAGGACAGCTGCTCACATGTGGACATGCTGGCGCCGCCCCTTCCCCCTCCACAGTCAGGCAAAGCAGAGCATCCTCTGCTGTGCTGGAAGTGTTCAGCACGTCGTGCAGGTAGGGGAAGTGAAGAGAGTGGAGACCATACTTAACTATGGTAAATATGTAACAAGCTGGGGTGGGTTGTTTGTGTGTGAGTGAGCAGAGGCAGGCTAATTACTGGGGTCTGATACTGGCTAATTACTGGGGTCTGATACTGGCTGGCTAATTACTGGGGTCTGATACTGGCTAATTACTGGGGTCTGATACTGGCTAATTACTGGGGTCTGATACTGGCTAATTACTGGGGTCTGATACTGGCTAACTACTGGGGTCTGATACTGGCTGGCTAATTACTGGGGTCTGATACTGGCTGGCTAATTACTGGGGTCTGACACTGGCTAATTACTGGGAGTCTGACACTGGCTAATTACTGGGGGTCTGATACTGGCTGGCTAATTACTGGGGGTCTGATGCTGGCCAATTACTGGGGTTCTGATACTGGCTAATTACTGGGGTCTGATACTGGCTAATTACTGGGGTTCTGATACTGGCTAATTACTGGGGTTCAGATACTGGCTAATTACTGGGGTTCTGATACTGACTAATTACTGGGGTTCTGATACTGGTTATTTACTGGGGTTCTGATACTGGCTGGCTAATTACTGGGATTCTGATACTGGCTAATTACTGGGGTTCTGATACTGGCTGGCTAAGTACTGGGGGTCTGATACTGGCTGGCTAATTACTGGGGAAAAATAGTATTTTAGGCAAAAAAGGGGTGCGTAGGTGCATGTATAGGTGTTGTGACAAAAAGAAGGGCATGATTGTAAATGGGAGATATGTAAGATCAGACCTTTTAAAATGCATCCCTCCCTTCTACTAAAACCCCAGGGAAATTATATATCAGCGTGTGTGTGTGTGTGTGTGTGTGTGTGTGTGTGTGTGTGTGTGTGTTTATAGCTGGGCAGGAGGGGAGTTGTAGTCTGGATCCCTGGGGTGGGATAATGGAGTGAAAGGTGGGCCATTATCCTGGCAGGACACATCTGTAATGCAGGTTTGCTCAGCCTTAATATAAGGAAACTGGTGTAAGTGTAGGACAGAGAGTATTCAACTTATGGAGATAGCTGAAGGAAAGAAAATGTTTTGTGATTGCTGTGTACCACTGATTTGCTGTGTACTGATACTTCTGTCCGGTGAGAAAATAAAAACCTGACAAAAAGAGAACTTTTGGTGTTGCTGTGTTTGGCGCCTCAGAAGTCGTGGCTAAAGGAGGAGCCCTGTCACAGTATATAATAGAGGTGTGTAGGTATGTGTACAGTGGTTTGAGTCTAATTGGACTAATTGCAGGGTTGACACTTTGAGACACATAAATTGGTTTAGTGACCCAGTTTGGGTACTCAGGCTCAAAAAGGTTTGCCATTACTGCCCTAGGTAGTTGTTGGTGGCTGTGCCAGAGCTTTAATGGCCAAGGATATAACTGCAGAAAGGCTAAGGGTTTGGGGTTCCCTCCTTTTTATAGCTGTGGAAGTTCAGATAGCATTTACATGTGCTGAATAATTTGTATCTATTATTATTTATTAAGAGCCAACACATTCAGCATCTCTGTACAATGGTTATAGACAAGACAATGTTACATCAAGGAGGCAAGTCCGTTCCACCAACAGATACAGTATCTAGTATTGTATTCCAATCTTATGTAAATCAGAAATGTCTACCTCAGGATCAAAATAGAAGGCAGTCTGTAGCATCCTCAACACGCCATTTATTTATCAGTTTTATGGATTAAAACGCATTCACGAGATGGGAGGAATAAAAACCCCATCCTCTGCTGAGTTGTCCGCTGCGTGATTAACAGACTGTCCAGAGGCGCAGTTAGCGGGACGCCTCTGTGCAGGACGCTGCTTTTCTGCGAGATCGAGCTATTATTCCTGTCATAATTATGACTGTGCAAGTACCGTACGGAAAGAGGGGGGAGAGCAGATTAAATGCTGCAGCGGAGAATGGTAATGGCAAGCTTAAACAGGTCTGCAGAACGTGGCTTAATAACTTCACACAGAGGATGTGAGCCATTTACTGGTCTAACAATATAGTAATATTAGTGATGAGCTGGAATTCTGATTCTGCGACTGATTGACTGTGCCTCCTGCTGTCAGACATAATCATAAAAATGATGGACAGTTTTTTCACTTGGGAAGAGTCTTTGAAGGTAGGAATTTTTTTCCCCCAAACCAGTAAATATATTATAGAAAATAAAGTCCAGATTATTTTTTAATTTAAAGGAGTCAAAGCACTATTCATTTCTATGTACCAACTTGAGCCAAGAGTAAAAGCTACCGGGGAATAACTCCTTATTCTCTGGCTCACCTGTTGTTGATGGTTCCGTAACAAAGTATAAGAGCCATCAACGTCTAATAAACAGCTGATAAAGCTTGTGGCTCAGTTGGAATAGTGGCTAGAACCATTAAGTTAATGAGTGGAGTCAAAGTTAACGAGCGTAATCAAAAACTGGAGCCATTAAGTATATCGGCCCCAGTCATTAACTTAATGATTGGGTTGAATTAGAGCATAAGACATTAAAAATACAATGTGTATGGGTAATAATTTAAACAATCATAATAAATATGAAATACTTGACTTAAAAGGTTAGCGTGTGTTTGAACAGCCGATTGTTAGCTTTACATTATGTGATCCAAATAAGAACTCCATTCGCTGCTGTAAAAATAAATTTAGAACGGTGTTCCCAATCATGATCTTTATCCATTCTTCATCCCTATCCACAGGGCTGGATTAAGATCTCTTTGGGCCTGGAGCTGAATATTTTGGTGGCTTTTTTTGTAGTTTAGTGAAATGAAAACATATTTTTGGTTATTTAATGGTGCAGATACGGGTATATCTAACCAGGCAGATACTGTGTGATTAATTTTTCATTCAGATTTCAATCATTTAAAGAGTGTCATTTTTTTTCACATTTTATCATACAAGCCTTTGTGATTATATATTCTATAGGGCATTCTTTTTAAAAAAAATGTGAAATGGGAACCTGTTACTGCATTTTTCTGAGAAAATATACAATTTGACCAAAAAAGGAAAAAAAGAAATATTTCCCTTGTGTTTTGGAACATGTTTGTTTATGAATAATATGACTATGAATAAAACACTGTCCTTGCTCCCAGCATGGGAAATGAGAAGGGGAGTAATGGCAGTGGTATTGCTCTTTTATACGTGACAAATGGACAATGCCATCGCTGTGGAACTAAAAATAAATAAATAAAAAAACAGTTTTCTTTTCTTTTAGATTTTACATGATCAGGTAACAGGTTTGGTATTAATGCAAAGGCCAGACTCTGCCCTGTCCAATGACACCTCACTTGACCTTGTGAGGTGTAAAGATTAGTGACGCAGGGGTCCAAAGTTCCCCACAGTACTTTTCGCTGCTGTGCGGTGGTTTAGGTTTTTATGTAACAACTCGTAACAATGGATTGTACCATCACCCTTCACCCCCACACTTGTTGGTGAAATGAGAAATGTGATGTTAGTTAGTGCAGCATCATTGTTTACTTTATAATTGAAAAGTGAAAAATATTACTGTTGGAAAGAAAAAGTAAATATTTATTATTTTATTTTGTTTACTTAAAACCAGGTTTGATATCATTAGAAAGGCCATGCTCTGGCCTTTCCAGTGATACCTCATTTGACCCTGTAGCTGATATGAAGTTGGAGATACATGGGTCCAAATGCAGACATATAGGGTTATCCAAAGAGATCCGAATGGCTGGAGAAAGGTAACCGAACGCTGAAAATCAGTGTTTGCTCACCTTTCCTGGCCATTCGGCTATCCAGAAAGCAGGCAATTCGCCAAATCCTGGTGAATTGCCTGCACATACGGTGCCTGTTCGGTGCCTGTTCGAGGGCAGTGGAATCACCATAAAAAAGCAATGCTTCTGCTATTCAGAGAACACAAACCAGCAGTGAAAGGTTCCCATTCGGTGGTTTAATTCGGCAGGTTTATTCAGGCGAATCCCATAGGCTTCAATGTTAAAAATATTCCCGTTTTAATTCAATATCTAATAAACCGTTCATTCTAAAATTCTGCAGTAAAGAGTTTCTTTATTTATAGATTTTCTAGGATATTTTAAGCATCTTTCTGGATTTTTTTTCACTTATTTTTTCTGTAACAGCCCTCTTTATTATCATTCTTTGGACCTCATATGTAAATTTAAGACATTTTCGCTCAGTTTCTTTGCAAACAGCATTTCACTTTTCAAACATTCAAGCAAACTGTTTTTCTAATTTATTCATTCCATTTGTCTGCGGTGTCGGCTTTTTCTGGCGGCTTCGCTGCGTGTGAACGGCTCCTGCTCGGGTTTTTCCAGCGTTTTCAGTGGGTTAATCCAGATGTTTTTGCGGGTTTTCGGCGTGCATTCGCCGGGTTTTGCGGTTAGTTTTTGGCGGGTTTGCGGCGACCTTTCCCTGCAATTCGGGGACCCTGCGTTACTTGCTGAATACACCGCAGGGTCACCGAAATGGGATCGGCAAAACAAACCGAATTGAAGAGAACCAAAAGTCCCCGAACGTGCGGTGACTTTTCGATTCTCTTTGAATTACCCTGATAGTTATTCTTTCTCTGGGCCTATTCTGGGGCATGGGCCTGGAGCTGCTGCTCCATCTGCCCCTATGTTAAACCGGCCCTGCATATCCAGATACCATAAACATTCCCCAATATTTGATTACATTATGCACAGACTCTGCTGAATTTAGGGTATCTGGCATGTATGCACTTTAAATCCAGTAGTTTTAACACATTCTTTTTAGTTTTCAAGGATTACTTGCAATGCTGTAACATAAAGGGTCACAGTCGAGCAGGAACGTGTGGGAATGCAGATCCTCCACTGTTTTTGCATTTGCCCTACACACTTTGAAGCTTTTATTTAGGCTAGGGTCAGACGAAAGCAGTTTTTACGTGCGTTTAGTCGCACGAAATCACGGCCGTGCTAGCAGCAAATGACGTCCAATGCCGGGGAACACACGAAGTACGGCCGCACGAAAGTTCGTCCGCGCAACGCAAGTGGCAAACGAACGCATTTTTTCTAGAACGTCAAACCGCTAGTATGGACGTACAGAGTGCGCTGCGTCCGCTAGCGGCGTGTGTGCGTGATTGGGAGACGTCAGACGCTGCTAATGTCCGGCCAACATAACGTCCAGACACAAAAAGTGTTTTATTGATGATCCGTACAAAATCACGGACGAAAAGGCGCCTCGTATGACCGCTATCGCGTGTTCCGTGAAAAAATATGTCCATTCGTTCGAACGCACTTTTTCACTGACAACACGAAAAATGCGTTCGTCTGACCCTAGCCTTAGGTGTTTAATTATATGTTTCCATGTTAAGTCATTATAAATACTATTTATTGTGCATTTTACACACAAAATTGGAGTGCGGGTGGTGTGTTTAATTGAGAGATGACTTGGTCAATTAGAAAGCAAAAATCTTGGCGTTCCTGCACTTATTTTTTTAGGACTGCCTAACATTGATGCCTAACATTGATAGGTGCATCATTCCTGCATTAGAGTATATATTGGGGTTTAGTTCACTGAAACACTGGCTACCAAAGCTTGGATTTTTCTAGTAATGTATGGGATCCATTTTTAACCTTCTCATCCTGTATAGCTGACAGAAGAACAGAGAGAGCAAATTGTGTAAAGTAAATATACTGTATATATATACACATACAAAAAAGGGTGAACCTGCACTCAAACCTTAAAATGTGTTTTATTATAAGGGTGCTATCAAGACCAGTGAATACAATAAATTGTACATTTAAGCGTAGTACACTGTATATTGTATAATTAATATATATTTATATGGAATTCTTGCCTCGTGGCGGTTTCAATTTTTTACTTGTATGTTGCTTGCATATTCAAACGGTAATTTTTGTTGTTGTTATGGTTCCCATAACGCGGAATGCTAAGTTAAATCTTGTTCAGGCAGACAAACTTCCTGACTTTGTGGAATACTTCATAGATTATCTCAGCCATCACAGTTTGTTGATCACCTGTCGTTCCTGATTGGCATGATCTGTCTGTAGATTGACAGTCGCGTTAGCTGTCACTGATAATCACATGGTCACGTTTCAATTGCGGCATCCTGGATGAGATTGGTACGTACTGCACGTTAATTCAATGTATCCTCCATTCTCCCCTAAAGCAACTACAAGAGGCCATAGAGTATGCTGGTTACCTGTCCCTCCAAGCATGCCAATAGGCATTTTAGAAGAATAAAATACCAATCCATGTCCTTTGCTTTCATCAGTTAGGGATTACAATGTCAGCCAAAAAAGGGCATTTATATGCAGTGCATTCAGAAAGTATTCAGACTCCATTTTTTTAACTTTTATGTTGTAACATTTTAAAATTGTTTAAATTACATTTTTTCACATCAGTCTACATCGATCATAAATGGCAAAGCAAAAATCCAATTTTTGACAACATTGCAAACTTATTATAAAAGAAAAAACTGGAATCACATTAACATAAGCATTCAGACCCTTAACTCAGTACTTCATTGGAGCATCTTTGGCAATGATTACATCCTTGTGTATGATGTGACAAGCTTTGCACACCTAGATGTATGAGGTTTCTCATTCATCACTGCAAATCCTTTTAAGCCCTGTCAGGTTGGATGGGACTGTTGGTGGACAGCCACTTGCATGTCTTTCCAGAGAATGTTCAGTTGAATTCAAGTTTGGGCTCTGGCTGGACCTCTCAACGACATTTATCTGAAATGTCCCTTTTGCATGTTTAGGGTCATTGCCATTTTGAGAAGTTAATCTTGCTTACCCTTAAATGTAGAACGTTCTGGACCAGGTTTATATTAAAGATACCTCTGTACTTTGCCTCAGCCTCGATCACCCCAAAAGCCTTGATCACCCCAAAAGCACTATGCTACCAACACCATACTTCAATGTCATGATGTAATTGTGCAGGTTATGAGAGATGCCTGGTTTTCCCCATACATGATGATTTGACTTGAGTCCAGCCAGTAAAATCTTTGTTTCATCAGGCCAAAGAATCCTGTTTCTCACAGTCTGAGAGTGCTTTAGCTGCCTTTTTGCAAGTTCAAGCAAGGTTTTATGTGTCTTGCAGTGTGGAAAGGCTGTCATAATGGCCCAGTTTGCTGAGTGTCACAAGGACGTTCATCCTCCCGTTGGTTTCTCCCATCTCCACACACGATTTCTAGAAGTCACCCAGAGTGATCGTGTTTTTGGCCACCCCTTTCTGATGCCATTTTCCCCCAATTGCTCAGTGTGGTCAGTTGGCCAGCATTAGTATGAGCACTGGTTTCTCCAAAGTTATTATTTTTAAGAATTATGGAGGCCCTTTTGCTCTTGGGAATCTAAATTGCAGCAAAATATTTTTTTTTTGCCTTTCCCAAACCTGTTCTTTCACACAACTGTGTCTCTGAGCTCTGCATGCAGAACCTTTAACCTCATTGCTTATTTTTTGTGTGGTATGATTTTAAAGCTTACATAGACAGGCATGTGCATATTTTAAATCCTGTCCAATCAATTGAATATGCTATGGGTGGACTTCTGAGCTAAATTTCAAGTGTAATAGCAAAGAATCGAACTACTTATGTTAATGTTATAGTTCCGTTATGTCTTTTTAATAAACTGACAGTGATTTAAAAAACTCAGTATCCCATAATGACAAACCAAAAACCAATTTTGGCATAAGGCTGCAACACAAAAAATGAAAATAAATTAATAGGTTTCTGGCTGCTTTGTTATTGCTATAATTATATGTATGTATATGTGCGTGCTTTGTAGCTTTCCCAGACCTGTGCCTCAATATATACTAAGAATAAAAAGGTTATTTCCAGTAGCACAAGCTGTAACTGGTTAAACAATTAGATTATTGGAATAGCGCTCCTGCTTTCTGGAGACAATTTGTGGAGGATAATGCTATTCCAAAGCATAAGAAGGTGACGGTTTGACGTAGGATTTATTTTAAGGGGTGGAGTTGCTGGGGCAACACAAGTAAGGATTTCGGTTTCCATGGAAAACAGCAATATTAACCCCTGAACAGAGGACTGTACTGATACTTACATATTTATACTCATCTTTGCTTTTAAACATTCTTTTTTTTCTTACCACCTTCAATGGCAACAATTTCACATCCAGAATGCTTTTGGATTCATTTTAAAGAAGCACATATAAATTCACCTTTACAGCAGTTTATACACACTGTTGTGATACATTCTTTCACATTATGTTATTGTGAGTTTTATTGCTTTTGTGTTCTGTGATACATACACCCATACATCATACCCATTATGTGAGTTTATGTGGAAAGAAGTTGGCTATGGAGCTCTGTGATACACTCATACACACGGCACATTACTGTGAGTTTTATTGCTGTGGACGGAGCTCTGTGATACGCTCATAGACACTACACATTATGGTGAGTTTTATTGCTGTGGAGCTCTGTGATACACTCATACACACTGCACATTACTTAGAATTTTATTACTGTGGAGCTCTGTGATACACTGATAGACACTGCACATTATGGTGAGTTTTATTGCTGTGGAGTTCTTTGATATGCTCATACACAATCAATGTACATCGTTGTAAGTTATATTGCTGTGGAGCTCCAGGATATGCACAGACAGATGGCACATAACTGAGTTTTATTGCTGCGGAACTCTGTGATACACTCATACACACTGCACATTACTATGAGTTTATACACAAAAAATGTAGCACGGCCACAGAATCAAATACATCATGTACGTCTATCAAATGAATGTAGTAGAGGTCCCCTCAAAGGTGATACAGAAAGTCAAGGTCCACGCAGCTAAGCAGTGGGATATGGGGGAGGGGAGCTTTTCATAATTAATATTAGGAGCCTCCTTGCTATCTGAACACCCACTCCCCAATTTGTTCCTTTCCAAGCTGAGCTGTCAATCACACAACTTGGATGTTTAATCTCTCCCATGTTAGAGATGAAGCAAAAAACATGGCGGCCTGCATGAAAAGAGCAAGCAGATTATGAGCTACAAAAAACTCACAAAACTACACTGGAAGTTGTAAAATTGTTAGAGTGTGTCCGCTGTACACTTACTTACACCTTATCGAGTGATCACCCTTTATTCCCCGACTCAAGTCACCATTCACCAATTAACCCAGTTCCAAATTACCACGAGAACAGAGTCAAAAACCACGACACGTGGTGCAGGTTATATGTCTAAGTTAATTTGTCTTTTGTTTTATGTGGTTACATAGTATAAAATAAAGGCGTTTACAAAATGTCCCACTGCGTCACTTTTCAGCATGTGGTTACATAGTATAAAATAAAGGCGTTTACAAAATGTCCCACTGCGTCACTTTTCAGCAAATCATAGAACAAGAGAAAAGAGAAGCATGCATCTTATTACAGTGGAAATCACATACATGGCACTTATAATTATATATTCATAAGATTCCCAGACGTGAAGTAAAATCCAGAAACTGAAACTATCTAGTAATTGGGATGCTAACAGACATGTCCTTGAGTTGTGTTCAAGCTTGGAATAGAGCTATGCACTTCCAGCCCAGCCAGGCCTCCTCCCCCAACTTCTGCCCAGCTCTGTGAACTCCTCAATACATAGATAATTGGGTAGGCAATTTAACCCTTCAAAAATAAAAAAGGTTTCTGGATTTAAGTGAGCTACAACAAAAGACATATCAAATACCTATATACCTATACCAGATGGCAGGTGTGCTTGAAAGGGATAATCTATTAAAAAAATTGTTCCCTTTCTATGCCCTTAAATAATTGGGTAGAGGCTGCTGATAAATTTTTAATTTCTTTCTGAAGAATATATTCTCCTTTTGCCCCTCGCCACAGCTTCTCTTCGGCTCAAGGACTCCCAAACGCAGAAGTCCCTGAATTTTTTGCACACAATTTGCGCTCTTATGCAACTTGCGTAGTGTAGGAACTACAAATTGCGCACCTCTTCGGGACTTGCGCACGTTGCGTTTTCAAGTTCCGTTGCGCGATTGCGCCTGCGAAGAACGATGGATGGGAGCTGCTGGTGACGCTGAGTGGGATCTGGGATGGAAGAAACACCTCCATTTCACCTAGAGATTTCACCAGATCGGGGCAGCTGGAGAGGGAGCACTCTTCACATCTTGACCACTTTTAATAGCTAAAGCAGTCAGGGTGAGTATAGAGTCCCCTTTAAGAAGCTTGGTTGAGCTGACTACATTTTATTAGATGACTTTCACTTTTCCAGAACCTGATGTGGTGGTTGAAGATTCTTTAACGATGCATGCAGACTGGCAAAGGAAAGATGGCCATGTAACAGGGACAAATTGTGGTGCTGTTTAAAACTTCAGAGTCAGAATCAGCCTGTTATTTGATGTGTACCTTTGCAGATACAGAACCACGGAGGGACTGGCTTTCACCTTCCAGACTACCCGAATGGTAGCCTTGGCATTGCAGAGAGATGACCCAGAAGAGCAAAGTCCTACAATCAGCAGTCAGACACACACTTCTTGGAGAAGGAATAGATAACTGTTTATTAATTCAGAGTTTCACTTATATTCCCTTTACCCACTTATTTGAAACACAAAACCAGACAAGAGTTACAAGTTTTTATAAAGCGCTAACAAGTTCCGTAGCACTGTGCAGTGGGTGAGACAGAAAATTAAACATACAAGTTAAACACACTGAACAGTAGGAGATAGGACTCTGCTCAGGAGCATATAATCTGAGAGGAGAGGGGTGGCACACTAGGTGAGGGTAAATCGAGAACATGAAAAAGCGGAGTACAAATGGGCTGGGTGGGAAGATGGCGTAAGACATGTACAGTGGGGGATTATGGAGTGAGCTGATAGGCTTCTCTAAAGTAATGTGCTTTCAGAGACTTCTTGAAGGACTGGAGATTTGGGAGAGTGTAATGTTGCAGCGGATTGAGCTCCATAGAAAGGGGGCATCTTGGGAGAAGTCCTGAAGGCGAGAGTTAGGGGTGCAGGCAGTGGCGTCACTAGGGTTGGTGTCACCCGGTGCGGTAACTTATGGTGTCACCCCCCCCCCCCGAGTTTTAAAGATTTTTTTTTTTTAACTACTCTTACTCCTAAAATCAGTACTCCCATATAACACTGAATGCTCATACACACAGCGCACATTACTGTGAGGTTTATTGCTGTGGAGCTCTCTCATATGCTCACAGAACTTTTTTCAACTGCCAGCAAGTACGTTGCCTGTTCGAAGGCAGTGAAAGCACACATGGATATATATTGCCCCCAGCAGCTCTGGATATATATTGTCCCCAGCTCACATATGGATATATTGCCCCAGTTCACAGTTATATATTGCCCCCAGCAGCTCACCCATGGATATATATTGCGCCTCAGCTCACATATGGATATATTGCGCCTCAGCTCACACATGGATATACTGCCCCAGACCAGCTCACACATGGATATTGCCCCAGCTCTCATGGATACTGCCCCCAGCACACATGGATATACTGCCCCAGCTCCTCTCATGGATATACTGCCCCAGCTCCTCTCATGGATATACTGCCCCAGCTCCTCTCATGGATATACTGCCCCAGCTCCTCTCATGGATATACTGGGGCTATCCTAAACAAAAGATAAATCCAGGTAAAGTATCCATGTAATTGGGAGACTAGATCTTTTCATTCCAAACGGACCCCTCTTTTCATCTCACCCCCACTCTCTTCATTTCATTCCAACCCCCACCTCTCCTTATTAAATTCCAACCCCCCACCCTCTTCGTTTCATTACAACCCCCACCCTCTTCGTTTCATTACAACCCCCACCCTCCCCTTATTAAATTCCAACCCCCCACCCTCTCCATTTCATTCCAACCTCCCACCCTCTCCATATTAAATTCAAAGCCCCCCACCCTCTCCATATTAAATTCAAAGCCCCCCACCTATCTTTATTAAATTCCAACCCCCCCCCACTCTCTCCTGATTTCATTCAAACCCCCCACTCTTTTTGTTTCAACCCCCCTGTCAGTTTTTGGAGACAGGGGAAGGGGCTCAAGTAGAGCAAGCGGCCAGCAGGGGAAGGGGGGGCCCAGGGACTCCCAGCATACTCCTTCCGATGATGGGCAGAGAGGGACCGGGCCTGGCGGGTAACGAGGACAGGAGGCAGGGAATGGTCGGGTGTATGTGACCAGGGCCGGACTGGGTATAAAAAGCAGCCCTGGAAAATAATTTTTACACCAGCCCTATATTACATCAAGTGCAAACAAAAAAGGATATTGGCTATAAGAAGGCACAATTCATAACGACACAGCAGCCAGTTTTCCCAAGTATATGGTGTGGTGCAGCAGTGATGAATGAGTGTATCACAGAGCTCCACAGCAATAAAACTCAGTGATGTGCAGTGTGTATGAGCTTATCACAGCAATGTATGGTGTGATATGAGCCTATCACAGAGCTCCACAGCAATAAAACTCATACACACTGCATATTACTGTTAGTTTTGTTGCTGTGGAGTTCTGTGATACAGTAATGTGCAATGTGTATGGGTGTATCACAGAACTCCACAGCAACAAAACTCACATTATATGCAGTGTGTATGAGCGTATCACAGAGCTCCACAGCAATAAAACTCAGATTATATGCAGCGTGTAGGAGTGTATCACTGAGCTCCAAAGTAAAAGTCACAAAGAAGTATAAAATTAAATATTATGAAAAACTGGGGCCCAGGCAAAGCTGTGGACCAGGCCGCCCGTCGATTGGAGGGGACCCGGGACTCAAGGGCACGGGTGACATGGCATCCCTGGTAGTTCTGCCCTCGATACCTGGAGATACCCCTATAGCCTGGATATCCAGCTATAACATGGATACCATTATAACCTGGATACTCAGGGATACTGCTAAAGTCTGGATATCCAGGATACCCTTAATGCCTTTATATTTGGGTGCCCCTATACCCTAGACATCTGGGGGTACCCTTAAAGCCTGGATACCCAGGGAGACCACTAAAACCTAAATGCCAGTAGGTACCTAAAGGAAGGGTGGGCTGTGGGGGATAGTGGAAGTCTGGACAGGCTACTGTTGGCATGAAGCTTTTGAGGGTCACAGTCTGCCTCTGGGTGTCCTATGCTGGGGATCCATGTTGTTAAAATGGGGGAAGGCTGGGAGGAGAGAAGTGGAAGGTAGAAATGGGGGTGGTTATTTCAGGAGGGAACTTGGATGGGTTGGGGTTAAAGCGGCAGCTGGGCAGGGGTAAAACTGATGGAAAGGCAACATTTAATCTAATGACAGGGCTGAGGTTATTGTGACAGCAGAGCAGAAATAAATGTAATGTGGGAGGGTTAACGTAATGGCTTAAAAATGGTTCATATAGTGGCAAGGCAGGGGTTAAGCTTGAAAGCAGACAGTTACTAATCTAATGGCCGTGCAGAGGTTAATGTGATGGGTGGGCAGGGGTAATTGTGGAGGCAATTCAGGGGTTAATCAAACGAGTGGGCAGTGGTTAATTTGATGTTAGTGCACAAGACCACAAGTTAATGTAAAGACAATTCAAGGGGTTAATGTGTTGTCAGTGGAGGGATTCATTTATAGCCACAGTGAAGCTGTTAATGCAGTTTCAGTGCAGGTGGTAATGTAAAAGGCAGTGCAGGGGTTTATGTGGGTTCAGTGAAAGGGTTATGGTGTAGGTAGTGCAGGGGTTAATCTGATGGCTGGGCAGAGGTTGTCAGTCTGTACACTATAAAGCAATGATCGGTAGGAGCAGCTCCTGCAACAAAACGACCACCCCCAGGCCCCAGCTCAGGCACTCAACCCCAGCCTGGAGCCAGCGCAGCCAATCCCAGCAACCTCATGCAGCACAGCCAATCACCTCTACCTCCACAAAGCATAGCCAATCACAAGCACCAGGGCTGGGGGAGAAGATGACACCTACCCAGCTCGCAATATCTTGCTGGACACATGGCAGAGAAGTGGAGCACCGCGCGTTACTAACAGTCACCGGTAAAACAAAATACATATAAATAATAAAATCCCGGGACCACACACACACTTACTTACACACACACACACTTACTTACACACACACACACTTGCCCACACACTTACTTACAGACACACCCACACACACACTTACTTACTCACACACACACTTACCCATAGATGTCTCCTCTTGTCACACTGTGCACCTGACCTCACTCCTTGGCTCTTCCTCCAGCGCGGGGACAGGAAGTTCAGGAGGAAGGGGAGGAGTTAGACTGGCAGCCCCAGATGCTTTCACACAAACCGCAATGCTGCATGGATGGGCAAGCCCTGAAGGGTGACAGCCCATTTATGCACCCAGGGTGGCCCGCCCTTACTCTGCCACTGCCTGTGTCTTGGTCTGCATAAACGTTTTCTCCCTGTGGATGTTTTGGAGGTGTTTGGGGGGGGGCGGAAGTGTCATAACACAGACCAGCTCTCCGCCCACCACCACATGAATGACACCTGACACCAAGTCTTGCAGGCAGCCTGCCGTGTACAAGGAAGCACTTGAGCAGGTTGTCACTAGCGGCTGCCTGCTTGGATCTGTGGTTGTGCTGAGGCACCCGGCCATATACAACTGACTCTCAGTCTGTCAGTCACCGCTCATGGCAGCGCTCTGCCCCTCCCCCGCAGTATGCTTCTGGCAGCTGATATAAAACGGCCTCCAGCTGCCCAAAAACTAAGCCTACCGGGATTTCTCCCGGTATCCCGGTAGGCCAGTCCAGCCCTGTATGTGACATTCCCCGGAGCTCCCGGGGGAAGGGGTGCCGCTGCTTACCATCTGGGAGGGTTGCTGCTTGCTCCACGGTCAGATAGCCCAGCTCCTCCTCTTGCAAGCTCAGACGTGTGAGGCGACAGGGCTGTCAGGGTGGCACGGAAGGATCAGCCACATCGCGCCACCTCTCTCCTCAGCGGCATCTGCGTGGTGGAGACGGAGTGCTTGGGGGGAAGTGACGTTATATCACTTCCTCCCAGCGCAGACAGTAATAGCTGCGCGTGAACGCTTGGCTGCGGGGTTTTTTCGGAACATGGGGGCGGCGGGTCCCACTAGATACCCCACTGGGTGTCACCCTAAAGGCGGGTGTCACCTGGTGCGGGCCGCACCCCCCGCCCCCACGTTACGACGCCACTGGGTGCAGGTACGAGGAGACAATAACAACAGATCATTCGCAGAGCGAAGTGGTCGGGATGGGCTTTACCTGTTAATAAGGGAGGAGATGTAGGCAGGAGTGTGATTATGGAGAGCTTTGTATGTGAACACCAGTATTTTGAAATGGATTTCAAAGTAAACAGGGAGCCAGTGTAGAGATTGACAGAGGTGCGAGGTGTTAGAGCTGTGGGAGGTGAGGTGGATGAGCCAGGCACAGGTGTTTATTACTGATTGTAGAGGGAGAATCTGGGATTTCTTAAGGCAAGAGAGAAGGAGGTTACAGTAGTCCAGGTGGGAGATAAGAGCTTGGATGAGTGGTTTAGCAGAGTCCTGATTAAGAAAGGGACGGATGCGTGCAATGTTTTTTAGGTGGTATTCGCAGAATTTGGCTAGCAACTGAATGTGAGGACTGAAGGAGAAATCCGAGTCTAAGAGAACACCGAGGCAAAGAGCCTGTGAGGTAGGAGTAAACACAAACACACAAACACACAAACAAGATCGATCAATGGTCACTCTAATCACATTATATACATATCCACTGTAGATACTGAGGCAAACATAGGATGTATCATGGTTCAGTTCTACGCTGACAGGACATGTCTGCAATGGAATCATGTGAATGAACTGAATGGAGTCATTGTATAGGCTCATATAAATATACTGTATACACATAACAAAAGCCCAAATGCATTTTCTTCTGGTAACGGTGCCCAGACTGTCCCTCATTGCAGTGACTCCATATATTTCTCTATCTATATGTTGTGAGTTTATTACTGTGGAACTCTGTGATACACTCACAAACACACATTGCATATTATTGTGAGTTTTATTGTGCTACAGCTCAGTGATACACCTATACACACTGCACATTAATATGAGTTGAACTGGTGTGGTGTGAAGCCCTGTGTAGCGCTCATTCACTACACATTGCAATGATGTTTACTGTTCTGGAGCTCTGTGATACATTCATACTAGAGATGAGCGTTCGTTTCGGAAAAATTCAGAATTTGGAACGAAATTTGATAATTTGTAGTTCGGAAGTACTTCCGAATAACAAATCGATACGTTTCGATTTTGAAACGAAAGTAAATGGCATGTAACGAATTTATTTCGTTTTACACTGTGTCATCATCATAAAAGAAAAATTTGAATAATTGTTATCAACTATCGAATTTGAAATGAACTATCAAATTTATATCAACTATTGAATTTGAAATGAACTATCAAATTGATCTTAATTTAAAATACAAGTAATAGTCAGCCAAGGACTTTATGAAACAAATTAATTTTGTTTCACTGTTTAATTTGACTCAAATACTAACAGGGTAATTCAAAGAGATTCGAAAAGTCACCGCACATTCGGTGACTTTTCGTTCTCTTCAAATCGGTTCCTTTTGCCGATTCCATTTCGGTGACCCTGCGGTGTATTCAGCAAACACCACAGGGTCCCGAATTGCAGGGAAAAGCTGCCGCAAACCCGACGAAAACAAACCGCAAAACCCACCGAATGCACGCCGAAAACCCCCAAAAACATCTGGATTAACCCATCGAAAAACCCGAGCAGGAGCCGATCACACGAGGCGAAGCAGCCGAGACCGCAGAGGAGGCAGTGAATAAATTAGCAAAACAGTTTGTGTGAATGTGTGAAAATGAAACGCTGTTTGCAAAGAAACTACTGAGCGAAAATGTCTGAAATTGACATATGAGGTCCAAGGAATGATAATAAAAAGGGCTGTTACAGAAAAAATAAGTAAACTTAAAAAAAAAAAAATAAGAAAAATGCTTAAAATATCCTAAAATATCTATAAATAAAGAGACTCTTTACTGCATAATTTTATAATGAACGGTTTATTAGATATTGAATTAAAACGGGAATATTTTTAACAATGAAGCCTATGGGATTCTCCTGAATAAATTTGCCGCATGAAACCACCGAATGGCAGGGCATTTCGGGAACCTTTCACTGCTGGTTTTTGTTCTCTGAATAGCCGAAGCAGTGCTTTTTCATGGGGTTTTCACTGCCCTTGAACAGGCACCGAACAGGCACCGTATGTTCAGGCAATTCGCTAGGATTTGGTGAATTGCCTGCTCTCTGGATAGCCGAATGGCCAGGAAAGGTAGCCGACTGCTGATTTTCAGCATTCGGTTACCTTTCTCAAGCAATTCGGAGCTCTTTGAATAACCCTGCAAATCTGTGACACGACACAGTTTAAAATTTAACCCTAGCTTTTCTTTTAACAGCAAAATTTGATTAATTGGGGTTTTATTTAGCAATCCAAAATTCTAATTGATATCAACTATCGAATTGATATATGAAATTTGAATCGATTCAAAATTTCAAATCGATCCGAAACGAAATACGAAATGAAATTAGTTACGAAATTCAGAAAACTAAATTATTTAAAAACATAACGAAACAAGTTTTTCAGCCATGCACATCCCTAATTCATACACACTGTACATTAATGTGAGTTTCTTTTGTGAAGCTTTGTGGTACACTGATAGACACTGCACATTATTATAGTTATACTTTATACCTTTACCTCCTGCTAGTCAAACCATGGGCATCCCCATGTATGTGTCAGGACAAAATCAAATGGCACGCTGACCACATATTCTTTCAAATATCTAGGTATGTGGTTAGACCCAAATCTATCCTTTGGCCCCCAGATCGAAAAACTCTCACCTAAACTTTACCCTAAACTAGGTGCCCTGTACAGAAGCAAACCCTGGCTGAGCCCCGTGTAGGAAAGCAGATTGTACAACAAATGCTTATGCCGGCTATTGAATACAGAGATGTAGTGTATGCAGCTGCCCAGCAAACACACCTTCATAAACTTACTACACTGTATAACTCATTCTGCTGCTTTGTGCTACAAAGTAACTACATGACCTACCATTGTAACATGTTAAAAGAATTAAACTGGCCCTCACTGGAATCTAGATGCACGCTTCACCTTTCCAACCTGGTCTTTAAGAGCTTTTCTGGGAAACTACCACCCTACCTGAATAGGCTGCTTCCCTCGGCAGTTCCCTCATCCTACAACCTCCGATCCAGGACCAGCACCTTACTTGCAATACCACAATACAAAAAGAAAGTGGACCAATCCTCATTTTCCTTCAGAGCACCGCAATTATGGAATAACCTCACAGATGCCATCAAATCTTGCCCCAGTCTTAAGTCCCTCAAGAGCTCCTTACTAACAAACATCAACACAGAATGCACCTGTTAACATGTAACATAATGACTTTATTTCCTGCATATTTATTTTCCGTGTTAATCTGTATATTTGTGTTTCTTTAATATCTTGCATTTTATTACTTTGTATTTCTGTAACAAATGTAAAATTTCAATGTTCTTGCACCCAGGACATACTTGAAAACGAGAAAAATCTCAATGTATCCTTCCTGGTAAAATACTTTACAAATGCTTAGGGCCCTATTACATTCTTTGCACATTTGTTTTGCGCGCGCGCAAATGCGCATTTGCGTGAGTGCAAAACCATTTGCGCAGAACGTCATATTTCAACGTTCGCGCAAACGATGCACATTATCGTCTAACGCGGATGGACCTGCGTGAGCATGAGGAACTGTGCGCGTCCTATACTTAACATTGTGAGCGCAAATTCGTTCGTGCGCTGGTACGCTGATGGTATTTCAATCGATGCGCATCTTTTTATGAACGACGTTTGCGCGCATAATTTTAACGTCTTTGAAAAGCTGGTGGTAACTGCAAATCGAAACGTTCTGGCCAAAACGAAAAACAGCAGCACCAAAAAAAAATACAGTACAGTATAGTTACATATTCTACAAAAACCCAAACATTAACATTGTGAATTCGTGCATATTTTTTTTATTGCTGCAGCATGTATACTCATATTTACTTTGACAGGCGCAAAAACTTAAGTGAGTCAATTAAGGTAAATTGATGTAAATTAAGGTTCTTAATTCTGATTGGCTGAATCCCGCGCAAAAAAAACAGTCCACACACTGATTTACGTGCGCAACGTTACTGCGCGCGTATTACACTTCGTTTTGCGCATCGTTTTTATGAACGTTATTTTTTGCTGGAAGAGAAAATGCGTTCAGATCGGAATGCCGCGTTAATTTTTGCGCGATAACGATGGACGATGCGCGCAAAAAAATTTGCTTGCGCAGAGAATGTAATAGAGCCCATACTGTTTTCCAAATAGATCCAAGGAATCAAACTAGCCTACTCTCTGGCAGATAGAAATGCAAACTCTTATATATTCACCTAAAACAATTCACTGGCAATGTGGCTAGATCCAGGCATTGACACAAACATTCCCCATGATTTGGTGAAGGTTTACTTCTACTAGAAGACCTGTAGTATTACCTCTGACATTCTACAGCAGTGTTTCCCAAACCTGTCCTCAGGGCCCGCTGACACACCAGGTTTGTCAGATACCTGAAGCACAGCACATGTGATATAATTTGCTGCTCAGTGATTGCATGATTGATCACTAGTCCTAGAGCTTCCTCCTTAAATTAGTTACCAGACCCAAACCCCATCCCAAATAAAAACCAGACACAAAATTCAAGTGGAATAAGGCTTGGCCACAGCTGATTTATTTACACTTTACAACCATAAACATATACAGTTGTGTTCAAAATTATTCAACCCCCACTGAAATTGAGTGTTTTGGCCAGTTTGACATTGATTTTGATCATTCAGTCATCTTGCTTACAATTAAATCAAAGAGGCACGTGTAGGTCAGACAAATATAACATAACATTTATAATGAAATAACCACAAATGTCTTTTCTGTGCTCACATCATTATCAGTTTTATTCAACCCCCAAGTGACATTCAATCTTAGTACTTAGTACAACATCCTTTTACAGTTATAACAGCTTTTAAACGTGAAGCATAGCTTGACACAAGTGTCTTGCAGCGATCTACGGGTATCTTCGCCCATTCGTCATGGGCAAAAGCTTCCAGTTCAGTCACATTCTTAGGCTTGCGCACTGCAACTGCTTTCTTTAAGTCTTTCTTTCTCAATCGGATTTAAGTCAGGTGACTGCGATGACCACTCCAAAATGCCAGCCTTTAATCTGCAACCACGCTCTAGTGGACTTGGAGGTATGCTTTGGATCATTGTCCTGTTGAAAGGTCCAACGTCTCCCAAGCCTCAGGTTTGTGACGGACTGCATCACATTGTCATCCAATATCTCCTGGTACTGAAGAGAATTCATGGTACCTTGCACACGCTGAAGCTTCCCTGTACCTGCAGAAGCAAAACAGCCCCAAAGCACGATTGACCCCCCGCCATGCTTCACAGTAGGCAAGGTGTTCTTTTCTTCATAGGCCTTGTTCTTCCTCCTCCAAACATAGCGTTGATCTATGGGCCCAAACAGTTCTAATTTTGTTTCATCATTCCACAGAACACTATCCCAAAACTTCTGTGATTTGTCCACATGACTTTTGGCATACTGCAGTCGACTCTTCTTATTCTTTGGAGACAGCAAGGGGGTGCGCCTGGGAGTTCTGGCATGGAGGCCTTCATTACGCAGTGTGCGCCGTATTGTCTGAGCCGAAACTTCAGTACCCACATCTGACAAATCTTTTCTCAGTTCCTCAGCAGTCACACGGGGACTTTTCTCCACTCTACGCTTCAGGTAGCGCACAGCAGTCGAAGTCAGCATCTTCTTTCTGCCACGACCAGTTAGCGTTTCAACAGTGCCCTTTGTCTTGAATTTGCAAATGATGCTTCCTAGGGTCTCTCTTGGTATGTTTAACATCTTTGCAATCTTCTTATAGCCATTGCCTTTCCTGTGAAGAGTAATCACCTCTTCTCTTGTCTTCCTGGACCATTCTCTTGACTTCACCTTGTTTGTAACCACACCAGTAAATGTCTAGAAGGAGCTGAGTATCACAGTCATTTTAAAGCTGCCTAATTGGTGCTTATTATGCTTTATTGCTGCTCCGTGACATCCACAGGTGTTTTCAATACCTGATTGAAAACACTTGAATGAACCTCTGTTCTTCAGAGTGGTAGTCTTTAAGGGGTTGAATAATTGTGTCAATGAAGAATTCACAAAAGAAACATTTACTACTGTATTACAAAACCAATTGATGTCATTTTAGTTGCATATGGTTCTTTAAAAAGTCCTTGTAGGATTTCATTCTGAATACAATTACAAATGTACACTAAATTCCCTAAAACCCTTTACAGCATTGGGGGTTGAATAATTTTGAACACAACTGTATATACACATAAACCTGGAACTGCTTCAGCAATAAACCACTGCCAGCTGTAGAACTACAGGCAAGTATAAAAATACCCAGAGTTTCATTCCCTTACTCCCAGCCAGGGCACCCCCTCTCCCAGCGCTCGCGTCAAGCTTCCTCGATCTATGCTGCTGTCTCAGATGACTCTTTCCGCATGTCACGATTTCACATTCCAGCCAGGCCCCCTGGTGGTGAGAGAGGAGCTCATCAGCTCTGGCAGGTTTTTAGAATAGCCTCTGCAGACCTATGGCTGATAGTCTGCGGTCACATGACCATCCCTGCCCTATATATATGGCCAGCAGTAGAACAGATCCCTGCTTCAGGATAAACTCCCTTACTGAGTGCCCACTTTGTCATCTGCTATTGTTTGTATTATTTACTGTGTATAACCTCTTGGCTTGTTTCCTGGACCGCTCTTCTGTCAGCCCCCTGGACCCTGTACCGTGTATCCTGATTTACCTGTGTATGACTTGGCGTGTATTCTGGATTATTCTATTGTCTGCTTCCTGGAATCTGTATACTGCCTTCTGTGTATTGACCTCGGCCTGTATGATCTGTTTTCCTGGCTCCTGATCCCTGCTTACTACTGACATTTCTTGTTTATGTAATATTTCCTTGTCTGTATTGTATTTACCCAGCAGCATAATGCAGGTTATGTTAGAGGCCAACTAGTAAGGACCTTGTTCATAGTTCAGGATTCTATATTGCTGCTGGGCCTCTTGGTTTTGTATTCTTCCATGCTCCTGTTGTTTATTGTGGTGTTTACCCCCAACCCTGTAATCTGTATTAGATCAGAAGACCACACAAGGATCTTTTCCCAGAGCAGGGCTCCCTCGTGTGTTTGTACTCTTTCCTGTCACCTCTTGTGTAGTTCTATGTTTTGGGTTCTGCATCATGCAAGCAACATACCTGCCTAAAGGACTAAATCACACGCAGCATAAAGGACACCCTTTGGCATCAGACGGGGGTGTTCGTGACACCGCCAAGCTGTGACAATAACTGAAAATCAAAGGAAAAACACAACAGACAAACGAACAGGGAGGGAGGGAAACGTGACACCACCTGCTGGATTTCGAGCCAAAGAGGAAGTGAGGTGATTTACAGTGTCATACTTCCTTTATATATCCCAGCCTTCCATCCGGAAGTTCCACTTCCAATCCTTCCCAGGAATCTTTCCCTCACTTCCTACCCTTGACTGACCCCTAAATGGTGCTTCTGGATTCAGTCTGCTTTTTCCCGAGTTGATCTGCAAAATCTGGCCTGGTTAAGGGTCCTGAGAACAGGTTTGGGAAACACTGCTCTGCAGACTGTGGTAGTGCAGGACGGACAAGGTGTCTGTGTACTGCTTTGTTTTATATCACACTTTACACTTTGTGCAGCGGAGCACACAGAACAATTAGTTGTTCCTTGTTACACATGGATTGCAATGTACGAAAGACACCACTTAAATTACATTTATGACTCTGATCTGTTTCCACTACTTTCCTCCGATGCCGGAGAATTGTCTAATGCGTCGAGTTCTGCAAGGCCACAGACTTTGAGTTGAGATCTCTGAAGCCTAACATGCTCGTCGTCTTCCTTCAACTGCTGAGGCCTAGGTTCTGGCCTAAAAAACATGATGTACAGCAGCTGTCATCCGCTTAAGCATAAAATCGAGCTGTGGCACAGTAATGTCTGATAGACCTGCACACAGTTAATACACATTTTTGTTTCACAGGGACTGAAATGAGTCGCAATTTTCACACTCCAAAAGTTTGTATTTGACCTTGTAAACTAGAACAGACTTTCTCCTGCCACCTTGAAAGTCAGGCCCTCCATCTTTGGTATATTAGTGAAGATTGACCGCAGATTTTCCGCATTCAGTCCTCTCATTAATCTTACTAACAGCCTGCATTAGGGACAGCGCTGCCTTCTCCCATTTAACAATCCTTCCTCGTTCATTAGCAATGCCACATTTCAATTTTACTCTTGCAGGCTTTTTTTTTTTTTTACATTTTCAATGAGTTCTTTTGGAATTTACATTTATTCCTTAACAATCGGGTTACCTGCAGTGGGTTAATTGTCTGAAGTACTCAGTTGGTTGATTTTGGTAACCTTGGATCCACGACAATTGAATTTTCCATTAGCAAGTGTCGGCACTTTGCATTTTTTTAAGTAACGTTAAAACTATCACCTAGTTATTTTAGAACTGCTGCTCTGCTTCGTGTCATGGCGCACTATATACGACACATCCATATAATTCACTCATCTGTTTTTTAAAACTGGGGCTCACAATATCTCTCTACAAAAAAGAGAACCGTTATATTGCACATCAAAAATATAAATACAAAAAAGCGGGTGCTAACCGAACAAGGAACTTATCGTCGTAAGTCCTGAAACATTGAATATATAACTAGGATTCACACCAAGTAATAAAAAATACAAGTTTATTTAGAACGAACAAAAGATAAAAGAAGCGTATTTGATTCAACAACACTAGCGAGAATATATGTATATTTTTACACACCACAGGCTATAATATACAATATAAACATAATAAATATCAATTAATTGATTATTCTTACACACTCTCTATATATGCAATACTTACCTTTCTTATGTACCCTTGACAAAGTTCTTTTCAGCCGACACGTTGGGACGCCAGTTTGGTCACTGAGAAGGTTCTGTTTCATTTCTACATATGGTTGTTGTTCATATGATTTTTCTGATTGATACTACATGTTTCTTTGATTCGGCATTTGGTGAGGGTTCCTATATGCTCATCTAGGCGTAGGTTGCGTTTATTGTTATATTGCTTTGCCTTTGTTCCTCCAATAGAGGGTCTAATATTTATTTATTATGCTTATATTGTTTACTATCGCCTGTGGTTTGTAAAAATATACATATATTTTCGCTAGTGTTGTTGAATCAAATACACTTTATCTTTTCGTTAAAATAAACTTATATTTTTTTATTACTTACAGGGTTATTCAAAGAGCTCCGAATTGCTTGAGAAAGGTAACCGAACGCTGATTTTCAGCGTTCGGTTACCTTTCCTCGCCATTCGGCTATCCAGAGAGCAGGCAATTCGCCAAATCCTAGCGAATTGCCTGAACATACAGTGCCTGTTCGGTGCCTGTTCGAGGGCAGTGAAATCCCCATGAAAAAGCACTGCTTCGGCTATTCAGAGAACACAAACCAGCAGTGAAAGGTTCCCCTAATGCCCTGCCATTCGGTGGTTTAATTCGGCAGGTTTATTCAGGAGAATCCCATAGGCTTCAATGTTAAAAATATTCCCGTTTTAATTCAATATCTAATAAACCGTTCATTATAAAATTCTGCAGTGAAGAGTCTCTTTATTTATAGATTTTTTTAGGATATTTTAAGCATTTTTCTTAATTTTTTTTTTTAACTTTACTTCTTTTTTCTGTAACAGCCCTTTTTATTATCATTCCCTGGACCTCCTGTGTAAATTTCAGACATTTTCGCTCAGTAGTTTCTTTGCAAACAGCGTTTCATTTTCATACATTCACACAAACTATTTTGCTAATTTATTCACTGCCTTGTCTGCGGTCTCAGCTGCTTCGGCTGTGTGTGATCGGCTCCTGTTCGGGCTTTTTCTGTGGTTTTTGGCAGGTTAATCCAGATGTTTTTGTGGCTTTTCTGCGTGCATTCGCTGGGTTTTGCGGTGAGTTTTCGTCGGGTTTGCGGCAGCCTTTCCCTGCAATTCGGGACCCTGTGGTGCTTGCTGAATACACCGCAGGGTCGCCGAAATGGGATCGGCAAAAGGAACCGAATTGAAGAGAACGAAAAGTCACCGAACGTGCGGTGACTTTTCGAATCTCTTTGAATTACCCTGTTGGTGCTTTGTATTTCTGTACCTACTGTAAGAATTCAATGTTCTTGAACCCAGGACATACTTGAAAACGAGAGAAATCTCAATGTATCCTTCCTGGTAAAATACTTTATAAATAAATAAATATTCACAACATCCCTGTGCAACAAAAAAAATCTGTTTAACCATATTTATGCAGCTTTTCCCCGTTAACGTCGCCGTTTTAGCGTTAGCTACGTAATCTAATCTAAGCGAAAAGCTTTGCGCCAAGCGTTAAAGTTTTTCAGGCGTGCAAATCACTGTTGGAATTACAATCCTCGCTTCTTTTTTCTTCCTCCGATCAATTGCGCGCGCAAACAGGACGCGCCCAAATGCACGTGCAGTACCATCTCGCACAAAAATCTTTGCACGCGCAGTCTTTTTTCGAGATTCAGTCAATCAGAACCACACCTGTCTCACGTTAACAAATTGCGTCTGCCACAGTCAATCCGAGCATATATGCTGCAGCAATAATACATGCACACACAACTTCATCCATTGTATTAGTTTGGTATGAGTTGAATGGGCCACTGTGCTTTGGTGCATTCCTTAATATGGGCTTGGATATTTGGGGTTGGCCAAGTTGGTCAGATATGCCGTTAGCACCAGCTTTTAGGAGTTGCTAAAATTATGCGCGCAAAGGCTATGCGGTAATTACCACGAAATAGATTGTAACACCTTACTTGTCCCAGCTCACATTCATATTTGCGCTCACAATGTTAAGTATAGGATGCGCGAAGTACAGTAAGCTCGCACAGAGTTCGCGCAGGTTCAGCCGCGGTAGACGATTGTGCGCGGTTGTTGACTATGTAATACGGGATTCAGAGCAAATGGTTTTACCCCACGCGTTAATGGTTATTATCGCCAGCGCAAACGTTTGCGTGAAGATTGTAATTTAGCCCATGGTTTTTAAAGTTCTCTAAAAGTCGTGTCTTTGGGGCTTCTAGGCTTTCAAATAACAGAAGGGGTTATAGATTAAAAATCCTAAAAAATAAATAAATAAAGGGACTTTTTGCTGCAAGTAAAATTAATGAACGGTTGAATTAATGTTTTATAAAACCGAGGAATATTTTTAACATTGAAACCTATGGGATTCGCCTTATTAAACTTGTCGAAAGAAACCACCTATAATCAGGGCATTTCAATGACATTTCGGTGCTGTTCAGTGTTCTCTGAATAGATTAACATTACTTCTCTATGAGGAGTTCACTGCCATTGAAGACCACCGTATGTCGCTGGCAATTCGCCAATATTTGGCGAACTGCCAGCTTTTTGAATAGCTGAATGGCCACAAAATTGCACCATACGGGGAAATTCACAGTTCGGTGAAATTTCGGGCCAATTTTCTCTCTTTGAATAACCCTTTAGAGAGGACACATCAATTCCCTGAAAAGTAAAATTCAATGGTGCGGCTCCTTTGTATTAACATCCATGTTACCATAAATATATATCTACTGCTACTAACTGACTAACTAATGACTCTCAGTAAATCTTTAAAAAAACTTGTTAAATAACCTTTCTTGTTGAATAATAGAGCTTCTGGTGCGTATTTTGTGTTTTATAGCAGAGCCTCCTGTCTATCTCTACCGCTTTGTCAGATGATGGGGGGGTTAAAGGATGCTGAAAAAAACCCCATGTAAAATGCCACTAAAAAAAGTTCACTGCAAAATCCAAGTAAAGGAACAGAGATTATAAAGTAACAAACGTACAACAAAGTAAAGCAAGACAACAAAACGAGGGAGTTAAAGTGGAAATAATGCCTATAGGGTGTTGCAAATCATTGCTCATCCTCCCGGCATCTTGTTCCTCTTGTGGGTGGTCTCTATTATACTGAGTAGACGACCGGCCGCATGAACTGACAGCGCCCCTGAGGCTCTAGAATACTGTAAACTCTAGGGGGGGGGGGTGTGTTTAGAAACATGAAATTGCTTATAGAATTTAAACCCGGCTTCTCCCTAAGGCAGAGGAAATAGAACTTTGTGATATTTATTATTTTCAGTGTTACACTCCCTTGTTTTTCAATCTCTTCCTAAAGTAACTTATTTATTTATTTTATTTGCAAAGGTTTTTACCAGGAAGGATACATTGAGATTTCTCTCGTTTTCAAGTATGTCCTGGGTTCAAGAACATTGAGTGGTTACAGAAATACAAAATAGTAAAATGCAAGAAATTAACACAAAACAAATATACAGATTAACAGAAAATAAATATGTAGGAAATATAGTCTCTATATATAGTCACTTGCTGCTTAACGAGTGTGGATGCATTCAGGGGTTAGTTATTTACTGTGATCCCTTTAAGCGTAAATAATGTGGATGACCCCAAACTTTTATTTACTATAATTTTCATGTTGCTATTTACCATTGTGTACTATTTTTATCGCACATTATGGGTCCTATTACATTGTTCGCGCAAATGTTTGCATTTAAAAACGCATTAACGCGAGGGGCAAAACCCTTTGCGCTGAACGTCGTATTACAATGTCAGCGCAAAAAATGCACATATACGTCTACCGCGGGTGAACCTGCGCGAACGCTGCGCAAGCTTACTGTACTTTGCGCGTCCTACACTTAACATTGTGAGCGCAAATGCATTTGTGCGCTGGTACGCGGATGGTATTACAATCTATGCGCAGTTTGTAACGCACAGCCTTTGCGCGCATAATTTTAGCAACGCCTAAAAGCTGGTGTTAATGGAAAATTCTATCAACCTGGCCGAAACCAAATACACCAGCCTAAAAAAAAAATACGTAGCAAAATATACAGGGTTATTCAAAGAGATTCAAAAAGTCACCGCACGTTCGGTGACTTTTCGTTCTCTTCAATTCGGTTCCTTTTGCCGATCCCATTTCGGTGACCCTGCGGTGTATTCAGCAAGCACCACAGGGTCCCCGAATTGCAGGGAAAAGCTGCTGCAAACCCGACGAAAACTAACCGCAAAACCCATCGAATGCATGCATAAAAGCCACAAAAACATCTGGATTAACCTGCCGAAAACCAAGCCCAAGCAGGTGCCGAACCAGCAGAAGCAGCTGAGACCGCAGACGAGGGAGGTGAATAAATTAGAAAAATAGCTTGTGTGAATCTGTGAAAATGAAACGCTGTTTGCAAAGAAACTACTGAGCGAAAATGTCTGAAATTTACATATGAGGTCCAAGGAATGATAATAAAAAGGGCTGTTACAGAAAAAAATAACTTAAAAAAAAAATCAAAAACAAAATCGGACTTTTAAAAAAAAAAAAATTTTCAGAAAAATGTTTAAAATATCCTAAAAAAAATCTATAAATAAAGAGACTCTTTACTGCAGAATTTTATAATGAACGGTTTATTAGATATTGAATTAAAACGGGAATATTTTTAACATTGAAGTCTATGGGATTCTCCTGAATTAACTTGCCGAATTAAACCACGGAATGGCAGGGCATTAGGGGAACCTTTCACTGCTGGTTTGTGTTCTCTGAAAAGCCGAAGCAGTGCATTTTCATGGGGATTTCACTGCCCTTGAACAGGCACCGTATGTTCAGGCAATTCGCCAGGATTTGGCGAATTGCCTGCTCTCTGGATAGCCGAATGGCCAGGTAAGGTAACCGAACGCTGATTTTCAGCGTTCGGTTACCTTTCTCAAGCAATTCGGATCTCTTTGGATAACCCTGATAGTTACACATTCTACACATACCAAACCAATAAAATGGAGAAGTTGTGCGTGCTTTTTTTTTTAATGCAGCATATATGCGCAGATTGACTTTGACAGGCACAAAAACTTAATGTGAGTCAATTGTGATTCTTAATTCTGATTGGCTGAATCTCGTGAAAAAAAACAGTCTGCTCACTGATTTCTGCTCGCAACGTTGCTGCGCGAGCGTCTGTGCGCGTCCGTTTTACGCGCGTTATTTTTTGATGGATGAAAAAATGCGCGAGGATTGTAATACCAGCGTTGGTTTACGCACATTAACGTTTAACGCTTCGCACAAAAATTCACGCGCTGCGCGTGCGTTTTTGCGTGAAGAATGTAATAGGGCCCTATGTGTACACTTCTTTTTTGTCTATGTAATCTCTATTGCTCCAATATTGCTATGTATTTATTTGTCCACATACCCTCTGTTCGCAAGGGAATTTTTTGAGGTTATCTCCTATACTATTGATCACCAGTCCTTTATGGTAAAGGTTACCGGCTATCCAGGACATAACGGGTTAATATCTCTCCCCCTTTCTAACCAACAAAGGAGTCTTATGGAAATTTGATTCTCCCTTTTAAAAAGGATCTACAATTATAACAATACTTGCTAATCTCTGTTTAATCGAGTAGAAGTACAACAATTGGTTGATTAATTAAGGAAGTCAATATCTTGGTATTTTTACTCTACTCCTAGTGATCCATTACGAGGATGTGGTAGTTCTATCCCTCTTTTTCATTATCATGTTTTTTTAAACCTAGAATTGTGTTTTCTGTGGTTTTTGACTAATAAAGCTTTATTTTTTCCAATTTATTGCCAGATCCTAGGCTTTTTTGGCTTTCCTCCTTTTTTTCCTGAATTTGATACAGGGCTAGTTCCCTAAGCTTTTATGTCCCCTATATATCTGGTTTACTATCACGGTTATTCAGAGAAAGGTGAAATTCTGGAGAACATTTGGAGAAGTGAAAATTCTAGGTCAAAATAGCTGATTTGGAAAGTGAGATAAATGGGAGATTTTTTTTTTGTTTGGCTGTTTTGACATACAGGGTTATTCAGAGAGCGTGAAAAGCAGGAGAATGGCTGGAGAATGAAAAATTCTAGGTCAAAATAGCCAAACCAGAAAAATTCTCCCATTTATCTCACTTTCCAAATCAGCTATTTTGACCTAGAATTTTTCATTCTCCAGTCATTCTCCAGTCATTCTCCTGCTTTTCACGCTCTCTGAATACCCCTGTTAGAATTTTCACTTCTCCAAACGTTCTCCAGAGTTTCACCTTTCTCTGAATAACCCTGTATATATTTTCCTGCACTTATAGGTCAGTAGTTCTGCACCTATCTTTTATCTATTACTCCAATATTGCCCCCTAATTTCTCTCCCTCATATTGTGCCCCTATGAAGAAGAGACAGCAAATATCCTTCATCAAGGTTAATTTGCAAGACAGGTATAATTTATTTGTGGGGTACCAACAGGTTTTGTAATGTTTTTCAAAGGGGTCATGATCACTACACTGCCATCTTGAGGTTGCCCTAACGAATGATGCTGCAGGTCAGGTAGTCCATAATATTGTCATTTTACTGACGCTGATGTTAGTGTTACTGTTATAATTTACAAACCCCTAACCAACAATTTCTGCTCTATTTTTGTTTAATTTTTCAGCTTCGTTCACGTCAAAAGAAAGAGCAGAATCTCTTGCCTGAAAAAGGAACATAATCTGTTACATGCAGGGTTATTCAAAGAGCTCCGAAATTCCACCGAAGTTACGGTGCTCTTCCGTTCCCCTCACTTCGGGGAATCAAATTGCCCGACCCTGCAGTGAATTCAGCATTCTCCGCAGGGTCCCCGAAGTGAAGGGAAAAGCCGCCGACCACATCTGAAAAACCGCCGCAAAAAATCAGCCGAACCAAACGGAAAAAAAAATAATACAAGTAATAATAATCAGAGCGGTCCGATAAACCGCCAAAAAAAAGCCGAACGCACCCGATGATCCACCGTAAAATCGCCAAATGCATAAAAAAAAGCTGATCTGACAAACAGAGCACCGACCAGCTGCCAGAAAAAGCCTACAAATGGGGTAAAAAAAATAAATAAAGAACACTGCAACTTTTAAAAGCTGTTTGCAAAAAAACTACTGGACGAAAATGGCTAGAATTAATATACAAGGTCCTATGAATAATAATAAAAAGGTCTGTTACAGAACATAAAAAACGCTATTTAAAAAAACCATTCACTGAAAAAACCCTGACAAATGCCTAACAAATCCTAAAAAAAACAAATCGAGACTTTTTGCTGCAAATTAAAAGAATAAATGGCTTAATAGATATTTAATAAAAATAAGGAATATTTTTTACATTGAAACCTATGGGATTCGCCTGATTAAGGCTGGGGTCAGACGAGCGTAGTGTTCACGTCCGTGATTGCGCCTAAAAGTACGTCCGTGATAGCATGACAGAAAGCCCATTGGAGCCCGACACACGAAGTATGACCGCACTGAACTGCGGACGCACAACGGCCGCGGCCCACGGACGCAAGGCAGGCAAGAACGTACAACCCCTAGAACGGCCGCACAAAGTGCGCTGCGTCCGCAACGTCTGCATAGCTTTGTGTGTGAGTGATGGAACGAGGTCAGACGGACTGCATTTATACGTCCAGCATTTTTCACGGACAAAATGGTTTTGCTTTTTAATTTATTTTTCCTCCTACATCCGTCAAAAAATAAACGTCAGTGAAAAAAACGGACTGTGTGGCCACTACTGTGTCTTCCGTACTGACGTACGTCCGTGTGCACGGACGTACAGTGCGTAGAAATCACGCTCGTCTGACCCCAGCCTTAACCTGTTGAATGAAACCACCGAATCAGGACATTTCAGTACTGTTTGATGTTCTCTGAATAGCTTTTCATTGCTTCTCTAGTAGTTCACTGCCGACAAACAGCATCGTTTTTCGCTGGCAATTCACCAATATTTGGTGAACTGCCAGCTTTTCGAATAGTCGAATGGCTCAGAAATTTCGGAGCAATTTCGGAGCCAAATTGGCGCTCTTTGAATAACCTCTTTAATGTTGGGGTTAAAGTTGACCCTAACCCTGAAAGTGACCCTAAATCTAAATCAAGCTGATACAGAAACAATAATACTAACGCTAAGCCTGAAAAAAGCACATATAGTAACCATAACCTTAATAGTAACCCTACAGGATAACAAATACACATAGTTACCCTCCCTAACCTCAAAATGTTTCCACCTCATCTGCATCAGTAAAATGCATATCACTTTTTTCTTAACGCTCAAATTTAAGGAATCAATTTTAAAGTGCAACTTGATTGACGTTTCATATTCTGTGATGCCGCTGAGGTGGCGACTTTGCCGTAGGATACCATACAAAGCACTAATCGGTACAAATTCATGTGGACGAGAATACAGTAAATAAATTTTAAGAAGACATAAACTGCAAAATTGTTAAAGCTGAAAGAGTACTCTATTCCCAAGTGAAAACCCAATCTATAACGGAATGAGGCTACAGAGACAGAAGGCAAGGGCCTTTTTGGCCAGTAATTCTTTGAGTAGAGCGTAGGTTGTTATGGTGCAGTTATTATTATTTTTTGGATGATAGACTTTCGTGAAACAATGAGCTTTCATGTAACATT
This sequence comes from Leptobrachium leishanense, assembly GCA_009667805.1. Classification (NCBI taxonomy): domain Eukaryota; kingdom Metazoa; phylum Chordata; class Amphibia; order Anura; family Megophryidae; genus Leptobrachium; species Leptobrachium leishanense. The sequence continues at coordinate 286,187,748 of CM019065.1, read as the reverse complement.
TACATGTATGAAATTTAGGGACCAGTCTGATGTGGGGGCGAGGGAACTACGTAGAAGGGTTGCACAAGAAAAATCGCAAATTTGGCATAAGAGAAGGGTATGGCAGAAATGTTAAAGGAGTAATTCATGTGAGGAACTAAGAGGGCAGGACGAAGAATATTAAAGAGAATTTGGAAGAACAAGATAGGGATTTTGAAATTTATCCTGCTGGGTATGGGAGGCCAGTTAAGTGATTGGCAAAGGATGGTGGCTGTCATGCCCCCCATCTGCATCCATCCTCTGAAGCTCCTGGCAGCATACTTCCTAAGCTGCCACTGTTCCCGCAACCTGTATTGTATATGTAGTGCTGGTTTAAATCCTGCCGCTGTAATTACTTGTTTCTGGCCACCAGTGGGAGACGAACGCAATGTAAACCAATACTGGACACTTTCGGACTACGTTTTCCAGCATGCTTTGGGGCAGGGACAGGAAGTGGGTGGGGAGGACCGAGAGACATCTGAAACCTCGTGGAGAGGAGAGCCAGTGCGCGCCAAGGGGTGAAGAGAGCAAGACGCATGGGAGACAAGGAGCGATTTTGACCAGGCCGGAGCGCAGGTGCTGCCTTGCGGAGCTGGAGATCGGCTTAAATCACTTGCCAGAGACCTAGTAATCCATCAGTGAGAAGTTTATACAGATACAGAGCTGCAGAAGGACCCCGAGTTAGGAGACCGCGATGATCTAATGGGAGTGCAGGCGGTAAGCTGAGCATCTTGTGGCAGAAACGGACAAGCAAGACAAGCGGATCCGGTGACACAGAGTCCCAGTCAAGTCGAGCAGAAAGACGTCCTGGGTCGAGCAGAGCGCAGAGTATCTGGCGGATGGGTGAGAGGCCTTCCCGGCCACAGTAAAATAATAAAGCACGCTGCAGTTTGTCTAAACCTACAGGGCCCCAACGTGACTAGTCGAAGACACATTGAAATCATTCACTGGCCAGTTGAATCTAGTACCCGGGTACCAACACACGCATACACGTACACCTTCTTGGGACACAACTTTACGAACTTCTGTAAATATATATGTATACCATGCTGCTCTATATATGGCAGTTTATTTGAGATCAGTAAACTATATAACTTATAAAATCCACAACAGTGCTGGTGTATATTTACTCCCTAGTGCGGGGAGACTGACCCGAGGTTTAAATTCAGCGGCTCCTCCGGGTGTGAGCGCTACATATATAACCTGAAATCAGCTCATCCAACAAATCAACAGTTAACACCAAGCACGTCACACCACACACTCAAACTAAAGGCACCATGTCTCCCTCCTGACTTTGCTTCATCATTGTAGCTGTTTACCTGCATGGGTAAAGACCTATATACTTCTGCTCTGCAAGATCCCCACTACCTGTTCCTGACTAACACTTGATTCCTCTACCATAACTCCAGATCCAGCAACCACTCTCACCATCTTCATCTGTATTGGCAATCTGGTCCGTCTATTTATCTACCTACCTCCACCCATATCTGTGTCTGTGCAGTATACTGCACGCTGGGCTCAAACCCCCCTGATACTCTGGTGCCACCCCGGTACCAGAGCCTGACAGTGGCTGACACCGAGCATTGGCTAAGCTGAATGAGTGAGGAAGTGGTATTAAGAATGTATTGAAGGAGGAGACTCTGGATAGTAGTTTGTTGCAGTAGTTAAAAAGGGAGATGATGAGGGAATGAACCAGTGCTTTGGTGACGACTGGAGCTTCTAATGGCTACTCTCCCCATTAGTGCGAACTATTTTGAACTTAAAAGACATCTCATGAAACAGACAAAGGTGGGTTTCTTTCTAAACTTCAACAAATAACACTTTATAGCGATATAGCATACAATCGATTGGGTTGAAGGGGACTAAATTATTCAGCGATTCATTAAATCAGGTTCTACACTAGCAGAATATTTAACCCATAAAGGCATAGGACCATTAGGTTTATGGAGCCAAGAGGACAAAGACAACAGGAGGTAGTGCTCGCTTCCATTGTGCACTAATGTCACTCAATCTACTTAATTTATTAGTTTATTTCTTGTGCTTTTCCTGTAATTTAAACCTGAATTTTAAATCTCTGCCTCAGTAGTTTTACCAAAGTACTCTGGGACTTAACCAAACCAAAGCACAAGTCCTCACACGTTAAAAAAAAATGTCACTTTAACACCTAGAATAATGTTACTCGCAAAACAACATAAAACTTTTACAATAAATCCTGATGGAAAAAGACTTGAGAGGTCGATTCTTTCCCAGACGTGTCTGGGTTGACTTGTTCATCTGGGAAATTTCTAGTGCAGGGTCTGCTTTGTAATGATTAGTCCCATAAAAAAGAATGACAGACTATAAAATCATTTTATTTTTGTATTTTTTTTTTTTTCTCATTTAAGCCACTAAGACACACTTTTCCTGCCTGAAAAGTGGTCATGGAATTCTTCAGTTGCAAAGTAGTACCTATACCACGGCAGCTAAAAGGGAAACATTCATTAAATAATGGATCACAATTGCAATTTTACTATTTTCACCTAAGTTTTGAAATTGAAATAACTAGCTTTTACTTTGTCCCAATGGTCAAATCACATGTATTAATACTTAGTTGAAGTGCTGAAAAACAAGATTTTTCACTCAGTTGAATAGATGCAGCATTGTACTTACAACCTTTTTTATTTGCTTACAAAACTGGACCTATTTTCAGAAAATGTTGATAAACGATGCTCTGTTATATACTGTGGCTTTTGAAAGCTTTGTGTGTACAGAAGTTATAGAAAAATGTAAAAAAAAGATAGAAAAAAAGAAATAATTTTATAAAGAAATGTGGGTTTAATTTCCTCACAGGTTCTGTTTATGGATAAGGGCCTTTGGGAAATTTGTGTGGTGCATTAACGATGCTTTTTGTGTTGCTGAGACAGCTTAAATATTACAGCGAGCATGATAAATCACTGGTGAGGTAGAAAGGAGCCTGGTTTTATATCTTAAACTATTTATAGATTTTATGGGTTTTTTTGGATGTCCAAACCCATTAGTGCTGTGGTGATTATATATATATATATATATATATACACTATATATATATATATATATATATATATATATTGTAACAGGGCGTCATTTAGAGAGCAAGGAAAGGTCCTGTCCGGGGTTTATGTGTCACCCAGATTTCTCTCTTACACCTTCCGGAACCTCTAAGCCCCTGGTTTTGCACTTTGCCTCAGTGGCAATTTAGTACAGGTGAGGCAAACAGACATCGCTCTGGAGCCTGGGGAGCAGACAGTCTCTATCTGCTGGAGCACAAGGCTGGTCATGCTGGTTTGCTGAAGCCTGACAAACACTAGGTTTGCACAGGTTGTTAGTCAGGACTATTGTATGTTTAGTTAGTGCCGGGACACGGCTAGGAATTTTCTTTGCTTTCAAAGTGTTTATTTTTCAGCACTATACAGCGTGGTGTATAGCCCGTGTGTTGCTGCAATAAACATACCACCGTTTGAAGGAAAGTCACAGGTCTGGTCTCTGAACCTTTCAAGAGTGCTCACCCCAGAGAGCAATTGCACCCGCTACCTGTTTCCCAGCTCACATATGGAGGAGAACTTTGGGCAAGTGATAGCAAGAACCTGCTATTTAAAGGGTCAGTACCTGAAGTGAAAAAAAATAAAAATGGAGGACGTTATAAAACAGTTGGTGTTGGCTAATGCAGCACAGCAACAGGCTAATGCTACACAACGGGACATGTTAAATGCTCTGCAGAAGCAAAATCCGGTGCTGCACACGCACACGCAGCAGCAGATCAGTGCTGTACAGGAACAGACACAAACGTTGTTTGAAAAGCTTGCAGGTGCTGCTGAAGGCGATCGCAAGACTCTGACGGAGGTGGTGCAGACGCTGACACAGAGGTCTCCCCTGCAAGCTGCAGATTCTTCTGACAACTCCTCACCCATCCATGTCAGTCGCTTCCTTTCCAAGATGACAGCAGAGGATGTTCCAGAGGCCTTCCTGTTAACATTTGAAAGAACCACCGAGAGAGACACGGTGGGCAGGACTGGTGGCGCCCTTGCTAACTGGTGAATCACAGAAAGCATATTATGATTTGGAGTCTGTGGATGCCATGGATTATGCATATGGCCACGTCCCACCAGTAAAACACAAGTCAGAGCTTTCCTTGGGATAACGGGATACTACAGGGGGTTTATCCCAAACTTTGCAACTCTTGCAGCCCCATTGACAGACCTTACCAAAGAGAAGAATTTAATGGTCAAATGGTCGCCAGAAGCAGTGGCGTCGTAACGTGGGGGCGGGGGGTGCGGCCCGCACCAGGTGACACCCGCCCTTAGGGTGACACCGTCACCCTAAGGGCGGGTGTCTCACCCTCCGCCGCGTGTTCGCTCAATGCGAGTGTCCGAAGCATGCAGCTTCAGCGCTCGCCTGGAGGAAACACGTCACCAGCCAATCGCGGCTGGTCACGTGGCTCCCCCAGGCGAGCGCCCAAGCTGCGCACCGCCGGATGCTCAGAGGGAGTGAACACGCGGCGCAGGAGGTGAGCTGGGGCCATTATCCATGTGCTGGGGGACAGTATCCATGAGCTGGGGCATTATCCATGAGCTGCTGGGGCAAATCCATGACTTGGGGCATATCCATGAGCTGGGGCATATCCATGAGCTGGGGCAAATCCATGTTTGAGCTTGGGCAAATCCATGAGCTGGGGCAAATCCATGAGCTGGGTCATATCCATGAGCTGGGGGCAGTATCCACGAGCTGGGGCAAAACCATGTTTGAGCTGGGGCATATCCATGAGCTGGGGCATATCCATGAGCTGGGGCATATCCACGAGCAGGGGCATATCCACGAGCTGGGGCATATCCATGAGCTGGGGCAAATCCATGAGCTGGGGCAGTATCCATGAGCTGGGGCAAATCCATAAGCTGGGGCAAATCCATGTTTGAGCTGGGGCATATCCATGAGCTGGGGCATATCCATGAGCTGGGGCATATCCATGAGCTGGGGGCAGTATCCATGAGCTGGGGCAAATCCATGTTTGAGCTGGGGCAAATCCATGTTTGAGCTGGGGCATATCCATGAGCTGGGGCATATCCATGAGCTGGGACTAATCCATGAGTTGGGGCAAATCCATGATTGAGCTGGGGCAAATCCATGTTTGAGCTGGGGCAAATCCAGCTGTCCGGGGTTTATGTGTCACCCAGATTTCTCTCTTACACCTTCCGGAACCTCTAAGCCCCTGGTTTTGCACTTTGCCTCAGTGGCAATTTAGTACAGGTGAGGCAAACAGACATCTCTGGAGTCTGGGGAGCAGACAGTCTCTATCTGCTGGAGCACAAGGCTGGTCATGCTGGTTTGCTGAAGCCTGACAAACACTAGGTTTGCACAGGTTGTTAGTCAGGACTATTGTATGTTTAGTTAGTGCAGGGACACGGCTAGGAATTTTCTTTGCTTTTGAAGTGTTTATTTTTCAGCACTATACAGCGTGGTGTATAGCCCGTGTGTTGCTGCAATAAATGTACCACCGTTTGAAGGAAAGTCACTGGTCTGGTCTCTGAACCTTTCAAGAGTGCTCACCCCAGAGAGCAATTGCACCCGCTACCTGTTTCTCTATATATATATATATATATATATATATATATATATACATTAAATATATAAAAAGAAAAGGTCCCTTCGTATGATCCACATGGACCTCAATTGATTGTAATTCAGGATTGCTATTGTTTTTAATCCTTACATTACAAAAACTCATAGAAAACTATTTCCTTTTCAGGTAAGGCTTGCAAGAGTGTGTCTGGTCTCTTTGAACTGGAACTTAACCCCTTCACTACCAAGTGATTTTTCCATAAAACCACTGGCAGGACCTGATGACTTTCTGTAAAATCAATTTCCATTAACCACAAAGTAAAATTATGAAAAGCCACCTCGCAGTATATTTTCACTGAAGATAAGCCACTGCTTGATTGGCAGAGGGCTCCCTCTGATGGCCTAAACGTGCTACTAAATTTACATCTCAGCTTGGGCTCCATAATTCCGTAAAGGAAAAATGGACCTGCAAGCTTTTCATATAATTTCAGCACATCGGGTGTAAGTTCTGGAGTCCGAATTTCGTTTGCAATAAACAAACCTTGTTTGCATTTCTCCAGAGTAATAGTAATACCAGACCGAGTATACTCAATCTCAGGGCTCAGGCAGGTGTCTTTTATGATTGAGTAAACTCGATCATGGTAGTGAAGGAATTAAGTATCATCCCATTTAATGTACCTTATAGGAAGATTGCATACATGATTCTGATATCTGGACAGAGCTCCCATATTATTTCTCCTCTCTGGTTTACTCACCATCTCATCTTTGCAAATATCATACTTTGACCTGCTAAACCGCTTTGTGACAGAGTTGGTAACACTGGCAGCTTTTTCAGGATGTCTCTGTCACATTCTTTTTTACTTCTTGTCAGTGTGAGGCGTTATAAATAGCAAAATCCATACTTTTTTGTATTGTTATACCTGGGGCCTGGCCATTCTTCCTATTTGCTGTGGAACTTGACTAACAAAATTAACATTATTATGTTATGGCTGGAAAGAATGTCCTTTAATGACGTAAACCCCTTTAAATCCCAAATCCAAATTCCCTGACTGTCTATAATGTGTGTTTAACTATTTTGGACCAACATGGACCAATTCGGTGCAGTGTCTTATTGTCTTCTAAAACAGACTACATAAACCACATGATCTCCTGGAGAGAATATTAAAAACTTTCTATGTCATTTCTTGGAAGTTGGCCAGTTTCACACACAGATTCGAGGTTTGGTAGTTACACTCCATGTACAGTTGTTCTTAGTGAAGAGTTGTAATGATGTTTCCTGACTATATACAGTCAATGGTGCAGAGGGACTGAGCAGAAGGCTGTCCTGTAGTGTAGATCTCCACACAGAGCTGTCGGTCCTCCTGCGGCATGCTGCATGGAAGTGAGTGACAATAAAACTTTAACAGGGAATTAAACACTTTTTTTAAATTATATGTTAGCATAAGAATGAGATCACATTCATTGATCAGCCTCAACATTGAAACCGCCTGTCGTGTGTATTTCCCCCTCGTGTTGCCGGAACAGCTCTGATGCATGGAGGCATAGAGACTCAACTGCGCCCAGTATTGAGCTATCTAGCTCCACACTTGTGAGTTTTTTTCTTTTTTTCTTTGTTCAATTTTCAATATACGATATATACGATATTGCCCAATTTGTTTCTCTCCTCCTTTTTTTTCCCTCTCTACTCGGTACTCCCATCATGTGACCGGAGAACATTTTTGACTATCTTTAAAAAGAGACTTTTTTCTCGGAGATTCTTGAGACTTTAAAACTCAAAGAGGACCAATACTCATTTGCGCTCCCGAATGTACTGTGGTACCTTTGTTTTTACATTTGAGGTGATCTGTGTCTTGTCACACAGCCAGTACTACGCGGTATTTTTGGGGTCACTAATTTCTACAAAATATTTGGGAATTGTGTTCTCACTGGCTGCCACCCATCAAAGGGTCTCACTGATTTATAGGAGGTTTCACTGCCACCCATCAAAGGGTCTCACTGATTTATAGGAGGTTTCACTGCCACCCATCAAGGGGTCTCACTGCATTTTAGGAGGTTTCTGCGAATTGTAATCTGTGTCTTGTCACTGGCACCCATCAGGGGGTCTCAATGATTTATAGGAGGTTTCTGCGAATTGTAATCTGTGTCTTGTCACTGGCTGCCAGCTATCAGGGTGTCTCACTGAGTTATACCAGAGTTCTGTAAATCTTTAATCTTACCAGATACCAGAGTTGAATCAGAGTTCTGTATATATTTAATCTATATATCACTCATCATGTCTGAAAGAACAAAAAGGACAGGCAGACGCTCCCAGACACAGATAAGAGGGCAAGCAGCCCCTGTGTCGGGAGGCTGTGCCTCTGGTCGTGGTGGACGTGGTGCATCCTCTGCAGGGGCACGCTTGTCCTTTATAACTGGTGCTGGCCGTCTTCTTAACCTGCAGCAACATACAGAGGATTTGGTGGATTGGCTAGCCAGGCCATCCGAGTCCTCCGAGTCCTCTGCCAGCCAGGCTTCTAGTGCTTTACAGTCCACCTCAGCTGCCAAAGCATCTAATGCAGCCTCCATGTCCACAGCTACTCCTGCCGTAGCCTCGCTATCACACACGGAGGAGTCAGCTGAATTGTTTGACTACAATGACAGTGACATGCTGCTTGAGGATGCGCAGCAACTACAGTGCTCTGATTCAATCTCTGAGGTTGAGGAAGGGAGTATAATCAACCTAGAGGAAGGGGGTGCCAGTGATGACACACAAATAACTGGCACTCATGTTGCCCCAGCAGCTGCAGCATACTGCCAAGTTGGCTCCAGTGACGAGGAGATAGGGGGTGAAGATGACATTGATGATGAGGTCACTGACTCCACCTGAGTGCCAGATCGAACTGAGGAATCAAGTGAGGAGGTGGAGGAGGAGGCACAGCAAACACGAGGCACAACATCCTCTGTGACCAACCGTAGCACTAGCCAGTCCAAGGCATCAGATGTCAGAGCTGCTCCGGTGCAGAGCGCTGTTGTCTCAAAGAACACATGCAGGAACTCTGCTGTCTGGGAGTTCTTTAAGAAATGTGCAGCAGACCACCCCACTATTGCTATTTGTAATCTATGTCAGAAGAGGCTGAAGCGTGGGATAAACACCGGACACTTGGGTACCACGTGCTTGAGGCGACATATGAAGGTCCTCCTTCTCCTCATCTCTCTACCCCCACTGTATGTCCTGCCATGTCATTGCCTACAACCTCCACTGACAGGGATGATGCTACAGTAATGGATGTACCAGGTCCTTCCTCACAATGTGACATCCTCCCAGCAGCTGAAGATTTACGCAGTCAGATTACGTTGCCGCAGCTGCTGCAGCGTAAGAAAAAATATAGTCCCAACCATCCCCAAGCACAGCATCTAAATGCCTGCTTAGCAAAATTACTCGCATTGCAGCTGCTGCCTTTCCACCTGGTGGACTCTGCTCCCTTCCGTGAATTTGCTGAATGTGCTGTACCAGTGGCAGGTTCCAAAATGCCATTACTTTTCACGCAAGGCCATTCCAGCACTATACCAGCACGTGGAAGACAATGTTATCCAGTCATTGGGAAAGGCAGTCAGCAACAAGGTGCATGTGACTTTAGACACGTGGTCCAGCAAGCATGGACCGGGTCGTTACATTTCCTTCACGGCACACTGGGTAACTCTGATTGCAGCTGGGAGGGATCCAAGACGGGGCTCTGTGCTGGAGCTTGTTCATCCACCACGCCTCCAGAAAGCTGCTTGTATGAGGTCTGTCTGCTCCACCACCACCACCTCTTCTTCCTCCTCCTCCTCCTCCTCCTTCTCTGTCTCTGGTGAAGGGGCAGTTAAACCGACGCCTGACAGGGTCTACGCAATGGCTCAAGCAAAAAGAAGCCATACTGTGCTTGAGCTGGTTTGTTTAGGGGACAGGAGCCACACCGGGGCCAGAAATTCTGTCAGCTCTGCAGGGCCAGGTGCAGAGATGGTTAACACCACGCCAGCTTGAGCTGGGAATGATCATCTGTGATAATGGCAGTAACCTTCTCTCCGCCCTACGCAAGGGTAAATTGACGCATGTACCATGCCTAGCACACGTCCTAAATCTAGTGGTTCAGCGTTTCCTAACCAAGTACACAGGGCTGCCAGAGCTTCTCAGCCAGGCCAGAAAAGTCTGCAGCCACTTCAGACGGTCATTCCCAGCAAGCGTTTGCCTGGCAGAAATTCAAAGAGAATTCTTTGTGTGTTCGGGGGTGTTCGGCTCATCCCTATCCATGAACCTGACACTGGTTCACTGGTTGGCTTCATTTGGTAAGTACTAACCCCTACATTCCAAGAACACCCCACAAGTCTTGCTGTTTTGGAAATGCTCTGATCCAGTCGTTTGACCATCACAATTTGGTCCTTGTCAAAGTCACTCAGATCTTTTGCCTTTTTTTCCTGCTTCCAGCACATGAAATTCAAGAAATGACTCTCCGCTTACTGCCTACTATATCCCACCCCTTGACAGGTGCCATTGAACAATATAATCAGTGTTATTCACATAGATGGATCTCAAGGATGAAAACTGTAAAGATATTATTTATTGTTACTAATCAGCCTCATTATGCAATGTGTTATATAAATATTTAGTAATCATTCTGTACACGCACTTTCATTCATATAATCATTCAATGTCTTAGTGCCCCAGGTAGAAATCTCATTAGTTCAGAAAGCTGCCCAAGCTGAGGAAAATTGAAGAAGCCGTAATTCATACAAATCCGTTTATTTGGGAATGAAAGGCAGGTAATAAAAGGAAAGGCAACACAGGAACTGGGTTGGTTAAGTGGAAGCTACAATTGTATCAACAGTCAGTAGATGACTAACGTATTTAGCGTCCAGAGGGATAGCACAGGAAGTGGAAACTGACAGCAGGAACTCAGTAATGCAACAAAGATGGGCATAAAACTGGACAAGGAGGTGGGACGACACAGGAACAAAGCTGGAAATGAAGGGTGACTGGCACAGGAGCTAAGCTGAGCATTGACGTTTGAGAGCTTAGGAACATACAGGTCTGGTGAGATGCTGTCACTCTAACTGTGACAGCACTCAGCTGCAAAAAAAAGGAAATCAGGTATTGTGCTTAACTTTTATAAACAGTCTGTTGAGGACTCTATAAGCAAGGTGTGGATCTCACTTAAATAGGAAGGGCTTCCCCTGCCAAGCTACTGGTGATATTGGAATCCAAGCAGCACCTGATCTAGGGGCTGCTTGACCGAATATGTAGCTCTGAAGAAGATGTGTCTTGGACTTCCTGAGCCTCTCTCTTCCCAGGCCATTTGAATCCTGACACAGTACTTGCTATGTAATCAGACGTAGCTTGCGCCGATTGTCATGTAATCAGTCTGAACATACAGTGTTTGTCATGTAATCATTTCGCACATGCATTGCTTGTCAAGTAATCAGTGTGAACATGCAGGGCACTATTCTCTTAATGATCGCGTTAGTGCTAAGATGTGTAAGCATTAACGCTAGGTTAAGTGACTTTAACTAGGGATGCACCGATACCACTTTTTTAAGACCGAGTACGAGTACCGATACTTTTTAAAAGTACTCACCGATACCGAGTACCGATACTTTTCTTTAATGTCATGTGACGCTTTCCAATAAGAACAGACCAAATAAAAATGCCCCCAGCTCACATGTATATCCCCCCGATATATATATATATTCATACTGCCCCAGCTCATGAATTTGCCCCAGCTCACACATGGATTTGCCCCAGCTCACACATGGATTTGCCCCAGCTCACACATGGATATGCCCCAGCTCACACATATGCCCACCAGCTCATGGATTTGCCCCAGCTCACACATGGATATTGCCCCCCAGCTTATGGATATGCCCCCACAGCTCACACATGGGTATGCCCCCAGCTCATGGGTATGCCCCCACAGCTCACACATGGGTATGCCTCCCTAGATCACACATGGGTATGCCCCCCAGCTCATGGATATGCCCCCACAGCTCACACATGGGTATGCCCCCCAGTTCACACATGGGTATGCCCCCCAGCTCATGGATATGCCCCCACAGCTCACACATGGGTATGCCCCCAGCTCATGGATATGCCCCCACAGCTCACACATGGATATTGCCCCCCAGCTTATGGATATGCCCCCACAGCTCACACATGGGTATGCCCCCAGCTCATGGGTATGCCCCCACAGCTCACACATGGGTATGCCTCCCCAGATCACACATGGGTATGCCCCCCCAGCTCATGGATATGCCCCCACAGCTCACACATGGGTATGCCCCCCAGTTCACACATGGGTATGCCCCCCAGCTCATGGATATGCCCCCACAGCTCACACATGGGTATGCCCCCAGCTCATGGATATGCCCCCACAGCTCACACATGGGTATGCCCCCCAGCTCACACATGGGTATGCCCCCCAGCTCATGGATATGCCCCCACAGCTCACACATGGGTATGCCCCCCAGCTCATGGATCCCCCCGCGACGATACTTACCTTCCTGGGCGACGCCGGGAATGTTTCCGCGCGTGCGCTCGTTGGAAGGACCCCAGCCGCGACCACGTGGGACCATTTGATCGCGGCTGGGGTCCTTCCAACGAGCGCACGTGAGGAAACTTTCCCGGCGTCGCTCAGGAAGGTAAGTATCATCGCGGAGAGCATCTGCAGGGCCTGTCCGAATGCTCTATCTGCATTCGGACAGGCCCTGCAGCTGCTCACTGTGTTCATACTTACCTTCCTGGGCGCCGCCGGGAAAGTTTCCGCGTGCGCGCTCGTTGGAAGGACCCCAGCCGTGATCACATGGTCCCACGTGGTCGCGGCTGGGGTCCTTCCAACGAGCGCACGCGCAGAGACATTCCTGGCGGCACCCAGGAAGGTAAGTATTGCGGTGAGCATCTCCAGGGGCGGCTGTCCGAATGCCGATAGAGCATTCGGACAGCCGCCGCAGCCCCTCGGATGCCGGCAAGCCGGCTCAATGCCGGCTTCCGGTATCGGAAAAAATATCTGGGGTACTGCACGAGTACCAAGTACTCCTGCAGTACCCAGTATCGGCCCCGATACCGATACTAGTATCGGTGCAACCCTAACTTTAACGCATGCCCCCCATGTGACAGATTAGATCTGTATTTCTAGCTATATAAGGGTCTGCCTGTATATATGTGTCTATCTGCCTGTTTATACATATTTCCTCCATATAGAGTCATATTCATAGTTGTGTCTGACCATTTGGGGGAAGCGGATCCCTGTGTCCACAGCTGGTGAGGAAGACCTGCTAAAATGTAATTAAAATGGTTAGCTTTCCCCCCTGGGGGGAGGATATAACACGTAGCTGTAAAATGGAATGGCTTTTGTACACTGACATAGTAATCACACCTTGGAAGCCAGCCAGGCACCAAGATTTAGACCCTATCTTCAAAGACAGGAAGCACATCCTTGATCTCTAAGGGCGGTCTGGGGGGAAGATGGACACCTTTGGGCAATTAAAGATTAATTGACATGCTCTGTAGAAAAGGGAACTCTGGGATATGTAGTGCATGAGGCTGGACCATTTGTGGGTCGGTTGGAAGGATCAGGAAGTGTATAAATTCTGAAAACTGGCCATGTGCTCTGGCTGATCACTTGGGGTACCTTCGAAAGAGGACTGATCTGTCCATGCTCTATCTCCAGGCTCCAGGAGACAATCGATGCTAGTTTAATGAGTAACTCTTCGTAAGTAATTACTCTGGTTAACCCTTTTCTTTTATTTGCTGTGTAGTGTGTAATTAATTGATTTATTCTAGTTGTAATTTTTCCTATATCATAAATAAAACGTATTTAAGTTCTGCCTTTGACTGATGAGATCCACGCTAACTAAGAGATTGGGTGTATTGCTATTTGCTTTAAGCTCGTTTATATATAAGAAATTGCGAGTTGCGGTCGTCAGACGGCAGGGATTGTGGGATCTGTAGTCACTGTCAGGGTCTAGGGTAGGCAGATAGTGCGGCTGCTAAGCCCTGCGTCTCCTGTTGCGACGCGCGTAGTGTCCATGAGGACTGGTGGCAGCGTTACTAATAGAGTAGGAAAGTGAGCTCAGGGATTGTGGGAGACGTAGTCATTACCCGCTTCAAGAGAAGATTTGTACTGCGTTGCAATCCTGGGATCAGTATATCGCGCTCTACGTGCCTGTTGTGAGATGTAGTGTGGCCGGGACGGGTAGATAAGCGCGCGTGATTATCTGGGTCTAGGATAGACAGATAGTGAGCGCCTTAACCCGGTGTCTTGCGCAGCAGCGCGCGTAGAGTTCGTGACAACCCATATATTGTAATATGTAACCCATATTACAACCCTAGTGCTAACTAGGGATGAGCTGTTCGGTTCAATCAGTTTGGAGTTCGATTCGAACATTGGCAGTTCGAAAGTTCGCGAACTTCGCACTTTTTGGCATGTTCGGTTGAGTTCGAATTTTTTTTTTAAAAAAAAGTATAAAAAATGCTTAAAAAATCTAGAAATAAAGAGACTCTTTACTGCAGAATATTATAAGTAACGGTTTATTAGATATTGAATTAAAAAATAATGTCTAGGTGCAAAGATTCTCACCTCTAAATGACCTGTGCTCTCAAACAGCGTAAACAACAGGTGTTTAAATAGTGTTTGAAAATAACATGTGCTTCTAATTAGTCCGGTCTCATGAATTTGATACATTGTATGCAGACTGGGGGTGCTAGGTATCGTGTGTGGGTCTGTGATGGTGATGTTCCCATACATCCTACAAATCCGCCACTTCACGGGCAGGTTATGGGGACCTCCTAGGCACGATATTTGAAGGAATTTTTCATTTTTATTTTTAACCCTTATTTTATGGAAAACTCACTGTTCCTTTAACCCTTTCACTGCTGAGGCATTTCACCGCTGTGTGCTGAGCTAATTTTTACCGCTTTCGCTCATCATGTTTAAACGCGATTTGAAGCCACATTTTATTATACGACCCAGACATATTATATATCGTTCTTTCCAGCAGACTCGGCAGATTCATAATATATCATTTTTATATGTATACGTCATGTTCTGCCTGTATATTATAACAAAAAAATGCAATAAAACTTGAATTTTTAATCATCTGCAGCGTGTAAAGTGGTTTTTTTTCACCTTTTATCACATGAACATTTGCGGTTATATTTTATATGGGGTGGGCTTGTACAAAAATTAGAAATGGGGACTTATAAAAAAATTTGGGGGGAATTATGTGATTTTTAGCAAACGCACACATAGAAAAAAATCATTGGTGCAGCATCATTGTTCAATTAGAATTGAAATGTGAACAATATTGCTGCATTAATAAAAATAACACACAAAAAAAATAAGTTTTTACTTTTTTACTTTATATCTGGTCATGTTGGGTATCATTCGAAAGGTTCTGGAGATATCGGGGTTCAAATAAACCCCCTATCTGACGTCATCACGCTATGCGGGAGACTCTCCTCTTTGAAGCAGTGCCTGCCTTTTTTTTGTGGGACCTCCCGATCGGGAGGGAGAGGGATCCGAACGGATCCCCCCCTCCCTTCCAGGCGATCTCCCAGCATTGCTGGGGGTCGCCTGGAAATGATGTCATCGCGCATGGCGCGATGACGTCATTTACGTCGGGAGGAGCTTGACTTCAGCGTCTGAGGACGCTGAAGTCAGAACGCTGCGGGGCCCCGGACAGAGAGGTGAGTATCTCCGCCGGGGGTCCCGCAAAGCTGAGGACGTGTCCCACACGTCGTCAGCAGTGAAGGGGTTAAAAACATATTTTTTTAAACTTTTTGTTCTTGTTTCCTGTCCCCCAGGGCACTACCCGGACCCGGACATTGTTTTTAAATGTTTCTATACATCCTAGAAATCCGCCACTTCACGGGCAGGTTATGGGGACCTCCTAGGCACGATATTTAATGGAATTTTTTGTTTTTATTTTTAACCCTTATTTCATGGAAAACTCATTGTCCCTTTAAAAACGTTTTTTTTTTTACTTTTTGTCCTTGTTTCCTGTCCCCCAGGGCACTACCCGGACCCCCATACACCTTTTATGGCAAATATCTAGCATATATGCCCTCTTGGAGGGCACTCTAAAAATCGAACGTTGAGTCCCATTGACTTGTATTGAGTTTGTGTTCGAGTTCGAATTCGAACTTTTGAAAAGTTCGAGTTCGAATGCGAACCGAACTCGGGGGTGTTCGGCTCATCCCTGGTGCTAACGGGTTTAAAAATCTGTTACCGCATCGTTGATTGAGCAAGCTTGCTGTACTTTGCGCTCCCCATGTTAGGTATAGGGAGAGCAAAGTCCTAACACTAATTAACGCACCACTGTGGTAACGTAAAATATTAACCACAGCTAGAAGCTGGTGCTTATACCGCTTCTGCAGAATCGGTTAGCACCGGCAGAAACCTGCCCCAGAAAAATCAGAGCCTCACCTCTCATCCCGCGGCGAGAACAGTGGCCGTATCAGCCGTTTATGGCTGCCGGGAGCAGAGTGAGACTAGGTATAAATAATCCCCAGTCTCCCTCCGCGAATCACGCCGCACCCCTGCACAATCTCGCACAGGGCTCACTGCCCGGCAACACAACCCTCGATGGACTCCTATGGATTCCAGAAGAAGAAACTCAAGGCAGCGTGGGAGTGTTGCTGCAAGTATCATGGAGGGTTAGCACTGCGTTACAGGGCAGGCTGCCCCGTAATATGGTGTTAAAATAGGGATGCTAAGGGGAAACCTGTAGACGCAGGTTTTCCCAGTTAGCATCCCTGTTTTAGTGCCAACTTTGTAATGTGGCCCACAGTGTTTGTCATGTAAACAGTCTGGACTTGCCCAGCCTTTTATCAAATTAGTTTGCAAATGCCCTGCTTGCCATGCAATCAATGTGCGTATGCACTGCTTGTCATTTAATCAGTGCGTATGTGCTCCGCTTGTGCATATATCGGACATACTTGAAAACGAGAGAAATCTCAATATATCCTTCCTGGTAAAATCCTTTATAAATAAATAAATAAAATATTGATTATTAGGCTGGTGTCAGACGAGCACATATGTGCCCTCGTACTGGTTTGCCTCCCGGCGTCCGTTACAGTCTTATGATGCTGCGACGAGGCCGCCCACATGCTGTAGCGCGTGAACGAATTGCACGTGCAACAGCAGGCATGCTGCGTCCATTCAGAAAGTCTACCCATCGAAGCACTACAACGCGCGTTCAACGGGGCTGCAAAGCGCGATCCTCCACAGGAGGATCGAGCCTTGTAACGCTGAGCGCTGCGCTCAGCGAGGTGGCCAGATGGGCGTCAGAGTGGAAGGAACTAGGGATGAGCCGAACACTCCCCGAGTTCGGTTCGAGCCCGAACCCGAACTTCCCATTTGTTCGGGACCGAACCCGAACCCCCATGCAAGTCAATGGGGCTGAAAATTCGTTTTTTTGGAGTGCCCTCCAAGAGGGCATATATGCTACATATTTGCCATAAAAGGTGTATGGGGGTCCGGGTAGTGCCCTGGGGGACAGGAAACAAGGACAAAAAGTTTTAAAAAAAACTTTTTAAAGGGACAGTGAGTTTTCCATGAAATAAGGGTTAAAAATAAAAACGAAAAATTCCTTCAAATATCGTGCCTAGGAGGTCCCCATAACCTGCCCGTGAAGTGGCGGATTTCTAGGATTATTAGAAATATGTAAAAACCAAAAAAATGACATTTCAAATGACGGTAAATGCTGTTTTCCTTTAATCTATCCATAAACAACTGCTTGGGGCGGCAGTCTGTATGAAAAGAGGAGACATTTTCGAACACGCAGAAAAAGTTTACTGATTTTTTTGGCGGTGAAAATCAGGAGAATGGAAACTTCTAGACCAAAAAGCTCATTTGGAAAGTGAGATAAATGGGAGAATTTTTCTTGTTCGGCTATTTTGACCTAGAATTTTCCATTCTCCAGTCATTCTCCTGAGTTTCACCTTTCTCTGAATAACCCTGTCAGGGTTATTCAGAGAGCGATGAAGAGCAGGAGAATGACTGGAGAATGTAAAATTTTAGGTCAAAATAGCCAAACCAGAAAAATTCTCCCATTTAGGCTAGGGTCAGACTAGCGAATTTTTAACGCGCGTTTAGGCGCACTTAATCACGGCCGCACTAGCAGCAAATGACGGGCAATGACGGCCAATATACGAAGTACGGTCGCATGAAATTCCGGCTGCGCAACGCAAGTGGAAAATGAAAGCATTTTTTCGAGAATGCAGAACCGCTAGTACGGACGTACAGAGTGCGCTGCGTCCACTAGCGGCGTGATTTGGAGACGTCAGACCCTGCTCATGTCCGGCCAACATAACGTCCAGACACCCAAAGTTTCCTGGTTTGGATCCGTAAAACATCACGCACAAAAATGCGCATCGTATGACCGTTTTCGCGCAATCCGTGAAAAAATACGGCAATGCGTTCGGACGCACTTTTTGACGGTCGCTGCGAAAAATGCGTTAGTCTGACCCTAGCCTTATCTCACTTTCCAAATCGGCTATTTGGTCCAGATTGTTCTCTTTTCCTGCCATTCTCCTGGTTTTCACCTTTCTCTGAACAACCCTGAGAGAGAAGTGAAAGCCAGGAGAACTGGCAAGAGAAGAGAACAATCTAGACCAAATAGCCGATTTGGAAAGTGAGATAAATGGGAGAATTTTTCTGGTTTGGCTATTTTAACCTAGAATTTTCACTTCTCCAGTTATTCTCCTGCTTTTCACCGCTCTCTGAATAACCCTGTGAATGTTTAATCCCGAGGTGAAAAATAACATTGGTTAGATTTTTTTCAAACACCAGTTAAATGCAGCATATTAGGATGTTTTAGGGAAATTAATTCTCAAATCTCAATCAGAAGCAGACACCACCCCACCCTCAGTATATTTTACAATGTATCAAATTGATTACCAGACTAAAAACACCTGGTGTTATGCCCGTTTGTGAACAGAGGTCATTTAGAGTTGATAATCTTTCCACGTACACATTAGTTTTTAATTCAATATCTAATAAACCGTTGCTTATAATATTCTGCAGTAAAGAGTCTCTTTATTTCTAGATTTTTTAGTATATTTTTTAAGCATTTTCTATACTTTTTTCAAAATTTCTTTTTTTTTTCGAACCTGAACCGAACACGCCCAAAAAGTTCGAAATTCGCGAACTTTCGAACTGCCAAAGTTCGGGTCGAACTCCGAACCGTCCGAACCCGAACAGCTCATCCCTAGAAGGAACGTCCACTCTCACGGATGTTCCTTCCACTCGTAAAAACACTCGTCTGACACCAGCCTTACACTAAAATATTTCTGATGGTTGCATATGTTGCAAAGTCCTTTACAATATCATGTAGCATTATCATTCCTTACTGGAAACAAAGTTTAAAATGAGCTCATCTACATTGTTTCAAATCATCTCAATCTAATAGCTAAATAAATATGTATAACGTGCAATATTGTGGCTGACTTGTCTTTAAGAATGCAACCCACCTATCAAACCTCCTATTAACATTGTCCGTGTCCTTTTAATGGCTTTTTTGTGATCAGTACAGACTTTTCCTGATTGACCCCCTTTTGAAAGACATGCTGTACTTCTCACTCATAGCGTTCAGACGAAAAGGCATTTTGCTAATTATCTGGCTGCCAAAAGAACAGATTTCCCCCTACCTAATCTCATGTGTGCCTCCTGGGGTTTGTGAGAACATTATTTTTGCAAGGTCATATCAAGCACATTAACAAGTCCCTATGAAGCTCCTAGCCTACCACTGGGCTTGCGGGATTTTATTCTGCACATAAAGGGGAAAAGGAGGTAAATCCTAATCATTAAGGAGCCCCTCATTATAGAACTGTATGTGTCTACTGCTGCCCTGAGAGGCTTTAATAAGTAAACTCTGTATAAAGGCAGATTTGATACTTTATTGATCTCCTCAATGCTATGTAATTTTTTCTTCTTCATTTAACCGAAGACTCACTTTCAGTATGAAGTCTTAAACCGTTCATACATACAGGAATGACCCATGAAGCAATCAACACCAGATGTGGTTCTCACTAATGATAGAAGGAGCTAGTTCTCGGCTTTGTGGCCCTGCCTTTAAACAAATGTATCTTATTAAATGTATGCATAAAGGAGCACAGGATTTTTTTTTGTCCTGCGTGGACTTTGCCATGGAAGCAGCTCTTCACCTGACTTTATTTCAAGTAAACCAGTCTAAGATTACAGGCTCATATTATTTAACCACTTAAAAACTGCATGACCGCCTTTACCGTTACGCACCGGAATCCCCATTCTGAGCTGCAGACTGCTCAGAATTCATAGTTTTCGCTGTTACTGACTGACAAGCCAAGCAAATCAGCAGATGTCAATTATGATGCTACTGGGCAGGCACTATCAAAAATGTGAAACTTCAGCATTAAAACTGTAATACACATCTAGTGATCTATGAAGTATAAAACAATTCCATACATTCAAGATATATGAGCCTTAGGCTAGGGTCAGACGAACGTGATTTCTACGGACTGTGCTTCCGTGCAGTACGGACGTACGTTAGTACGGAAGACGTAGTAGTGGCCACACAGTTCGTTTTTTTCACTGACGTATATTTTGACGGATGTAGCAGGGAAAATAAATTAAAAAGCAAAACCATTTTGTCCGTGAAAAATGCTGGACGTATAAATGCAGTCCGTCTGACCTCGTTCCATCGCTCACACACACAGCTATGCAGACATTGCGGACGCAGCGCACTTTGTGTGGCCGTTCTAGGGGTTGTACATTCTTGCCTGCCTTGCGTCCGTGGGCCGCGGCCGTTGTGCATCCGCAGTTCATAGCGGATGTACTTCGTGTGTCGGGCTCCGATGGGCTTTCTTTCATGCTATCACGGACGTACTTTTAGGCGCCATCACGGACGTGAACACTACGCTCGTCTGACACCAGCCTAAAAACCTTTAATAAATATTAATTTGAAAAGATATATGAGCTCTTCTCACCGAATCTGTTGCAAGTTTATTTTTCAGTCTCACTATGTATGTACAAATGATTCAGTTCTAAGCTGGAAACATTTCTTTACTGTTCTTTATTGTTTCATATAAAATTATATATATATATATATACAGTTGTGTTCAAAATTATTCAACCCCCAATGCTGTAAAGGGTTTTAGGGAATTTAGTGTACATTTGTAATTGTATTCAGAATGAAATCCTACAAGGACTTTTTAAAGAACCATATGCAACTAAAATGACATCAATTGGTTTTGCAATACAGTAGTAAATGTTTCTTTTGTGAATTCTTCATTGACACAATTATTCAACCCCTTAAAGACTACCACTCTGAAGAACAGAGGTTCATTCAAGTGTTTTCAATCAGGTATTGAAAACACCTGTGGATGTCACGGAGCAGCAATAAAGCATAATAAGCACCAATTAGGCAGCTTTAAAATGACTGTGATACTCAGCTCCTTCTAGACATTTACTGGTGTGGTTACAAACATGGTGAAGTCAAGAGAATGGTCCAGGAAGACAAGAGAAGAGGTGATTACTCTTCACAGGAAGGGCAATGTCTATAAGAAGATTGCAAAGATGTTAAAAACATACCAAGAGAGACCATAGGAAGCATCATTCGCAAATTCAAGGCAAAGGGCTTCTGTTGAAACGCTACCTGGTCGTGGCAGAAAGAAGATGCTGACTTCGACTGCTGTGCGCTACCTGAAGCGTAGAGTGGAGAAAAGTCCCCATGTGACTGCTGAGGAACTGAGAAAAGATTTGTCAGATGTGGGTACTGAAGTTTCCGTTCAGACAATACGGTGCACACTGCGTAATGAAGGCCTCCATGCCAGAACTCCCAGGCGCACCCCCTTGCTGTCTCCAAACAATAAGAAGAGTCGACTGCAGTATGCCAAAAGTCATGTGGACAAACCACAGAGGTTTTGGGACAGTGTTCTGTGGACTGATGAAACAAAATTAGAACTGTTTGGGCCCATGGATCAACGCTATGTTTGGAGGAGGAAGAACAAGGCCTATGAAGAAAAGAACACCTTGCCTACTGTGAAGCATGGCGGGGGGTCAATCATGCTTTGGGGCTGTTTTGCTTCTGCAGGTACAGGGAAGCTTCAGCGTGTGCAAGGTACCATGAATTCTCTTCAGTACCAGGAGATATTGGATGACAATGTGATGCAGTCCGTCACAAACCTGAGGCTTGGGAGACGTTGGACCTTTCAACAGGACAATGATCCCAAGCATACCTCCAAGTCCACTAGAGCATGGTTGCAGATTAAAGGCTGGAACATTTTGGAGTGGCCATCGCAGTCACCTGACTTAAATCCGATTGAGAACCTCTGGTGGGACTTAAAGAAAGCAGTTGCAGTGCGCAAGCCTAAGCATGTGACTGAACTGGAGGCTTTTGCCCATGACGAATGGGCGAAGATACCCGTAGATCGCTGCAAGACACTTGTGTCAAGCTATGCTTCACGTTTAAAAGCTGTTATAACTGTAAAAGGATGTTGTACTAAGTACTAAGATTGAATGTCACTGGGGGTTGAATAAAACTGATAATCATGTGAGCACAGAAAAGACATTTGTTGTTATTTCATTATAAATGTTATGTTATATTTGTCTGACCTACACGTGCCTCTTTGATTTAATTGTAAGCAAGATGACTGAATGATCAAAATCAATGTCAAACTGGCCAAAACACTCAATTTCAGTGGGGGTTGAATAATTTTGAACACAACTGTATATAAAGTCAGTTCCAGAAATATTGGGACATCGACACAATTCTAACATCTTTGGCTCTATACACCACCACAATGGAGTTGGAATGAAACAAACACAATGTACTTTAACTGCAGACTGTCAGCTTTAATTTGAGGGTATGTACATCCAACTCAGGTGAGCGGTGTAGGGCTTACAGCAGTTTGCAGATGTGCCCCTGGTTAAGGGACCAAAAGTAATGAGACAGAATAATAATCATAAATCAAACTTTCCCTTCTTAATACTTGATTGCAAATCCTTTGCAGTCAATCACAGCCTGAAGTCTGGAACGCATAGACATCACCAGACGCTGGGGTTCATCCCTGGTGATGCTCTGCCAGGCCTCTATTGCAACTGTCTTCAGTTCCTGCTTGTTCTTGGGGCATTTTCCCTTCAGTTTTGTCTTCAGCAAGTGAAATGCATGCTCAATGGGATTCAGGTCAGGTGATTGACTTGGCCATTGCATAACATTCCACTTCTGTCCCTTCAAAAACTCTTTGGTTGCTTTTGCAGTATGCTTTGAGTCATTGTCCACTGCACTGTGAAGCGCCGTCCAATGAGTTCTGCAGTATTTGGCTGAATGTGAGCAGATAATATTGCCCGAAACACTTCAGAAATCATCCTGCTGCTTTTGTCAGCAGTCACATCATCAATAAATAGAATAGAACCAGTTCCATTGGCAGCCATACATGCCCACGCCATGACACTACCACCACCATGCTTCCCTGATGAGGTGGTATGCTTAGGATCATGAACAGTTCCTTTCTTCTCGATACTCTTCTCTTCCCATCACCCTGGTACAAGTTGATCTTGGTCTTATCTGTCCATAGGATCTTGTTCCAGAACTGTGAAGGCTTTGTTAGGTGTTGTTTGGCAAACTCTAATCTGGCCTTCCTGTTTTTGAGGCGCACCAATGGTTTACATCTTTTGGTGAACCCTCTGTATTTACTCTGGTGAAGTCTTCTCTTGATTGTTGACTTTGACACACATACACCTGTAACGTTGGGGGCTTCCAGCCCTACCTGTGTGCTTGAGGACAGCAAGTCTGATGCTGCTCGCTGACCACTGCCTGGTTTAAATGGAGACAGGCAGGGAGGTGATTGCATGAGGTGTGGCTTGAGTGGGGGGCGTGGTCTGGTGAAGGTCTTTAAAAACCCTCAGTATAGTTTCAGAAGTTGCCAGATCGTGGTTATCCATCCTGAGCTCCTTGTACCTGACTGCTATATTGATTTAACCTGTTACTGACCTCTGCTTGTGTTCTGACCATTCTGCCTTCTGTTGCCCTAGACTATTTGCTTGTACTACGCTACTGCTCTGATACTGACCCGGCTATTCCATTTGACCATTCTGAACTCTGTATTCCTGATTCTGGCTCGGCTGACTCCTCTCTGTATTGTTAACCCTTTTCTGTCTAGCTAGTTTCCTGGCCAATTCTAAGGACCAGACAGATAGGGATCATTCACAGCTACACTGTTGGTAGCTTCTGGGTTTTGTGGAGTGTTGGGTGTTAAGTACTGCGTGGTGGGATCCGGGAACCGTGACAATTACGATCTGGCCAATATGGATCCCGCAGATTTAACACAGCACTTGGCTACCTTTGTATCCAGACAGGATGAGCAGGATCATAGGATGGATCAGTTTGCCATTGCCTTACAAACTATCCTGAATCGTACTGCACACCTGGAACCAGTTGGGGTTGCACCCCCGCCTGCTATACCTGTGCCCCCTGTCGTTCAGACATCCCAGGTACACATAATGAGGCAGCCAGTACGTAGTGAGCGAGCAGTAATTCTAGAGGTGCTGGAGATCCTGAGAGGGGCTAACAAGCTCATTACTCAGCACCTGGATATCCTGTATGCAAGTTTGCTGCAACCTCCTAGGGACGTCTTCCCAAAGGAGCCTGTTCCAGTTCCAGTTAAAGGTTCCAGAGGACCCCTGACCCTGGAGGAAAGGGTATGGAGGAAGACTCAGGGCTTATGCTTTTATTGCGGTTCTTTCCTGCATAAAAGAATGGACTGTCAATTGCGCCCCCAGAAGTTACCCTCCATGTTCCAGCCTTACCAGGCCCCAGAGTCCACTGCCCTGCACGTCGCAGGATGTTCAAAATCCACTGCCCAACAGGGAGAGACCAGGTGTAATGCCCAGCAGTGGGAAGTCAAGAGTGCTGCCCTGCAGCATGAACAATCTAAGGTGGCTGCTCAGCAGCACAAAGAATCTGAGTCTGCTGTTTGTCAGCTTCAAGTCCTGTCCATGTCTACTGTGCCTAAGCTAGCAGTTCCAGTCAAGAGTGCTGCCCTGCAGCACGAACAAATCAAGTCCACTGCCTCGCAGTGCGAGATCTGGTCCACCGCTAACCAGTTTGAGAGCCAGTCCACTGCACAGCAGTTCAAGAGACAGTGCCAAGCCGGGGTCACCGCTCCACAGTGCCAAGCCAAGGTGGTTGCAAAGCACTGTGAGATCAAGATTGTTGCAGAGCCGGTAGCTGCCAAGCCACGCTCACCCGAGCCGGTAGCTGCCCAGCCACGCTCACCCGAGCCGGTAGCTGCCAAGCCACGCTCACCCGAGCCGGTAGCTGCCAAGCCACGCTCACCGAGCCGGTAGCTGCCCAGCCACGCTCACCCGAGCCGGTAGCTGCCCAGCCACGCTCACCCGAGCCGGTAGCTGCCCAGCCACGCTCACCCGAGCCGGTAGCTGCCCAGCCACGCTCACCCGAGCCGGTAGTTGCCAAGCCACGCTCACCCGAGCCGGTAGTTGCCAAGCCACGCTCACCCGAGCCGGTGGCTGTTGCCAAGCCACGCTCACCCGAGCCGGTGGCTGTTGCCAAGCCACGCTCACCCGAGCCGGTGGCTGTTGCCAAGCCACGCTCACCCGAGCCGGTGGCTGTTGCCAAGCCACGCTCACCCGAGCCGGTGGCTGTTGCCAAGCCACGCTCACCCGAGCCGGTGGCTGTTGCCAAGCCACGCTCACCCGAGCCGGTGGCTGTTGCCATGTCCGAGTCACCACAGAGTCGTGCTAAAGGCGCTGCCCCTCCTGTCCTGGCCAAGGGTGCTACCCAACCGGTCCACACCAAGGGCGCTGCCCCACCGAGCCCAGCTGTCCCGGTGTCTTCGAGCCCAGTGGTTCCAGTCAAGTCGCAGCAGAGCCGTGCCGGGGTCACTGACCCGCAGATCCATACCACTGGTGCCGTGTTCGTGTTGCCGCAGTGCAGAGAGGACACTGTTGCTGTCCATTTCGCGTCCTGTACCAGGGGTAGGAGACGCAAAAGGACTGGTGCCAGTGCCTTCCAACCTGGACCCAGCTTTGGCTCCCAAGAGGTCTGTACCTCAGGCCCGCAAGCCCGAGAGTCGAGTCCTGTCCCTGCTGGATGTTTCCGAGCCTCTAACGGTGCTATTATATGCCTTGAGGACCGAGAGGTGTATGAGAGGGCTCTACGTATCTACAAGACCCATTGACTTTTTTCTTGTCATTTTTCTTGTTGTCCTCTTTTGAGCATCCGGCGTCTGCTCGTGGAGAGGGGGGTACTGTAACGTTGGGGGCTTCCAGCCCTACCTGTGTGCTTGAGGACAGCAAGTCTGATGCTGCTCGCTGACCACTGCCTGGTTTAAATGGAGACAGGCAGGGAGGTGATTGCATGAGGTGTGGCTTGAGTGGGGGGCGTGGTCTGGTGAAGGTCTTTAAAAACCCTCAGTATAGTTTCAGAAGTTGCCAGATCGTGGTTATCCATCCTGAGCTCCTTGTAACTGACTGCTATATTGATTTAACCTGTTACTGACCTCTGCTTGTGTTCTGACCATTCTGCCTTCTGTTGCCCTAGACTATTTGCTTGTACTATGCTACTGCTCTGATACTGACCCGGCTATTCCATTTGACCATTCTGAACTCTGTATTCCTGATTCTGGCTCGGCTGACTCCTCTCTGTATTGTTAACCCTTTTCTGTCTAGCTAGTTTCCTGGCCAATTCTAAGGACCAGACAGATAGGGATCATTCACAGCTACACTGTTGGTAGCTTCTGGGTTTTGTGGAGTGCTGGGTGTTAAGTACTGCGTGGTGGGATCCGGGAACCGTGACAACACCTACCTCCTGGAGAGTGTTCTTGATCTGGCCAACCGTTGTGAAGGGTGGTTTCTTCACCAGGGAAAGAATTCTTCATTCATCCACCAGTTATTTTCCGTGGTCTCCCGGGTCTTTTGGTGTTGCTGAGCTCACCGGTGCGTTCCTTCTTTTTGAGAATGTTCCAAACAGTTGTTTTGGCCACGCCTAATGTTCTTGCTATCTCTCTGATGGGTTTGTTTTGTTTCTTCAGCCTAATGATGGCTTGCTTCACTGATGGTGACAGCTCTTTGGATCTCATCTTGAGAGTTGACAGCAACAGATTCCAAATGCAAATAGCACACTTGAAATGAACTCTGGGCCTTTTATCTGCACATTGTAATTGGGGAAATGAGGGAATATTACACACCTGGCCATGGAACAGCTGAGAAGCCAATTGTCCCATTACTTTTGGTCCCTTAACAAGTGGGAGGCACATCTGCAAACTGCTGTAAGTCCTACACCGTTCACCGGAGTTGGATGTACATACCCTCAAATTAAAGCTGACAGTCTGCAGTTAAAGCACATTGTGTTTGTTTCATTCCAACTCCATTGTGGTGATGTATAGAGCCAAAGATGTTAGAATTGTGTCTATGTCCCAATATTTCTGGACCTGACTATATATATAACATTAATAAAAATCTATAGCAGCGCTTTACATAATGATATATAATGGGTTATTCAGAGAGATCCGAAATTGCACCGAATGGTGAATTTCCCCATACAATGCAATTTCGTGGCCATTCAGCTATTCAGAGAGCAGGCAGTTTGCCAAATTTTGGCGAATTGTCAGAGAAATACAGTGCTGTTCGGCAGCAGTGAAATCCCCATAGAGAAGCAATGCTTAATCTATTCAGAGAAAACCGAACAGCTGTGAAAGATCAGTGAAACCACTGAACATCAGGGAATTTCAATCAGCAAGTTTAATCAGATGTATCCCATAGGTTTCAATGTTAAAAAATATTCCTGTTTATATTGAATATTTATTAACCCCTTAAGGACCCAGGACGTACCATGTACGTCATTGCAGCGGGTCTCTTTTAGACCCGCTGACGTACATGGTACGTCCTGTGGTTTTTTTGAGCGCTGGAAGCGATCGGATCGCTTCCAGCAGCTCAAACGCCATTGCAGGATGCCTGGGAGTCCAGGCATCCGTGCAATGGCGGTGAGAAGTGCCGGGGCACCTTGTGATCGCTCCCCGGGAGCGATCAACATCCGGTTTCACCGGAGAGGTGCCCGGCACTTCTAGAGAGCGCTGGAAGCGATCGGTATCGCTTCCAGCTGCTCTGTGTATATTGCAGGGATGCCTCGACATCGAGGAGTGGGTAGTGAGCTGAGGAGTGGGTAGTGCCTCATCGCCAGAGGCCAGATATCCCTCCTTTCACGGCAAATCCTGGCATCAATATTGATGTTGCAGGATTTACCGCCACACAGTTTTTGCAGGTGTTTATGGGGGATGATTTGTTGGGCCACATCGTGGCCCAATCAAATCTGTATGCCCATCAGCATTGTGCTGCGAAGCCAGACTCCTACTTGGCAAGGCAGCAATGGACCCCGCTAGATGTGCCAGAATTTCTGAAATTCTGGGCACTTACTATGCTGATGGGCATCATAAAGAAGCCCTCAATTCGCTCCTACTGGAGCAGTAGCCCCATCTGCTCTACCCCCATTTA
The DNA here is from genome assembly GCA_009667805.1 of Leptobrachium leishanense. Lineage (NCBI taxonomy): Eukaryota > Metazoa > Chordata > Amphibia > Anura > Megophryidae > Leptobrachium > Leptobrachium leishanense. The sequence goes on along the minus strand of CM019065.1, from coordinate 286,159,660 downwards.
CCCCCAATCAATGTCACGTAGAAGGTATGAAAACATTTTGCGTTTCATGCACTTCAGTGACAACAGCCTGTGCCCTCCTAGAGAGCATCCCCAGTTTGACAGGCTGTATAAAATCCGCCCCCTGATTACCCACTTCGCCGCCAGGTTTGCAGAGGCTTATACACCTGGAAGGAATATCTGCATGGATGAATCCCTAATGAAATACAAGGGAAGGCTGGGATTCAAGCAGTATATTCCTTCCAAACGCTCCAGGTATGGAGTGAAGGTGTATAAGCTCTGTGACAGCGAGAGTGGGTATACTCAGGCCTTCCGGGTGTACGAGGGAAAGGATAGTAGCCTTGACCCTCCAGGTTGCCCAGAACACATGGGAACCAGTGGCAAGATTGTGTGGGACCTACTTTGTCCCCTCATGAACAAAGGGTACCACTTGTATGTTGATAATTTTTATACAAGTGTCCCTTTGTTCAAGCTGCTGTATTGTTTTGATACAGCAGCATGCGGTACTGTTCGCAAGAACCGCGTAGGTTTCCCAGCACAGCTTGTCCGCACCCGGTTAAAAAGGGGGGAGACCTCAGCTCTGCGCCAAGAGGAGCTGTTGGCGGTCAAGTACAGAGACAAGAAGGATGTATACCTTCTATCCACCATCCACACTGAGAGGTCTGTGGAGGTCTCTGTACGTGGCAGAGCTGAGCGCATCAGGAAGCCAGTGTGCATCAAAGACTATAACCGGCATATGGGTGGGGTTGATCTGGCAGATCAGCTGCTCCAGCCCTACCAGATTATGCGGAAGTCAAGGGCCTGGTACAAAAAGGTTGCAATTTACCTGATGCAAATTGCAACCCACAATGCCTTTTTGCTCTGCAAAAAGGCAAACCCCGGAGTGACGCTGTCATTTTTACAGTTTCAGCTCCAGGTCATTTCGGGGCTTTTGTACCAGGATGCACCTGCTCCCCGGGCGGTGATGGGGGACAGAGTTGGGGCTACGCATTTTATTTATAAAATCCCCCTACTGAGGGCAAACAGAAACCCCAAAAAAGGTGCAGGGTGTGTTTCAAGAGGGGGCAGAGGAGAGACACAATCTTTTACTGCCCAGAATGCCCTGGACAACCCGGTCTGTGTCTTGGGGACTGTTTCAAGCTATATCACACTGTGCGTGATCTGTGATTTTTTTTTTTTCCTTTCTATTTTTTCTCACACTCCAGTTAGTTAGTTCAGTTTAGTTTTTTTTTCTTTTACTGCACCAGACTTTTACATTTTATTCGTACATTTTTATGTTCTACAATTGGTGCTGTATTTTGCCAAAATCTTTGCACACCTATGCATGGGGGGCATGGGTGTACTCAGGAGACCTTGCAGAAAACAACCTGGAGAGTTTTCATGCAGTAACAAACAACAGTGTCTCCTAAATCACAGTCCAAATCTAATGTGGGCGTAAAAATCTGAAAATTGAAAAATTACACCACACACCTTCTCAAATGTTTTGGGCTAAAACCGTTGCATCCATGGCATCAAAGAACTCCATATGCAATACCTTGGGGTGTCAACATAACAAATATAAACAATTTTCTGGCAATAATTCAAACTGGGGTATGCGGTAGACCCAAAACCAAAGCTAGGCCTAGCTGAAGAAATAATCTCAATTTCAACTCCAATGACAAAGTCATAAAAATTGTATTTGAACCTTCCCAAAATCCTGGCAAACCTATGCATGGGGGGCATGCGTGTACTCAGGAGACCTTGCAGAAAACAACCTGGAGAGTTTTCATGCAGTAACAAACAACCGTGTCTCCTAAATCACAGTCCAAAACTGATGTGGGTGTGAAAATGAAAAATGACCACCAAACAGTATCCAATTTGTTTGGAGCAAACGGTTGCATCCATAGCATAAAAACACTCCATTTACAATACTTTGGGGTGTTAGCTTACCAAATATATGCACGTTCATAAAACTGGGGTATGTAAAAAGGCCCCTAAAAAGAAGATAAGCAAAGAAGATACTGTATGTCAAATTAGAAAATTGACAAGCACATGTCAAAGATTGGCGTAGCACCCCAAAAACAACAGAACAAATCTATATATGGGTGGTATCACTTTACTCAGAAGATGTTGCTGAACATATTTTGGGGTGTTTTTTGGCAGTAACCCATAACTGGATTTGACAATTCATGCCTAAAGTACAATGTGTGTGAAAAAATAACCCAAAAAGTGACTACCTGAAAGTTTGACATAGAGCTAGTGCATGGAAAGTGTTAAAATACAACTCTTTGAAGCACCCTAGGGTGTGCCCTTTCTAAAAATATATGGTTTGATGGGGGTAAATTACTTTGGCCGGCTTCAAAAATGTCCCAAATAGGACATGGGTGCATGATGACGAAATGTGAAAATTCCAAGTTGGAAAACTGAAATGCGCACCCCCCAAATAAGGCCTATTAGCCCCCAAATGACCCGACATACCTATACATGGGTGGTATCAATTTACTCAGAAGATGTTGCTGAACATATTTTGGGGTGCTCTTTGGCAGTAAACCTTAAAGTTCACAGTACATGTATTCTTAAATTGCGTTCAAGAAATAAAAATCACCAAAAAAATTTTTTTTCTCAAACTTTGGCATAGATTTGTGGTAAAATGGTTTGCATGGAAAGAGTCAAAATACCCCAAGTTTAATACCTTGATTTGTGTACTTTAAAAAAATATTTATATGTGGCGGGTTATTTAGGAATTAGTGACAGATATCAGTGTTACAATGTCACTAGCACTAGTTTTGAAAATAAACTCTTTGGAAATGGCAAAGTGCTACTTGCACTTATTGTTGCATAAAATAAGGAAAAAAGCGAGGAATATGTAAACATTGGGTATTGCTAAACTCAGTACTAAATTTAGAAACTACTAAGGAATTAATTTTTTTTGACGGTTGTTGATACATAAGAAATTTTGGGGGTCAAAGTTCGAAAAAGTGGTGTTTTTTCATTTTTTTTGTCATATTTCCCAATATTTTTTATAGTAAATTATATGAAATGATGAAAAAAATGGTATCTTTATAAAGTCCATTTAATGACGAGAAAAACAGTGTAAAATATGTGTGGGTTACATAAACGAGTAAGAGGAAAATTTGACGTAAACACTAACAGCGCAGAAACGTAAAAACAGCAGCGGTCACTAAAGGACGGATTTGTGTAAAACCGCCCGGTCACTAAGGGGTTAAACCGTTTATTCTTTTAATTTGCAGCAAATAGTCTCTTTATTTACTTTTTTAGGATTTTTTAGGCATTTTTCTATATTTTTAAGGCAAAGGTTTTGTCTGATTTTATTTATTTATTTATTTAAATAGTGGTGTTTTTCCTGTAACTGACCTTTTTATTATTGTTCATAGGACCTTATACGTTAATTCCAGACAAACGCAAAATTTTGTCAAAGTGCCAATCTTATTCTTTTTTACCCCCTTTGTCGGCAATATGGCTTTTTCTGGCAGCTGGTCGGCGCTATGTTTGTCAGATCGTTGGCTTTTTCTGGACGCGATCGGCGGGTTTGAGTTGGGTGCGTTAGACTTTTTTTTATTTTTTTTGGGTTGTTCCAAAATTTTTACGGTGTTTTTTCCGATTGATGCGCTGGTTTTGCAGCAGCTTCTCCCTGAACTTCGGGGACCCTGCAGTGAATGTTGAATTTTACACAGGGTCAGGGAATTTGATTTCCCCGAAGTGTGGGGAATAAGAGCGTACCAAAATGCCACTCTGTATAACCCCTATAATATGTGGAGGAGCGCTAAACAAAAAAAGGTGATAATTACTGGTAAACATACACATAACAAAAATGGCAAAATTCCTCTGGTCCTTAACACACAGCAAGGTTAAAAAGCTGTAGTCTTTAAGGGGTTAAGCATGTAAATGTACTGTGAATTCAATTCTATTGTGGAGATATGTCTGGAAATTATCTGATACTTGCAGACACAAGTAACTGTATAATTAGGGAAATAGGAATCCAGGACTATGCATGGTATGATGCACTTTGGAGATGTTTTCAACTGGATGATAGTGGGTTGGGTGGAAGCTTACATTTTATTTAAGAAGTCTGTAGTTTGCAATGTTAAGGCCAGAAAAAAGAAAAAAACACTTTTTAAAAAAAAAAAATTTTTTTTGCTGTAAAATCCCTCTAAAACTCACAAGTGTTTATGAACAGATAAGTTATGTTTTTCTGTATTAGGAAAGTTTATGCCCATTAATTGAGGGGTCGTTTTATAGATGAAAGAGTTTCTAATTAGACAGAGATAGGAATGAAGTAGAGGCCCCATCCCTTGGACTATATTATAGAATTTATAGGTTGAGTATACTTAATCCTATGCTTGATGACTCAAGAATTTCTAAATGAACGATCAAAAAAACCCAGTAAAAAACATACACTGCATATAAATGTGATTTAGCATCTTGTCACGTAATATTTTATTTATCCTGTTATATAGTAATATAGGTTAAAAACAAACCCGAATCCATCTGCTTCAACTTTTCCAATCTGTTATAGCTCAGGAGCAAAAAGGAGGTTAAAAAATAATATTTACTTCATGCCAATTTGATTTGCTTCTTTGACCATCAAGTGGTTGTTATACATCGTATCTACTATATCTCTGTACATTCCCATTTTTCCTCTTAGAAAAACAAAACTAAACGTTTTACCTTATTAAACTAGTTGAAGGATCACACACAACTACTCTAGGCCGTGAATTCAACTTTATATTACTCTTACTGCAAAAAATAATGGTTTATTTGGTGCTAATCTCTTCACGTCATTTCTCAAAGTATGACCACTTTATTAGATACAGTATGTATTAAAATGACGTTTCGGCTCATCCTAAGCCTTTATCAACACAATCGCTGTACAGTACTACATCACACTATAGTAAGTGTCCTATCTTATTCTTATATGAATTTGATGTAACACTACACAACAATTACCTTGATAAAGGTTGAGGACAAGCCAAAACATTGAAATCTAATAAAGAATTACTTTTTAACGTTGAAAATATCCTAGAATGCAAAGAGCTATAATTCCTAAACCCTTCCTCCAATTTGGATGTACATACCCTCAAATTGAATCTGAGAGTGTGCACTTTCAGCCCATATCTATTATATACATATTACTTGAATATGTTTTGGTAAATACCTGAAAACTGAAATTGTACCTGTCTCCAAATATATAATGGATCTAACTGTATATGCAATGACATTGTGGTGGGCTAAAACATCTTGTGATCACAATTTGGGACTAAATCTCCGTCATTATAAAAAATATCTTCAGCTAAGTGTTTTTAAAATCTCTTCTAGCATATTTAGGCAGAGTGCTCTGCATATTGTTTGTTGTATTCTTTGGTCTCAGTAGCACCCCTACATAAAATACCCGCAGCACAGAAATCTGGGTAAGATATGCAAATTACATATATCTCACTCTTTTACATGCTGGGTCTGTTTTCACACAGAACCCTTCAATCAATGCCATGCCATATTAGATGGCTTTTTTTTAAGCAGAGATCAGGTTTATGCAATTGGTCAAAGCCACTCCTGGACATTGCTGTTTCGGGTTTATTGGTCCTTCTTCAGCAGGAGCTAGGCATGACCAGTTGCAGTAGGATGCTTGGACCCGTAGGGCAAATCAGTACTTTTTTTTTTTTTTTAGAAAGGATTTTACCAGGAAAGATACATTGAGATTTCTCTCGTTTTCAAGTATGTCCTGGGTGGCAAGTATGTATCTAGGTTGGGGTGGGGGTGGAGGGCCATCTACTATGGCATTGATTGAAGGGTTCTGTGTGAAAACAGACCCAGGATGCAAAAAAGTGAGACAGATGTCATTTGCATATCTTACCCAGAGTTCTGTGCTGCGTATGGGGAATGTAGCATAGGAGCTCCGTGATGCAGTTCTTTGAATTGCTGTGATTTGCAAATGGTTTCTGCAATAATAAACCTTATTGGTTATTGCGTGGAGGCTTTTTAATCTAATTTTTTGCCATCCACCACAACTCAAATAAGTATATACAGTATATATATATATATATATATATATATATATATATATATATACACTATATTGCCAAAAGTATTCGCTTACCTGCCTTGACTCGCATATGAATTTAAGTGACATCCCATTCCTAATCCATAGGGTTCAATATGACGTCGGTCCACCCTTTGCAGCTATAACAGCTTCAACTCTTCTGGGAGGCTGTCCACAAGGTTTAGGAGTGTGGTTATGGGAATTTTTGACCATTCTTCCAGAAGTGCATTTGTGTGGTCACACACTGATGTTAGACGAGAAGGCCTGGCTCTCAGTCTCTGCTCTAATTCATCCCAAAGGTGTCCTATCGGGTTCTGGTCAGGACTCTGTGCAGGCCAGTCAAGTTCATCCACACTATACTCTGTCATCCATGTCTTTATGGACCTTGCTTTGTGCACTGGTGCACAGTCATGTTGGAAGAGGAAGGGGCCAGCTCCAAACTGTTCCCACAAAGTTGGGAGCATCGAATTGTCCAAAATGTCTTGGTATGCTGAGGCATTCAGAGTTCCTTTCACTGGAACTAAGGGGCCAAGCCCAGCTCCTGAAAAACAACCCCACACAATAATCCCCCCTCCACCAAAGTTTACACTTGGCACAATGCAGTCAGACAAGTACCGTTCTCCTGGCAACCGCCAAACCCAGACTCGTCCATCAGATTGCCAGATGGAGAAGCACGATCCGTCACTCCAGAGAACACATCTCCACTGCTCTAGAGTCCAGTGGCGGCGTGCTTTACACCACTGCATCTGACTCTTTGCATTGCTCTTGGTGATGTATGGCTTGGATGCAGCTGCTCGGCCATGGAAACCCATTCCATGAAGCTCTCTGCACACTGTTCTTGAGCTAATCTGAAGGCCACATGAAGTTTGGAGATCTGTAGTGATTGACTCTGCAGAAAGTTGGCGATCTCTTCGCACTATGCGCCTCGGGATCCGCTGTCCCCGCTCCTTCAGTTTACGTGGCCTACCACTTCGTGGCTGAGTTGCTGTCATTCCCAAACACTTCCACGTTCTTATAATACAGCTGACAGTTGACTGTGGAATATTTAAGAGCGAGGAAATTTCACGACTGGATTTGTTGCACAGGTGGCATCCTATCACAGTTCCACGCTGGAATTCACTGAGCTCCTGAGAGCGACCCATTCTTTCACAAATGTTTGTAAAAACAGTCTGCATGCCTAGGTGCTTGCTTTTATACACATGTGGCCATGGAAGTGATTGGAACACCTGATTCTGATTATTTGGATGGGTGAGCGAATACTTTTGGCAATATAGTGTATATAGATTAGGTAGGCCGTGTTAGTCCAGATGTCAAAATCACGAGTATAGCAGTCTGTAGTGATACCTTTTTTTCTTGGAATAACGTTGCTTTCGAGAGTGATCCTCCCTTCGTCAGGTCTAGAAGCTTACTGATCAGAATAATAGAATTAAAGATTGGGACATTCATCGGGGCACGGTTGGGGGTGTTAGATGTTGTACATCGCCAAATGGCATGGTCAGAGGGGGGAAAAGAAAAAAAGGGGAAAAAAAACATTTAATTGTCTCAGGCACATAAGACAACAGTGATAAAATCATGTCCACTTCAAAGGGAAAGTGAAAGGACAAAACAAAACACTAAAAGAAAAAAAAACACAAAACAGTGAGTATGGGAAAGACACAGGAAAATAAGAAAAAACAAACAAACAGGGGAGAGATAACCAAGCCCCAACCAGACTTATGAATATTATGTGATGTTATTATAGTGGGTTAAAAAACCCGAATCTACATTAAGTCCTTGTTTTATACTGTTGAAATATGTGATCATTTTCATTTCATGTTTTTCGTTCCCGGTGGTCTTTAAAATGGTCTTTGAGGATTTTAATTCTGAGGTTTTGGATGGAGTGGCCTGCTAGATTGAAGTGATGTCCCACTGGGGTACAATATGTATTTTCCTAGTGGTTCCTGATGGAGTGTCTGTGCTGGTTCATCCTAAGATTTAGTTTAGGGCTGGTTTCACCAATATAGCAGCCCTTATCACACAACGTGCACTGGATCATATATACCACATTTGCAGACGTGCAAAGGTATGAGCCCTTGATGTTGTGTGTGGCGTTGTTGTGCTGTGCAGTGCTGCTGTCACATATACAGTTGTGTTCAAAATTATTCAACCCCCACTGAAATTGAGTGTTTTGGACAGTTTGACATTGATTTTGATCATTCAGTCATCTTGCTTACAATTAAATCAAAGAGGCACGTGTAGGTCAAACAAATATAACATAACATTTATAATGAAATAACCACAAATGTCTTTTCTGTGCTCACATCATTATCAGTTTTATTCAACCCCCAAGTGACCTTCAATCTTAGTACTTAGTACAACATCCTTTTACAGTTATAACAGCTTTTAAACGTGAAGCATAGCTTGACACAAGTGTCTTGCAGCGATCTACGGGTATCTTCGCCCATTCGTCATGGGCAAAAGCCTCCAGTTCAGTCACATTCTTAGGCTTGCGCACTGCAACTGCTTTCTTTAAGTCCCACCAGAGGTTCTCAATCGGATTTAAGTCAGGTGACTGCGATGGCCACTCCAAAATGTTCCATCCTTTAATCTGCAACCATGCTCTAGTGGACTTGGAGGTATGCTTGGGATCATTGTCCTGTTGAAAGGTCCAACGTCTCCCAAGCCTCAGGTTTGTGACGGACTGCATCACATTGTCATCCAATATCTCCTGGTACTGAAGAGAATTCATGGTACCTTGCACACGCTGAAGCTTCCCTGTACCTGCAGAAGCAAAACAGCCCCAAAGCATGATTGACCCCCCGCCATGCTTCACAGTAGGCAAGGTGTTCTTTTCTTCATAGGCCTTGTTCTTCCTCCTCCAAACATAGCGTTGATCCATGGGCCCAAACAGTTCTAATTTTGTTTCATCAGTCCACAGAACACTATCCCAAAACTTCTGTGGTTTGTCCACATGACTTTTGGCATACTGCAGTCGACTCTTCTTATTCTTTGGAGACAGCAAGGGGGTGTGCCTGGGAGTTCTGGCATGGAGGCCTTCATTACGCAGTGTGCGCCGTATTGTCTGAGCTGAAACTTCAGTACCCACATCTGACAAATCTTTTCTCAGTTCCTCAGCAGTCACACGGGGACTTTTCTCCACTCTACGCTTCAGGTAGCGCACAGCAGTCGAAGTCAGCATCTTCTTTCTGCCACGACCAGGTAGCGTTTCAACAGTGCCCTTTGCCTTGAATTTGCGAATGATGCTTCCTATGGTCTCTCTTGGTATGTTTAACATCTTTGCAATCTTCTTATAGCCATTGCCCTTCCTGTGAAGAGTAATCACCTCTTCTCTTGTCTTCCTGGACCATTCTCTTGACTTCACCATGTTTGTAACCACACCAGTAAATGTCTAGAAGGAGCTGAGTATCACAGTCATTTTAAAGCTGCCTAATTGGTGCTTATTATGCTTTATTGCTGCTCCGTGACATCCACAGGTGTTTTCAATACCTGATTGAAAACACTTGAATGAACCTCTGTTCTTCAGAGTGGTAGTCTTTAAGGGGTTGAATAATTGTGTCAATGAAGAATTCACAAAAGAAACATTTACTACTGTATTACAAAACCAATTGATGTCATTTTAGTTGCATATGGTTCTTTAAAAGGTCCTTGTAGGATTTCATTCTGAATACAATTACAAATGTACACTAAATTCCCTAAAACCCTTTACAGCATTGGGGGTTGAATAATTTTGAACACAACTGTATGTTGGCACAGTTTGCAGCTGGGTTCGTTACAGCGTTTGGTCCCATTCTGTATGTCGTCCTGTTCCTGAGTGAGTTTGCTGCGGACCAGTTTTTGCCTCAGGTTTGGGGGTTGCTTGAATGCCAGTAAGGGGGGCTGTGGGAATATTTCTTTGAGCGCAGGGTCCTCTCTGACCAGTGGCTGCAGATCTTTGATGATTTTGCGAATTCCCTCGAGTTGGGTTGTAGGAAACAACTAGAGGGATCCATGTGGTGTTTTTCTTTCCTTTGTAGCGCAACAGCTGTTTGCGCTGTGTTTTCAGGGTCGATTAGATTTTTTTTAGAGATTGTCCTTGCCTTATAGCCCTTCCGCTGGAATGGTGCAGATAGTTTGCTCAGGTGTTCATCCCTGTCCCCAGTGTCCGAGCAGATTCGGTGGTACCTGAGGGCCTGGCTGTAGATGATGCCTTGTTTGGTGTGGTTGGGATGAAAGCTGGCGTTGTGGAGGTAGCTGGGCCTGTCTGTGGGTTTCCTGTACACAGATGAGTGCAGCGTGCCATTGGCAGCTGATATGGTGCAGTCCAGGAAGCTCACACAGTGCTTGGAAAAATGCATCTTGAGTTTGATCGATGGGTGGGACGTATTGAATGCCTTGTGAAAGTCTAGAAGGCGTTCCTCTCCTTCTGTCCATATGATGAAAATGTCATCAATGTATCATAGATATTTGTGTGGTTTGTGAGGGTGAGTGTTCAGTAACCTCTGTTCTAGATCTGCCATGAAAAGATTGGCGTATTGTGGTGACATTTTACTACCCATAGCGATCCCAGTCATTTGTAGGTAGCAGTTGTTGTTGAAGCTGAAGCAATTATATGTATATATATACAAATATATATATATGTATGTTTATTATTGCAGAAGCCACTTGCACGATGAATTGCATCCCAGAGCTCCTGTGCCACATTCCCCATATGCAGCAAGGAATTCTGGGTAGGAGATGCAAATTACATCTGTCTCACTTTTATGCATTCTGGGTCTGTTATTACACAGAGCCCTAAAATCAATGCTATCCCACACTGGCTTTGTAGCAGAGATAAGGTTTATGCAACTGTTCAAAGCCACTCCTAGGACAGCGCTGTTTCGGGTTTGTTGGAACCTCATCAGCTAGGAGCTAGGCATGATGACCAGTTGCAGTGGATGCTGGGGACCCATAGGGCAATCAGTATCTACAAGGGTTGTAGTGGAGAACAAAAAGTGAGATAAAAAGCCTCCACACTATAATGCAATTCATCGAATTGCTGTGATGTGCAAGTGGCTTCTGCGATGTTAAACACACTTTTTATAGTGTGGAGGCCTTTTATCTCCCTTTTTTTTTCCTCCACCACAACCCTTGTAGATACTGACTTGCCCTATGGGTCCCCAGCATCCACTGCAACTGGTCATCATGCCTAGCTCCTAGCTGATGAGGGTCCAACAAACCCAAAACAGCGCTGTCCTAGGAGTGGCTTTGACCAGTTGCATAAACCTTATCTCTGCTACGGCATTTAGAGACAACTACTCAGACAAACCAGTAGCTAAACATTTTTGGCAATATCGTCATCAACTATCTTCTCTCCGTTTTATTGCCATAGACCATGTCCCTCCCTTGTCTAGGGGTGGCAATCGATCGAAGATTTTGCTACAATGTGAGACCTTTTGGATTCGAACTTTGGATACAGTTACCCCAAAGGGCTTAAATGAATATATATCGTTTTCTTCCTTTTTATGATGCGAAGTTTTCGACTTAGATTTGTTTGTTGTTATCTTTTAGATGCCACATTAATCCTTTCACTATTAAGAAATTTTTTATTATATCTATTTTTTTATTATATATAATTTTTTTATTTAATTATTTTTTTTCCCTTGTATAGCCTTAGTTGCCATTTGGATTTGGCTATTTTTCATTGTAAGGTTTCATCTTCCATATTTTTTTTTATATATTTTTCTTTATATATTTTTCTTTATATATTTATATACATATTTCAAGTCTTAGATTATATCTAATTCATTTTATTCATCTACACATGTATACTTCACATTTTTTTCACTTTTTCCAAAAAAAATTTCTTTCGTTTCACACTTTTTTCTGTTTTCCACTCTTTCTTTTATTTTTGGTTTTTCACACACCACTTTATACTTATCTCACCACACGTAATTTTTTGCCATGCATCTGTACACTTTTTGCTTATTCGTCCGTCCATCACTATTATCATAACTACTATCACCATATTTACAGATACATAACGTCGGACCATTGCTCACTTTCACTTTTATTTATTTTTCTCGTCTCACCACTACACATATTTACCTTGATCCATAGTTTTCAATTATTTTTTATATTTAGTTGCTTTTCACACTGTATAATTCCTTCATTGTACACATTTATTTTGTTTATGGATGCACATGTTTATATATGTTATCTATCATTTAGGCTAAGGTCAGACTAAAGCATTTTTAACGTGCGTTTAACCGCACGAAATCACGGCCGTGCTAGCAGCAAATGACGTCCAATGCTGGGTAACATACGAAGAACGGCCGCACGAAAGTTCGTCCGCGCAACGCAAGTGGCAAACGAACGCATTTTTTCTAGAACGTCAAACCGCTACTACTGACGTACAGAGTGCGCTGCGTCCGCATAGCGGCGTGTTTGCGTGATTGGGAGACGTCAGACGCTGCACACGTCCGGCCAACATAACGTCCAGACGCAAAAAGGGTTTTATTGATGATCCGTACAAAATCACGGACGAAAATGCGCATCGTATGACCGCTATTGCGTATTCCGTGAAAAAATACGTCCATTCGTTCGAACGCACTTTTTCACGGACAACGTAAAAATGCGTTAGTCTGACCCTAGCCTTAATCATTTATCTGTTCGCGTCCTTTGATAGCAACACTCATGGTTATTTGCCCTTTATACAGAAGGTGCATAACGCACATAGTATATGGTTTTAAGCCTGTTTTTGTACCTTACACCCTCCCTCTTAGGTTATCTTCCGTTACTTTGTTTTTAAAGTCCCCACACGCCGGGACGCGTCTCCCTGGATACCGCTCAGGGAGTCCGCACCCGACTGGGACTGATTACGTCATTGATTCGCGCGCCCGACCGACTTTGGACGCCACGCCCCTTGGAGTCTGGCGTTCCACCCGGCGGCACGCTACAAGCGCGGTGAGTCGTTTAATGATGTTTTTTATATTTTATATAAATATGTTCTGTTTATCCAATCTCATTACCTTGAAAAAGGCCCGTCGGCTGGTGCTATTGGGCACAATATTTTAATGCATACTCAATAAATCATCGTTTTTTTATTCTGTGACCTAAGTCCTGGAGTGCGTCCTATACTTGAAGACCTCTATACTAATATTTTTGGATTTGTGCACCCAGGCAAGTATTTTTCTTTGTGGTATGTGCAGGTTGCCACTGTTTTTTTTTTTTTTTTTTGTGAAAGGATTTTACCAGGAAGGATACATTGATATTTCTCTCGTTTTCAAGTATGTCCTGGGTGGCGAGTATGTACCGTTAGGTGTCTTGCCAAGGACACTTACTGGAGAGGTTGCTCGCTGGGATCGAACCCATGACTCCACAGGCTCTCTCCATGCAGAGCGGTGACATTACCTCTACTCCACCCAGCCGGTTTCTTCTCATATATATATATTATACATATATATTATATATATATATATATATATACACATATATATATATATATATATATTATTTTCATTTCAACATTGTGCCTGAATGACTTAAGTAGAAATGTGATAGTGGGTTAGTGTTTTTAGATAGATGTATATTGCTTTGATTACTTGGCATTGTTGTGTAAGTTTGCATAGACAATTTTTGGGATTGTAGGGTTTAACCTAGAGCCAAAGAATGATTGCTAGAAGTCATGAGTTGATATCGCATTATACACGGCTGAGTTAAATGTTAGCAGCAGCAGTCATAGATTTATTCACCAAATAAACCCCATCAAAGGTTTAATCATACTGATAGAGATGCTGAAGAAGAGAATGTTGAATAACTGTCAGTTCGTGCAGTCTTAACGTCACTTTCAAGGCAATCTGCTTGATACATGTGCTCTCTGAGTGTTCTAAATAAAGATTATCAATGCAGATTGTTTTTCCTGGGTCTGGTTTTATTGATGATTTCTGATGTGTGTGGTCTATATGTTTATAATACAGATGCAGAGAGCTGTAATTTAATGTTTCTATAATCAGACACCCTTCATTTGCATGCAGTTCGTGACCTTGCGCAATAATGTCAGAGTCCCTGGGGCAGCAACGCCTAGGTGGCCTCATCTGCGCATAGCGCAAAAACCTGATAACGTCTCCTGCATGATGCCTGCAGCAAACAGATCATCACTAGCTGGGCATCATATGTGGTGTCATGAATAGCCATTTGTTTCTAAATTGTACTAAACATTGCCAGGTCCCGAAATATATTGAAAAAGCTGCGTATTCAGTGTTCTGTGTCAAAATAAAACTATAGTTGCTTTAAATATGCGTAGTGCTCAAGATACTCAATGCTGCAAACAGAACTTGAAATGTGAGTGTTTATTACCAAGAGAAGGTGGCCTTGAATCAAACATTAAATATTGCACTGCAATATGACAGCTCCACGCGCTTTCACCGCTCGCTCAGGATGATTGACTTATTGCCATGTTTGCAGGCCCAGTCTCCACTCAGACACGTAGCCTCATCATTCATTTTTATGGCCTTTATTTCGCCTCGTATTGTTTAATTATATATCTCCTTTAAAAATCAATAAAACAGCGCCACTCTAGGAATATAGGCATTGTTTTGCTTCACAAACTGAAATCTAGTTTTTTCCATGATCTGAAAAGAAATTAACCCGTTCTGTTACATTTGTCCTGGCAAAGCAGCATATAACTATCTGCTCGTCATGAAAAGGCTATGCTTTCAAACTATATTGATTTACAGTGTTGTCACATGGTAAATAATTGAACAAATGTCACGCTTACCCACATGTCCTGATACTGGAGTCCACTGAGTATAAATATTCCTTTCACATGGATCTAGACTAGAGGCATGAATGGTTCAAAATGATGCTGATCAAGACTTCCTATACCAAATTCTGCTTGTACAAGGGTCTAAGCCAGGGGTGGTCACTGGTCAGCCATATGGAAGTCGAGGGCCACTTTGAAGATTTTGATACAAGTCCCAGGCCACACAATAGACAACTCTGATGGTCAGATCTCTGACCAGACTCTTACTCAACTGCACTGATCTATTCCTTCATGTCACCACTACTCCTCCTTGCCTCCAGTGCTTTGTCAATAGCCACCTACTCAAGTCAGCCTTTCCTTAGTTGAAACACTTCCATCACTCCACCCCCTACTACCTCAGCAAACACAAAGTCAAATTTCCATCACAAGCAAAAATTTTGAGCCCTGGGTATTTTCTTGTATTCAACGGCCACGTCAAAGGGGCAAGTGGGCCACAAGTGGTGACAGCCCCCCAGTGATGGATTGAGGCAAGGTTGGGTTTACAACATCTCATTGATAATCTGTGGTCAATGTGATAATTTTTTGTTTGTGAACAGGTTCACTTCTGTGTCCGTCAAAGTGCTCACGTTATCTTCAAGTTTTAGGATTTGCAAATAACATTAGTGATTTCAAATGTGTAACGTTCCCAGTAATAATGTTTCTCATGATTAAAGAATAAATTAGTTGCCTGGGTGCACACACATCTGCCCTCTCTTACAACACTAACCAGAGCATATAGATTGTCTTTCTATACACGCAGAACCTGACATGTGCAGCAATCCTCTGATAGAAAGAAATCCTATTCCCTCCATTCCAGGGTGTGTATGGAGGGTTTTAAAGATAAGGTCTTCCAATTAAACATTTTCTTATTTTCTTTTCACACAAAGCAATGCAACCAGCAGAGGTCCATCAGAGTCCGACAATGATCAGCATCTCCTCCTGGGAAAATGGTATAAAGCACAGCTTGAATCAAATTCTGTTTTTGCTTTTCCTACAGGCTTTAACCCGTGTATTGTGCACAAAGATTAGATAATAACTCCTCATACCCTGAATATAGAATACCACAGAAAAAATACGGATATCAGAGTGATTTAGGGCATGCACGTGTCCCAGATAGAGCTATGACTTTATAGAATGACTAAGAAAACAACACATTAAACCCTTAGTGACCGGGCGGTTTTACACAAATCCGTCTTTTAGTGACCGCTGCTGTTTTTACGTTTCTGTGCTGTTAGTGTTTAGGTCAAATTTTCCTCTTACTCGTTTATTCAACCCACACATATTATACACCCTTTTTCCCGCCATTAAATGGACTTTCTAGAAATACCATTATTTCAATCATATACAATAATTTACTATAAAAAAAATATGAAATATGAGGAAAAAATGGTAAAAACACACTTTTTCGTAATTTAATCCCCAAAATCTACAACCACCCAAAAAGACCCCGACTAAATAGGTTCAAAATTTTGTCCCGAGACTAGAAATACCCAATATTTACATGCGTTTGCTTTTTAACCCCTACACTGCTGAGACAGTTCACCTATGTGCGCTGCGCTCATTCTGACCATTTTGTGCTAATTATTTTTAGAAGAAAGCCTAGGTCCTATTTAATTAAACCCCCCCAGACAAAAAAAAACTTTTAAAAAAAAACATTTTTTTATTTTATTTAATTTTTTTATTATTTTGTTTTTATTTATTTTATTTTTTTTATTTTGTTTAAAACCAAACCTGGTCATGTTTGGTATCATTGGAAAGGCCATAATCAGGCCTTTCAAATGATGTAAAATATGACCATCTAGCTGCCATGGATCGGGAGATAAAGGGACCCTTAGGATCCCATTATCTCTACATGGCAGCTAGATGGTTAACTGGCCCACTGACATCCTCACACATATGGTAAGGTTGTCAGTGGGTGGGGGGGGGGACCTGGAGGCTTGGCTGACATCCAAGATGTCAGCCCCCCTCCAGGTTCGAATCGCGTTTTGGCGCCAATTAGCGCCGAAAAGCGACTGGGCAGCGAAAAGGTTAATGCCATACACCGCTGAAAAGGGGAGACTCTCCCCTCTCCAGCAGTGCAAACGGCATCTCCCTAGCTTCAATGGTTGGGGAGATAGAGGGCTCCGAAGGAGCCCCCCTCCCCTCCATTGAATTGCATGGGGACGCCTGCTGATGACGTCACCACGCAGTGTGGCGACGTCATCAGCCTCGCCTGCCCATGTAAATCACATGGGCAGGCTTCCTCCCTGCCAGATCGCTGTGGGATCCAGCGAGGGAGGTGAGTATCGGGCGGGAGGGGGATTAGGCGCCGCTGACGTACCCTGTACGTCCGCGGGTCTAAGGGAGACCTGTGGACAGGACGTACAGGGTACGTCAGGGGTCCTTAAGGGGTTAACTACAGATTCTCTATACTGGGGATTGTATTTGTGAACTGACAAACTTAAATTTCAAATTTAGATATTGGATGTAAAAAATGTAGGACCCTATTCTGATGTAGTCAGTAATAGGTAACCTTTAAAGCAAGATTCTGCAGAATCAGTCAGCACCAGCTGGACCCCCCTCCCAAAAATGAGATACTACACACTCATCCCATGGCAAGAACGGTGGCCTGATCCTCCTCTTCGGGCTGCCGGGAGCAGAGTGTGACTGGGTCAAATAGTCCCCAGTCTCCCTACATGATCTCTCAGCGAGAGAGAGATCGTGCAGGTCACATGGCCTGAAAGCACAACCCTCCATGGAGTCCTATGGTGATACTCGCGGCAGGGCGTTAGCTGTGAGTATCCAGAGGATAGCGCTTATTACAGGGCAGCCTTCTGAATTCAGCACCTGCCTCGTAATCTGTTCGTTAAAAAAAGGGAATGCTAATGGGCAATTTGCGAGAGCAGGTTTTTCCTGTAAGGGTTCCTGTTTTAGCAAAGACCAGATGATAGGGCCCTAAGTGAGGGAACTCTCCAAGATTTCTGGTCCCTCATTTACCACTGACAATATGCACTTAACCCACCACTCCACATACAAATTTGATCTCAGTGTTTAAAAAGAAAGCTGGGTTTTAGGAAATCTTTAAGATAATTGTAATCCATGTCATATATTTTAGTGACTTAATAAGGAAACATATGATTAGAACCTAATAAAAGTGACTGTATGCGGGCCAAAAGAGAACTCCTTTCCCTCTGAGAATAAAGTGGAGGAACTGCGCTCCCACCTTTTTAAAGCAGGATTAATGTGCTTCCTGTGGAGAAACGAAATCCACCGTTTTATCTATCTCCAGGCACACTGCAGAGAGAGAAGGAAAGTTGTAGATAGCAGCCCCAAACTTAACTCTTATAAAAAGTTCAAACATATTATTGCTGCAGTACAACAGCCAGAGAGAGGGCAGATGACAGGGAGAGGTCTGGGGTTACTCACTGTTGTATAGGGATAATATCCAAGAGGTTATAATGTCTGAGAATCTCCACACAGTACAGATACTTTATGGTTATTCACAGAGCACCAAAAGGTCATTGACATTTCGGTGCTCTCTCGTTCCACGCACCTCTCATGGAGACATATTCCCTGACCCTGCGGTGAACTCAGCATTCACTGCAGGGTCCCCGACGTGCAGGGAACAAGCCACCGAATTGCATCGATCCGAACACCCACCGAATTGATCCAAAATAGCACCAAATCGATCTGAAAAAAGCCAAAGACCTGCCGAACAGAGCACCCCTTCCTGTCAAGGGCACACCTCTTCCTGGTTAATCCCCACCCTTCCTCTTTAAGCTCCACCTTTTCCTCTTAGAGCTCCGCCTTTTCCTCTCTTTATATTAAAAGTGGCTACCAAGTGCCTACTTGTATATTTTGTATACCATTTCAAATGTATCTATTGAGATAAAGAAAATTATGAAATGTTTAAATTCAAGCATTTTTATAAAGAACAACCACGCATGTCAAGTATACTGGATCACAGCCGCTCTAATTGGTTGAACAATAAAACCCACAGAAACTTGCACTGCATATGAGAGTATCACAGAGCCGCACAGCAATAAAACCCACAGAAATGGGCACTGTGTATGAGCATATCAGAGCTGCACAGCAATAAAACCCACAGAAATGGGCACTGTGTATGAGCATATCACAGAACTGCACAGCAATAAAGCTCACAGTAATGTGCAGTGTGTATGAGCGTATCCCAGAGCTCCAGGGCAATATAACTCACAGTAATATGCAGTGTGTATCACTGAATCCACAGCAATAAACTCCCAGCAATGCAATGTGCGGTGTGTATGAGTGCATCAGAATTCACAGCAATAAAACTCACAGCAATGCAATGTGTGGTGTGTGTCAGCATATCAGAATCCACAGCAATAAAACTCCCAGCAATGCAATGTGTGGTGTGTATGAGTGCATCAGAATCCACTGCAATAAAACTCCCAGCAAACCGAGTGTATATGAGCACACAGCAATTATGCTGTGGAGCCATCTTGTCAGCAGTAGGGTGCCACTGCCAGAGGGTGCACTGTAGCTTTGATTCCCTTCCCGGTGGGTGTTCAGTCCAAAATAGAGTCTGTGTTAACGAAAGGGCGGGCAGCTGAACGAGTGCGTTTCACGTGGTTCAGCCAGTCATGTGGTACTGAGACTCAGAGAAATGGCAGTGAAATGCCCTGATGTTCGGTGGTTTCAATCAGCAGGGTTATTCAGGCGAACCTCATAGGTTTCAATGTTAAAAATATTCCCGTTTTTATGCAATATCTAATAAGCATCTATTTATGCATTTATTATTTTAATCTGCAGTAAAAAGTCTTTATTTATTGATTTTTTTTTAGTACCTTTTAGTCATTTTTCAGATTTTTTTTGGGCAAAATTTCCCCCCCCCTTTTTTTTAATAGCGTTTTTTCTTTTTTCTGTAACAGAACTTTCTATTATCAATCATAGGATCTTATATGTAAATTCCAGACATTTTCGTTCAGTAGTACTTTTGAAAACAGCAGGCCACGGGTTTGCGGTGGCAGCATTCAGCGGCCGACTCCATGCACTTTGGGGACCCTGCGGTGAATGGTGAATTCACTGCAAGGTGGGGAAATTTTATTCCCTGAAGTGCAGGGAACTACAGAAAACCAAAAAGTTGGCTTCATTTTGGTGCTCTGTGAGTAACCCATTTAGGCTAGGGTCAGAGTGGGCAGTCGGAACGCGCGTGCAGGCGCACTAAATCACGGCGGCAGTAGCAGCACATAACGGCCATGACGCCAATATACGCAGTACGTGCGTACGAAAGTGCGCCGACACCACGCAACCAGCAAATGAACGCATTTTTATCAGAACGTGAAACCGTGCTACTGACGTACAGAGTGCGCTGCGGCGCATAGCAGCGTGTGTGCGTGATTAGGAGATGTCAGACGCTGCTAGTGTGCGGCAACATAACGTTCAAACAGCCGGATTTCCCTAGACTTCTTTTTACCCCACCGTCATGAAATACGTCCAGATTGCGCATCGTCTGACCACTTAAGCGTATTCCGTGAAATGCGTGGCACGCATCGACGTACATTTTGACGGTGGCTGCAGAAAATGCGCTCATCTGTCCCTAGCCTTAGTGGAGAGGTTTTTTGCTGCCCCCTGGAAAGTGAAAGCCTAGGCCTTGCCTACCCAGGACATACTTGAAAATTAGTGAAATCTCAATGTATCCTTCCTGGTAAAATACTTTGCAAAAGTAAAAAAAAATACACCACTAGGCCAAAATACACCACTGCATAGGGATTCCTTTAGATTTCTTCTCCTGCCCCTCGTGTTACAGTCTTGTTATTTTCCTGTCTGGAATCTGTATTGTCTATTTATGATGTATCCGCCTATTCAGCCAGCAGCTACTCTGCCTCAAGGGCTACATCCTTCCATGAACCAAGGCCCCACGATGGCCCAAGCCAAAGGTCAGCGTGACACCCTGTAAAGGTCTGCCGTGGTAAACCTCTTGAGAGGTGGCCGCAGCAGCACATCATTCATCTTCGACGTTGAAGATGGTGGCCTTCTGTTCGGTGCTCTCTGAATAGATTAACCATTAATTCTCTATGGGGAGTTCCTGCCGCCAAAGATCACCGTATTTTGCTGACAATTCACCAATATTTGGCGAACTGCCTGCTTTTTGAATAGCCGAATGGCCACGCAATTGCGCCGTATGTGGAAATTCACTGTTCGGTGCAATTTAGGGCCAATTTGGCATTCTTTGAATAACTCTGAAAGTGTTACTGTAATTTCTATACAAATGCATTATGCCACATACAGATATTTTTTTTGTATTCTATTGGTATTTTTTGGAAGCTGCATTGGTAATAATCTCATTATGATCACTATAAATCCACATAGGCAGTAGACCTGACCATTTTTATTATTTCTCTTTACCACAGTTACAGTATTTGACACAAAAGGCCATTTCTGCCTGTATGCCGATAATGCAGACACTGAGTGACATTGTGTAAGATAAGAAACCCCATCTCGAGTTCAGAGGCTTTCAATCCAACAACATTTATGTAAAGGATAAACAAATACAGGAAAATTAAAAATGGGCAAATTTACATTATTTTATTTTTTTAACTATCTCAGAACAACAATCTCTGTGCAAATTTTCTATTTTACTCTATATTTAAATGTTAACTTTGCATCACATGTTTCAAATAAAAGATATGATAAAAAATGTAAACAAAAATCACTTGGTAGTGAAGGGGTTAAACAGAAATAAACTTAAGAATTATAATATTTACACTACAGTAGAAACACGAAAATAGTTGCGAAAATAAACCATCGCCATTCAGTGAATGCTTCAGGTCACCGTATTTTTGCTTAGCATATTGTAGGATAGGGAATATTAAAGATTTGGCAATTGCGCGTGGCTGCAGGCGAATCCGAGCTGGGAGACAAAATGCGGATAATTTACGCACATGTGGCTTTGCATGAGTAGGGTTCATGATTAAAGGATATACATCAGCAGTTGGTAGTAGGGCTTGGGAAGGTTAGAGAGCAGTAAAGGACGAAATCCATATAAAACTTGGTTTTACAATTTCATAAAATGTGGCGTGATATTGG
The DNA here is from genome assembly GCA_009667805.1 of Leptobrachium leishanense. Lineage (NCBI taxonomy): Eukaryota > Metazoa > Chordata > Amphibia > Anura > Megophryidae > Leptobrachium > Leptobrachium leishanense. Next base: position 286,137,821 of record CM019065.1, on the reverse strand, counting down.
GTTCAGCAAGAACTTATAGGATCCCATGCTGATAACGCCACTTAAACCGGGCTTCAGCCATAATGGAGTATGCAGGTGCAGCTGTTTAGTTTATTGGAAATCTGTCTGCAAAAGTATATCCTGACCTATTCAACGCCAAGAGTCGGCAACAAAATAAAAAAGAGAAAAAAACAAGTTACGGCTTTTAATCATTTAACTTGTTACAATCATTTTAAGCATCCTCATTTCCTAAAAAGCCTTAGACGCCATCAAACGCGGGTGCTGCTTTTGTATTTAGCTTTTATTAACCTCAGATTTGGAAATGTATTTCTTTGAAATATATGTTTATATTGCATTTTATATATTTTTTTGTCAATGTGTAGGTAACACAGCTGTGATGACTTTTACAATTATATAATGTTATGCTTTAATTAATGCTTTAATTTCTACTATTCTTGTGACCTTTTGAAATCCGTGTTATTTTGGACTCTCCCCATTTATATCAGCCACAAAATTAATAGCCTGTATGGTAAATGTATCCCTTTCAGCATTGTCAACCTTAGACCTTTAGGACCTTATGCAAAATAGCTTCCCGGTGTCTCTCCTTCGCCAGACCCTTCCATTACCATACCCCCTCACCTTGAAACCTCCCATTATAATTAACCTAAAATACATTAGAAAGCTTGAATATTAATAAATATAATATAGAAGTATAATTATTAAATTAAACTGCGCTAAACCAGCTAAAATTGTAAAAATTATGATAAAAATACTATACTAATGCATTAAACGTAGCAGATGCAGAGACACCAACAGAGACACTTTTTTTTCTTCCCCTCAGCAAGCAACCAATATTCCATCACTTCCACACCCATCAGACCCAGACGAACATCTCATTCTGGCTTCTCCTGGAATCTGTTCCCACCCCACCCCACCCTCCCCTCCCCTCCCCTCACTGTACTGTACTGTGTGCGCAAAATAAAGGCCCACAAAATCTCCCCAAAGGTAATTATCACCAGGTCTTTCAAGAAATGTAATCTTGAATCCTTCCTAAATGATCTCAAACAACTCCCATGGTACAGACTAAACCTAATCCCAGACCTGGACTGTGCAATTGAATACTTTTAGTCTGAGCTCCTGCAAGTCTGGAATGCCCATGCCCCGCTGCGTAAAGTGCGAGTCAAAGGGGCTCATCTCCCCTGGGTTACAGCTGATCTTACACAAATGTACCACCTAAGAGATTCACTGTGGTCACATTTCAAGAGTACTGGTTCCATGAACGATCACTGAATACCGACAATGCCGGAATGTGTGCACAAAACAAACAAAAATGGCTAAAGCCCAATACTTCAATGAAAGTTTAAACAATAACATATCAAACCCTAGAATTTTTTGGAAAATCATAAGTAACATACAAGCATCCCCATCCACTCCCAACCAGCTGCTGTCAGAGTAAACAACCAAACCCTGCAACACCACCTAGATGTAGCAAATGCCTTTAATAATTATTTTGTTGGATGCGCCACCACCCTGATTGCTAAGCTAACGAATGACACACCTACAGAAAGGCCACACACAGTTCAGGCCCCTCCAACCGTGCAGAGACCCTGTATCGCAGAGAAATTCCGTTTTAGACCACTGCCTGTCAGCGTCATTACTAAACTCCTCAGTACTTAAAAAATGAAATACCAGTCTGGACATGATCAAATTCCAGCAGTGCTGCTGAAAATGAGTGAGCCGACAATTGCAAACCTGTCACGACCCTAATCAATGAATCACTGGCAACTGGATACATACCCAAACTCTGGAAGACTGCGAGAGTGGTACCTATTTATAAAAGTGGTGACAGTACTTTGGTATTCAACTACCATCCAATCTCATTGCTCCCTGTTATGTCAAAATTTTGGAAAAATGTGTGTACACGCAATTACGTGATTATTATCAATCTTCAAACTATTTGACTCCAGATCAATCTGGCTTTCGTCACTACAACCGCCTTTTAAAAGTTTGCAATGATATCCAAGCTGGCATGGAACAAGGAGACCGAACTGGAGCCATCTTCCTAGATTTTGCCAAGGCCTTTGTCACAGTAGACCATGGCATCTTATTACAAAAACGTGAAAACTCTGGTATTAGTGATCACACGCTAATCTGGTTTCAATCGTATGTATCCAACCGATTGCAACATGTGTCCATTTCTGGCAGCTCCTCCCTCCCCCTCCCAGTCACGTGCGGTGTACCCCAAGGCTCAATACTCGGCCCCTGCTATTCCCGATATTCATAAATGATCTGCCCAATGTCTGCAAAGCCTCAACTGTACACATGTACGCAGATGACGCCGTTATCTATACCAGCAAACCAAATCTCCTGCAGCTGCAGGCCGTGCTGCAAGAAACAATTCACAAAGGTAGAAAAGTGGATTGCAGATAACAAACTTTTTCTAAACACTGACAAAACTGTAATGATGCTCTTTGGAACAGCACCTAAACTATATAAATTGCAAACTCCCTATCTATGTGTCAGGACAAAATCAAATGGCACGCTGACCACAATCACTTCTCTCAAATATCTAGGTATGTGGTTAGACCCAAATCTATCCTTTGGCCCCAACATCGACAAACTCTCTTCTAAACTTTACCCCCAAACTTGGTGCCCTGTACAGAAACAAATCCTGCCTGAACCCACGGTAAGAAAGCAGATTGTACAACAAATTCTTATATTGAATACGAAGATGTAGTGTATGCAGCTGCCCAGGAAACGCTATGAAGGTGTGTTTGCGGGGCAGCTGCATACACTACATTGTATAACTCTTTCTGCCGCTTTGTGCTACAAATGTAACTACATGACCCACCATTGTTACATGTTAAAAGAGCTAAACTGTCTGTCGCTGGAATCTAGACATACTCTTCACCTTTCCAACCTGGTTTTTAAGAGATTTTCTGGGAAGCTACCACCCTACCTGAATAGGCTGCTTCCCCTAGCAATTCCTTCATCCTATAACCTCCGATCCAGGACCAGCACCTTACTTGCAATACCACAATACAAAAAGTGACTATATTTCCTACATATTTATTTTCTGTGTTAATCTGTATATTTGTGTTTTGTTTTTAATATCTTGCATCTATTACTTTGTATTTCTGTAACAACTGTAAAATTTCAATGTTCTTCTTGAACCCAGGACATACTTGAAAATGAGAGAACTCTCAATGTATCCTTCCTGGTAAAATACTTTGCAAATAAATAAATAAAGGCACAGACACTAACAAATATAGGCAAAGACTGACAAACACGTTGGGCTGAAGTGTTGCTGCAGTTGGCACTGACTCAATTTATAAGGTACGTTCGTAGACCTGCATCTCGTTTGAGGATCAGCAGCGTGCACTGTTTATTAACTCCTTTCTTATTTTTGTAAATCCCGGTTTCTATTTTATTCTTTTTGCAATCAGAAGCAAACATGAAACCACAGACAGAGAGTCACACAGGTAGACTCTGACCACACACACATACACTCGGAAACCTGACCACCCTAACATATACACACAGAATGACCCTTATCCACCCTTTCACACTGCAGCTTCCCTTTTACTCGGCACCTGCACCCTGTCACATAAACACATACATGCACTAACACACAGACCCAGAACTTGCTCCTGTACCCCCTCCTTCTGTCTCTCTTTAACCCCCTTTCACTATGCAACTTTCCAACACACTAACACATACTCACACGGACACAGAACCTCTCCCATGTCATGCTGTACTGCCTCCTGTTACTTTGAACCCCATCTTCATTCTGCACTGCCCCGTCACTCTGTGCCAACTAACCTCCTTGTGGACCTTCATAAATCCTTTACTACATTTGATTTTACATTTGAACCACACAATCAAATTTAATGATCAAAACCAGTGGAGATGCTTACAATGACCATCTTTCTGTAAAGACATGTAGACATACATAGGGGTAGATTATGGAAGAGGTTTATTGAGGTTTAGTGGTGCAGGAGGTCCACCTTAGAAAATGTTTCTCATATTTTCAATCTATACATATTTAGAATATAGGAAAAAAATCTCCTGGATCTTGGAAGGTCACATAATCTGCCTGTCAGCTCCATTTACAGCCCACATATTAAACTTATTTAAGTTTCACATTTGTAATGCAGCCGGTAGCTCTGCAACATCAGGCTGCAAAAATCAAACAAAATATGAACTTTGTCTTACTGCCAACACACAAAAATAGCAAAGAGGGAATTTCTCAGCCAGCCATTAGAATACTGCACACACATTTCTGGGTTTTTTTCGGTGATGCCAGGAGACATTTTCTAAAAGTCACCGGTTGCTTCAGGGCCCTATATTTGCAGGATTGTGCTGTATATTTGTTTTTCAATTCTTCAGAAAGGTGCCAAGTCAAGCATCAAAACTAATGTAAACCAGTGCTTACTATTTGTTTAGTAAGTCCTCCAGGTGCAATTGTCAAAGCAAAGGAGCTGCTTGGTTGCCCTGTGTTATTTCGGAGCATTATTCATATCAATACTACTTTCTTTTTCTTTGGCGAAAGAAAGTACTAATATTTTGCCTAGATATCTTTTCAGTTTATTATTTGGAGACTTTAAACACATCCAGAACATATAGAAACAGTTTCCAAATAAACATGTAATACATCAATGAAATAATAAAAGAAATATGTTTTTATATTAGCTAGGGAGTGGCTTGGCTCATATCCTCCCTCTAGGCACCGTCTTTGACTTTATTCGTGCCCACCATCTCTGTACTCTCCACATTAATGTCTATTATCTGTATGTTATCAAAGGCTTAACTCATATCCTTCATCTGGACACTGTCTTAGACTGAGTTCATATCCATCCTCTTGGTGCCACCTTCAGCTTTGCTCATTTCCACTATCAAGACACCATCTACAACTGGACCCATGTCAACTGCTGTCTTGAGCTGAATGTAATACCACCAATTGGGCCCTCACTTTGCTGGTCTTGTAACCACAATCTGGATAATGCATTTGGCTGTACTTATGACCCCTAGCTGAAGGTGATTTCTATAACAACGCCTGCCTAAAGCCAGAGATACACTTAAGGCGCTGGCACGCAGTACGAAACGGTTGCTTCGTGCACCGCATCATGACAAAAACTGGGCATTTCCAACTCTGGCTCAGCCACACGGCCTGATGGGGCCGTATACACTGATCACGTCTCGATGTGCAGTGCTGCCTACACGTGCTGCGCGTTGCATCACTATCAGTGTATCTCCGGCTTAACATTTGATGCCATCTCAAGCACTGATACATTTAGGGAAATTGAGATGGACGTAATGCTTTCAAAACTAACTGGTCATGTTCCAGACATAGAACCTAAACAAAGATACGCACTAATAATACATGGCTCTGCATATCATCCTGAACCCAAAGTTTTTATTTTAGATGATGACCAAGTGAATGGAAATTAATGAGAGTTTCAGGAACCTAACACCTCTTATGTTGCACACATCTCATCACTGCACGTACTGGCAGCGAACACTAGGTACCAGAACAGCCACAACAACAGCACAGACACAAAAATACCACTCCAATGGAACAAAATAGCTTACTCTTTGCAACTGACAGTGCTTCTTGCAGCAGGATAGCGCGACATGATGACACATATCACGTGAGTCAATGGCAACAATATAGATGTTTTTTGTGGATCGTGTCATTTCCAGGAATCAGGAATTTTTTGTGTTGCTATCTGAAGCAACAAGTACACCATAACAAGCCCTGCATGATTGACACCTAAGTGTATAAAATTAGGAATGATATCCAAAACATTGATAATGTAATGTCACGTGGACATATGCCTAACAGAAAATGGCAGCCACTTAAAGCACTTGCTGTAGTGGGATGTGCTTAACATAAGAGGTGACACATTTGCTGAAAGGTTCAATAATGCCCATTCATTTGTTTCGGAACTATAACACAAACTGTAGGGCTGAGTCTGTATGAAACAGCTTGTATTATCAAGTGATATCAACATCCTATGCTTCTGTGTTTTTATTGATATGAAGGCATAGAGACTATGAAAGGGGGTTTCATACATGTCTCCTCCTCCTTGACAGTCTCCTTCACCATATTTGTGTTGTTTTTTTAATATCTTGCATTTTATTACTTTGTATTTCTGTAACAACTTTAACAATTCAATGTTCTTGAACCCAAGACATACTTGAAAACGAGAGAAATCTCAATGTATCCTTCCCGGTAAAATACTTTATAAATAAATAAATAAATATGTCAGGAGCACAGGGTAACAGGATGGATATAAGCTTGTTACGTCTGTCTTCTATGAATTTATCCCCAGCTCAGTGGCTTGAATGTTTAAAGAGATACTATAGGGTTAGAAAGGGAGGGGAAGAGATTTAGGAGTTAAATATTACCCCTCCTCCCTGACTCCCTCCTCATCCCCCTTGCATTTAAACCCTTTATATAATTTCTAAACCTTTGCTCCAGTGCTGGGCTGCCTTATTAGTGGTCCAGATGTAATATGCTGCCAGCTTCCTGTGAGCCACAGCATTCAGTTGAACACATTGTGGGGAAATGCGTCCAGTCAATGAAATGGCTCTCAATGCGAGTGCATTGAAAGTCTTTGGAGGGAGCTGGTTCCTGGAACAGTTCCCATTTCTGGACATCGATCCATGAAACAGATCAGCTCTCACTGATCAGAGCTGGGTGGACCTAAACCCTCACACTTGGAACAGTGGCCCTTTAATCATTTCTGTTTTATATTAGCAGTGGTTAACAGTTTATTGAGCTAAGTGTTCACAATTACTTTACTAGCCCATACTGTATATCGGTTTATCATACATGTTGAACATTCTGTATGCACAACCCTGCTACACACACTACCTATTGGCAGATTTAGAATATAGTATGGTAGAACCTTTAGCAACACATATAATGTAAGTTTAAATCATAGCTAATGAAATGATTAGGTTTCCGTAGTGGGGCAAGCATTATTAAACCTCCATTAAACTTCTTATGTCACCTAATAATGTTAAATAACGATTGTTGCAACAAAGTGCCCTTAATATAAGCTTTTACTTAACCAAGGTTTTTTTTATTAACTTCATTACCAGGTGTTTCTTCTTAATAATATTGTGTACTATTTCCTAGTAAACCCTAATGGTAGCATTCGGGTGAGTTAGTCTTAACGCTGGGATAAGTGACTTTAACACATTCCCCCCTTATTACCTTCCTAACGCCATGCCCATGAAAAATCAGTTTGCGCATCGGTGATTGCGATACCTTCCGCAAGTTTAATGTACATTGCAAATACTATACTTAAAATGTGTGGGGGGGGGGCGCAATCAGTAATCAGCGTTAAGATAAGTAAGGTATTACAAAGGCCTAGCGATAATTATCGCAGGGATGCGCAAGCCAAAATTTTAGCTGCACCTAAAAGCTGGTGCTAAATGACCACGCTTTTGCAAAATCATTTAGCACCCCCTAAAAGGCCCCCAATAAATCCGATACTCATCTTTCATCCTGTAGCGAGAACGGTGACGCGATTCGCCGCTTCTTGGTGCTGGGAGCAGACTGAGACTGGGGACAAATAGTTCCCAGTCTTCCTGCCCGATCACTTCACAGCGCTGCGTGATCTCGCGAGAGAGTGATATCACGTAGAGTTTGCAGCCTGGAAGCGCAACACTCCATGGTGTCCTATGGACTCCAGGAGGTGATACTTGGGGAGGAGCGTAAGTGCTACCGTGAGTAAATTTGCGGTTAGTGATGTGTTCCGGGGCAAGGTGCCGAGACATCGCTAGCCTTGGAATATCACGCTAAAATGGGGACGCTGCGGTGAAATCTACAGGGACTGTTTTTTCCTGTTAGCGTCCCCATTTTCAAGTTAGGAATGGAATAGGGCCCTATGTGTTTTAATGTTGATCTAACACTAATGACCCAGGACATACTTGAAAACGAGAGAAATCTCAATGTATCCTTCCTAGTAAAATCCTTTCTCAAAACCCCAAAAAAAAACTAATAATGAAATCAAATGTATCAGGTGCAAGGTGGACAAATTGGGCTCTCTACTCTCTTTCTGTACTCTCTGAATCCATTTTATTTATTAACTGTATGATTAAATGAAATGAAGATGCAAACCCAGGAATTCCGAAAGGAATATTTCACTTAAAATTGGCTTTAGGTTAAAACTTTTTTAGGCTATGTGAGAAGTAGCATTTCTGCATTTTAGCTTGCTATTTTCTTACTGTGTGATAGATACAAATTAATTACAAAAGCACTCCTTGATTTATCCAAGTCACAGGTTAATGCATTGTGCTGTGACATTTTTATTGGGTTAACTCCTTTGATTTGAAACGCAATGCATGGATCACCACCTGGAGCAATTCTTTATTGTAAAAGGATGAAGAGCTTCCACCGTTCAGCCTAATAGCCAGCTTGTCTTGCTAAATGCCATTTGGAAAAAGCATCTTTTCATTTGACAGTAAAATCAATGAATGAAATATTGCAGAACTTTAATGGCTGGATATGGGATTGAATACCATACCGGGGGAAAATCCAATCACACCCATCTTCACTCTGAAATCAAAGTACAGAAGTTCACTAGAACCAATTTTTGTAAACTATCACTGGGTTTCAATCTTAAGACTTCAATCTTTACAAAAAGCCATGTCTGAAATCTAAAACTAGATTTCCAGACCATAAGGCTAATGTCAGACGAACGCAGTTATCACGTCCGTGTCGCCATACAGTTTAACCCCTTAAGGACTGCTGACGTACCCTGTACGTCCTGTCCACGGGTCTCCCTTAGACCCGCGGACGTACAGGGTACGTCAGCGGCACCTAATCCCCCTCCCGCCCGATACTCACCTCCCTCGCTGGATCCCTTGGCGATATGGCAGGGAGGAAGCCTGCCCATGTGATTTACATGGGCAGGCGAGGCTGATGACGTCGCCACGCTGCGTGGTGACGTCATCAGCAGGCGTCCCCATGCAAATCAATGGAGGGGAGGGGGGGCTCCTTCGGAGTCCTCTATCTCCCCAACCATTGAAGCTAGGGAGATGCTTTTGCACTGCTGAAAAGGGGAGAGTCTCCCCTTTTCAGCGGTGTATAGCATTAATGGTTTCGCCGCTGAATCACATTTCGGCGCCAATTGGCATCAAAACGCGATTCGAACCTGGAGGTGGGCTGACATCTTGGATGTCAGCCAAGCCTCCAGGTTCCCCCCACCCACTGACAACCTTACCATATGTGTGAGGATGTCAGTGGGCCAGTTAACCATCTAGCTGCCATGTAGAGATAAGGGAATCCTAAGGATCCCCATATCTCCCTATCCATGGCAGCTAGATGGTCACATTTGACATCAAAAGGCCTGATCATGGCTTTTCCAATGATACCAAACATGACCAGGTTTGGTTAAAAAAAAATAAAAAAAAATAAAGAAAGAATAAAAAAATTAAATAAAATAAAAAAATGTTTTTTTAAAAAAGTTTTTTTTGTCTGGGGGGTTTAATTAAATAGGACCTAGGCTGTCATCTCAAAATAATTAGCACAAAATGGTCAGAATGAGCGCAGCGCACGTAGGTGAACTGTCTCAGCAGTGAAGGGGTTAAAAAGCATACACATGTAAAGATTGGGTATTTCTAGTCTCGGGACAAAATTTTTAACCTATTTAGATGGGGTCTTTTTGGGTTGTTGTAGATTTTGGGGATTAAATTACGAAAAAGTGTGTTTTTACCATTTTTTTCATCATATTTCATATTTTTTTATAGTAAATTATTCGATATGATGGAAATAATGGTATTTCTAGAAAGTCCATTTAATGGCAGGAAAAAGGGTGTAGAATATGTGTGGGTTGAATAAACGAATAAGAGGAAAATTTGACCTAAACACTAACAGCGCAGAAACGTAAAAACAGCAGCGGTCACTAAAAGACGGATTTGTGTAAAACCGCCCGGTCACTAAGGGTTTAACGTCCGTAGTAGCATAGAATCATGAGCAATAGAGACCCACACACGAAGTACATGTGCACCGAACTGCGCACGCACAACGCACATTGCAAACGGATGCAAGTTAGGCAAGAACGTAAAACCGCTAGATGGACCCGCAGAGTGCGCCACGTCCACTTAGTGTTCTGTGAGTGATGGGGAGATGTCAGATGCAGCGCATTTGCAACGTCCAGCACCTTGACGCACAAAATGGCTTTTTATATCCCTTTCAAATTTTTATCATTTTTCATATTAATTTTATTTCCCATAGTTCTTTTTTTTTCTAAGTCCGTCAAAAAAAAGGACCGTATGGTGTCTACAGTATCTTCTGTCAGTACGTGTGTCTGTTATGCACACACGCAGAGTGCGCTCAGACTGCGTTCGTCTGACATTAGCTTTAGAGTAACCAAGTTTTCCAGAACCTAGAAAAAACGATTAACAGCAGTATTGCATTGTGTTACTCCATTGTAGTGATTCTCTAAATGTGATCAATTGAGATTATTTGGTTCATTTCCTGATTGCTTAAACTCAGTAATAAACCCCTTCAATACCAAGATTGAGTATACTCGATTTTCAAAAGCACCTGCTGATGCGTCGATAACGTATATACTCAAGTTGGTCGAATTGGTGCCTCAACATCACCAATACTTGATTAGCTCTAATTTTGAAGCAATACAAACAATTTTATTTATTGCGTACAAGATTAATTTGCAAAAAAGCTCTAAAATGTGCCCCAAACGTTTTAGAACCTTGGTCATGACAGCCGAGGTGCTAGAACAGGTTGATCAACTGGGACTCTTGGGGCCACATTACAATCTTAACGCTAACGTTAACGCTCACCTGCGTGAGCATTAACGTTAGCCGCGGTGTCTACCACATATTACAATCCAAACGCAAATGGGTTAAGTAACCCGTTTGCGTTTGGTACCTTGCACTTTATACTTAACATGGGGAGTGCATGGGTTAGCGAACCCAAAGTTTCCATTCTTCTCTAACTAGATGTAGTAGCCTAAAGTTGTAGGAGTGTAACTCAGATTTTTAAGAAACTTCTCCCCTTTACATAGCTTGTATGTGCCCAGCTCCTCCCACATTTTGTATTATATAGTTTATATAATTAAATTTTATTACATATTTTTTAAGGAAGTCATCTTTCTGGTTTACTTTAAGCATCCAGCTAACTGCGTGTAAACATTACTATATCCATTTCGCTTTTCCCTGACCACAAATTCATTTATAGGATATCTATTTGTAACGGTAAAACATTGAATTTATGTCTGGATTTTTTTCTGTAAAGAATAAAACATTTTACACTAAAACATGCTTTTAAAAATCCATAATTCGATTACTAGCATCAAGGAACCAACTGTACAGGTAAAGGACACATGTACATTCACTGTGTTATTCTTCAGAGCATGTCAGCACTCCGTAAAGAAAGTGCTTTAATAAAGGATGGCTGAGCATAAGAAATAGGGTCCAAGGGAAGGAGACATTGAAGGACAGAGCTAAAAGCAAACAAACAGAACCACATTGATTACGACAGGTAGGTGAGATGAAAATAACTCTCCCTAGTAATGCCGGGAATTCAGTCCTCTTAACATGGCAGAGAGAATGCTGGGTGCCATCTCTCTTCGTTAGCCTAATGGTCTCAGACAGACGGCATGCAGGCATGTTTAAACAAAATAAACTTGTTTACAGGTAGCCTGCGACAAGCAGCAGAGAAATAGATTGCTTTAAATGTTTTTTTATTAGTATGTCTTAATTTCTCAGGGGAAAGGGGTACTTGTATATCATGATCTCTTGGAAAAATAGCATGTACAGCCTGTGACATACTTAATGACACATAAACAGTTTATACATAAACCCGAGTTTTTTATAGTAAACATGAATGCATCTGGCTAATTTCAAGTATCAACAACTTTGTTATACTTCTATGAATATGTTTCCTTGCTCATCAAAGCGTGCAAGATGTTGGAGAACAAATAAGACATAATGGGTTATTCAATAAGAGCTGGACTTGCCACCGAGTTGCACCGAACAGTGAATTTCACCGCATGGTGCAATTTCGGGGCAGCTCGGCTATTCAGAGAGCTGTCAATTTGCCAATTACTGGCGAATTGCTAGCGAAATACGGTGCAGTTTGCCTCCAATCACCGCAATTCGGCGACCTTCAGCGGCAGTGAAATTGTCCCATATTGGTTAATCTATTCAACGCTGAACGCTGAACTGCACCAAAATGATGGCGAAATGCCCAGATTTTTGGTGGTTCAGTGCGACAGCTTTTAACAAGCGAATCCCATAGGTTTCAATGTAAAAACAAATTACTGTTTTTATTATTTTTTATAGCAACCGTTTATTCTTTTCATTTGCAGAAAAAAGTCATTTTATTTATTTATTGGAACTTGTTTAGGCATTTTTCGGGAATTTTTATGTGAAATTTATGATTCCCATTCCCAAGGGCATTTTTTTATTCTGTAACAGACCTTTTTATTAATTTATATAGGACCTTTTTTATTATTTCCTTGCATTTTCCTGCATTTTTATTGTTTAAATTCATTTTAAAAGCTTGCCGTTTTTTTTTTTTTTACCCCCAATTCGACGGATTGTTGGCTACGCTCGGCGGTAGGCAATGGTGTACAGTGGGCTGATCGGCGGCGTTCGGCGACCCTGCAGTGATTGCTGTATTCACCAAAGCGCACCGAAGTGTGCTGAACGAGAGAGCACCGAAACTTCGGTTAAATTTTGGTGCTCTCTGAATAGCCCCTATAAGATCTTCATAGTGTTTGAAAAAATATCTGTTACTGCCCAAACTATTCAGTATGTCATATATAGTGTCACTTCATTCCCCTTCTTGCCAAATAGATCCTGTCCCATTTTTTTTTCATTCTACATAAATACTGTTCGACAATGTTACTATACACCTTTGCTTTGTCATATTTCTTTTTTTTCGACAATTTCATTTACTGAAACAGATGCTTAGTTTGTTTGAATTTCTATCTAATATAAATACGTGAGTGATCTATATATTGCCTTAGTAATATATTTGTCAGACGTACTTTTTAAATAATTACAGGGACCTTAGTGTCATTTATTCATTTTTTCCAGTGGTGTTGTCGTGAACATAACCTAGGGACATGTAAAAGTCACAAAAAACCCTGCCCATGCTGGTTCTTTCATGACATTAGTGCTGCCAGTATGTTTCCTGCTCTTGCCCTCGGGAGCTACTTTTTTAGTCCATGGTTTGGTTGCTTCCCCGCGAGCCTTTTCATGCATCCTGAAGCTCCTATTTAACAGTGTTGCCCCAATATAATTGTACTTTTTTGTTCATTGAGTTACTTGAACTCTGCCTATGTAGTCCTGTCTATCAAAGCCTTGCCTGAACCATTTTGCCTTCATCATGTTCCTTTATTCCCCATTCTTGATATGTACCTATTGTCTGTGGGTTCCAATCAGTTAATGTCCAAAAGTGTGCCCTGTACTTGCTCTGCTGTGATTCCTGAGATCCATGTTAATAAACGTCCTCATTTCTACTATATTTTTCCCACTATGTTGTTTTTCCTTGCTTGTAGCCTCTTGCCTGCCATCCCCTGCCATGAAAATGACAGCTGATTTCTCTTGGTGCGGTTTCAGATCTGGCAGCCTTTGTTACTTCCTGTAACAGTGGCAGGCAGGAGGCTGTACGCTTACTCGAGAATTCTGCCAATTCAGGGGTCAAGTTGAGGGGAAATGCATGGTAATGCAGTTTCTCCACAATTTTTGCAGGGGGGGGACCGAATTCCCATTGTTCCCATACACTATAGGGATTATTCACTTAGATCCGAACTTGCCCCGGAAATGTACCGAACAGTGAATTTCCTTGTACGGAACTTGTTACGTATTGTGGTACCCCCAAGCTCGGGAACCTCTGTCTGGGCGCCCCTTTCCACTGTACAAGAAGGTGCTCGTATCCACACAGAATAGACGACACATAAACTGTGATGCTGCAGCTTGCACACCAAAAATGTAGAATGCTTTATTTACAGGTTTTCAGGTGCAGACACATTCAAACGTAAAAACCACACCCCTACCTTACTCTATACCAGATCCTCCCCTCCTGAAACACACAGATCTCCTAACAAAGAAAACTGATAAAGAGCTCTGGTTCAAGCCAGTTTTGGGGGAGGGGGGTAGAAGTATGGCAAATAGTAGCAGATTGCAAGCTCTTGAGCAGGGACCTCTCCTATTGTTCTGTGTGACTTGCATGCACATATTATCCTGTCTTAACCATTGCACAGCGCTATGGCACTTGTTAGTGCTTTATAACAACTTGTAACTGAAACATACAGATACACACTTTGACAACAGCACAGCACAGCACATCACACAACATTCTACCCTATATACAAAGCAATAAAATGCAAGGAAAAATAAATGCAAATAAACATTGAAGCGGCCGTTTCGTCATAGTACATTATCGTGCCCATTCGGCTATTCATGAAGCAGAAAGTTTGCCAAATTTTGGTGATTTGCCAGCAAAATACAGTGCTGTTCGAGGGCAGTGAAATCCCCATAGAGAAGCAATGGTTAATCTATTCAGAGAACACAGAACAGCAGTGAAAAGTTATTGAAATGCCCTGATGTTCAGTGGTTTCATTCGGCAGGTTTAATCAGGTGAATCTTATAGGTTTCAATGTTAAAAATATTCCCGTTTTTATGCAATATCTAATAAACCGTTTATTATTTTAATGTGCAGTAAAAAGTCTCTATTTTTTAAATATTTTTTTTAGGATTTTTTAGGCATTTTTCCACCAAAAATGTTATACCGGATTTTTCTTAAATAGCGTTTTTTTATGTAACATACCTTTTTATTATTATTCATAGGACCTTATATGTTAATTCCAGTCATTTTCGTCCAGTAGTCTTTTTTGCAAACAGCGTTTCAAGTTTGGCACTTTCAATAATTCTTTTTGGGGGGGGTTTACCTGTCCGTCGGCTTTTCTGTTTTTTTTCTGCGGTTGGTCGGCGGCTCGTTGGCTGCGTTTGGCGGGTTGGTGGTGGTGGCCGGCAGGTTTGAGGCCAATTCGCTGCACTTCGTGGACCATGTGGTGAATGTCGGTGACATTTCATTGCTCTTCGAATAACGTTTAAAGCTTTCAGGTGTCCAATCATATTGTTACCTGTTACTTCATAGAAAATATAGAATTTATAATATATTTTTTTTAAAATCCATATATATATATATTCATAAATATATCAGATATGATTGTGTGTTTGTGTTAAATGCAGGATGTTACGTGCTAATTTGAGGACAGAAATCTTGGTGAATTCCCTCGTTTTTGTTTTTTGGACCTGACCCCTTGGCCAATCCAATGGGTTTCAATGCAAACCATGTATTCCTGACCTAAATCTTGAAAGTCTTTTCAACAACAACTTATGGACAGCTTTACCTGTATGGGGACACTCAGCCACCCATGACCATTTAAAATACATTATATAGTCAAGGCTGCTAGAGTTTCCCTTTAACCTGTTAGCACCATCAATGATGTTACCATCAAGGCAATGTCCTTGTTGGTCTATTTTCAAGCCTATCTGGACTAAGCTATAACATATCCCTAACTACAATCACTCAGCTGTCAAGTCTATGTGAACGGTCAGTCTCTATTCCTATCTTAAACATAACTTCCATTAACCTTTAGTAGATGGAGAAGCTTCATATGACACTGAAGAAAGATACATCTAACATTACTGGTTTCATGAATCTGAAGTCTAATTGGGCAGAAATGTCACAGGGGATCTTCTGGGAAATAATGGTATAGCCCAGTGATGGTCTATTGATCTGGTCTTTATGGACTGTTTATGGGCTATAGATTAAAAGACGTTATACTATTGGCCTGAATTCCCAGCCAATAAAGAAAAGTACTTCGCTACTCCATCTATGATTAGTCACCTAAACTTAATTGTACTATTGGGTGTTTCTATTTTAAGTTTATTCCAAATATCCAAATCTTCTAAATCAATATTTACCTTATTTATGAGTTCCTCTAATTTATCTACAGGACAGCAAGTTCTCGGCCTGGTGGAGAATCAAAGTGACTGGTATCTTGGAAATTTGTGGAAAAATCATCGGCCGTGGCCAGCACTTGGAAGGGGGTACAACACAGGTAAGATTACATTAGTAGTTTGTGAATGATTCACTGGGAGATATTGACGGTTCTCCTTAAAGGGTATCACAGAACTCGTCGTTTGGCTACTTGAGGGACAGTAATGACTAATGATGTGGACAACATGACATGGCATCTTAAATTACAGTAATGAGCCAAGTCCTCTTACATGAAATAGAATGTCAATACCATTTCTGACTGGGACAAGAAAATTATTCAGAAGCGGACAAAGACTATGGTAATATAGTCTTCAACACAATAGCTTTGTTTAAGGAAAAATACGCTTATCTAATCTTCTGTTTGACATTCCTGGGGCACAGAGCGCCTTTACAAATTAATATGGTTTCCGTTAGGCTGTGAACTGGCTAATGCAGTTTCTGTGACAACATTTGCCTTATAACCCAAAATTTTCACTTTCACAATTCATTCTTCTCTCTCAGCTCCAGCACTATAACAATGAGATTACACAATATATATTTCTACAGGTCCTATTTTTCACCCCCATTCTTTCTTTTCACATATAATCTTCTTTCACACTAACTCATCCATATGCCTTCTAAGGTTTTCCTTTCTTTCACTTTTCCTTCTATTTCGTATCTAACCTCTTACCTATAATTATTATTATTATACTTTATATAAAGCGCTGAACACTGGGCGCAATATAGACAGAGTTACAATACAACTGAGACTGAACAACATTTGATAAACCAGTACAGGAGGAAATGAAGGCCCTATTCCCGTGGGAATTTACAATCTAGAAGGGTTGGGGGTGGAAACAGGAGGAGAGGACTGCAATGTGAGAGTGATGGACTGGTTGGGGCAGTAGGGTGTATTAGTGAATCGGGTGGTAGGCTTGCTTGAATAGAAATGTCTTAAGGGAGCATTAGAAGGAAAGGAAACTAGGAAAAAGTCTGACCATACGAGGGAGAGCGTTCCAGAGGATGGGGCTGAGCGTGAGTAATCCTGCAGTCTATCACAGGAAGAGGTGATGCGAAGAGAAGCTAGGTGCAGGTCACTGTTTATTCTTAGGTAGCGGGCTGGAGTGTATTGCTACTTGATCTATCTTCATAGGTTTATGTATTAAAGAAAAGTATATAATTATGCCCACTTTTCTCTGCTCTGTCTCCCTTGTCTAATAATCTTTCTTCTTATCCTCAGTCTCCTTATCCCCAATGTCTTATATCTCTTCTCCATTTCATCTTTTCCTGGTATTATCTTTATATTTCCACCATCACTACCATAGTCCTTCCTCTTGTTGCTGTTACTACCTTTTCCTTGTTGTCTGTGTCTAAAGCTTCCATTTCTCTTCCAGTTGACTCTCGGCATCCTCTCCATCTTCTTCCAACTTTTCCAACCCCTTCACCATCTTCTCTTTCTGTATTGTGTTCAACTACAAGTTTGTTTGGCCAAACCAAACAACTCTTTTATTACCCTAATCCGTCCATTCCTCAAATAGTCTTTCTTTTCTCATTCTAACTCACTCATAATGTTATAATTTCTTCCATACCTATTCTTTTTTGTTCCTCGTGTTTCTGTTTTTCCACCCAGTAATAAACCAATTTCACCTTTCCTGTTGTAAACTACAATGTCCAGACTCCTTTTGATTACCACTTCAATATTCTTTTTGGTCTTTCCATGAACTCTGCCATCTGGTTTTAGCATACCAAGGTCTATTGATTTGTTTATTTTCTAAAATAAAATTGTAATTCAAAATTTTTATTTGAAATGACAATAAGTAAAACAAAAAGACAAGAAGGTACATGAGAGAGCAATACAAAAGTTAGGTTGTGGGAGAAAATACAACAAAGTTAGCAAAGTGCACATCTGGAAGCAAAAGAAAATAAGCAAAAGTGGCTTCAGACATAAGGACAAAAGCCCATATCTGTGTACCCTGAGGACGTATTGCAACTCCCCAATAGTCAAGGCAACCTAGAAGGGGGATGGGTAGGACACCTTTGGCTAAAAAAAAAAGCTCAGCAGGTGGAAGGGCCCCAGAACAACTCCGTACAACTTCAGAGGAGACAAGAGAAAAGAAGAGAAAAGAAGGAGAGAGGGGCAACAGATGGATAAAAATAGGGGGACCAGAGCAGCTTCCCTCGACTAGTAACAGAGTCGAAGAAGACAATATGGAGTATCTCCAGATAGAACGGTCCTCATACCGCACTCCGCAGAGACGGCTCACTGCCCTGTGGCCCTCCGCCCCACATGCATCCAACAGCATCGATCTACACATTTCCAGAGACACCTTCCAAGTCCAACTGTAAAGACTTGTTTGTTTTCTAGGTCAAAACCTAATTTATTTATTTTTTTAAATAGCGTATGAATTTTCAAAGTAGATCTTCATCATATGGCTCCATAGTAGACCGGTCTTAACAAAATATATCTTGTGATAAAGCCACTGGACATAGGGATCAGTGCTTCATGCTTTCAGTTATTATGCAGCCCTGGAACTATACACCATGGGTACACCATAAACACGAAAATAAAAATGAATACAAATCAAACGCCTGCTCCTTTATGTGGAGACCAATTAAACATGCAGGATTTCCTAACTGAAATATTGGGCAGCTAAGCCGCTTGCCAACAAGTGGAACAAACTTTCCTTTTTTTGTCTTCAGGGTTTTTGCTTCCTCCCCTGCTGTAGCCAGCACCAAGACTGTCCTCTCAGGGGAGACCACCTCTCCTATAAGGGCAGGGCAGACTTAATCAGGCATTAGCTGTGAATTAACCCTCTAGGAGGAAAAGGGAGCTCTACATTCGCCTGCTAGTAAACATGTGGTCCAGGACCCTGCCCCTAATCACACTGTCACAATCCTTATATCAATATATTAACATTTGGAGTGAATAGTTTAGTTATGAATTGTGGCTATTTCACTTGGTGTGCATCACAAAATGAATGTCATATGGGTAAATTGAATGTAACTAAACATTCTGGGCAACATTACAATCTTGACGCTAACGTTAATGCTCACCTGCGTGAGCATTAACGTTAGCTGCGGTGTTTACTGCATATTACAATCCAAACACAAACGGGTTAAGTAACCTGTTTGCGTTTGGTACCTTGCGCTTTTCAGCGTGAGATTACTGTACTTTGTGCTCCCTATACTTAACATGGGGAGAGCAAAGTGTTAATCAGCGTTAGGATTACAAAGTCCTAACACTGATTAACGTCTGGCTCTGGTTAGCGGAAAGTTAACCAGAGCCAGGACTTGGTGTTAAGGGATTCCGCCTCTGCAGAATCCGTTAACACCAGCCAAAAAATAAAAAAACAAATCGTATACTCACCTCCTGTTCCTCAGTGAGGACCGTGGCTCCAACCGCCTCCTCCGTCCGGCGGGAGCAGGGAGAGACTGTTGGAAAAAAGTTCCTCAGTCTCCCCCTGCGTATCACTACACCGACCGGCCGGATCTCGCGAGGCGAGATACGGCCGGTCATGTGACCGCCGGCGTCTGGCTCAATGGAGTCCTATCGAGTGGATGCTTGCGGCAGCGCTCAGCAATGCAGGCAGATTTTTAAGCTCCTGCATTGTAATTCCATGCTAAAACGGGGGCGGTAGAGAGAAAACTGCGGGCACAGTTTTTTCTCCCTACCGCCCCCGTTTTAGCGTGGAGAATGTATTGTGGCCCTCTATGTTTGTATAGGTAACTTTTGTTCTTTGTGGAGGAAAAGACAGCTGAACACTGTAGAATAAACCACAAAGTTATAACCAGTGGCTACTCTAGGAACAATGTGTGGGGGGGGGGCACATAACATACCACAGTCAAAACTGGGGGGCACTAATAATTTCCAAAACTAAATCATATGACAAAATGCTAAAGTATATACATGTATATATATATATTTTTTTTTTCCCCAAAATACCATAATAATGTGGTGCAATGATACCTTTTTGTTGTACTAACCTGATACTTAAATTCAATATTTTATTCGCCGAAATTCAGTGGTTTTCAGTGACGTCAGACCTGTCACTAAATAAGGAATTCACCATGATTTCAGCAAAATGGATTCCCTGAAATGTGACGAAAAGCAAAAAGTCTAAAGATGAATACACCCTTAAGATTCTAACTTCCATAATAACTCCTAAAATGCCATAAACCCAGGGATATACAATAAAAATAATAAACAGTGTGGCATGTAACCTACTCATTAACCCCTAAAATGCCATTAATCAAGGAAAAAAAGTAATCAAATGTATACTATGAGGGATGAAGCCTGCCTATTATTAACTCTTAATATAAACTAAAGCAAATTAAAAAAGTAGTACACAATGTACCCCTTCACGGCTGAGCCATTTCAACACAGAAAAAAAAAGTGTTATGTTTTTATTTTGTTATTTATGATTTGTAGTTTACACCAAATCTGTTGCCTTATTGGACATCATTGGAAAGGTCAGCCTCTGCCCTTTCCAATGACATCTCGATCTAACATTTGTGACTCATGGGGACGGAGATACAGCGGTCCGAAGACGTCAGGGAAGCTGGATGCTAATCCTTGTGGGGGGGCATGGGAGGGCAAGGAATAACCTAGGGGGGCAATTGCCCCCCGGTAGAGACGCCTATGGTTATAACAAGGATTTGATACGCATGTATAGCAGACCTCTGTACCCCAATTGGGTATATCTGCTAAAGTCAGCTTTCTTGACTTGGTATCGCTTGGTATCGCCTTTATGCCCATACATCAGCCCGAAACTTGATGTAGGGTAATGCAGCTTCATCCAAGAACCAGTTGAGACATAGCTAAGGCTGACAATATGACTGATTTTTAATAGGCAGTGGACACTTATTTATGTCGAATATCCCCACATGTCCCAGGAGAAATGCCATCAACAAATAACAAACATATGTCTTAGAGGACAAGGTCTTCACATTCCCAGAGAACATTAGAACAATAACAGATGGAGGTGGGATTCGGGGATTCAGATTTTACAGTATCTGATTGATAACTCAGTGAGACATTTTAACATTAACCTAAAAATTAACAGAAAATACAAACAATATCTGGTGCCAGCAAACATGTATCTTTCCTGATAGCAGGGAACCCACACTATAGAATAAAGTCTGCCATAAATGTATCCAGGTGCAAACAGTCTGAGAAGTTAACCCCTTTTGTATGTCCAGAGCTGATGAAAATTAAAAGCACCTGGAACCCTAATCCATCACACCATGTACCTCTCCTGGCATTTAACTCCTTCAATGCCAAGTGATTTTCCATAAAACCAATGCCAGGACCATGTGTGTTTTATGGAAAATAGTATTCTATAACCCACACAGTAACCATATACAGATGTGTCCCTCTGTAAATGCAGCGTTCTCCCTCTGTTGGCCAAAAGGTGCTTCAACATTTATGGTATAGCTTGAGCTTCATGGTGCAGGAAAACAGATCTCAAAACTTTTAGAATAATTTCAGCATATCGGATGTCATGTCTGATGTGTTGGAGTTTCAGGGACTTGTTCTGGAGCCCATTTGAAAATAATTTTTATTTGCAGTAAACAAAAATCTTTGCATTGCTTCAGAATCAGACCAAATTATATGTAGTAAATATCAGAGTAGCAGCAGGAGTGTTTGAAAATCATGTATACTCAATCGTGGTAGTGAAGAGATTAAAGTCCATCGAGAGCTGGGGGCAGAAGTTGGACAGTCCTTTATACCTTTGCAGACTGACCTTTGTAGCTCACCATTTTTCCAAGTTATTGTTTTTTTTTTTAAGACTAAAAGTTTAGTATGAATCGACTGTAAAAGTGTGACTTTGAAGAAGGTGACCTAGAAAAAAGATAAGTGAACAAAGGAAAGGTCACTGGTGTGTTATTTTGTGTTAATGAAAATATTATCAGCTTGTTCGAGTGAGGAGAAAGCCACAACTGAGAGTGTTTATTGACTTTGAGAACATCGGGTTAGGTGAAGGTAAAGTCTGTGATGGCAAACTAAATTGACATTCATTTCCCATGAAAGCACTTATGCTTTTAAGCTTTGTCTGATGTTTATAATGGAACTTCAATTATCAGAAACCAATCACTCTTTATAAGAAATGGCGTGCCAGCACAAATTTTACTTTGTTTCTAGATAGACGTGTAAGAGTGTGTGTATGAACGATTGCTGTATTTAGTGTATGAATTATGGTAGATGTACCTGTAGATACTCGAGTATACCTCTAGATTTTGGTGACAAAAAATTACCTTAAAATTGGAGGGGTCGCAGTATATTCGATACATCTGTGTCGAGTGTAAAAATAATCTTGACTTGCTCAGGTATACCAAGTCCCCCGGAAGCTCCGGTAGTCTCCCTGAATGCGGGTTCCCTGACGCCAGCAAACACTTCAGGAACTCCCGGAGTCAGGACAGGTGGGATCCATCACAGCCAGAGGGCACGCTCTGTTTAAGCCAATCATTCAAGATTGGCCTAAAACCGAGCATGCACCCTCGCTCCGCACAGCATGCCAGGAGGTGTAGTTTTATGACCTCCAGCAGGCAGGCTCATCCACCGCGTCGTATGCCATTAGCCAGCCCCACCCCGTTGTTGCCCCATCCTGATGTCACTGCATATGCTCTGCGTGATTCTTCTCACATTCTAAATGTGAAGAGAATCGTGCGACGCCTCTACAGTGACGTCAGGAGCTCGTTTGGGAGGGGCTGGCTATTGGCGGATGACGTGGTGGATGAGCCTCTCTACTGGAGCCGGAGGTCAGAAAACTACATCTCCCGGTGTGCCGGTTATCGGTGAATGCTTCAGTGCTTTGGTCACCTCGCTTCACCGGCCATTTTATCGTAAAGAAGACAGGTGGCCGGCAGCTTCATACTTCGTGACAACTGCAATCATTCTAGAGCAGATCACCCTGGCCTAAAGGGTTGCCGATTGTGTTAAGAGAACAAAAGATTTTAATTGTGTACCGGTACTTCTATAATTTTGCTCCTCGCGTTATATTCAAATCTTTTTTTAGTATTCTCTCATTTCCATAATAAATGTCTATCCATCGCATTATAGTCGGGTCGCGCTATACTCGAGTATCTATGGTAATAAGTCAACCAAATAAAGGCACCTCTTCTAAATAAACTGCATAGTTGCTGGTGTTTGCCACCTTTGAAAATATAACATCTATGTGGCATCAACAAATTGTAATGACCTTTACATATAACCTACACCAGGGGTCAGCAATATTGGCCCTCAGATGTTTTGGAACTACATTTCCCTCGATGCTCAACCACTCACAAGGTTGGCTAAATCTCATGGGAAATGTAGATCCACAACATCTGGAAGGCTATGGTTGCTGACTCTCAACCAATTCTAATTGTCAGAAGAAAGACACAAGCACTCCACACACAGAGTTGAAACATTGTCACTGATGGTTCTTCAATAAAATTGCCTTACTTTTCGGATGCAGTGTAGTTGCCGTGCCTTTCTTCTGATAATTACCTTTTGGACCTGGCCTCTCCTGGTATGTGTTAACCCCAATAATAAGAATTTTTCAGGAGAGTCTTTGTTGCCGGATAAAATCTGGAATACCCCACCCTACACTAAACAGGTCACTAAAGGTGAAACTCAGAAGAATTGTCAGGAGACGAGAACAATCTAAATCAAAGAGCCGATGTGGAAAGTGAGACAAATGGGAGAATTTTTCTGGTTTGGCTATTTTGACCTAGATTTTTTACCTCTGCCAATTCTTCAGAGCTTCACCCTTTAGTGAATAGACCTGTATGTGATAGACTCATGGTCAACTCTTGTCATTTTTATGCAATAATTTTGCTCCCGTTCAGTCAAAGTGATTTCCAGTTTCTAGTTGAAGTATAGATTAGGGATGTGCATGGCTGAAAAATTTGTTTTGTTACGTTTTTAAATCATTTCGTTTTTGGAATTTCATTTCGGATCGATTTGAAATTTGGAATCTATTTGAAATTCCGAATCGATTCGAATTTCATATATCAATTTGATAGTTGATATCAATTCGAATTTTATCACTAGATAAAACCCAAATTAATCAAATTTTGCTGTTAAAAGAAAAGCTAGGGTTAAATTTTAAGCTGTGTCACAGATTAGTATTTGAGTCAAACAGTGAAACAAAATTAGTTTCACAAAGTCCTTTGCTGACTATTGCTTGTATTGTAAGTTAAGATTAATTTGATAGTTCATTTCAAATTCAATAGTTGATATCAGTTATTCAATTTTTTTTTATGATGATGACACAGTGTAAAATGAAATAAATTCGTTATATACCGTTTCGTTTTGAATTCATATTGTATCGATTCGTTATTCGGAAGTACTTCCGAATACGAATTATCAAATTTCGTTCCAAATTCCGAATTTTTCCGAAACGAATGCACATCTCTAATATAGATGACATCTTTTAGAGAAAGATTACATTAGGACCAAGCCCTACTCTCAAATTTGGGGGAATAATAATTGGACAGGACATAAGGTGTAACCCAGGATCATAGACGTGTGCAGGGGGTGTGCCTGGTGTGCCTAGACACACCCTAAATGTTTGGTGAAATGGTCCTTTTTCACCTCCTGCATTGAAATTTTAGATGCCCCTTATCTGGTTAATGATGAATAACATAAAGCTGACTGTATCTCTGATTACAGGATTGTTATTTCTAGTTAAAAATTAGGGATGCACCGATACCACTTTTTTAAGACCGAGTACGAATACCGATACTTTTTAAAAGTACTCACCGATACTGAGTACCGATACTTTTCTTTAATGTCATGTGACGCTTTCCAATAAGAACAGACCATATAAAAATGCCCCCAGCTCACATGTATATCCCCCCCGATTGAATATATATATATATATATTTATATATTCATACTGCCCCAGCTCTCACATGGATTTGCCACAGCTCTCACATGGATTTGCCCCAGCTCTCACATGGATACTGCCCCCCAGCTTATGGATATGCCTCCACAGCCCACACATGGGTATTGCCCCCCAGCTCATGGACCCCCCCCCGATACTTACCTTCCTGGGCACCGCCGGGAATGTCTCCGCACGTGCGCACGTTGGAAGGACCCCAGCCGCGACCACATGGGACCATGTGATCGCGGCTGGGGTCCTTCCAACGAGCGCGCGCGCGGAAACTTTCCCGGCGTCGCTAAAGGAAGGTAAGTATAAACAAAGTGAGGTGAGCAGCTGCAGGGCCTGTCCGAATGCAGATAGAGCATTCGGACAGGCCCTGCAGCTGCTCTCCGCTCATACTTACCTTCCTGAGCGACGCCGGGAAAGTTTCTGTGCGCGCGCTCGTTGGAAGGACCCCAGCCGTGATCACATGGTCCCACGTGGTCGCGGCTGGGGTCCTTCCAACGAGCGCGCGCGCGGAGACATTCTCGTCGGCGCCCAGGAAGGTAAGTATGAGCGGAGAGCAGCTCCAGGGGCGGCTGTCCAAATGCCGATAGAGCATTCGGACAGCCGCCGCAGCCCCTCGGATGCCGGCAAGCCGGCTCAATGCCGGCTTCCGGTATCCGAAAAAATTTCGGGGGGTACTGCACGAGTACCAAGTACTCCTGCAGTACCCAGTATCGGCCCCGATACCGATACTAGTATCGGTATCGGTGCAACCCTATTAAAAATATGTATTTTGTGCAAAAATCTCCTATACATAAGTTTTAATTTAATAAATGATCCATGGGGGAACACCCTAATGTAACGGGCTGTGCACAGCAGTGCCCAGGATATAACCTTTAAGTAAAAAGAAAAAGTACAAAGAAAAAACGCTTTGTAGGTTCAACTGGTTTTTATTAAAAAAAAGAAATAAAACAACATTAAATGATGACAATTAGATTTTTTTAATACAAGGGTTTTTGAACGTAAGTAACACTCTATACGATCTTCCTCCTTTGTCCTAATTTTAAAGCAGATACAGAAATCTGTGTGTCCTTGAAGAATCAGTGTGATTGTTCTCTTGACCTCTGACGCCACTTCTAGACGACAGCTACTTTAACTCTGTGTTATTGAAGAGAGGATTGAAATTTTTTTGTGTTAACAAATATAGTCCCATTTTCATTTTCTGATGCTCAATGGTAGTGGTTTGGCCACATTTCCTTTTAAACTAATGTCTATGTTTAATATATCTCTTTTTTCACAAAGAAGCTGAAATCATATTTTTTTTCAGATTCTATTATTTCATTGGAAAATTTTGTAATTGTTAGAATGTTTTTAAATTAGTTTTAGAAGTGGGATGCATATGATGAGTATGATAGTCTATAATAAATATAGAAATGGTTAGCATAGAAACCAGTAAAAAAAATTGAGAAACTATTCTTTACAAATTGCTAATTTCTTAGATACATATATAATATCTTTGTATAATTATGTAAAATTTATTCACGTTATGTGTCGTTTATCTGCTTATAAATCACATTTTAACCCCTTAGTGACCGGGCGGTTTTACACAAATCCGTCCTTTAGTGACCGCTGCTGTTTTTACGTTTCTGCGCTCTTAGTGTTTACGTCAAATTTTCCTCTTACTCGTTTATGTAACACACACATATTTTACACTGTTTTTCTCGTCATTAAATGGACTTTATAAAGATACCATTTTTTTCATCATTTCATATAATTTACTATAAAAAATATTGGGAAATATGACAAAAAAATTGAAAAAACACCACTTTTACGAACTTTGACCCCCAAAATTTCTTATGTATCAACAACCGTCAAAAAAAATTAATTCCTTAGTAGTTTCTAAATTTAGTACTGAGTTTAGCAATACCCAATGTTTACATATTCCTCGCTTTTTTCCTTATTTTATGCAACAATAAGTGCAAGTAGCACTTTGCCATTTCCAAAGAGTTTATTTTCAAAACTAGTGATAGTGACATTGTAACACTGATATCTGTCACTAATTCCTGAATAACCCTCCACATATACAAATTTTTTAAAGTACACAAATCAAGGTATTAAACTTGGGGTATTTTGACTCTTTCCATGCAAACCATTTTACCACAAATCTATGCCAAAGTTTGAGCAAAAAAAATTTTTTGTTGATTTTTTTTTTGAACGCAATTTAAGAATACATGTACTGTGAACTTTAAGGTTTACTGCCAAAGAGCACCCCAAAATATGTTCAGCAACATCTTCTGAGTAAATTGATACCACCCATGTATAGGTATCTCGGGTCATTTGGGGGCTAATAGGCCTTATTTGGGGGGTGCGCATTTCAGTTTTCCAACTTGGAATTTTCACATTTCGTCATCATGCACCCATGTCCTATTTGGGACATTTTTGAAGCTGGCCAAAGTAATTTACCCCCATCAAACCATATATTTTTAGAAAGGCACACCCTAGGGTGCTTCAAAGAGTTGTATTTTAACACTTTCCATGCACTAGCTCTATGTCAAACTTTCAGGTAGTCACTTTTTGGTTATTTTTTCACACACATTGTACTTTAGGCATGAATTGTCAAATCCAGTTATGGGTTACTGCCAAAAAACACCCCAAAATATGTTCAGCAACATCTTCTGAGTAAATTGATACCACCCATGTATAGGTATGTCGGGTCATTTGGGGGCTAATAGGCCTTATTTGGGGGGTGCGCATTTCAGTTTTCCAACTTGGAATTTTCACATTTCGTCATCATGCACCCATGTCCTATTTGGGACATTTTTGAAGCCGGCCAAAGTAATTTACCCCCATCAAACAATATATTTTTAGAAAGGGCACACCCTAGGGTGCTTCAAAGAGTTGTATTTTAACACTTTCCATGCACTAGCTCTATGTCAAACTTTCAGGTAGTCACTTTTTGGGTTATTTTTTCACACACATTGTACTTTAGGCATGAATTGTCAAATCCAGTTATGGGTTACTGCCAAAAAACACCCCAAAATATGTTCAGCAACATCTTCTGAGTAAATTGATACCCCCCATGTATAGGTATGTCGGGTCATTTGGGGGCTAATAGGCCTTATTTGGGGGGTGCGCATTTCAGTTTTCCAACTTGGAATTTTCACATTTCGTCATCATGCACCCATGTCCTATTTGGGACATTTTTGAAGCCGGCCAAAGTAATTTACCCCCATCAAACCATATATTTTTAGAAAGGGCACACCCTAGGGGCTTCAAAGAGTTGTATTTTAACACTTTCCATGCACTAGCTCTATGTCAAACTTTCAGGTAGTCACTTTTTGGTTATTTTTTCACACACATTGTACTTTAGGCATGAATTGTCAAATCCAGTTATGGGTTACTGCCAAAAAACACCCCAAAATATGTTCAGCAACATCTTCTGAGTAAATTGATACCACCCATGTATAGGTATGTTGGGTCATTTGGGGGCTAATAGGCCTTATTTGGGGGTGCGCATTTCAGTTTTCCAACTTGGAATTTTCACATTTCGTCATCATGCACCCATGTCCTATTTGGGACATTTCTGAAGCCGGCCAAAGTAATTTACCCCCATCAAACCATATATTTTTAGAAAGGGCACACCCTAGGGTGCTTCAAAGAGTTGTATTTTAACACTTTCCATGCACTAGCTCTATGTCAAACTTTCAGGTAGTCACTTTTTGTGTTATTTTTTCACACACATTGTACTTTAGGCATGAATTGTCAAATCCAGTTACGGGTTACTGCCAAAAAACACCCCAAAATATGTTCAGCAACATCTTCTGAGTAAATTGATACCACCCATGTATAGGTATGTCGGGTCATTTGGGGGCTAATAGGCCTTATTTGGGGGGTGCGCATTTCAGTTTTCCAACTTGGAATTTTCACATTTCGTCATCATGCACCCATGTCCTATTTGGGACATTTTTGAAGCCGGCCAAAGTAATTTACCCCCATCAAACCATATATTTTTAGAAAGGGCACACCCTGGGGTGCTTCAAAGAGTTGTATTTTAACACTTTCCATGCACTAGCTCTATGTCAAACTTTCAGGTAGTCACTTTTTGTGTTATTTTTTCACACACATTGTACTTTAGGCATGAATTGTCAAATCCAGTTATGGGTTACTGCCAAAAAACACCCCAAAATATGTTCAGCAACATCTTCTGAGTAAATTGATACCACCCATGTATAGGTATGTCGGGTCATTTGGGGGCTAATAGGCCTTATTTGGGGGGTGCGCATTTCAGTTTTCCAACTTGGAATTTTCACATTTCGTCATCATGCACCCATGTCCTATTTGGGACATTTTTGAAGCCGGCCAAAGTAATTTACCCCCATCAAACCATATATTTTTAGAATGGGCACACCCTAGGGTGCTTCAAAGAGTTGTATTTTAACACTTTCCATGCACTAGCTCTATGTCAAACTTTCAGGTAGTCACTTTTTGTGTTATTTTTTCACACACATTGTACTTTAGGCATGAATTGTCAAATCCAGTTATGGGTTACTGCCAAAAAACACCCCAAAATATGTTCAGCAACATCTTCTGAGTAAAGTGATACCACCCATATATAGATTTGTTCTGTTGTTTTTGGGGTGCTACGCCAATCTTTGACATGTGCTTGTCAATTTTCTAATTTGACATACAGTATCTTCTTTGCTTATCTTCTTTTTAGGGCCTTTTTACATACCCCAGTTTTATGAACGTGCATATATTTGGTAAGCTAACACCCCAAAGTATTGTAAATGGAGTGTTTTTATGCTATGGATGCAACCGTTTGCTCCAAACAAATTGGATACTGTTTGGTGGTCATTTTTCATTTTCACACCCACATCAGTTTTGGACTGTGATTTAGGAGACACGGTTGTTTGTTACTGCATGAAAACTCTCCAGGTTGTTTTCTGCAAGGTCTCCTGAGTACACCCATGCCCCCCATGCATAGGTTTGCCAGGATTTTGGGAAGGTTCAAATACAATTTTTATGACTTTGTCATTGGAGTTGAAATTGAGATTATTTCTTCAGCTAGGCCTAGCTTTGGTTTTGGGTCTACCGCATACCCCAGTTTGAATTATTGCCAGAAAATTGTTTATATTTGTTATGTTGACACCCCAAGGTATTGCATATGGAGTGCTTTGATGCCATGGATGCAACGGTTTTAGCCCAAAACATTGAGAAGGTGTGTGGTGTAATTTTTCAATTTTCAGATTTTTACGCCCACATTAGATTTGGACTGTGATTTAGGAGACACTGTTTGTTACTGCATGAAAACTCTCCAGGTTGTTTTCTGCAAGGTCTCCTGAGTATACCCATGCCCCCCATGCATAGGTTTGCCAGGATTTTGGGAAGGTTCAAATACAATTTTTATGACTTTGTCATTGGAGTTGAAATTGAGATTATTTCTTCAGCTAGGCCTAGCTTTGGTTTTGGGTCTACCGCATACCCCAGTTTGAATTATTGCCAGAAAATTGTTTATATTTGTTATGTTGACACCCCAAGGTATTGCATATGGAGTGCTTTGATGCCATGGATGCAACGGTTTTAGCCCAAAACATTTGAGAACGTGTGTGGTGTAATTTTTCAATTTTCAGATTTTTACGCCCACATTAGATTTGGACTGTGATTTAGGAGACACTGTTGTTTGTTACTGCATGAAAACTCTCCAGGTTGTTTTCTGCAAGGTCTCCTGAGTACACCCATGCCCCCCCATGCATAGGTTTGCCAGGATTTTGGGAAGATTCAAATACAATTTTTATGACTTTGTCATTGGAGTTGAAATTGAGATTATTTCTTCAGCTAGGCCTAGCTTTGGTTTTGGGTCTACCGCATACCCCAGTTTGAATTATTGCCAGAAAATTGTTTATATTTGTTATGTTGACACCCCAAGGTATTGCATATGGAGTGCTTTGATGCCATGGATGCAACGGTTTTAGCCCAAAACATTTGAGAAGGTGTGTGGTGTAATTTTTCAATTTTCAGATTTTTACGCCCACATTAGATTTGGACTGTGATTTAGGAGACACTGTTGTTTGTTACTGCATGAAAACTCTCCAGGTTGTTTTCTGCACGGTCTCCTGAGTACACCCATGCCCCCCATGCATAGGTTTGCCAGGATTTTGGGAAGGTTCAAGTACAATTTTTATGACTTTGTCATTGGAGTTGAAATTGAGATTATTTCTTCAGCTAGGCCTAGCTTTGGTTTTGGGTCTACCGCATACCCCAGTTTGAATTATTGCCAGAAAATTGTTTATATTTGTTATGTTGACACCCCAAGGTATTGCATATGGAGTGCTTTGATGCCATGGATGCAACGGTTTTAGCCAAAACATTTGAGAAGGTGTGTGGTGTAATTTTTCAATTTTTTATTTTTATGCCCACATTAGATTTGGACTGTGATTTAGGAGACACTGTTGTTTGTTACTGCATGAAAACTCTCCAGGTTGTTTTCTGCAAGGTCTCCTGAGTACACCCATGCCCCCCATGCATAGGTTTGCCAGGATTTTGGGAAGGTTCAAGTACAATTTTTATGACTTTGTCATTGGAGTTGAAATTGAGATTATTTCTTCAGCTAGGCCTAGCTTTGGTTTTGGGTCTACCGCATACCCCAGTTTGAATTATTGCCAGAAAATTGTTTATATTTGTTATGTTGACACCCCAAGGTATTGCATATGGAGTGCTTTGATGCCATGGATGCAACGGTTTTAGCCCAAAACATTTGAGAAGGTGTGTGGTGTAATTTTTCAATTTTTATTTTTATGCCCACATTAGATTTGGACTGTGATTTAGGAGACACTGTTGTTTGTTACTGCATGAAAACTCTCCAGGTTGTTTTCTGCAAGGTCTCCTGAGTACACCCATGCCCCCCATGCATAGGTGTGCAAAGATTTTGGCAAAATACAGCACCAATTGTAGAACATAAAAATGTACGAATAAAATGTAAAAGTCTGGTGCAGTAAAAGAAAAAAAAAACTAAACTGAACTAACTAACTGGAGTGTGAGAAAAAATAGAAAGGAAAAAAAAAAAATCACAGATCACGCACAGTGTGATATATCTTGAAACAGTCCCCAAGACACAGACCGGGTTGTCCAGGGCATTCTGGGCAGTAAAAGATTGTGTCTCTCCTCTGCCCCCTCTTGAAACACACCCTGCACCTTTTTTGGGGTTTCTGTTTGCCCTCAGTAGGGGGGATTTTATAAATAAAATGCGTAGCCCCAACTCTGTCCCCCATCACCGCATGTGCATGTGCATCCTGGTACAAAAACCCCGAAATGACCTGGAGCTGAAACTGTAAAAAGGACAGCGTCACTCCGGGGTTTGCCTTTTTGCAGAGCAAAAAGGCATTGTGGGTTGCAATTTGCATCAGGTAAATTGCAACCTTTTTGTACCAGGCCCTTGACTTCTGCATAATCTGGTAGGGCTGGAGCAGCTGATCTGCCAGATCAACCCCACCCATATGCCGGTTATAGGCTTTGATGCACACTGGCTTCCTGATGCGCTCAGCTCTGCCACGTACAGAGACCTCCACAGACCTCTCAGTGTGGATGGTGGATAGAAGGTATACATCCTTCTTGTCTCTGTACTTGACCGCCAACAGCTCCTCTTGGCGCAGAGCTGAGGTCTCCCCCTTTTTAACCGGGTGCGGACAAGCTGTGCTGGGAAACCTACGCGGTTCTTGCGAACAGTACCGCATGCTGCTGTATCAAAACAATACAGCAGCTTGAACAAAGGGACACTTGTATAAAAATTATCAACATACAAGTGGTACCCTTTGTTCATGAGGGGACAAAGTAGGTCCCACACAATCTTGCCACTGGTTCCCATGTGTTCTGGGCAACCTGGAGGGTCAAAGCTACTATCCTTTCCCTCGTACACCCGGAAGGCCTGAGTATACCCACTCTCGCTGTCACAGAGCTTATACACCTTCACTCCATACCTGGAGCGTTTGGAAGGAATATACTGCTTGAATCCCAGCCTTCCCTTGTATTTCATTAGGGATTCATCCACGCAGATATTCCTTCCAGGTGTATAAGCCTCTGCAAACCTGGCGGCGAAGTGGGTAATCAGGGGGCGGATTTTATACAGCCTGTCAAACTGGGGATGCTCTCTAGGAGGGCACAGGCTGTTGTCACTGAAGTGCATGAAACGCAAAATGTTTTCATACCTTCTACGTGACATTGATTGGGGGTAAATGGGGGTAGAGCAGATGGGGCTACTGCTCCAGTAGGAGCGAATTGAGGGCTTCTTTATGATGCCCATCAGCATAGTAAGTGCACAGAATTTCAGAAATTCTGGCACATCTAGGGGGGTCTATTGCTGCCTTGCCAAGTAGGAGTCTGGCTTCGCAGCACAATGCTGATGGGCATACAGATTTGATTGGGCAACAATGTGGCCCAACAAATCATCCCCCAGAAACACCTGCAAAATCTGTGTGGCGGTAAATCCTGCAACATCAATATTGATGCCAGGATTTGCGTGAAAGGAGGGATATCTGGCCTCTGGCGATGAGGCACTACCCATTCCTCAGCTGGAGCTGTGCGTCTCCTGCTGGCAGGTGGTGACCCAGGATCTGCATCAGAAACATCACTAGATACATCAGCCAGCGTAGATGATGTATCTAGCGACGTCTCTGAGCAGTTGGCGGGGTCGAAATCAGGGTCGGAGTCTGACGCAGATGCCTCAGATTCTGACGCCAGGATGGCATATGCCTCCTCGGCGCTGTACACCCTCTCAGACATTATATATAATAGATTATAAAATTTTATAATTATTATATATAATAAGCGGATAGTTGGTTCTTAGAAGAACCGTTGGGTTTCACAAGAAAATACAAATAAACACCTAAATCTCTCTAAATCACTCTAAACCTGCCTCAATTCTTCTAAATCTCCCTAAAATCTCTCTAAATCTGCCTCAATTTTTCTAATCTCACTAAAATCTCTCTAAATCTGCCTCAATTTTTCTAATCTCACTAAAATCTCTAACCTGTCAAATCTGATCTCTCTCTCTCGCTCACCAAAACACAAGTGAGGAGAGGGAGGGAGAATCACAGAGGTCAGAGCCAATATTTACAAAATATTGACCTGACCTGACAAATTAGAAATTTTATTTTGATTTTTTTTTACTTCTGATTGGATGTTGCTAGCCTGCCTCTCTGATGAGGCAGGCTAGGAACATCCCACTCAGCCCCAAGATGACCCTGCCCTTAGAAGGGCAGCGCCATCTTGGCTGTCAGTTTATTTTATTTTATACCTTTTTATTGATTTTTATTTTTATTTTTTTTACTTTTTTTACACTTTTTTTTACTCTGCTGGGTGCCTTGATCCCTCGAGGCACCCAGCAGAGCACCTGATCACTCATGTGATCGTTTTGTACTGAGTGCCACGATACCTCGTGGCACTCAGTACTTCCTGCCGCTACCGGAAGTGATCGCTCGGGGGGAGCGATCACTTAGCGGACCGGCGGCAGGTAAGCATATTGCAAGGATGCCTCGATGTCGAGGCATCCCTGCAATATACACAGAGCAGCTGGAAGCGATACCGATCGCTTCCAGCGCTCTCTAGAAGTGCCGGGCACCTCTCCGGTGAAACCGGATGTTGATCGCTCCCGGGGAGCGATCACAAGGTGCCCCGGCACTTCTCACCGCCATTGCACGGATGCCTGGACTCCCAGGCATCCTGCAATGGCGTTTGAGCTGCTGGAAGCGATCCGATCGCTTCCAGCGCTCTCTAGAAGTGCCAGGCACCTCTCCGGTAAAACCGGATGTTGATCGCTCCCGGGGAGCGATCACAAGGTGCCCCGGCACTTCTCACCGCCATTGCACGGATGCCTGGACTCCCAGGCATCCTGCAATGGCGTTTGAGCTGCTGGAAGCGATCCGATCGTTTCCAGCGCTCAAAAAAACGCAGGACGTACCATGTACGTCAGCGGGTCTAAAAGAGACCCGCTGCAATGACGTACATGGTACGTCCTGGGTCCTTAAGGGGTTAAGCATAGTAGTTATTCCAGTTCATCATCAGCATGTATGCATCAGGCATCATCATAGGCTTGGAGAAATATATATAAATAGAAATGCATCCTCACCAGGCAAGACCAACAAATAATATTTGACTTTGCTGCCTTGATCCAGCTTTCTTTTCAGTCAGTACAAGAATCCATGTTTGGCAGGTTCATTTAACCTGAATGTCCTGAATGGGTCGGTTACCTGAGTGGCCTACATTGCTAATTCCATCCATGTTTGTTTTTATTAGTTAATTACTTATTGATGCCTTCGCTGCTTGGTCTGTGTAAGCCACTAGGAAAAGCCGCAAGTGATTTGTCAAGGTGCTAATCTATTGACGATGCAGGCTATAAGCAACAGGCAAACAATCCCAGCTTGCAGTGTGCCATCATTAAAAAATCTATTCTACACCAAGAGTCACAATGAAACTCCTCCAAACCAAGGGGTCACAGATCTTCAAGCTCTGAACCCTCAGTTAATTAATGGGCATGCAATCCATGGCTTTCATGTTCATAATAGATTACAACAAGGTGATCATTTAAGCAGTTTAACAATACATAACTGACACTCTGTCTGCCAATTTGCATGTTTTAAGAAGGTCAGAGCTTTAATGTGATAAGGGATAGAGGTTAAAGTGGACACATCAAAGCTATAGGGCTAGGCGAATTAAACGTACATTATAAAATTAAATCTACAGATTGTTTGAGCAGTTTGATAGTGACACATCCACTGGAGCCATCATACCAGGGTCCCATTCACAATGGAGTCATTAATAGTGGATTGCAAATGGAAAAAAGCAGCACAAACCATTTATTCCGACCAAGCCACCTCTAATAACAGCTTAAATTGAAATATTTTACAGCCGCTCATATAGACGTGCAGGGCGCAGCACAACACCTCTGGTATCGGATTCTGGACTGTATAGGACTGCATAGAACTAAACATGCTGCTAGAGTGAGCACACACAAGCGGGGTTAGGAAGGAGCCGCGGTCCGACCCTGGGGAACTACAGTATATGTTCCCAATGTTCTGCTACTTGTGGCATGAGGATGAGGCAGAATGTGTATGTGTAGGTTTTTTTAAGCTAGTTAAATTTAGGTGCTAAGTTATTTAGCAAAATCACCATCTCCATTGCTGTTTCACCACTGCGAGGAGTGGGGGGGACTTTGGAGCGCTGTATTTCCATTCTTTACACCCCACAAAGTCATGTTAGCTGTCATTGGACGGGTCAGAGTCTGGCCTTTCTAATGATACCAGACATGACCATATAAAGTGTCATGTAAAAAACAAACACACAAACAAAACATAAAATAATTATTTTAGTTTTTTAATTAATTAATTAATTTTTTGTTCAAAAGCGATGGCTTTGTCCATTGTCAAAGTCACAAAGTCATTGCCCTAATCACCTTCTCATTTCCCATGCCACAAGCAAGATCAGTGTTTTATACATAAGGGGTTACTCAGAGAGCACTGAATTGGCCACTAAATTGCACAGTACAGTGAATTTCCCCGTATGGTGCAATTTCGTGGCCTATTCAGCTATTCAAAAAGCTGGTGATTCGCCAAATATTAGCGAATTGCCAGCGAAATATGGTGACCTTCGACGCAGTGGCATCCGCCATAGAGAAGTAACTGTTAATTTATTCAGAGAACACCGAACAGCACCAAAAAGTTATCGAAATGCACTGATTTTTGGTGGTTTCATTAGACAGGTTTCAGCAGGCAAATCCCATAGGCTTTAATTTAAAAAAAAAATCCTGTTTTTCTTAAATATTTATTCGACTGTTTACTCTTTTCATTTGCAGCAAAAAGTCTATTTTTTAGAATTTTTAAGTATTTTTCAGGACTTTTCAGCAAAATTTTTGATTCCGATTGTTTCGAATGTTTTTTTTAATTTTGTAACAGACCTTTTTATTGTTATTCATAGGGCCTTATACATTATTTCCAGGCATTTTCATGCACTATTTTTCTTTTTTTAAAAAATGCCTTTTAAAAGTTGCTATTCGGCGGGTCGTCAGTGGTTTGAGGATCCATTCCTGTTAGTCTTATTAATGAGGCAAATAAAATGTCAATTTTTGAGGATAAATGCAATAATTATAAGTAGCCATGGGATGTATACATAAGACATTGTTCAATATAAAAAACAAATCTAAAAGTGATTTTATTATTTACTAAAAAAAACTTTCTGAACCCTGATCATATCTATTTTATTCTAAATAACTCAGAGTATGCAAACCTTCAGTTTTGAAAGAAAAAAATCCTGGTTACTCTTGCTATTTAGCACATTTATGCAATTGTTTCTGTGCATTTTCTGTCATTAAGGGGTTATGGCAGGCACCTGGTGTGTGAGGCAGATAAGATCTCCATTGAAGCCTTAGACAAGCTTTCATTGGTCAGGTTTGTTTGACACCCATCAGAGCGCCAGCAACAGAAAACGTAAAAAACACTTGTGGTCTGTGAAAATGATGCTCTGCCATAGATTTCTGAACTGTCCAAGACAAATGATCAGATTACCTTTATTTTTTTCAATGTTTTTTGACAGGCAACAGTTGAGGAGGTCAGGAAGCTTCTTAAAGGGACATAATACATTTTAGCAATCAGGCATATGTTACATGATACAAAAAAACTATAGAAAAAAATTATATAGTTTAAATTTGATATTTTTTTCATTGCAAAAAATCTTTTTTTTAAAAATGGCAGGGCGCTGCTCCATCTGACCATATGGAGAAGCCACCACTGCATTTAATGACTTGTAAGCCATGTAATCTAAAAACAGACCTGTCACAATAAAAATATGATTTGTTTAATCATATTATTTCATTAAGTTCAATGGGTACAATAGTGTTACATACACTGGAGATTTTCACATTATGGTGTTCAAGTATTAAGGTGAAACATTTTGTGTTATCTTACATGCTATTAACCGGTATAAAAAAGGAAAACATGTTTTATTCTACAAACCAGGTATGTAGAGAGATGCACCCAGGGATAAGTGTTCTAGCAGAGATAAGTTTCGGTATCTTCCTGTGAGGTTTACAATGTACAGAGATATGGACACATAATTAATCCTCTGTCACTAGACCATGATCTAAATCAGAAAATTGTCCTCTCCCCACTTCTGCATAACATTACGAATCCTTTGTGGAGGATTCTTATCAGGGCTGTACTGCGCGAGAGACTGAGATGCACC
This sequence comes from Leptobrachium leishanense, assembly GCA_009667805.1. Lineage (NCBI taxonomy): Eukaryota > Metazoa > Chordata > Amphibia > Anura > Megophryidae > Leptobrachium > Leptobrachium leishanense. The sequence continues at coordinate 286,099,724 of CM019065.1, read as the reverse complement.
CGTGTACAACCATTGGCTTGATTTTCACACCGCACAGATGGCAAGTCAATTTTCTTTCTTTTTAGTTTAAGTTGCTGCTTCCTACATACAGAGTATTCCAATTAATTTTGTCTTAATTGTATTATTTATTTTACTTCTAGTATACCTCCTATTGAGCCCTCAATCCATTTTGTATTGGATTATGTACCAAAACATGGTATGGGTTCCAAATCATGAATTGGGGGTTTGTTTTGATTTATCATTAGAATACAGATAACAAGCCTACATTTGCACTAAAAAGGAGAATATCCAATGTGTGTTAAAATCAAACAATTTGCAAGGCATTCTCTTCAGCATATCAGGAAACATTTGCTTGTATTTCCAATTATCAAGCAGACAGCAGATGCCGCCTTGTGAAGATTTTACAGGAATGTTCCCCAGACTTATGCGAAACATCAAGAATTTATTTTGATATTTAACCAGATGTTCCTCTTTTTCATAGTGCTACGTTCATTAAGCATTTTATTTTCCCCCAAGAGTGTTTTCTCTTGTCTTATTCACTGACTATAAATTTCGAAATAAAATAGTGAAGAATTATTCTGCCAATTTCAGTTATTCAGGTCCAGGCTACATCTTGGATGCAATGAGCCTTGGAGGAGAAAACTTTTTGAGGCCCCTTGCCACACTTTCTGTCTGACCCTGGAGGCAAAAAAGTGGAAAATTGGAGACCTCATTTGCATGTCCTACCCAGAGTTCCTTGTTGCATATGGGGAATGTAGCATATGAGATCAGCGCACAAAGGAGTTGCTGAGATGTGTAAATTTCTTCTACAATTATAAACTTTAATATTTGCTATGTGGAGGCTTTTAATCTTTTTGCCCTTCACCATAACTTAACAGACCCAGGGTGCAAAAAAAATGAGACAGATGTCATTTGCATATCTTACCCAGAGTTCTGTGCTGCATATGGGGAAAGTAGCATAGGAGCTCTGTGATGCAGTTCTTTGAATTGCTGTGATGTGCGAATGGCTTCTGCAATAATAAACTATATATATATATATATATAGTGATAAAGCAACTGGATACTAGGAGCAGTGCATCATGCTTTCCTTTATTATGCAACCCTGGAACTAACAGGGTACACCATGAACACGAAAATAAAAATGAATACAAATCAAACACTCCTACATACAGAGTCTAACTAAAAATGCAGGATTTCCTGAATGAAATATTGAGTGGCTGAGCCACTTGCCAAGAAGTGAAACAAAATTAAATGTGCTTTCCTTTTTTTGTCTTCAGGGTTTTTGCCTCCTCCACTGCTGTAGCCAGCACCCAAACTTCCCTCTCAGAAGGAATCACCTCTCCTATAAGGGCAGGGCAAACTTAATCAGACATTAGCTGCAAGTTATCCCTGTTGGGGTAAAAGGGCGTTCTCCATTCGCCTGCTAATAAACCTGTGGTCCATGAGCCTGCCCCTAATAATCAAACTGTCTATCAGGTGTTCCAATCACTTCCATGGCCACAGGTGTATAAAATCAAGCACCTAGGCATGCAGACAGTTTTTACAAACATTTGTGAAAGAATGGGTCGCTCTCAGGAGCTCAGTGAATTCCAGCGACGAACTGTGATAGGATGCCACATGTGCAACAAATCCAGTCGTGAAATTTCCTCGCTCCTAAATATTCCACAGTCAACTGTCAACTGTCAGCTGTATTATAAGAACGTGGAAGTGTTTGGGAAGGACAGCAACTCAGCCACGAAGTGGTAGGCCACGTAAACTGACGGAGCGGGGTCAGCGGATGCTGAGGCGCATAGTGCAAAGAGGTCGCCAACTTTCTTCAGAGTCAATCACTACAGACCTCCAAACTTCATGTAGCCTTCAGATTAGCTCAAGAACAGTGCGCAGAAAGATTCATGGAATGGGTTTCCATGGCCGAGCAGCTGCATCCAAGCCATACATCACCAAGTGCAATGCAAAACATTGGATGCAGTGGTGTAAAGCACACCGCCACTGGACTCTAGAGTAGTGGAGATGCGTTCTCTGGAGTGACGAATCGTGCTTCTCCATATGGCAATCTGATGGACGAGTCTGGGTTTGGCAGTTGCCAGGAGAACGGTACTTGTTTGTCTGCATTGTGCCAAGTGTAAAGTTTGGTGGAGGGGGGATTATGGTGTGGGGTTGTTTTTCAGGAGCTGGCCCCTTGGCCCCTTAGTTCCAGTGAAAGGAACTCTGAATGCTTCAGCATACCAAGACATTTTGGACAATTCCATGCTCCCAACTTTGTGGGAACAGTTTGGAGCTGGCCCCTTCCTCTTCCAACATGACTGTGCACCAGTGCGCAAAGCAAAGTCCATAAAGACATGGATGACAGAGTCTGGTGTGAATGAACTTGACTGGCCTGCACAGAGTCCTGACCTCAACCCGATAGAACACCTTTGGGATTTATTTAATTAATTTATTTATAAAGGATTTTACCAGGAAGGATACATTGAGATTTCTCTCGTTTTCAAGTATGTCCTGGGTTCAAGAACATTGAAGTGTTAGTTACAGAAATACAAAGTAATACAATGCAAGATATTAAAAAACAACACAAATATTAACAGAAAATAAATATGTAGGAAATATAGTCACTAGGTTACATGTTTACAGGTGCATTCTGTATTGAGGTATGTTAGTAAGGAGCTCTTGAATGACTTAAGACTGGGGGAAGATTTGATGGTGTCTGGGAGGTTATTCCATAATTGTGGTGCTCTGTAGGAAAATGAGGACCGAGCCACTGTCTTTTTGTATTGTGTTATTGCAAGTAAGGTGCTGGTCCTGGATCAGAGGTTATAGGATGAGGGAGCTGCTGGGGGAAGCAGTGTATTCAGGTAGGGTGGCAGCTTCCCAGAAATGCTCTTAAACACCAGGCTGGAAAGGTGAAGGGTGCGTTTAGACTCCATTGATGGCCAGTTTAGCTCTTTTAACATGTCACAATGGTGGGTCATGTAGTTACATTGTAATGCAAAGCGGCAGAAGGAGTTATACAATGTAGTAAGTTTCTGAAGATGTGTTTGCGGGGCTGCTGCATACACTACATCTCCCGTAATCAATAGCCGGCATAAGCATTTGTTGTACAATCTGCTTTCTTACCGCGGGGCTCAGGCAGGATTTGTTTCTGTACAGGGCACCTAGTTTGGGTGTAAAGTTTAGATGTGAGTTTTTCGATGTGGGGGCCAAAGGATAGATTAGGGTCCAACCACATACAGTTGTGTTCAAAATTATTCAACCCCCAATGCTGTAAAGGGTTTTAGGGAATTTAGTGTACATTTGTAATTGTATTCAGAATGAAATCCTACAAGGACTTTTTAAAGAACCATATGCAACTAAAATGACATCAATTGGTTTTGTAATACAGTAGTAAATGTTTCTTTTGTGAATTCTTCATTGACACAATTATTCAACCCCTTAAAGACTACCACTCTGAAGAACAGAGGTTCATTCAAGTGTTTTCAATCAGGTATTGAAAACACCTGTGGATGTCACGGAGCAGCAATAAAGCATAATAAGCACCAATTAGGCAGCTTTAAAATGACTGTGATACTCAGCTCCTTCTAGACATTTACTGGTGTGGTTACAAACATGGTGAAGTCAAGAGAATGGTCTAGGAAGACAAGAGAAGAGGTGATTACTCTTCACAGGAAGGGCAATGGCTATAAGAAGATTGCAAAGATGTTAAACATACCAAGAGAGACCATAGGAAGCATCATTCGCAAATTCAAGGCAAAGGGCACTGTTGAAACGCTACCTGGTCGTGGCAGAAAGAAGATGCTGACTTCGACTGCTGTGCGCTACCTGAAGCGTAGAGTGGAGAAAAGTCCCCGTGTGACTGAGGAACTGAGAAACGATTTGTCAGATGTGGGTACTGAAGTTTCAGCTCAGACAATACGGCGCACACTGCGTAATGAAGGCCTCCATGCCAGAACTCCCAGGCGCACCCCATTGCTGTCTCCAAAGAATAAGAAGAGTCGACTGCAGTATGCCAAAAGTCATGTGGACAAACCACAGAAGTTTTGGGATAGTGTTCTGTGGACTGATGAAACAAAATTAGAACTGTTTGGGCCCATGGATCAACGCTATGTTTGGAGGAGGAAGAACAAGGCCTATGAAGAAAAGAACACCTTGCCTACTGTGAAGCATGGCGGGGGGTCAATCATGCTTTGGGGCTGTTTTGCTTCTGCAGGTACAGGGAAGCTTCAGCGTGTGCAAGGTACCATGAATTCTCTTCAGTACCAGGAGATATTGGATGACAATGTGATGCAGTCCCATCACAAACCTGAGGCTTGGGAGACGTTGGACCTTTCAACAGGCCAATGATCCCAAGCATACCTCCAAGTCCACTAGAGCATGGTTGCAGATTAAAGGCTGGAACATTTTGGAGTGGCCATCGCAGTCACCTGACTTAAATCCGATTGAGAACCTCTGGTGGGACTTAAAGAAAGCAGTTGCAGTGCGCAAGCCTAAGAATGTGACTGAACTGGAGGCTTTTGCCCATGACGAATGGGTGAAGATACCCGTAGATCGCTGCAAGACACTTGTGTCAAGCTATGCTTCACGTTTAAAACTGTTATAACTGGAAAAGGATGTTGTACTAAGTACTAAGATTGAATGTCACTTGGAGGTTGAATAAAACTGATAATGATGTGAGCACAGAAAAGACATTTGTGGTTATTTCATTATAAATATTATGTTATATTTGTCTGACCTACACGTGCCTCTTTGATTTAATTGTAAGCAAGATGACTGAATGATCAAAATCAATGTCAAACTGGCCAAAACACTCAATTTCAGTGGGGGTTGAATAATTTTGAACACAACTGTACCTAGATATTTGAGAGAAGTGACTGTGGTCAGTGTGCCATTTGATTTTGTCTCAACACATAGATGGGGATTTTGCAATTGTGTAGTTTAGGTGCTGTTCCAAAGAGCATCGTACACAGTTTTGTCAGTATTTAAAAAAAGTTTGTTGTGTTTGATCCACTTTTCTACCTCTGTGAATTGTTCTTGCAGCACGGCCTCCAGCTGCCGGAGATTTGGTTTGCTGGTATAGATTACAGTGTCGTCTGCGTACATATGTACAGTTGAGGCTTTGCAGACGTTGGGCAGATCATTTATGAATATTGTGAATAGCAGGGGGCCTAGTATTGAGCCTTGGGGTACACCGCAAGTGACTGGGAGCGGGAGGGAGGAGCTGCCATAAATTGACACATATTGTGATCGGTCGGATACATATGATTGAAACCAGGTTAGCGTGCGATCACCAATGCCAGAGTTTTTAAGTTTTTCTAACAAGATACCATGGTCTACTGTGTCAAAGGCCTTGGCAAGATCAAGGAAGATGGCTCCAGCTAGGTTTCCTTGTTCCATCCCAGCTTGGATATCATTGCAGACTTTTAAAAGGGCGGTTGTAGTTGAGTGATTTGGACGAAAGCCTGATTGATCCGGGGTTAAGTAGTTCCAATATTGATAATAATCACGTAATTGTGTGTAGACGCATTTTTCTAAGACTTTTGACATTACAGGGAGCAACGATATTGGACGGTAGTTGGATACCAAAGTACTGTCACCACTTTTATGGATAGGTACCACTCTTGCAGTCTTCCAGAGCTTGGGTATGTATCCAGTCGCCAGTGATTCATTTATTAGGGTTGCGACAGGATTTGCAATTGCTGGCACACTGATTTTCAGCAGCATTGCTGGTATTTGATCAGGTCCAGACTGGTATTTAATTTTTTGCTTACGGAGAAGTTTAGTAACAACACTGACAGGCACTGGTCTACAACTGAATTCCTGTCTGATACAGGGCATTTGCACAGTTGGAGGGGCCTGACCTGCATGAGGCCTCTCTGATTGCATGTCATTTCCTAGCTTGGCAATCAAAGTGGTGGCGCATCCAACAAAATAATCATTAAAGGCATTTGCTACATCTAGGGGGTGTTGCAGGGTTTGGTTGTTTACTTTGACAGCAGCTGGCTGGGAGTGGACTGGGGGTGCTTGTATGTTACTTATGGTTCTCCAAAAGTTTCTAGGGTTTGATATGTTATTGTTTAGATTTTCATTGAAGTAATGGGCTTTGGCCATTTTTGTTTGTTTTGTGCGTTCATTCCGTCATTTTCGGTATTCGTAGTGATCGTTCATGGAACCAGTACTCTTGAAATTTGACCATAGTGAATCTCTAAGCTGGTACATTAGTGTAAGATCAGCTGTAACCCAGGGGAGATGGGTCCCTTTTACTCGCACTTTACGCAGCAGGGCATGGGAATTCCAGACTTGCAGGAGCTCAGACTGAAAGTATTCAACTGCACAGTCTAGGTCTGGTATTAGGTTTAGCCTGTACCAGGGGAGCTGTTTGAGATCACTTAGGAAGGATTCAAGGATAAATGTTTTGAAAGACCTGGTGATTATTACCTTTGGGGGAGATTTCAAGGCCTTTATTTTGCGCACGCAGTACACTAGACAATGGTCACTAAAGCTATTAGCAAGGACGCCTGCCTCCTGTATTCTATCAGGAGATGAGGAGAGAATCCAGTCCAGCAAGGTATGGTTAGGGCTTTTCATATTAATGCGAGTGGGGGAGGAGATTAATTGAGTTAGCTGCATGAATTAGAGTGGAGACTGAGAGCCAGGCCTTCTCGTCCAACACTCAAAAAATTTAATTAAACAAAAACACCCCCACTGGTGAGAGTTGGGGATAGAGCCAAACTCAGTTTGACCAGTTCCATATACCTTATCTCTGCTAAAAAGCCATAGTATGGCATAGCATTGATTTTAGGGTTCTGTGTAATAACAGACCCAGGATGCATAAAAGTGAGACAAATATCATTTGCATATCCTACCCAGAATTCCTTGCTGCATATGGGGAATGTGGCACAGGAGCTCTGGTATGCAATTATTTGAATTGCTGTGATGTGCAAGTGGCTTCTGCAATAATAAACATATATACACAGTATATACACACACAAAAACACCACAGTATAGCAGTGCGTAGTGATAACCTTTTTTAATTGGACCAACGTTACACTCTCGATAGCTTGTCTTTTAAATGTATCTCCCTTCTTCATGTCCAGAAGCTATACTGAGCAAAATCATAGAATTGAACATTAAAGGGCACATGGGTGGGAGGTCAGGATGGGTGTCGTAAATTCAATCAACAGATGCACATCCTGATTTTATCACTGTTGATTTATGGGCCTAATATCTCTCATTAATTTGTTTGTTTGCCCATGTAACCATACTATTTCACGCTCACTATTTCCAACGTCCATCCTAACCCCCCCACCCTTGTCCCCTATAATATTCAATTCTATGATTTCTATTTCTAACTCAGATTATCCAAATTATATATATATATATATATATACAGTATTTACAGGGTTATTCAAATAGATCCGAATTGCTTGAGAAAGGTAACCGAACGCTGAAAATCAGCGTTCGGTTACCTTTCTTGGCCATTCGGCTATCCAGAGAGCAGGCAATTCGCCAAATCCTGGCGAATTGCCTGCACATACGGTGCCTGTTCGGTGCCTGTTCGAGGGCAGTGAAATCCCCATGAAAAAGCACTGCTTCGGCTATTCAGAGAACACAAACCAGCAGTGAAAGGTTCCCGAAATGCCCTGCCATTCGGTGGTTTAATTCGGCAAGTTTATTCAGGAGAATCCCATAGGCTTCAATGTTAAAAATATTCCCGTTTTAATTCAATATCTAATAAACCGTTCATTATAAAATTATGCAGTAAAGAGTCTCTTTATTTATAGATTTTATTAGGATATTTTAAGCATTTTTCTGATTTTTTTTTGATTTTTTTAAAAGTCCGATTTTATATTTTTTTTAAGTTTACTTATTTTTTCTGTAACAGCCCTCTTTATTATCATTCCCTGGACCTCATATGTAAATTTTAGCCATTTTCGCTCAGTAGTTTCTTTGCAAACAGTGTTTCACTTTTCAAACATTCATACAAACTGTTTTTCCTAATTTATTCACTTCACTCTGTCTGCGGTGTCGGCTTTCTCGGCTTTTTCCGGCGGCTTCGCTGTGGGTGATCGGCTCCTGCTCGGGTTTTTCCGTAGTATTCGGCAGGTTAATCCAGATGTTTTTGAGGGTTTTCGGTGTTCATTCGCTGGGTTTTGCGGTTAGTTTTCGTCGGGTTTGTGGTAGCTTTTCCCTGCAATTCGGGGACCCTGTGGTGCTTGCTGAATACACCGCAGGGTCACCGAAATGGGATCGGCAAAAGGAACCGAATTGAATAGAACAAAAAGTCACCGAACATGCGGTGACTTTTCGAATATCTTTGAATAACCCTGATAGTAACCAATCCATAGATTCTGTAACAAATCATAGCAGCTATATATCATAAGACCCCTTCTCAATGAATGGAGAATTTCCACCAACTGGAGTGTAGACAACCAGAAATATACTGCTGTACCCTTCCTCATGTCTCTTACTAGAAAATATAACTAATATATCCAAGGCCTACACATATCAAACATGATCAACGAGAGCTGTAATATGCCCTTTCCCAGGTATTCCTAGCCATTTCTGCTCAAAGGATCCAGCGCTTCAGGCTAGGGTCAGACGAACGCATTTTTCACGTTGTCCGTGAAAAAGTGCGTTCGAACGAATGGAAGTATTTTTTCACGGAATACGCGATAGTGGTCATACGATGCGCATTTTCGTCCGTGATTTTGTACAGATCATCAATAAAACACTTTTTGCGTCTGGACGTTATGTTGGCCGGACGTGTGCAGCGTCTGACGTCTCCCAATCACGCAAACACGCCGCTATGCGGCCGCAGCGCACTCTGTACGTCAGTAGTAGCGGTTTGACGTTCTCGAAAAAATGCGTTCGTTTGCCACTTGCGTTGCGCGGACGAACTTTCGTGCGGCCGTTCATCGTATGTTCCCCGGCATTGGACGTCATTTGCTGCTAGCACGGCCGTGATTTCGTGCGGCTAAACGCACGTTAAAACTGCTTTCGTCTGACCTTAGCCTTAGAAGATGTTAGACACAAACTGGCAAGTGCTGTTTTGCAACAAGAGTTACGCACACCGCATGCAGTGAGACATCCAGCCAAAGCAAACCCAGTTATTTTTGCTGCTTGCAAGCCGAGTCCTGAACATTGGATCGGTGATGTCTCTGAGGTGTAATAAACTGTTCTAGATATTTCGCAATGATTTCATTGATTTGGCTTCACACTTGGTGAAACATCTATGCCCGGAATCTAAAATCAAAACCGCTAATTTAATCTTCGCCTGATACGGCTGCTGTGTGTGTGTGGCAGCCAAGACTGCTTAACCCACAGTATGCCGCGTGTTTAAAGAATATATCTCAGGAGATATACCGTGCCAATAATGAAATCCAGACTTGTTAGGACCAAAAATGGTCTATGGCTGATAGAGATATTTTTAGTTACATCTAATTAATTCAGCAATTTCTCAAAATGACATCTAATTGAAAAGTGCAGATTTTAGTCTCAGATTCTCAACCACAAATCCGTGAAATAACTTTTCTGCCAACACACCCAGTTTATTTAACTAAAGGCATGTTTTCTCTCGGATTCGACACAGAATGAAAAAGATCCTTTGGCCCCTATTACATTCTTCGCGCAATTTCATTCGCGCAGCCCTAATGTTTTTGCGCGCATCGTCCAGCGTTCGCACGCGAAAATTTATGTTATTTTCCGATCCGAACGCATTTTCTCATCTGTCAAAAAATAACGTTTGTAAAAACGTTGTGCAAAACTAAGTGTAAAACGCGCGCAGTAACGTTGCGTATGTAAATCAGTGCGCAGACTGGCTGAATACCACGAAAAAAACAATCAGAATTAGGAACCTTAATTGACCTCAATTTACCTTAATTGACTCACTTAAGTTTTTGCGCCTGTCAAAATAAATCTGAGTATACATGCTGTAGCAATAATAAAAACACGCACGAATTCACAATTTTTTTGTTTGGTTATGTGTAGAATGTGTAACAATACTGTGCTGTATTTTTTTTTTTGGGGCTGGTGTATTTGGTTTCGGCCAGAACGTTCAGATTTGCAGTTACCACCAGCTTTTCAAAGACGTTAAAATTATGCACGCAAACGTTGAACGTTAAATGTTGCGCGAAGATTGTAACACCATTGGTGCACCAGCTCACTAACGCATTTGCGCTCACAATGTTAAGTATAGGACGCGCACAGTTCATCACGCTCGCGCAAGTCCATCCGTGTTAAATGTTAACGCGCATCGTTTGCGCGAACATTGTAATACATTGAAAATGTTTTTTTCCCTCGCGCAAATGGGCCTTTGAGTGCAGAGCAAAGTATACATATATAATTTATATAGAATCTCATAAGAGCAGTAGAGTAAAGGCTGCTCAGGGAAATGAGAGATTGAAGTATCACACAAACATTTATGGTGAAGTGACCAGCAAATGTACGAGTTAAGTTGAAATACATACTTATCTGACAGTTAGTTCCTCTTGACCCAAGATGTCCACTGAAAGATTTGCGAATACAGTCAACCCACTGTCAAATTCCACATTTATAATGAAATTATTTTTGTAACAGTTTAGTGTTAAAGTGCACCTGTCATGGGCAAAATAACTTTTGCCCATTTGACAAAGCGCCTCTCCCTTTGTATAGATCAGTGTTTTTTTCTCACTGACCAATATTATGTAAAACAAAGAGACACAGGGTTATTCAGAGAGATTCAAAAAGTCAAAGCACATTCGGTGACCTTTCGTTCCTCGCACTTCAGGGCAATACAGCAATTCTAGTTCGCCGACCCTGCGGTGTATTTAGCAAGCACCGCAGGGCCCCCGTAGTGCAGGGAAAACTCGAAGCAAACCCGCAGAACACTCACCGGAAACCCGCAGAAACCGCCGCAAAAACCAAGGCGCACACGCCGGAAAAATTGGAGCAGCTGCCAGAAAAAGTCGACACGCAGACGAACGGGGTGAAAAAGACAAAAAAAACAGCACGCTTGAAATTTGAAACGCTGTTTGCAAAAAAAATACTGACCAAAAATGCCTGGAATTTACATATCAGGTCCTATGAATAATAATAAAAAGGTCTGTTACAGTAAAATGAAAAACGATTTAAAAGAAACAAAACAAAAAAAAAATCCCCAAAAATGTCTAGAAAGATCCTAAAAAAAAAAAAATAAAGAGGCTTTTTACTGCAGAATAAAATGATAAACTGTTTATTAGATATTGAATTTAAAATGGAATATTTTTAACATTGACGCCTATGGGATTCTCCTGAATAAACCTGACGAAAGAAACTACCAAACGGCAGGGCACTTCACTGACATTCCTCAGCTGTTCAGTGTTCTCTGAATAGATGATCCATTGCTTCTCTATGGGGGGATTTCACTGCCCTCGAACAGGCACCGTACGTGCAGGCAATTCGCAAAATTTGCCGAATTGCCTGCACTCTGAACAACGGAGGCATAAGAGTTGCTTGTAAAAGCAAACCATGCTGCTGCACTATCTCACCTTCTCATTTCCCACGCTGGGAGCAAATGTGGAGGTGATGTGTCATACGTTATTGTGCATTGGTTCATCTAATACACAAACTGCTGCATCGCTGTGAGAAATGTGGGGGATACTTTGAACCTCTGTATTTTCATTCTTAATACAAAGTTAGGTTAGGTGTCTTTCAACAGGTCAGAGTGTTGCCTTTCTAATGACACCAAACATGACCATATAAAATGGATGAAACCCTAAACAAAAAGAAGAATTTTTACTTTTTTTGTTTGTATTTATTTATTTTTTGTTCCAAAACAATGGTATTGTTCGTTTGATACATATAAAATGAGCAATACCACTGCCATTACTCATCTTCTAATTTCCCATGCTGGGAGCTACTTCAGTGTTTTATACATGGTCATATTATTCATAAAACACCGTTTTTGAAATACAAGCTAAAAATATTGTTTTAGTTAAAATTGCGTATTTTCTCAGTGCAGTAACAGGATTCCTTTTTTATTTCTTTAACAAGAGTACCATATAGAATATATAAACACAAAGGTTTGGATGATGAAATGTGAAATCAAAAGATTTTTACACGCTGTAAATGATTGAAATGTGAATGGAAATGTACATTTTTTTAAATATTTTGTTAACGCATTCTGACGGGACATGACGTATACATATAATAATTATATATTTAGAATTTGCAGAGTTCGCTAAAAAAAAAAGATGTATAATTTGTCTGGGTCCTATAATAATACATGACTTCAGATCGCATTTAATTATGATGAGCCCAAAACAGTCAAAATGAGCTCAGCACACAGGGGTGTCCTCAGCAGTGACGGGGTTAAAAACAAATCCTTATTACACCTAAACATATCAATATTATCTCAACCTCATACAAAGAAATCCATTACAGACTCTGGTAAAGATGCCATATATGATAATCATTATTAACCAATATTAGTTCAATGATATGCTAAACAGTGACATAACTTCTATTTGAAGCGGAGGCTATATTCATCCATTGCTAAACAGCAGTACGAGACTAACAGGGTTATTCAGAGAGCATGAAAAGCAGGAGAATGAGAAATTCTAGGTCAAAACAGTCGATTTGGAAAGTGAGATGAAAGGGAGAAGTTTTCTGGTTTGGCTATTTTGACCTAGAATTTTTCATTCTCCTGTCATTCTCCTGCTTTTCACGCTCTCTGAATAACCCTGATAGTCTTCTCATAAATATACACACAGGTTAAAATCACAGTTCAACCTTGAAGAGAAATGGTGTTTAAATGATAAAAGCAATAAAAAAAAATTATTGAGGGATGTCTCCTTATCCATACCTGTAAAATGTCTTCGAACCCAATCAATGACCTGAAATCTCAATTGTGATATGTAGAGATTGGCTTCCACAAAATGACATGGAACTGGAAACTCTACTTTCTTTGTGCGAATATCAGATTTATGTTTGGTGATCAGTAACTCCAGATTTTTTGTATAGTCTCCCTAATATAGGCTTCCCCCCAGGGGCATTTAATCAAACAGACCACAAACGTCAATTGACTTCTAATTGCATATTTACGACCTGAATGAGGATGCAAAAATGTATCCCACAGAATGATAGCATGACAACAAGAGACTCCTTGAAGAGTCCTTGACCTCAGGCTTCTCCAAGGAGTCTCTCAACTTCTTTGATTGAGTACCAAATTTAGTCAGAAAAGGTATCCTCTTAGAATTGTCATGGCAATGGTGTGGCTGCCAAAACGTTTGGTTAATCTGATGTTTGTTAGAAAAGAATATCTGAAATGGTCCAGAGGTTTAAAGATAGAGTTACCCCAAGAGGTTTCTGAGACAAGAGGTGGCTAGGATTAACCACACTTCTTGGCTCAACTCCTAAAACAAGGGACCAGTACTACCACTGCTATCGCTCCTGTTGTACCCATGACTCCATGAACACAAGTGTAAACTCACATAAGTGGGGTCACGTAGCACACTGAAAACTATTTGTGGCCAGAGTAGGCAATGGATCTTGGAACCCTCTTCACCGCAGGACTGGGGGTCAGGTAATGGTTTAAGTACTCACATGGCAGTAACGTGTCATTAAGTTCAGGGCTCGGTTGGAATAAGCGTAAGTGGAGTTATACTTGACATCGCCATCTCATCATTTAATTCTGTTATATTTAGTATAATGTATATGTAGACTGTTTCTTTGGAAACCTTCTAATCAAGAAACCGAAACGAATATCGTTCTATCGCTAGGGAACGTTTCGCGACCCATTCTCACAACAGATTCCGTGTGATGGGTGATTTTCACAGTGAGGAAACACAATGCCCCCAGTAGGTTGTATTTAAAGCTCAGCTGCACATTCATGCCATCTGCTTCGTACCCACAGCTGGGACTTGTTGTCTGTGTTAATCTGATAGAGCAATAACTCACTTTTACTTCTGACCTTCAACAACGACAAAAATAAACATAAATGCTCGCTGTCAAGCATCATGCCACGCAGAGTGACTTCCTAACATCGTGAGAAAAGGAATAATTTACTTTACATTTCCCACGCACACAAATACGATTTCTGCATTTATTAATCAGTGTATGGAAAGCCAGCTGATTGTTAATCATATGATAGATCTTGATGATAAGGATTAATGGGCGTATAACAAAATATAACATAGATAAAGGATTTGAAACATCGTTCATTTTGTATACCTGACAGATATATCTACTTCCGTGACATTGGCATTTCTGAATAAGAATCAATCCCTGCACACCATGCAAATCTTAATGAGAGACACAAGGGACGTGTTGTAAATGTTTTATATTGTGAAATCTGCATGTAATCAATTTCCCACCTTGACTTTTAAATCTTATGTTACTATACCTATGGGATTATTCTGCATTTCCCTATTCTGCAGTCCATGTGGGCTCCATCGTGTCTCCTGTCTCTCTGCTCAATCACATCCTTACAGTTCCTTCCTTCTCAGGTTGATTTAATATACAGTACTATTTTCCACCCACAGCAGTTTTAACAGTGTGAAAGAAACATAACGATGACACTAACCAGTTTAACGAACCACGAATAAAGTAAAAAAACTTGCTATATCTTTCAACATGTGACCATGTGCAGAATTGTACTCCACTTAGATGGGATTATCTTTACATTGACAGACACTAGCCACAAAATGCAATCTACACCCAATTGTCACCAGATGTTACTGTCCTGCGCACAACCTATATTTATTTGTGACACACCAACATCTATTAACCCTTTCCTATAATCGATAGCCAAATTGTAATCTGCTTTGCAAATAATAAATAAGGGGTTATTCAGAAAGAGCCGATCTGGCCCCGAAATGTCACCGAACAGGGAATTTCCATGTACGGTGACATTTCGGGGCAATTCGGCTATTCAGAGCGCAGGCAGTTTGCCAAATTTTTGTGAACTGCCAGCCAGTACGGTGCCTGTTCGACGGAGTGAAATCCCCCATAGAGAAGCAGTGCTTAATCTATTCAGAGAACATCGAACAGCACTGAAAAGTTGCCGAAGTGCCCTGCTGTTCAGTGCTTTCATTCAGCAAATTTATTCAGGCGAACCCCATAGGCTTCAATGTTAAAAACAGGGCTCAAAATTTCAAGTCCCAAGCTACTAACCAGGCCATAAGAGTTACTTGTCACCAGTTGCTCCACCTAACCCCTACCCGGCCCTCAACTCTGCCACTAAACACACCCGCTTAATTGATCTTATGAAATTACACTGTTAAAGGTTTTATTTAGAATAAAGTTACAAAAATAAAATTAATACCCAGACATCAGACCCCAGATACATGTATACCCAGTCATCAGACCCCAGTGTGAGCAGAGCGAGAAGGCATTCCACCCCCCTGCCAGTGACAGAGACAAGCTTGGTCAGGTTAGGCAGCTGATCCCTGTCAATCGTGTAGCCTGGGGAAGGAGAGGCTGCACGGTGGCACCGACGGAACTTGCAGCACAAAATAATTTATTGTACTGCCTGCATGTGTATTTCTACAGAAATTTTGAGTCCTGTAAATATTCCCATTTTTATTCAATATCTAATAAACCGTGTATTATTTTAATCTGCAGTAAAAAGTCTCTTTATTTATTGATTTTTTTAGGATCTTTTAGGCATTGAGATTTTTCCAGGAAATTCTTTTTCCATTTTTTTATTAAAAGCATTTTTTCTTCTTTCTGTACTAGACCTTTTTATTATCATTCATAGGACCTTATATGTAAATTACAGGCATTTTTGTTCAGTAGCTTTTTGAAAACAGTGTTTCAATTTTGAAACTTTCAAGCGTACTGTTTTGGTTTTTTTCACCCCGTTCGTCAGCTTGTCGGCTTTTCCCGGCAGCTGGTCTGCTCTGTGATAGGCGGCTCGTTGGCTTTTTCCAGAGTGTTTGGTGTGGTTTTTCCAGCAGTTCCGGCGGGTTTTGGCGGATGTTCAGCGGGATTATGGCGGGTTTTCCCTGCACTCCGGGGACCCTGCAGTGAATGTTGAATTCACCGCAGGGTGGGGTACTTTGATTCCCCGAAGTGCAGGGAACTGCGGGGAATAAGAGAGCACCGAAATGACGACGACATTTCACTGCTCCCTGAATAACCCCTATAGTGTCCACTGTATTTATTCTGTTCACTGTAACCCATACCAAGGTTCTTATTAAATTACTCCTAAATAAGATGGACTAAGGCCACAAAGTGGCCTGGGCAAGGGTTATTGTTGAATGCAGGTAAGGGGTAGGACTGACGGGGCAGGTATCAATGTGTTGTAGTGCATAAAACAACTACAAAACATGTCTTTGGCCAAATGCTAATAAAATGCAGTGGGATCATCAAGAACAATCAAATATTCTATGGGTGTTAAATAATGACCTCCACATTTGATGGACTCCCAACAGTGAATTGTGCTCAGATGTCATCTAATTATAATCAGGGGAGGGCAGGACACTGTATGATACAATGCATCACGATTTGCATCAAGATAAAAAGTGACAATGCCTTCTCCTTCTCCTCCTATAGGAGTGATCCTTCTCCTTCTCGACAAACTCAGAAAAATGAAATGGGAGCAGATGTGGCGTCTGACGGCTGAGCGAGAACTGATGAGCATGCTCTCTACTTCACTGGCTGACCAGGTGAGCACACATGGAGTGAGAAATCTCACCCAAACAAAATAAATATCACTGGCATCTGAAGCACCAAGATTAGCCACTGGTGCCATGCGCTCTGTAAATGATGTCGTTGTTATAAGTTGACTCTAATACTTTGTCTGCAGTGTCCATAGCCTTCGTGATAAGTTTTTCCCACAAAACAGAGTGACACCCTAGAGGTGCTGGTCTTTGCAGGATTGTATAACATCACAGGTGTTACAGCCATGAAACCATGAGGCAATTTAAATGAGCTCACATAGGAGGTGTGTGGATCTGGTCAAACCTGCTTGTTATGCTATTATTCTAATATACTTTTATGGGAGGAGATACTAATACGGTATATCTATATTTGTGGCACTGGGAGCGGGTATGACTGTGCACGAGTGTGAGTTTGTGTGCTAAAAGCGAGCACTAGTTCACCTCTCAAGGTGTGACATTTGTAAGGAAGATGGTTCCGATATGGCTGTTGTTTCAACACTTTCACCATAGGATGTCATCTGGCGACCAGCTGCTTTACCCTACCAAGTTTTTAACCGTATGTATGTAAGTATTTAACCCGACCCTCACTCTATAAGCACCAAGATATAAGTCGAGTTGGGCTTTTAAAGCTGAAACTGCTTTGTTGATTTACTCCATCATTTCAGTGACATTGAAAGACCTGCAAGTTCATCGTGGATACCTCCACATAGTCAGATGCGTACATGGGGTAAAAGTGTGCATATGAAGCACATAATCTTTTTTCCCCGTATTTATATGATGAGCAAAGATTTTTGTAAGACAACAGATATTTCTCACCATGTTCCGTGCAACAGGTTATCTTCATCTCAAATTCTGGGCCCAGACATCTATGACTGTGCAATTGACTATAGCTCCACACACCTTGCTGTGAAAATGAGAAGTATGTGTCTTTTTTGGTTAAACTAACCCAGTGAGAGCGTGTAAATATTTAATGCAAACAAATGCAAACCACTGATCTACGCTCACATTAAACAGTTGGGCCTTTAGACCAATCCAGCACAAATGATAATCCTGTACATATTTTTATGTTTGAAAAAAGGGATTTCATTTTATTATTGGTTAAATTTTCTATGTGAAGTTGTATACTTGCTGTTTGGATGCACTCTGAAATATCTCTATGGTTTAGAATTGAAGAAACAATTAGTATCCTTCTTTATAGGTAGGGTTTAATGGAGGATTTAAATCTTTGAGAGATATGTGACAATCTGATAGATTGGGGGAGAGAGACCCAGCATCGGAGCAGCTTGGGAGAAATCTTGAAGGTATGAATGGTAGGAAGAGATGACAGAGAGCTGAAGATCAGAGACTGAGCGCAGAGAGCAGCTGGGTGAATATTTAGAGATGAGCTTTAAGAGAGTGCAGAATTGGCTAGAGCTTTATAAGTGATAGATATTTAAATTTCGTTTTGTGAGGTTGCGTGGACTGTTGCAGAGATTGGCATACAGGGGAAGCAGAGACGTAGTGTTGGCGGAGGTGCGGTGGTCTTTTCAATTTCCCTTAACAAGAGGACGTGTCACTCTGAGGCATTTCGTATGGATTGGAGTGGAGACAGTAGTTTGAGAGGGATACCAAAAAGGAGGGAAGTGCAGCAGTCCAGTTGGGGCATAATTAGCAAATGGACTAGAATTTTTGTGGTGTCTGTCATAAAAAGTCGGATTTTGGATATGTTGCCTAGGTGGAAGCAACAGAAATGGGTAAGAGATTGAATGGGCTTGAGATAAGAGTCACTTATCACTTCAAGACCGCAGACATGGGAGTCAGATTGGATGGTAGAGCCATCAACCGTAATTGACAAGGCAGTCAGAGGTGTGTGAGACGGGGGTTTCAGCAGAAATTCAGTCTTTTACATATTGAGTTTTAGGTGATGTGAAGTAATCCAGGAACATATTTTGGAAAAACCTGACTCAGAAGGGAGGAAGATAAGGTTGGGAAGGACAGGTTGTTTTTGGGTGCCGTCGGCATAAGGATGGCAATGAAACTCAAATTGCTAATGAGCTTTTACAGGATGTGCAGATAGAGGAAAATAGGGATCATGAGAAACCGAGAGGTTTGTTAGGGTCCTGAGAATGAGCAACAGCACTAGTGACCTGCTCTTCGCTGGGTGCCCGCTCAGGTCTTTAGGTTTTAGCTCAATTGTGCCATTACAGGGGCAACTGCTCCATAGCAAATCAGACTGCTACACCCAGAATGGGTAGTCAGAACTGAAATGCCAAGGAAGTCATCCCTGCACGAGAGGTGCAGCAACCCCCGATGATCATTTCGGCCTTGTTAGGCCTCATAAGGAGGGTATAGCTGATACCCTCTAGGCACATTGAGCAATGGGTCCATGTCTGGATCACCCCGTAGACTTAAAGTGAGAAACAGAGAGGTTTTTGAGGGTCCTGAGATCGAGCAGCGGCACTAGTGGCCTGCTCTATGGTGGCTGCCCGTTCAGGTCTCACAAGGTTTTAGCTTGATTGTGCCATTACAGGGACAACTGATCCATATGCAAATCAGACTGCTACACCCAGAAAGAGTGGCAAAAAAAACTTGTGAGACCTGAGCAGGCACCCACTTTGGAGCAGGCCACTAGAGCCGATGCTCATCCACAGGACACTCGACGCAAACCTCTCCCTTTCTCACTCCACATGGGGATCATGGACTGAGCCTCAGAGAACCCTAAAAGACAGAGGGAGAGAAGGAAATGTCTTCAAATGAGTACCTGATGGAATTAGACAAGTATGAATGACTTCAGAAATAAAAATCACATGTAATAGTTTTGTACATTATTTTATAATGTATGTACAGTAAATCAGTAACTATTTTCGTTTCATCTCTGGGTTTTGGTTTTCCAATTCAAACAGACTGATAAAGTTAGAGGCAAACAGAGAGATCTAGTTCAAACTTAAAGATCTATGTCTATATAACTTTACTTCCCTATGGAAGTAGCAATAAGAGCAAAGAAGTTAACTTGACGGAGCAATTTATAGATTTTTTTTTCCCGGTACAATTACCCATTTTAGATTGCTCTATACGCGCTAGAACATGACTTTCCTGTTCAGTGGCTTTTTCTGGAATCTACCTTTAAAGTAAAATAAAAGTTGTAGATTCACAGCACTGGGGATTGTGACTCTTATTTCCCTCTGTGATCGTTTGATGATTCAACATATGTCCTTCAGATTAACCAAGAATGGCCTTCTCTGTAATATGCTCCTTAGAGGCTTCTGAAAGTATCTGCCCTGTTGAGATTTGGACCTTTTAAGTGAATAGCTGAACATGAATCACACAGTTAACTCAGAAAATAAAATATACCATCTGGTCATCCCTGTCCTATTTGTCCGTTCTATTGTGTCTTTGATTCCCATTCTCATATCTTGCTGAGACATTCTTCTCAGAGTGAATTATGTTGGAGAGAAACTACTTTAGCTCTGACTCCAACTTGGACAATGTCCAACATTTCAGCTGCTGCGAACCTCAACTCCCATTTTTTTCAGGCAGCCAAAGGCTAGCAAGACCTTTGTTACCTGTCCTTTCCAGGCCAATAACAGAGTGAAAGTGCTGGATAACTCTGAGCGTAACATATCTTGGCAGCATTACAGAAAGGCATTTGCAAGCTCGGAGAGGTATTTTGTGTGCTCAGGATGCAGAAAGATAAGCTGTCTATCTCTCCCCAGGATATCTTCAATGCTGTCATCAAGCAGAATCCTTTCCTGGTGCACCAGCTTCCCTGCTTCTGGAACGTGCAGCTTTCTGATCATACCCGCTCCGAGCAATGCTATCGAGACGTCTCCGATCTTAAGGTACCCTGTAACTCATCACACGTGCTGGGAGTTCTTAATCACATTTGGAAACATAGAATAGAAATTGTCATTTTCTATCCTTTTGATTATTATTTTGAGGCAAGGGTGGTCATCTTTAGGAAACTGAAAAGAAAAATGCTCACAGCATCTACTTTGCATAGTGCACTCACAAACCGAAGCATCAAAATATTTATATCTGTTCTGAACATATCTAGACGTTTCAACAAAAAAAAATCAACAATTTAGGGCCACATTACAATCCTGATGTTAAAACGGGGGCGCTAGGGAGAAACAACTGTGCTGCAGTTTTCTCCCTACCGCCCCGCTTTAACGTGGGATTACAATGCAGGCGCTTAAAAAGCTGCCTCCATTGTTACCGCGCGCTACGGCCCCGGATGCTTGCGGCAGCGCTGAGGGATGCTTGCGGCAGCGCTGAGCGCCGCCGCGAGCATCCACTCGATGGAGTCCATTGGACTCCATTGAGCCAGACGCCGGCGGTCACATGACCTGCTAGATCTCGCCTCGCAAGATCCGGCCGGTCGGCGTAGTGATACGCAGGGGGAGACTGAGGAACTTTTTCCCCCAGTATCTCCCTGCTCCCGCCAGACGGAGGAGGCGGACAAAGCCGTGGTCCTCGCCGCGGGACAGGAGGTGAGTATATGATTTGTTTTTAATTTTTTTTAGGCTGGTGTTAACAGATTCTGCAGAAGCGGAATCCGTTAACACCAAGTCCTGGCTGTGGTTAACTTTCTGTTAACCGCGGCCAGACGTTAATCAGCACTAGTAGACTCCAGTAGACTGTAAGCTCATCCGAGCAGGGCTCTCTGCAGCTCATGTTTCTTTTTCTATGTTTGTTTATAATTTTTTCTGAGTCCCCATTGTTTATTGTAAAGTGATGCAGAAACTGTTGGCACTATATAAATGATGATAATAATATTAATACTAATGTGTCAGGTGATGTTAGGCAAGCCTTCCCTCCCCCGATAACACACCAACAGGTTCTTCCCCCCACACCTTATCCTATAACCCACATGTCAAGTGTTCTCATGTTTTGATATTTACATGCTTCCAACTGATTTATCTGCTTCGTTTTCTGGACCGTGAGATGCCAACCATAGCCCCATACTCCTGTCTGCTTTCGATAAAAATTGTATACTCTGGTAATTTATTCATTTTATTGGCCCATTTCTATTATAAAATGTATTCTTGTTGTGTAAGAAAAGTTTGAAATATGGAATAATTTATATAGCTGTCTGCATTTTCTGCCATGTGGATTCTATCAATAAAATGGTAACAATAAAATGGAGGATTGGAGGCCAGATACCAAAGGACTGGAGAGACCACTGCTTATTCCTGTGAAGGATACGCCAAGACTTCCGGTTTTCATTAACATTGTCAGAAATTCCCCGTTGTGTTATTCCAGGTTAATTATCCAGTATACCATACTCGAATAAAGGCAAAGGTGCAGAGTTAAGGCCTGATGAAGCACTATGTAGTGTTGCAACCTGTTTTAGTTTTTTTAACACGTGTTCTCCACATAGCTGTACGCTGTAGTGGCTGGAGGTGTGTGTACTGGAAGCTGTGGGTCAGGGCTAGCACCTGTCAACCAAGAGAACATTTACCATATCTTTGCCATGTGTTAGGGCACTACTCAGAATTCTAAATATGACACATAGCCCCAAACAATGCTTACATTGTCATTGTGACCTGCTACACACGCAGACATCCTCATCAAAATCCACTTCAAAACCTCTGAACCTGAAACCCCAATATACGTGGGATAGTGTCTTAAAAGGAGTAAGCGGGTGTTAAGTGTGGGCGATGGTATACTCCATATGATCACAGCCTCGTAACAGAGCGGCACCCACAGAACGCTAATTAGTTGTACGAACCGTTTGAATCTGGCATAGCTATTGTGAAACTATTAAGTCAGGCAATTATCACAGTAATAACTGTACAGGCTAATTCTTTTAAAACAATGTCACCTGCTACCAATTTAGTGCCTCTCTGGTCACAAGGTATGTTTAATTAAACAGTTCCTGTTGCATTATGCAAATCGTTTCTGTTATAAAGATGTATACACGTCATATAGGGCAGAGAAACAGGCTCTGCAATGCTTATGCCCTGTACAAATCCATAAATAGATACATTAGATTAAATGCTTTCATTCACCCCTTTGCTTTTGTAGGGTTTGCCTTGATAACAACATCTGTTAAATCTATTCTAATATTTCTGATAATTCTATTCATATATACCCACGCAACCCCTTTCCTTTCTGAAAAGCAATAGTACATCACTCGTCTTAAAAAGCTTTTCATTCTCTATATTAGCACTTGTAATTTGTGCAAAACACAGGAAATTGGCAGTGTTTTAGATGACGTACCAAAATACCCATCTATATCATGAATTCAGCTTGTATATTAAAATATCCCTAAAATCCCTAAGTTATTAAAAAAACAGTTTTACATGCGTTTTTTTTCTTCAACATGTTCCCAGCCTGGCTGATGCTGGGATCAACGGAAAGGAAACTGAAATTTTTAATGAAGTGCACTTGTCAAGCCCATTATAAGTTGGTCTTATATATATATATATATATATCATCAAAAGCCAGCAATCCAGGGCCTTCATGTAAAATTTCAGAACTTTATTTAAATCTATAAAAACATCAACAATCGTTTCAGCTCATTTCCAACGAGCTTTCATTAGGACTCATGAAAGCTCATTGGAAATGAGCTGAAACCAGCATTGACGTTTTTATTGATCCAAATAAAGTTTTGAAGTGTTATATGATGACCCTGGAGTGCTGAGGAATATGATTGAGTTGGGTTTGGGCCGAAATCCCTACATTTCAGGTTCCCCAATGCCAACATCCCGACGGCCAATTTCCAGACAGAACAAGTGCCGGCCTTACCAAGTTCCCTACACAGACAACTCCCTGATGGCCAACTTCTAGACATCCAAAATCCCAGCAGCTTACCCTAACCCTCTAACTCTCTAACCCTAACCTTACTTCCTTCTCACGTGCAGCCCCCACTCTCTGGAACGCTCTCCCTCGTACTGTCAGACTTTCCACTAACTTCTCTTCCTTCAAACGCTCCCTTAAAACGTTCCTATTTAGGGAAGCCTACCACCCAACTCACTGACGCAACCATCAATCTCTCTCACCTTAGAGTCCTCTCCTCCTGTTTCCAACCCCAACCCTCCTAGATTGTGAGTTCCTACGGGAATAGGGCCCTCATCTCCTCCTGTAATGTTTGTCAAATGTTGTTCAATGTATTGTATTGTAACCCTGTCTATACTGTGCCTATTGTACAGCACTGCGGAATATGCTGGCGCTTTATAAATAAAGAATAATAATAATAATAACTTCCTAACCCTAACTCCCTAAGCCTAACCCCCTGAGCCTAACACCTTCCCTAATTCTAAACTATCTCCCTAATCCTAAATCTATCTCCCTAACTAACTCCCTAAACTAGGGATGCGCCAATACCACTTTTTTAGGATCAAGTACAAGTACTGATACTTTTTAAAAGTACTCACCTATACCGAGTACCGATACTTATATTCAGTCATGTGACACTTTCCAATAAAAAAATGTAGGATGTTGCTGAAAGCCTATGATTTATGTTAATACTGAAATGTATTGCCTGACACACCTATGTATACCCACTCAGATACACATATACTGTACATACCCAGACCAGATGCATACATATATACACACACATACATACATATGCACACAGCCCCCAGACCAGACATACATATACACACAGACCCCAGACATACATACATATACACTCACAGACCCCAGACCAGACATACACACACACATATATACAGACAGACCCCATACCAGACATACATATATACACAGATCCCAGACCAGACATATATATATATTACAGACCAAGACCACTTATATACAGACCCCAGATCAGACATATATATACATACAGAGTATGTGGCATTATTTATATATATATATTATATATATATATATATATATTTCTCGATGTTCTGCCACACGGAGACTTGGTATAAAGTTTTAGAAATTCTTCATTGAGCGTCAACGTTTCAGTCCTGCTGGACTTTTTTCAAGACGATATACAAACAAACCACATAAAGACATATTTATACAAATAACTAATCACATGCAGGTGAAGGCACCAAAGCCAAGCCCAGAACCGGAACCGGCCCCAGCAAAAAAGCATTTGGTAACCAAGCAACCAACCACCGAACAGACTCAAATTATAATTTCAAATTAAAAACGAAAAATCATATTATCGTAAAAATAACTTACTTGTCCGGAACATCGAGAATTTATTTGTGAAGAGTACCAGGTTCCAGCACCGGAGCGAGGAACGGCTGTACAGGGTGTGCGGGGATCGAGGCGGAGATTGATATATATAATATATATATATATATTTATCATAGGCGTGCGCACGGGGTCTGCCGGGTGTGCCTGGGCACACCCTAATCAGACAGCCTTTTTTTTTTAAAATCGTGGCAGCCTCTGGATTTGAACCGGGAGCTCCAGCACTGCCGCTTATTGCTGCCTGCAGCTCTGGAGGACTCCGTTAGGCTGCTGGAATAGCAGCAGACACACCCCTGCCTGTGTCTTTTTAAATGTCCAGTGACATGCAGGGGCAAGCTTGGCAGCTGCTCTGGGGGTAACTCTGTTAGTCTTTCGAATGGCCAAGTGACAGGGAGTAGCCATACCGCCTGGCCTGATTGTTATTTCCCATCTTCCTGCACGCATCTGCTATGTGTGTGTGTGGGGGAGAGAAATAGTACAGAGAGAGAGGTCATGCAGCAGGCTCCACTTCATGAGGTCGGCAGGAGATGAATCTGTCAGTCCTGGGTTACTGGGTAACCCACTCCTCCCCCCCACACCAAAACGGCCCCCTCTTCCCCCCCTCACCAAAACGGACCCCTCCTCCTCCCTCACCAAAACGGCCCCCTCCTCCTCCCCCTCACCAAAACGGCCCCCCTCCCCCTCACCAAAACGGCCCCTCCTCCGCCCCCTCCTCCTCCCCTCACCAAAACAGCCCCCTCCTCCTCCCCCTCACCAAAACGCCCCCTCCTCCTCCCCCTCACCAAAAAGGCCCCCTCCTCCTCCCCCTCACCAAAACGGCCCCCCTTCCCCCTCACCAAAACGGCCCCCTTCCCTTCACCAAAACGGCCCCCTCACCCCCTTCCCCCTCACCAAACAGCCCTCTCCTTTCCCTGTACTGCTGCTGTTAGTCAAACTGTAATGGAGGCTGTGGGGTCCCACAAGCTGCAGTCAGTCTCTTCACCTGCCACAAGACAAACCTGCACAGTCTGCCAGGTAAGAATGGAGTGGGGAGTGATATAGCTTGATTGCTATATTAACCTCATTTGGTCCATTAGACCACCAGGGACTTAACACTACACACACAATGAATTAATTATGTGTCACTATGGAGAGGAATATTAACTAATGCGTGTAATTATGGTGTATAACCATGTAGCGTTTGTGTATTTGTAAATATGCTAGGTGTGTGTGTAAATATGTGCTGTGTGTGTAAATATGCGATGTGCTTGTGTGTAAATATACGCTGTGTGTGTGGCTGTGTGTGTGACTGTGTAAATTTGCGCTGTGTGTGTAAATATGCGATGCGCTGTGTGTGTAAATATGCGATGCGCTGTGTGTGTAGCTGTGTGTAAATGTGCGCTGTGTGTGTAAATATGCGCTGTGCTGTGTGTGTGTGGCTGTGTGTAAATATGCACTGTGTGTGGCTGTGTGTAACTATGCACTGTGTGTAACTATGCGCTGTGTGTAACTATGTGCTGTGTGTGTGGCTGTGTGTAACTATGCACTGTGTGTAACTATGCGCTGTGTGTGACTGTGTGTAACTATGCGCTGTGTGTGTGGCTGTGTGTAAATGTGCGCTGTGCTGTGTGTGTGTGGCTGTGTGTAAATATGCACTGTGTGTGGCTGTGTGTAACTATGCACTGTGTGTAACTATGCGCTGTGTGTAACTATGTGCTGTGTGTGTGGCTGTGTGTAACTATGCACTGTGTGTAACTATGCGCTGTGTGTGACTGTGTGTAACTATGCGCTGTGTGTGTGGCTGTGTGTAAATGTGCGCTGTGTGTGTAAATATGCGCTGTGCTGTGTGTGTGGCTGTGTGTAAATATGCACTGTGTGTGGCTTGGTGTAACTATGCGCTGTGTGTGTGGCTGTGTGTAACTATGCGCTGTGTGTGTGGCTGTGTGTAACTATGCGCTGTGTGTATCTGTGCTGTGTGTGTGGCTGTGTGTAACTGTGCTGTGTGTGTGGCTGTGTGTAACTATGCACTGTGTGTAACTATGCGCTGTGTGTGGCTGTGTGTAACTATGCGCTGTGTGTGGCTGTGTGTAACTATGCGCTGTGTGTGGCTGTGTGTAACTATGCGCTGTGTGTGTGGCTGTGTGTAACTATGCGCTGTGTGTAACTATGCGCTGTGTGTGGCTGTGTGTAACTATGCGCTGTGTGTGTGGCTGTGTGTAACTATGCGCTGTGTGTGTAAATATGCACTGTGCTGTGTGTGTAAATATGCGCTGTGTGTGTGGCAGTGTGTAAATATGCGCAGCAGTGTGTGTGTGTAAATATGCAGTGTGTGAGAACATATGCTGGACGTGTGTGTATGGGAGTATATGTCATTTATGGGAAGATGTAGATGCAGCGCACATGTGCATGTAGTATATGCAGGTTTTATTTTTAAAATTTTTTCAGGCAGTATGTGCTGGCATTGTTTTTTAAAATGTTTCCTAATGTACTTTTTTTTTCTCCTCCCACCGCGGCTCTCTCTGCTGTCCCACATACACACGTCTTTAAGTGTGTCGCTCATACGCTCCGGCCCAGACGCACACGTCAGCCACGAGTGCCAGCCTACAGATACGCGTCACTTGGGATTTTTTGCATCTTTCAAATCAGGACTTGCACTTGAATGTCAGTGTGCTTTGCACCTATTGTTGTATTTTGGTATTTGTCTTTGGATTTTTTTCCACAGTTTTTCCTTGGGCGTGAGTACCCCCACCTATTTTTCCAGAAAAAAAAAAGCAATGCATATAGTAATGATGTATTTTGATTGCACGCAGGAGTGCATGTGTACTCACACTCACACTCTCTCTCCTTTTGGGTGCACACCCTAATGCAATAGGCTGCGCACGCCTATGATATTTATATATCTCAATCTGCTTTATATGTACACAAGGATGACGCTGTACTTTTTGTAAAGCGGCATTCCCCATTTTGCCACTCATGGTATAACAGTAGGCGGAGAAACATATCTGGACTAGACAACTTGCTCTCTTTCATCAATACCTTATAGTTTGGAAAGTGTGAATGTGGCCTCTATTGTATTAAAAGCACAATGATACATTTAAGCATTCAGTGCATAAGTGATACATTGTAGATTAAAAAAATAGCACTTTGTTTAATTTGGTGATAGGACATAAAATACTTCCATATTTTATAACCTACAACCTTCCTTTTGGACATATGCGGTTTATCCTGCAAATGAATGTTTATAAATCGATTTAGCTCCTAAAGAGCACAAATGAGTAAATATTAAATATCAGATGTGTATGAAGATACTTTAATTTGTGCGCTACCTGCCAGAGGAAGACAGCATCTTACGTTGTTAAATGCCACCTTTTCCCATTAACACACAGTATTATTAGACCCAAAATAACTTCTCTTACTTTCATTATATGCTCGGCTAATAAGGAATGTGATGTAATTAATAAGCAGGATAATGAAACACTCAGGGAGAATTAATGAGGGGTAAAATGAAATGCTTGAAAATTTACTCTGAGCTTAATAAACACAAATGTTAAAGCAAGACTAAAATTGAAAATGATTCAGTGTGAGATCAAGGGAATGTGTCCTCCTCCCATTGTGCAGGCAATCGTGGAGTACATTCGATAAGAAGGTAATAAACTATCAGACAACATTTTTGTCTCAAACAGAGGCCACAAACAATCGGTTGGCAATAGCATTTGTTATCTATACCTCTGCAAGGTGGCCAGTGCTCAGCCTATTACTGTCTCTGTCACTCCTTGGGAGATCACTATATGGAAGGGAAATTATAGAATTACTACAAACTGAAGCATGCTATGTCAATGATATTAAATGTATAATTTGATTAAAATTAATTTTGACATCTTCTACCGGTTTTTAAATGTTTTACCTTAACATAGACATGTTTTATGATTATTATTATTGATGTTGATGACGGATGCCCTAAACTTGTATAAATTGAAAGTACATTTTCTAGTTACAGTTCCAAGCATTTATAAAGCGCCAACAGATTCCTTAGCGCTGTACAATGGGAGAGACAGAAAAACGAATATACATACACGTTACACACACACACAGTAGGAGGGAGTGACCCTGCTCGAAAGCTTGCAATCTAAGAGGAGAGGGGTGACACAGTAGGTGAGGGTACCTGGAGTATGTGAAGTAGTGGGGTGCATGTGGGCTAATTGGGAAGATGGAGCAAGAGATGTACAGTGTGGGATTAGGGAGTGAGCCGATAGGCTTCTCTAAAGTAATGTGTTTTCAGAGACTTCTTGAAGGACTGGAAGGCGGGAGTTGGGGGTGGGGGTACGAGGAACTGATAGCATCATATCATTGGCAGAGCAACGTGGTCGGGAAAGTTTGTACCTGTTAATAAGGGATGTAGGCAGGGCACGGTTATGGAGAGCTTTGTACATGAGCACCAGTATTTCGAAATGTATTCTAAAGGAAACCAGGAGCCAGTGTAGAGATTGACAAAGAGGTGAGGTGTGGGAGGTGCGGGTGGTGAGGTGTATGAGGCTGGCACAGGCATTCATTATAGACTGCAGAAGGATAATCTGAGATCACTTAAGGCCAGAGAGAAGGAGGTTACTGTAGTCAAGGCGGGAGATAGTAAGAGCTGGGATGAGCATTTTAGTAGAGTCCTGATTAAGAAAGGGATGGATGCGTGCAATGTTTTTTAGGTGGAAGTAGCAAGATTTGGTTAGTGATTGTGAGGAGTAAAGGATAAATCAGAGTAGAAGAGGACCCCGAGGCAACGAGCCTGAGAAGAAGAAGTAATGGTGGCACCTTTCACCTGAAGGGAATTGGGCGCAAGAATAGAGGTTTTAGAGGGAGGGAAGATGAGAAGTTCTGTTTTCGAGAGGTTGAGCTTTAGGAAACATGAGGCCATCCAGTCAGAGACAGCTGAAAGGCAGGCTGTAACACGGTCCAACACGGGAGGAGAGAGATTGGGAAAGGAAAGGTAGATATGAGTGTTGTCAGCATTGAGTTGATATTTGAGTCCATAGGAAGAGATGAATTTGCCCAGAGAGGCAGTATCGAGAAGAGTAGGGGACCCAGAACAGAGCCTTGAGGCACCCAACTGAGAGAGGCACTGGTGGTGAAGAGGCACCGGCAAAGGAGACACTGAAGGAGCGAGATAAGAGATAGGAAGAGAACCAGGAGAGAGCGGTGTCACTAAGGCCAAGCTGACACAGAGTGAGGAGCGGGAGAGGGTGGTCAATAGTATCAAAGGCAGCAGAGAGGTCGAGAAGAATAAGGAGGGAGAACTGACCTTTGGTTTTTAGCGGCAACTAAATCATTAGTCACCTTGGTCAGAGCAGTCTCAGTAGAGTGTTAAGAGCGAAAGCTGGACTGGTGCGGATCGAGTAGAGAGTTAGCAGCTAGAAAACTGGTGAGCTGGTTATAGACTAGGCGTTCTAAGATCTTGGAGGCAAAGGGGAGCAGAGAGATGGGACGGTAGTTCGAAAGGGAGGTAGGATCAAGAGATTTGTTTCATTAGAATGGGGATGATCAATGCACGTTTAAATGCAGAGGGGAAGACTCCAGAGGAGAGGGAGAGGTTAAAATTATGAGTCAGAGCAGGGACAGTGACTAGTAGAACAGAGTGTTTCTCACTCACAGATGGACTTCTGGGATAAATTACATAATAATATATACAGTATATATATATATATTATCAAAAAGCTGACAGTTGCATACAGCAATATGAGATTAATGTTATACCATTTCAAAAGCACAAAAAAAGCTGAAAAATTATATGAACGATCTTACAAAGATCCATACATTAATCACATAAAGAAATGTGACTTACTACAAACCGAAGCATGCAATGTTAATGGCTTTAAATGTATGTTTTGATTAAAATGATTTTTGACATCTTCTACCAGTTTTGAGCAGCTAAGCAGGAGGAAGTAAAAACAAATCTACAAGTATTTTTATAGCAGTATTTTGTCCTATTTTAAACACAATTTTGTGGGTTTTATTTCAAAAGATAACATGTATGTGAAGTGATGCATTCACACGTGCACAATATCCCCATTTTCATAGCCTGGACCAAGAAAGTTATAAAAATATACAAAATACATGTCTGCCTAGCACCTGCTGGACTGCAAGTTCAGTTCCAGAACACCACTGCTTGCAGGACAAAGAGGATCTCAATGGCAGCACCTCTTTCAGTTGCACCATGCTCTATCCTGCTTGATCTGGCACAACGGTTTTTCAGAGAGGTAGAGCTCTGAATGATCAGATGGCCAGCAAAGCACAGGTCCAGCACATACAACTCAACTCTCATGCAGCTTAGGCTGCATTCTCAGGGACAAGCTATGGACAGCCTTTAAAGAAGCCAGACACCTGGCAGCCACATATGATGATGTAGTGAGGACAGAGAGGTAGAGGAGCAAAAACAGGGTGGGGATTTCTCAAACCCAGCTGTGTGAGACATCAGATTACCTGACAATATGCTTTAAGGACTGTTTATCCTACTATGCTCTACCAGCCTGATGGCTGACCATAGTGGGAAATACAGTCCCTTTAACATTGGCACAGGCTTCCCTATCAGTAACATTCAACACTCAGCGGCTCACTGCTTGCTTCTCACAGTCTTCCATTTTGTCTGCTGCTTTGTGGGAGGTCCCTCACTTCTTGCTTCCTCTGTGTAATTCCACACACTGTTTGGCAATGAGCCAATAATAGTAGTGTTCATAATAAGTGGACGTTTATCTGAGTTGACATTATGGAAAGGTAATACCTGGATGCTGATCCCCCTATTAGAGAGAAATAAAGTATGCGTCAAATGCTGACACATCCCACGCTGATACCCGGCGCCCGGTAGCGTCCTGCTTGCTGGCCTTGCATCGAGTGAAAAACACAAGGCTTGTGGACACGTGTGATGCCAGGAGGTGGGGCGCGGCCTGCTGACGCAGTGCCCGCTGGATTTAAAACCAAGCATCTCAATCTCACCAGTGCCCTGACGTGGTTATTACTTCCTTCAGCGTTCTGAAGTTACTGTGTCTATACTGTGTATCGACCTACATTCCCTGACGACCCTGCATTGTGTATTGACCTGGCATTCCCTAACGACCTTGCATTGTGTACTAACCTGGCCTTCCCTGACAACCCTGCATCATGTACTGACCTGGCATTCTCTGATGAACCTGCTCTGGGTACCAACCCAGAATTGAAAGACAACCCTGTTCTGTATAAGACTTGGCAAGTACTAGTGACCCTGCTCTGGGCATCAATATCAGCACATGTCAGACGAGTACTAAGACCCCTGCTCCTGTAACTAAGTCTGTTATATTCTGGTATCTGTTAACCCTTGCTGGTTACGTGTCTCTTGGTTACCTGAAAGTAGTTAACTGTACTGACCATTCAAGGATCAAAGGGGTAGATGGGACCAGTATCGTAGACCAGGGGGGGATCCGTGACAAATGCTCTCAGGAAGGACAGATGACAAAAACGTCCATATGTTCAAGCTCAGCTGCTACTGTACTTGTGCCACTAGCCAGGAATTAGGAAAAAGCTTAGCAGGATTTGTGGGGTGGGTCTCACCCCAGATACCCACTGCTCCCAAGACAAAAATAGCCTTCAGATTAAACACAAATTTTTATTTTTTTAATTATTTTTAATTTATTTTTTCCCTCCAAAAACTGGTGGGGTGCTAATGGCGGAGCCTCCATCGTTCAGAATAGAAAGACAACGTAGGGCCAGTATACAAGCAGTATCCAGTTAACGAGGTTATACACCATACATGTCATAGATGTATTTTTCTTAGTTTTAAAATTTACCTTTTTGTGTACTTTGATATGTATTCAGCGATGCTATAAGAGCAAACAAAAAACAAAATTGAGCAGTATATCAATCTAACAGTGAGGGAGTATAAGTGAGGATATCCAACTCACATTCTCCAGAGCCTACGTCCGGCTCTGGCATGAATTTCCTTATGGGTCTTAAAGCCCATTCAACCCTTGGTGGCACCTTATCCTCTGTAGACTCCCCCTGCAGTGAGATATAAATATATACCAAGCACACTCCTGGTGTAGTACCGTATTGGGCAATCAGAGTTATATAAAGGCTGATTCAAGACTCACATATTGCTGAGCCCCAACTGGCTCTAGGAATAGCACATAGGAATTATAAGGAAATTCCCATAACCTTCTTTAATCAGGATAGCAGGAAACAGCAGTACTTATAAAACATTTATTGCAAACAAATAGTCATAGTATAGCTACCAGAACGCATTTCGCCCAAATGGCTTCTTCAGCTGGTATCACTTGTCTTATCTCTGCTGTCTCCTTATATACTCTATTCCAAAAGTCCCATCAAGTCTTTAAAATGTTTAATTAAAATCAATTAAAACAATAACAAACATGTGGTGAAATCGCCGATCCGCCATCTTTGCGCATGCGCAGTTGTACCACTAACCATCGTGGAACGCGGAAGTTGAACATTCCCGCCCGCCATCTTGGCGTGAGCGCTGTGACTCCGCTTTTCAAACTGGAATGCAGAAGTGAGAATTCGAAAGTCCGATGTTATAGGGCATCTCATCATATCGTATTTCAAGACGTGGGTATTTTCTCTTTCGCCCTCCTTTATATATTGTCAAACTGGCTGTATAATCCTCAATCATTTCACAAATGTAATACTCTTGCCCATAACAT
Organism: Leptobrachium leishanense; assembly: GCA_009667805.1. NCBI lineage: Eukaryota > Metazoa > Chordata > Amphibia > Anura > Megophryidae > Leptobrachium > Leptobrachium leishanense. The sequence goes on along the minus strand of CM019065.1, from coordinate 286,066,321 downwards.
CACATACCTTACTGCATTTTACCTACAGCAATAAAAACATTCTCCACCTGGGGGATGAATATATAAATATTTTAAGTCTGCATGCGGTAGGCTATTCCTTTTATAAACTCTATAAGTGTCATGTGCAATTAATTAAAAATGTAAGATAAAAAGGTATTGGATATTAAAAAAGGTATTGGATATTATCTTTTATCCTACATTTTTATTTAATTGCACATGACACTTATAGAGTTTATAAAAGGAATAGCCTACCGCATGCAGACTTAAAATATTTATACAATAAACAGAAAAAAGGGAGAAAAAATCAATAAATTGACACACAAAGGGCATAACCCAAAAATTCTATCCACAAACCAATTTGCACAAGGTTGGATTGATATACTGCACAATTTTGGTTTTTGTTTTCTCTTATAGTATCGCTGAATACATATCAACGCACACAAAAAGGAAAATTTTAAAAGAAAAATACATCTATGGACATGTATGGTGTATAACCTCGTTAACGGATACTGTTTGTATACTGGTGCTACGTTGTCTTTCTATTCTGTTATATGTTGAGATATATACACTAACTTAGTGGGTGCTTCATCTTGGTCATTGTTGTCCTCCATCGTTCACTTCCATGAGACTTAACCAAAATGTCGGAAAGTAAGCATAAATGGACTGTGTCCTTAGAGCACAAACCTCCTGATCCCTCAATCTGACCACTATATAATTGGGTGTAGAGCTTTAGGATCCCTGGCAAACTCAGTCTTCCTCATATTCCCACTTGAAGACACGAGTGCTCATGTTCTTGATGTGGCTGGTCAGCTGGTGATGTGTCCCCGCATTGCCAATAATGCCCATGTGTCATCATAAGTTAGAATTACATGCCTTATAATTACACGTCTTTTAATAATGGCTATAATATTCAATAGTATGCTATTACTACTTTCGTGCCATCTAGGAAATTGTGAGAAATGTTTTTGATTGCCTGTAGGATTCTTTATGTCTAAACTGATTTTTTGCTATCTAGGCCAGGGCTTGACAAATTTGCTTTGAATCTAGGAGCCAGCTACAAAAGTTAGGAGCCAACCTTTCGGCGAGGATTCACCTTTATCAAGGCATAACTTGATAAATGCGAATCCTCGCCGAAACATTGGGAACCTTGCCTTCGCATCTGGGAGTTGGGTTGTTGCTGACCCAAATTATGATTTTAGCTGCTTCTATTTATTTATCACTTTGTTATCGGGTGCTTTTGCAGGTATTTTTTATTTTTTTTAAATTCTTTATTTTTGAATTTATACACAGACAGCGTGAACATCAAAAGTTAAGTAAAGGCCGCGCAGGGCCAATAAAAGTCAGTTATATATACACTTATGGGAAGAAAAGTAGCAAAGGCAAAATTTCACATATCACAGCAGTGATAGCACAGCAGGTGCAAAAAAGGACAGCAAAAAGGGACTTCTTAAAACAAAAAAAGTGCCGGAGCTTCGACAAACGGCGCCAAAATAAAAATAGCAAGTCCTTGGCACAGAAAAAATCAGGGGAGAACATCCCCGGATGGGAAGGGGGGGGTCTCATCGAAAAAAGGAAAAAACTCGGCATGTGAGGGGGAGGAATGACATTGGGGATGAAAGCTTAAAAATAAAAAAAAATGGAAAAGGGGGAAAATATTTAAAGAAAAATGTGACAAGGGGGAGAGGCAAAGGCCAAGATTGTGCCGTCCCTGGTATGTTCCCGCCAGTTCAAAAGAACCTTGGGAGACCAAGGGAAACAGGTTGCACCAGGCCCGGGGACTTGGAGGCCATGCCGGGCACCGGGCCACAGTGGCACTCCAAGAGAATCCGCAGATGCCAGAAGAGAAAAACAAAAAGTAAAGGGGGGGAAAACACGCATCAAGGAGGAGAGGGAACAGAAATCAAAAATCGCATGGCGGGCCAAAACATGGCGATAACACACAGCAAGGGGGGGCAATATAAGGATCAACAGGAGAGGTACCATGGCGTTAATACGCAGCGGGTGTGAAGCATAAACAAGAGTCTGCAGTGGGGGTCATCTCAGGAACACGGAGAGCATGTAGCGGCAACGGATAAGGGACACCACATATCAGACCGCTTCAGCCTGTGACCAACAGGAGTATCACTTGGGTAATGTCATCACGAGTAGGCCAGTCGAGGAAAGCACGGCAGAAGGACAACCAGCGGGTCAGCCCCTCCATAACCCGGGCCACATCTCCCAGGTGAGTATCACCACCTAGGCAAACCAACTCGTAAAAGGCCCGCCGGGCCAACCAGCTCCAGACAGCACCAGTCGTAGTACAGGCCTCCACGAGAGGTCGAGAGCTGATCCTTGCCACTCCGAAGGGAAGCTCACTCCCCGCCGGTTGCTCCACGTGGATGTCTCGCATGCTGGCCTTCACCACAGCCGCAACAGCGCTTCTCCCGGCAACCAGGGCCTCCTTGCTGCCCGAACCAGACACCATATCCGCAAACAAGGGGACCAGCAGCCGCTTGTCCTCCCGACTCACCACTGCTGACCACCTCCTCCCGACCCACATCTTCGTCGGTGAGTACAGTCGCCTCAGCCCCAAAATATCCTGAATAAGGTGGGGGTCACCTGAGAAGTTGAAAGACAATATACCCATATGCCTGGACCCACTTAGATCCAGTGATAAGGCTCTACACTTGTGAGTGGGAGATCATTGCATCATTATAACTATATCTGTAATCGACAATATTATACTATCATTGTTTATTTTCTCCTATATATATGCGAGATCCCAGGACCCCAGAAAGCATTGTTTGCGCCGATTCAGGTTATATATTTTACTTTCTGTGTGTATTGGCATAGGGGAAACCACTATATCCTGTTATTGGCTATCTGGGGTGCCGTGGTGGTGGATACATATTGTGTGGCGCTGCACCATCTCTTGTCTAAGTTTTTTCACGCGATTCAGCCAATCAGAATTAAGAACCACAATTGTCTCACATTAAGTTTTTGCGCCTGTCAAAGTCAATCTGCGCACATATGCTGCATCGATAAAAAATGCACACACAGCTTCTCAATTTTATTGGTTTGGTATGTTTAAAATGTGTAACTATACTTTGCTGCATTTTTTTTGGGCTGGTGTATTTGGTTTCGGCCAGGTTGATAGAATTTGCCATTAACACCAGCTTTTAGGAGTTGCTAAAATTATGCGCACAAAGGCTGTGCGTTACAAACTGTGCATAGATTGTAATACCATCCACGTACCAGCGCACAAATGCATTCGCGCTCACAATGTTAAGTGTAGGACGCGTGAAGTACAGTAAGCTCGCGCAGCGTTCGCACAGGTTCACCGGCGGTAGACGTATACGCTAGGGATGAGCCGAACACTCCCCGAGTTCGGTTCGAGCCGGAACCCGAACTTCCCATTTGTTCGGGGCCGAACCCGAACCCGAACCCCCATGCAAGTCAATGGGGCTGAAAATTAGTTTTTTTAGAGTGCCCTCCAAGAGGGTATATATATGCTACATATTTGCCATAAAAGGTGTATGGGGGTCCGGGTAGTGCCCTGGGGGACAGGAAACAAGAACAAAAAGTTTTTTAAAAAAACATTTTTAAAAGGGACAGTGAGTTTTCCAGGAAATAAGGGTTAAAAATAAAAACCAAAAATTCCTTCAAATATCGTGCCTAGGAGGTCCCCATAACATGCCTGTGAAGTGGCGGATTTCTAGGATGTATAGAAACACTTAAAAACAAATAAATGACGTTTCATATGACGGTAAATGCTTTTCCTTTTAATCTATCCATAAACAACTGCTTGGGGCGGCAGCCTGTATGAAAAGACATTTTAGGACGGGCATAAAAAGTTTAGTGTTTTTTTGGGCTAAATTATTGTGAAACTTATGCAGGCTTTGGATGAAAGTAACAATAGGTGCTTTAAAATTGGGCTTTTAGCGTCGGCAACAGTGCCATCACACCGTAACCCCTCTGAGGATATGAATCTGATACAGGCGTCAATGGCAGTGCACCCAGATATTGTGCCTTTAATGCTAGGCATGCAAGTAATATCATACAGTAACACCTCTGTGGTATTGTGGAAGAGTGCAGGGGTGGACCATGCGGTCCAATATTGAAAAGTTTTTTGTTTTTTTTAATGGGCGTCAGTGCAGCCAGATATTGTGCCTTTAATGCCAGCCCATCAAGTATCATCATACAATAACCCCTCTGTGGTATTGTGGAAGAGTGCAGGGGTGGACCATGTGGTCCAATATTGAAAAGTTTTTTTTTTTTTTTTAATGGGCGTCAGTGCAGCCAGATATTGTGCCTTTCATGGAGCAAGTGCCTTCACACCGTAACCCTTTTGTGATATTGTGGAAGAGTTCAGTGCTGGAGGTTTTGTGAATGCAGAAGAGGACATCCCCTATCTATTCCATTACTTCAGCATCAGGGGATTGATAGCTGCTTATCCAGGACTGATTCATTTTTATAAATGTCAGCCGGTCTACAGAGTCGGTGGACAGACACACTCTTTTGTCTGTGACAAAACCTCCAGCGGCACTGAACTTCCTTTCGGAAAGCACGCTAGATGAAGGGCAACCTAGTAGCTGCATAGCATATTGGCTAAATTCTGGGCAGTGATCCAATCTCAACACCCAGTAAGCCAGTGGATCATCTGCTGGAAAGGTATCCAGGTCTGCCCTTGCCCCTAGGTAGTCCTGCACCATATGGTGAAGACGCTGGCAATGGGTGCCTACATTTGACGTCCCTGGTCGTCGAGGACTAAAAAAATGTAAAAATGCATCAGTCAAGCGGCCCTGGCCTTCACCACTATTCCTCTGATCATCCGCAGCCTCAGAAGTACGTGTGTCAGCACTTGGTAATCTACCAGTGCCTGGAAAGGTGTTACACAAGTGTCGCTTTAGAGCGTCCTCAAGTTTTTTCATCCTGTGCTCCCTCTGTGCGGGCAGGATGAGCTCTGCAACTTTCCCCTTGTATCGTGGATCAAGAAGGGTTGCCAACCAGTAATGATCCCTCTCCTTGATAGCACGAATCCAGGGGTCCTTTAGCAGGCTTTGCATCATTAGGGAGCCCATGCAGCGTAGGTTGGAGGTGGCATTAGCTGCCGAGTCTTCCTGGTCAATGAGGATGACCGTATCGTGCACTTCCTCCTCCCAGCCACGCACAAGCCCTTCTGTTTCTGGGCACACAAAACCCTGCCTTGAGGAATCCCCACCTTCAATGCCCCCACTACTTAAATAGTCCTCCTCCTCCTCATCCTCCTCCTGTCTGATCTGAGTAGGACCCGCTGGAATGCTGTCTGCGGAAAGACTGGGGCCTTGAGAGCTAGGGAAGGCCTCCTCTTCCTCCCGCTGCTCTGCCTCTAGAGCCACATCTATAATTCCCCGCAGAGTGTGCTCCAGCAGGAACACTAAAGGAATTGTGTCACTGATGCATGTACTGTCCCTGCTCACCATCCTCGTTGCCTCCTCAAATGGTGACAGTACAGTGCATGCATCCTTGATCATCAGCCACTGCGGGGAGGAAAAAACCAAGTTGACCTGAACCTGTCCTTGTGCCATACTCACACAGGTACTCGTTGATGGCCCTCTGCTGCTTGTGCAGATGCTGCAGCATTGCTAATGTTGAATTCCACCTGGTGGGCATGTCACAGATCAGACGGTTTGTGGGAAGGTGGAATTCTCTTTGAATTTCTGCCAGGCAAACGCTTGCTGGGAATGACCGTCTGAAGTAGCTGCAGACTTTTCTGGCCTGGATGAGAAGCTCTGGCAGCCCTGGGTACTTGGTTAGGAAACGCTGTACCACCAGATTTAGGTCGTGTGCTAGGCATGGTACATGCGTCAATTTACCCTTGCGTAGGGCGGAGAGAAAGTTGCTGCCATTATCGCAGACGATCATTCCCGGCTCAAGCTGGCGTGGTTTTAACCATCTCTGCACCTGCCCCTGCAGAGCTGACAAAATTTCTGACCCGGTGTGGCTCCTGTCCCCTAAACAAACCAGCTCAAGCACAGTATGGCATCTTTTTGCTTGAGCCATTGCGTAGACCCTGTCAGGCGTCGGTTTAACTGCCACTTCGCCGGAGACAGAGAAGGAGGAGGAGGAAGAGGTGGTGGTGGTGGAGCAGACAGACCTCATACAAGCAGCTTTCTGGAGGCGTGGTGGATGAACAAGCTCCAGCACAGAGCCCCGTCTTGGATCCCTCCCAGCTGCAATCAGAGTTACCCAGTGTACCGTGAAGGAAATGTAACGACCCTGTCCATGCTTGCTGGACCATGTGTCTAAAGTCACATGCACCTTGCTGCTGACTGCCTTTCCCAATGACTGGATAACATTGTCTTCCACGTGCTGGTATAGTGCTGGAATGGCCTTGCGTGAAAAGTAATGGCGTTTTGGAACCTGCCACTGTGGTACAGCGCATTCAGCAAATTCACGGAAAGGAGCAGAGTCCACCAGCTGGAAAGGCAGCAGCTGCAATGCGAGTAATTTTGCTAAGCTGGCATTTAGACGCTGTGCTTGGGGATGGTTGGGACTATATTTTTTCTTTCGCTGCAGCAGCTGCGGCAACGTAATCTGACTGCGTAAATCTTCAGCTACTGGGATGATGTCACATTGTGATGAAGGACCTGCTGGTACATCCATTACTGTAGCATCATCCCTGTCGGTGGAGGTTGTAGGCAATTGCATGGCAGGACATACAGTGTGGGTAGAGACAAATGAGGAGGAGGACCTACGCAAAGTTTTGCCCCAACGGGATGTGTGGCACTTGTTCATATGTCGCCTCAAGCACGTGGTACCCAAGTGTCCGGTGTTTATCCCACGCTTCAGCCTCCTCTGATATAGATTACAAATAGCAACGGTGGGGTCTGCTGCACAGTTCTTAAAGAACTCCCAGACAGCAGATTTCCTGCATGTGTTCTTTGAGACAACAGCGCTCTGCACCGGAGCAGCTCTGACATGTGATGCCTTGGACTGGCTAGTGATACGGTTGGTCACAGAGGATGTTGTGCCTCGTGTTTGCTGTGCCTCCTCCTCCTCCCCCTCCTCCTCACTTGATTCCTCAGTTCGATCTGGCACCCAGGTGGAGTCAGTGACCTCATCATCATCAATGTCATCTTCACCCCCTATCTCCTCGTCACTGGAGCCAACTTGGCAGTATGCTGCAGCTGCTGGGGCAACATGAGTGCCAGTTATTTGTGTGTCATCACTGGCACCCCCTTCCTCTAGGTTGATTATACTCCCTTCCTCAACCTCAGAGATTGAATCAGAGCACTGTACTTGCTGCGCATCCTCAAGCAGCATGTCACTCTCATTGTAGTCAAACAATTAAAGCTGACTCCTCCGTGTGTGATAGCGAGGCTACGGCAGGAGTAGCTGTGGACATGGAGGCTGCATTAGATGCTTTGGCAGCTGAGGTAGACTGTAAAGCACTAGAAGCCTGACTGGCAGAGGACTCGGAGGATGAGGATGGCCTGGTTAGCCAATCCACCAAGTCCTCTGTATGTTGCTGCTGCTTAAGACGGCCAGCACCAGTTAGAAAGGACAAGCGTGCCCCTGCAGAGGATGCACCACGTCCACCACGACCAGAGACGCAGCCTCCCGACACAGGGGCTGCTTGCCCTCTTATCTGTGGCTGGGAGCGTCTGCCTGTCCTTTTTGTTCTTTCAGACATGGTGAGTGATATATAGATTAATATATACAGAACTCTGTTTCAACTCTGGTATAAAGATTTAAATAACTCTGGTGAGACACACTGATAGCTGGCAGCCAGTGACAAGAGACAGATCACCTTAATTCACAAATGTTTTAAATAAATTAGTGAGCCCCAAAATACAGCGTGGTACTGTATGCATGACGAGACACAGATCACCTTAATTCCCAAGTGTTTTAAAGAAATTAGTGAGCCCCAAAAAAAATTGCTGGCTGTGTGACGAGACACAGAAGATCAACTTAATTCCCAAGTGTTTTAAAGACATTAGTGAGCCCCAAAATAGAGCGTGGTACTGTTTGTATGACGAGACACAGATCACCTTAATTCACAAGTGTTTTAAAGAAATTAGTGAGCCCCAAAATACAGCGTGGTACTGTATGTATGACGAGAAACAGATCGCCTTAATTCCCAAGTGTTTTAAAGAAATTAGTGAGCCCCAAAATACAGCGTGCTACTTTTTGTATGACGAGACACAGATCACCTTAATTCCCAAGTGTTTTAAAGAAATTAGTGAGCCCCAAAAAAAATTGCTGGCTGTGTGACGAGACACAGAAGATCACCTTAATTCACAAGTGTTTTAAAGAAATTAGTGAGCCCCAAAATACAGCGTGGTACTTTTTGTATGACGAGACACAGATCACCTTAATTCCCAAGTGTTTTAAAGAAATTAGTGAGCCCCAAAAAAAATTGCTGGCTGTGTGACGAGACACAGAAAATCACCTTAATTCACAAGTGTTTTAAAGAAATTAGTGAGCCCCAAAATACAGCGTGGTACTTTTTGTATGACGAGACACAGATCACCTTAATTCCCAAGTGTTTTAAAGAAATTAGTGAGCCCCAAAAAAATACTGCTGGCTGTGTGACGAGACACAGAAGATCACCTTAATTTACAAGTGTTTTAAAGAAATTAGTGAGCCCCAAAAAGATTTGCTGGCACAGTGACAAGACCCAGAAAATCACCTCAATTCACAAATGTTTTAAATAAATTAGTGAGCCCCAAAATACAGCGTGGTACTGTATGCATGACGAGACACAGATCACCTTAATTCCCAAGTGTTTTAAAGAAATTAGTGAGCCCCAAAAAAAATTGCTGGCTGTGTGACGAGACACAGAAGATCAACTTAATTCCCAAGTGTTTTAAAGACATTAGTGAGCCCCAAAATAGAGCGTGGTACTGTTTGTATGACGAGACACAGATCACCTTAATTCACAAGTGTTTTAAAGAAATTAGTGAGCCCCAAAATACAGCGTGGTACTGTATGTATGACGAGAAACAGATCGCCTTAATTCCCAAGTGTTTTAAAGAAATTAGTGAGCCCCAAAATACAGCGTGCTACTTTTTGTATGACGAGACACAGATCACCTTAATTCCCAAGTGTTTTAAAGAAATTAGTGAGCCCCAAAAAAAATTGCTGGCTGTGTGACGAGACACAGAAGATCACCTTAATTCACAAGTGTTTTAAAGAAATTAGTGAGCCCCAAAATACAGCGTGCTACTTTTTGTATGACGAGACACAGATCACCTTAATTCCAAGTGTTTTAAAGAAATTAGTGAGCCCCAAAAAAAATTGCTGGCTGTGTGACGAGACACAGAAAATCACCTTAATTCACAAGTGTTTTAAAGAAATTAGTGAGCCCCAAAATACAGCGTGGTACTTTTTGTATGACGAGACACAGATCACCTTAATTCCCAAGTGTTTTAAAGAAATTAGTGAGCCCCAAAAAAATACTGCTGGCTGTGTGACGAGACACAGAAGATCACCTTAATTTACAAGTGTTTTAAAGAAATTAGTGAGCCCCAAAAAGATTTGCTGGCACAGTGACAAGACCCAGAAAATCACCTCAATTCACAAATGTTTTAAATAAAGTTGTAAACCCCCAAAAAACTTGCTGGCACAGTGACAAGACACACATCACCTAAATTCCCTGATATTTGGTATAAATGAGACCCAAAAAGACTTGCTGGCACAGTGTGACAAGACCCAGAAAATCACCTCAATACACAAATGTTTTAAATAAAGTTGTAAACCCCAAAAAAACTTGCTGGCACAGTGACAAGACACACATCACCTAAATTCCCTGATATTTGGTTGAAATGAGACCCCCCCAGTAGCGTGGCAGACCGGCAGTAACAACAAACACAACTATCTTCTTTGAAATCTCCTCTGAAATGCGTACAGAATCGGCGCGTTGAAACCTTATATAGTGTGCTGCGGGACTTAGCTCTGTGAGCCCATGATTGGGCAAAATTTGCCCAATCAGGACTCTAAGCGGTGATTGGCATAGTGTTCAACCAGTCTTGCACCAGACCTGTGGTCAGGTGCAAGGCTGTAGCCAATTACGAGCTTCAGGCAGTGGGAAAATGCATTGTGGTCCATTGTGGTCGAACATGCGGCGAACACCCGGAAATGTTCGGGGTTCGCGATCCGCCCGAACAGGCTAAGTTCGGGTCGAACCCCGAACCGTCCGAACCCGAACAGCTCATCCCTAGTATACGCGCGTTTGTTGCGCTGACATTGTAATACGACGTTCAGCGCAAAGGGTTTTGCCCCTCACGTTAATGCGTTTTTGTGCGCGCGCAAACGTATGCGCGAAGATTGTAATAGGGCCCTAGATGTTTTTAGATTCTAAAGACTGCTTTTAGATTGGTGTAAAATAAACTGGAAAAATTAGCAGCCAGGAGGAAAATTCTAGGAGCCACTGGCTACCAGACTCCTGGCTTTGTCAAGCCCTGATGTAGGCCCATCACTACCAAATGAAAAAACATTCTCAGAAACCAGTGTTATAGTTTGTATTTCCTTTTCTTTATATTAATAATTTTTATTATAAAAGATTGCCAGCAGTACATCAGACAGTACCGGCCACGCAGGGCCAGCTGAAAACAGTCGCGTAGATACTCCTTAGAGAAAAACAATAAAAACCAGCACGTGCAAGTAGCATAAGTCAACAAGTAATGAAAATAGAAGAGGCAAAAACAGCAGACAACTATAGCAGAAGACTGTTTCAAGGTTGCAATGAGGCAGCAAAAGGGTTGGACCGGGACCAAAACACCCTTACACGAAGGAGGAGGATGTCGAACTGCCTATGAGTGCATGGCATTCCCGGCTCACTTCAACGGACAAATGGATAGCTGGAGGCTGGGTACAAGGCAACATGGCAAGGGTGCCCAGGTCCAAATGGGGCGGGCAGAGCTGCGAAAGCCATCCAATATGGCACACCTGGGCTATCCCCCATTCCCACAAAAAAGGGGGAGGGGTGGAGAAACACCCAAAACTTAGGTTCCAGTTCCCAGCTCATCTGGCCATGTCTCTTGATTGACTTTTTTGCCATCACAATAGGCAGGATACAGAGACGCAGGCTGGAAGGGACAATCTTGTCAAGGGGCAAAAAACACTAGATTCCAAGGTGGCTGACCAGAATCGGCCTCAACAACAGGTTTGAAAACTGCCGGGCCCGGAGAGGCACTGCAAAGTGCTCGGGAAGCCCCAATGCACACTCCACAAGTCTCGCTGAGGGTCCCAGGACACACAGGGGGGCCGGTGCGCAGCAGGAGAGCAGTGAAAATCTTTGAATGTAAAATCTCAGCAGCAGAGCTCGGCAGCATGCGACCTCTTCCACGGCTAGCTCCACCCCCCAAAAAATATTTTGTATTTCCTATTGTAATAACCTATTTGGCTGGCAGATTTTGCCATCTGCTGGCTAAAAGGAATTACTGCAGTTCACTTCTCGTGCAGGATCAGTAGGCGAAATGTCCATTAAACACACTTCCCAATTCCCAACGTAATTTTAAAAAAGTGTTTGAAAAACATTGTTGAAACCTTGGGGGAACCCTCTGAAGGCCAATTTCAACAAATGTATTTCCTTTGCAATGATACAGCAGAGCCAAAGATAGTTTTAGCTTGATCTCGAGCTGATATGTCTGCTATTGCTTTTCACTTATACACGGTCATGGTAGTGAAGGGGCTCAGTGGATTTATTTGCATACAGACCCATACCATGAAAAACATTAGTACATTCGTCATTAAACCCTTTATATATAAAAGGTAATCATAATGTATATATACTACAGATATTCATATTTGTATTTTAAATACCTTTCCATTCCAAGAATCAATCTTTCAGTTATCCATTATTTATTCATAGCACCGTGACTATTTTTGTATCTCTGGCCCTCATGGCGGTTTGTCATTCAGCAAATCAGAGAAGCAGGATGCGTGACAGAGCAGCCATGGACTTTCTAAGATTACAGCGTACCTCAGCACGAGTCACACCTCTCAGTTTGGATATCTGATCAAGAGTAATATCCATCTATAAACCAATGGCAGCTGGTAATAGTTGGTCTAGTTGGTGGGACACCAGGACTGGAAACACGAATGTTTTTTCATTATGAAAAGGAATATGTCTTTATAGCACTACTACCTCCAAAATATGTGGATGAGCCCAAATGTAGGGAATAAACCTTATAGATATATTCCTTTTAAAGAGGCAAATAAAATGGCCATAAATTCAATGGTTCCAAGTGTAATCCAGAAATTAACCACAAGATGTGTACATAAAACATTATTCAGTATAAAAATTCAAAAGTTAAAGAAGTGATTTTATTATTATTTGCTAAAAATAAAAACTGAAACTATGCCTAGCAACTGTTGAGGAGACCATAACACTGCTTAAAAGGACAAAACACATTTTATCATTCAGACACATGTTAAATGACATAAAAAACTGCAGAAAAAAATTATATAGTTTCAATTTTTAATATTTGTTTTATTCCAAATAATCTGGTAGGGCGCTGTCCCTTTTGTTCATATGGACGAGCCACCACTTCTATAAACTTTAGGTGCAATTGAGAGTAAATTATTCCAATTGATCTAATTAAATCCCATCTTTGCCTTGCACATTACCTCCAATCTATACCTACAGTTGTGTTCAAAATTATTCAACCCCCAATGCTATAAAGGGTTTTAGGGAATTTAGTGTACATTTGTAATTGTATTCAGAATGAAATCCTACAAGGACTTTTTAAAGAACCATATGCAACTAAAATGACATCAATTGGTTTTGTAATACAGTAGTAAATGTTTCTTTTGTGAATTCTTCATTGACACAATTATTCAACCCCTTAAAGACTACCACTCTGAAGAACAGAGGTTCATTCAAGTGTTTTCAATCAGGTATTGAAAACACCTGTGGATGTCACGGAGCAGCAATAAAGCATAATAAGCACCAATTAGGCAGCTTTAAAATGACTGTGATACTCAGCTCCTTCTAGACATTTACTGGTGTGGTTACAAACATGGTGAAATCAAGAGAATGGTCCAGGAAGACAAGAGAAGAGGTGATTACTCTTCACAGGAAGGGCAATGGCTATAAGAAGATTGCAAAGATGTTAAACATACCAAGAAAGACCATAGGAAGCATCATTCGCAAATTCAAGGCAAAGGGCACTGTTGAAACGCTACCTGGTCGCGGCAGAAAGAAGATGCTGACTTCAACTGCTGTGCGCTACCTGAAGCGTAGAGTGGAGAAAAGTCCCCGTGTGACTGCTGAGGAACTGAGAAAAGATTTGTCAGATGTGGGTACTGAAGTTTCAGCTCAGACAATACGGCGCACACTGCGTAATGAAGGCCTCCATGCCAGAACTCCCAGGCGCACCCCTTTGCTGTCTCCAAAGAATAAGAAGAGTTGACTGCAGTATGCCAAAAGTCATGTGGACAAACCACAGAAGTTTTGGGATAGTGTTCTGTGGACTGATGAAACAAAATTAGAACTGTTTGGGCTCATGGATCAACGCTATGTTTGGAGGAGGAAGAACAAGGCCTATGAAGAAAAGAACACCTTGCCTACTGTGAAACATGGCGGGGGGTCAATCATGCTGTGGGGCTGTTTTGCTTCTGCAGGTACAGGGAAGCTTCAGCGTGTGCAAGGTACCATGAATTCTCTTCAGTACCAGGAGATATTGGATGACAATGTGATACAGTCCGTCACAAACCTGAGGCTTGGGAGACGTTGGACCTTTCAACAGGACAATGATCCCAAGCATACCTCCAAGTCCACTAGAGCATGATTGCAGATTAAAGGCTGGAACATTTTGGAGTGGCCATCGCAGTCACCTGACTTAAATCCGATTGAGAACCTCTGGTGGGACTTAAAGAAAGTAGTTGCAGTGCGCAAGCCTAAGAATGTGACTGAACTGGAGGCTTTTGCCCATGACGAATGGGCGAAGATACCCGTAGATCGCTGCAAGACACTTGTGTCAAGCTATGCTTCACATTTAAAAGCTGTTATAACTGTAAAAGGATGTTGTACTAAGTACTAAGATTGAATGTCACTTGGGGGTTGAATAAAACTGATAATGATGTGAGCACAGAAAAGACATTTGTGGTTATTTCAATATAAATGTTATGTTATATTTGTCTGACCTACACGTGCCTCTGTGATTTAATTGTAAGCAAGATGACTGAATGATCAAAATCAATGTCAAACTGGCCAAAACACTCAATTTCAGTGGGGGTTGAATAATTTTGAACACAACTGTATATTTTGATATACATGAGAATCAGAGAGAGAGCTCCAGCCCTCCTCAAATGTCTCTAATTATGATATTCAAACCAACCTCTCTGTAAAACAAGGTAGTTCTCTGTTAATGCCCTAATATTTAATTTGTACAAAATTCAGGTTTGACGATTGTAACCTGACACCGTGAGCACTGTTGAGTTTGACTAGTATTGATATGCTTCGCAAGACAATATAAAAACCACAATGAAGCTTCACTCGATCCTTCATAAAACACATCAATTTTTTTCATACACGATTTTATTGTAATATCTTTTTCCCCTGAATGAGTGGGTTATTTAATATTATGGTGTGCGTATCAGATTGCCAAGAGTTAACGTTGACTGCAAGCCAATACGTAAATGTCACGTCAACAAAAGAGCTAATTTAACAATCACGTCAACTGTACAATGCTTCCCCTCCTAGCCAGTGCTGAGAGGGCTTAATTGCTCTGCTAATTTGTACCTAAAAGCTTACAACAATTACAAAATGCACATTGAACAAATCGAATAATACGTACATATGTCACGGGGAGCAGGCGGATGGCGTTTCCAAAACTGGTAAATTGTTTATGCTTCTTAATGCCACAAACAGTCTACCCACCCACCTACATATGAGCTGGGATGGTTTACATGACTCAACAAGACATGATAATATTATTGACTGCAAGGCTTTGTGGTTTCTTATTAATCCTCTCCTTACAAAGAGCCACCAGTTACTCTGTGGTCCTGAAGCTAGGTCTGTCCTCGAGCGTTTTCAGCCCTAAGGACTCAGTAAATGCTTTCTGTTACTCTTTTGAGCCGACATCCTTAAAAGAAAGATACAAATAATGTGCTTTGTATTTTTTTTTTTATTTTTTTTTTTATATTTAAATTTTTATTTTGTAATCAAAGGGTCACAGACTGACCAACAGGGTCGGCCTCGCAGGGCCAGATATTACAATCTCAAAAGCACATAAAACTTAAGGGGGGGGGGATTGTCGTCATAAAGGAGCAGCGTATGAGTAGAAAACAAGTGGGCAATAATAATAATAATAAAAATGAAAATAAAAATGTTCCGCAGGTAAATGGAGAGAGAAGAAAGAAGAAAAAAAAAAAAAAGGGGAAAAAAGAGAATTATTTACGGATGCTGCAACAATAGGTATAGAACAAATATAAAATGAAGGCCTTGCAGGGCCTCCATAAGTCATCGAATATGTCACACAAAAGCCATAAGACCATTAATATACATCCATAGATATGAGAAAACCAAAAACAGGTCTTCTGCAAATAAAAATATCCTCTGCGTAATACCAAAAAACAGAAAGATATGAAAAAGGCTGCGAAAGGCATCTAGTTTGTAAAAATATAGGAGAGAAAAAGAAAACCCCCAACAGAGTTTGCTATAAGTGAAATATACCCCATGTAGTTAGAAAAGTCTCCGACTTTCATGAAGGCAATAGACGGCATCAAAAAGAAAAATAGCAAATATCAGCGAGAAGCAGAACGGTCCGTATCACAAAGAGGGGAGAAAGCGGAATGAGAGCAGAATCCTGTTAGTTTAAAGCACCAGGCTGTGCTATTCCACGTCCGATTCTATCCTGGATCTAGCATCGGAGGTGAGGAACCCCCAGGGACAAGGCTGGGGGACACCGGGGCAGGGGAGAGGTCCAGGGAGTGAAGCAGGGACCACGCGGCCTCAGGGGAGGACACCAGGTGAGACAGGTTGTCATAATTTATGTACATAGAACCTGCAACCCCCCATCTATATCTGACTCCACGGTTCCTCAGGAACGCCGAGACTTCTCGGAATTGCCGGCGAGCTATCAAGGTCACAAAAGGAAGATCGTTAAACAGTGACAAAACCATCTCTTCAAAAACAATTGGGGTTCGAGCTGCGGGAGTCGACATCAGGCGTCGTTTATCTGTCTCATTTCCCGCCACCGCTAGCACATCGCGGGGGGAGTCCACCGGAGCTGTAGTCGCCTTACATAGTCGGAAAACGTTGTGAAAAACAGTCCCGGACGGCGCAGCGATCACGTGCAACGCCAACTTGTTAATAAGCGGTAGCAGGGCATCATCGGCTATCGTCTCCGGGATCCTCCGGATACGAACGTTTCTCCGGCGATGACGGTTTTCAGCCGCCTCCACGGCTCCCGTAAGCGCCGCCACCTGCGACTGCAGCGAATCCACCTGTGGCGCGAGGAGCGTCTGGGTCGCTACTATCTCTTCAACCTGGGCCTCTACTGTCTTCAGCCTCCCTTTGACATCCGTCAATTCTGTTGTTAAGGCCGCAAAGTCTGCGCGCCACACCGCTCTCTTCTCCTCAAGTGCTTCTCCCAGTAGGCCACGTATATCGTCCCTAGTGAAGGACACGCGGTCCGCGTCTCTTCGCCTCCCAGGAGCAGTCGGAGTAACCTCCGCAGGGACAGGGGGACCAGAAGACTCGAGTCGGCGCGCACTGGGGTCCTCCGACCATTGGGTTCCGCAGCTGACCGTCTGCCTGCCTCCGGTGCCCGGGGCGAGTGCCGCGCCACCACCGAGGCCTCCGACCAGTATGGGTCCTCCTCCTCGGACGAGCTCATCGTGGGAGACCGGTATGTATGGGGTTCTCCCTGTCTCTTACGCCTGCCCTCTCCCAGCGCATCTCGGATGTCCAGCTGTCGTGGGCCTTCTAATGGGAAGGGCTTCTTACCCGACTTCTTTCCCATGGAGATGCGGCAGTCTGGGTCACTAATCCACTGGGAGTATCTCTGCCGGGGGAGAATCCACCAGAATGGCCGCCAGGCGTGTGTTTCCGCAGTAAGCCTCTCCCTGCTGTCTCACCTCCGTCCGGGCTAGATAAATATCGCACCACAATCCAAAGCGCCGCGACAGGTCTAGGGAGACATCACCCGCTGTATCAGAAGGGAGAATGTCACTCAGCACGGCCGGAGCAGGGATGAATAGGCCCAAGATGGCCGCCGCACGCAGATAGCCGAGGTAGGCCCAAAGTCACCGCACTCCAAGATCTCCACCTAGCACGACTCAGCAAGATCCCGGTCCGAGTCAGAGGGTCGTAGGGACCCCCTGTCACCGTCCAGTACGTTTAAAACCCACGAGGGAATCACCAAAATATGTCACATAAGCGTCTATGGTCGAGGAGCTCCTCAGAACGTGACCTTCCTCGTCGGCAGTTAGCTCCGCCCCCCCGTATTTTTGAATTTTCATGTAGTAATCTGTTCTACTATAATTACGTTCTTTATATATACAGGGTAATTCAAAGAGATCCGAATGGCTGGAGAAAGCTAACCGAACGCTGAAAATCAGCATTCGGTTACCTTTCTTGGCCATTTGGCTATTCAGAGAGCAGGCAATACGCCAAATCCTGGCGAATTGCCTGCACATTCGGTGCCTGTTTGAGGGCAGTGAAATCCCCATAAAAAAGCACTGCTTCGGCTATTCAGAGAACACAAACCAGCAGTGAAAGGTTCCCCTAATGCCCTGCCATTCGGTGGTTTAATTCGGCAGGTTTATTCAGGCGAATCCCATAGGCTTCAATGTTAAAAATATTCCCGTTTTATTCAATAATAAGCCGTTCATTATAAAATTATGCAGTAAAGAGTCTATTTATAGATGTTTTCGGATATTATAAGCATTTTTCTTTTTAAAAAAAAGTCTTAAGTTTACTTATTTTTTTCTGTAACAGCCCTTTTTATTATCATTCCCTGGATCTCATATGTAAATTTCAGACATTTTCGCTCAGTAGTTTCTTTGCAAACAGCATTTCACTTTTCAAACATTCAAGCAAACTGTTTTTCTAATTTATTCACTTCACTCGTCTGCGGTGTCGGCTTTTTCCGTGGCTTCGCTGCGTGTGATCGGCTCCTGCTCGGGTTTTTCCATGGTTTTCGGTGGGTTAATCCAGATGTTTTTGAGGGTTTTGGGCGTGCATTCGGTGTGTTTTGCGGTTAGTTTTCGTCGGGTTTGCGGCAGCCTTTCCCTGCAATTCGGGGACCCTGTGGTGCTTGCTGAATACACCGTAGAGTCACCGAAATGGGATCGGCAAAATTAACTGAATTTAAGAGAACGATAAGTCATCGAACGTGCGGTGACTTTTCAAATCTCTTTGAATTACCCTGATAGTTTAAAACTTTGAAAAGCTTTGCTAAATTGTGACATTTTTAAAGTTTTGATAATTGCTTAATTGCAACTACGGCTTGTTTCTCTCGTACCATCACTCTGTAAACTAGACTGAACCCCCTCCTGTCTGTTAGTCTCTGTGTTACAGATGCGGTATGCTGAAAATTACTAAGTGGGGTTAACCCCCTACATGCAAAATAATATTTCCTAGTGCAAAAATGCTTATTTTAGTAGCCTGGGTTTATAAAGGTTTACTATAAAATTCATTAGAAAAGGTGAACAATAAAACAAGATTGTCTTCTTTCAATCTACATTAAGTTACTGTATCAATATATAAACTTTATGGAAAGAAAGCCAGGAAAAGTAATTCTCTGGCTCACTGAGTTACATAGCTTCTGTGTAGAGCTGTGAAACCTTGGGGGAAAAAAAAGACAGGTCTATTCAAAGAAAGGTGAAACTCAGGGGAATGACTGGAGAAGTGAAAATTCGAGGTCAAATTAGCCATACCACAAAAATTCTCCCATTTGGTCTAGATTGTTCTCTTCTGTCAGTTCCCCTGGTTTTCACCTTTCTCTGAATAACCCTGTTAATTGTTTTGAAAAACTGGTATTGCAAGATTAGGGTAATAATTTGCAACATAACCACTTGAAGTTGTTATGGTGCCTACAGTTTGATGTGCATTTTTTAGATGTGTGTGTCCTAGAGTGGAGTTAATATATGTTTTAACCCTTTTAGTTCTTTAATATTTATACATATATATATTGATATTCATAGTATATATATATATTTAATGATACTGACTTGATAAAAAAATTCTCATAATATTAATTTAATAAAGATAAAAAAATATTTCACTTCTCTTGCCCTATGTTACGATTTTATTGATAAACGAAGGAAAATTCACTTCAGTGATATGTGTGGCTAGACAAGAAGAGACACCAGTAACCTTTGTCTAATCTGAAACTAGATACAGGAAACAAATTTTCCATTTCTAAGAAGCATGATTGCGCTTACTTCACACACAGACACTGCTATCCATTAACTAGGCCTGTCGACCATCACTTCAAGGCTTGTTGGTCCAAGCCATCACCTTATTAAAAATCCTTCTATCTCTGTCGGCACAGGGGCACCCATCTGATCTATCTCGATGTTCAATTACCTTATGGAAGGGTAATGTTTGTCATGTTCACCATCACTTCTTTTGTGTAGCACAATGGAAAAAAAAGAGGGCCCTTACTTTATCGACTTGTCATAGCTTTTACAAATAGCGGCATTGAATGTTCCCGGTTTTCAGGAAATCCTCCTTTATTCTCAATTATGTGCTTCAATGCATCTATCCCCTGAGTGGTATTCCTGAGACACTTCTCCTGCAGGTTGGTTATAATGCCGGAGTTTGTAAAAGCATGTAATAATGATGTCACAGTTTTCCGCCTCTAAGAGTGCATGAGTGACAATTCCCATTGTGGACTAGACAGAAGGATTTAAAAGAACATTTAGTCTTAAAAGCAAAACTGGAGAGATGATGATTCATCATAAGGATATTGACTCTCTGTCATCACTGTCTAGCCCACCCACTTTTCTGTGATTGTGCTGTTTCTCATTCACCTTAAAAACAGCCATGTTTAAATTGTGAGGCTTTGAGTGGCCGTTGTAGCAAACCTATGGTTGTAAAACCCTCATCTTCCTGCACAAGACTATGAAAACATTCAGCTATAATAAATATAATACATTTATAAATCATTCACCTTTTTCTGGTTCAGAAGAACAGTGAGGGTATAGTGACTCGGAAAATATGACATAGTCTGCTCGATGAGCCAATCTATACATTAGTGTTGATGTTGTTTGTGCAGTTCTTTATCATCGATAAACTCATTCCATAATAACCATCAGGACGTTGATTGTAGAGCTAGATTTAAAATATTATACAGCTTTTGTGGAAGGTAGAGGCCGTCCTTATGTACATGGTAGGTTATGCTACTTGGATCGCTGGTAGTTTGGCATTATAGGGTTTCCAAAATGGGCTTTTACTGGGCCTCACTTGTATTTACTGAATTAGGTGTAAATTGTGGATAAATTGAACTGTCAGAATTGAATAATGAAGGTTAAGACTTCTACGTGAGCAGACAGTGGCTGATGGTTGTCCACAAGGATAGTTTTCATTTTCTCTATTTCTCTCTCCTGTTTCCATAACTTCAGACACCTTTCATTTAGTGTCTTCTGATCCCTCTTACATATTTTCCTCATCTTATTCGTCAATCACTCTATATTTTCTGTCTTTCCTGCCCCCTACTTTTTACCTCTCTTCATGCTCATCTCTATCCCATTTCATGCCATAGCTGCTCTCTTTGCATAGCTTAATTTTCAGAGTAAAGCAGGGAATCTCTTGGATTTTTCTTTGGGCCCACCATCTGCTTATTGTTATTCTTCTGTTATTAGACTGTCCCCCTCCAGCCTTTTTAGTGGTGTTTTGTTGTGAATGTCTTTTATGGGTTCTGTTAGCACTTCTGTTGAGAGGTGATACTATGGCACTCTGCGCACCATAGTACATCTTATACAGTCAGGTCCATAAATATTGGGACATCAACACAATTCTAACATCTTTGGCTCTATACACCACCACAATGGAGTTGGAATGAAACAAACACAATGTGCTTTAACTGCAGACTGTCAGCTTTAATTTGAGGGTATGTACATCCAACTCAGGTGAACGGTGTAGGACTTACAGCAGTTTGCAGATGTGCCTCCCACTTGTTAAGGGACCAAAAGTAATGGGACAATTGGCTTCTGAGCTGTTATTATTATTATTATTATTATTATTATTCTTTATTTATAAAGCGCCAGCATATTCTGCAGCGCTGTACAATAAGCACAGTATAGACAGGGTTACAATACATTGAACAACATTTGACAAACAGTTCCATGGCCAGGTGTGTGATATTCCCTCATTACCCCAATTACAATGTGCAGATAAGAGGCCCAGAGTTCATTTCAAGTGCCGTCAACTCTCAAGGTGAGATCCAAATAGCTGTCACTATCAGTGAAGCAAGCCATCATTAGGCTGAAGAAACAAAAAAAAAACATCAGAGAGATAGCAAGAACCTTAGGCGTGGCCAAAACAACTGTTTGGAACCTTCTCAAAAAGAAGCACATGTTTCATTCCAACTCCATTGTGGTGGTGTATAGAGCCAAAGATGTTAGAATTGTGTCGATGTCCCAATATTTCTGGACCTGACTGTATATGTCTACCAAGGTTTCCATGGATGCCACTACTATTTTGCATGTTTTTTGGCTGGTGTCTGTGCCATTTGTTTCCAGTGATGCTCATTTGGTGCTTCAAAACAAGAATGCAGGGGTGGAATATGGTGTACTTGGTCTTTAAAAGACTGGCCTTGCTTCAAGCATCACACCTGTTCCTGAGCCCGTCACCCAACATTCTCACACATGTACCAAAAAAAGATGCCTTAGAACTCCTCTTGCCCAGGAATCTCACTTACTTACTGATATATGAAAAGATGGCCACCCATTGAGTAAGACCTGCAGATCCGTTGGAGTGCTATTCTAATGTCCTTGTTAAAAGACTGGGAAAGCAAAGGGGCCTTGGTTTTAGAATGACTCCTAAGACTGAATAAGAGAGGATTTATTGCAGCCCAGTTGCCCAGTATCAGAATCAAAAGACCTTCCTGATGCTTCATCGGGTGCCACTACCTATGTCTAGAAACCCCTAGATATCCAAAAGCTTTAATGCATAATATACCGTATTTTTCGCTCTATAAGACGCACCTGCCCATAAGACGCACCTAGTTTTTAGAGAAGGAATTTTATATGCTAGCCTTTTCTGCTTTAACATCCTTGCACTGGTAGAATGAGGTACTGTAGTATTTTTCTGCAAGAAATGAAGGAACTGTCAGTATCATTTCTTCAATGTTTACCATTGAGCACTAACCATTTGCGTTGTCACTAAGCGCTGAACATTTGCATTACCACTGAGCGCTGACCATTTGTGTTACCACTGAGCGTGACCATTTCCGTTGTCACTTACCGCTGGCCTGCGCATTATCACTGACCAATAACCTGCACTAACCTGCACTGAGCATTGTCTTAAATAAATGAGAACAACAATCAGCCATATTAAAATTTATAACATATTTAAGACCTAGAAACAAACACAAAAATGGACTTTGTGCATCATGTGTACAGTATAAATTAATAACTGATTCCAGTGACCTGACTTTGTACATCATAATTACGGTAATACTGACCACTAAAGTTTAATATGGCAGGTGTTTTATTATATATTTAATGCTCAAAGTGGAACATCATATGTATGAGGTAAATCAAGATTTAATGAGTGATAAAGTAAAAAAAATTTTAACGAATTGTGCCCCCTGCAGACAGTTTTCATAGTACCTCAGACAAGCCCAGCCATTGAATGGAGAGTAATGCGCATGCGCACTGCTGTTCCTGCTGTCTACTAGGAAATGCCGCCTACTACAAACTCTTCTCCAATCAGCGTGGCGATAACACAGCCAGCAACAGCACTCACTCCTCACTTGTAGCCTTCCCTCGTCCTCTGTACGATCTCCTTCTTCTTGGCCGGGACCCGCTTCTCCACGCTGCCACGCCACGGCCACCATGGAATTGTAAGTTTCCTGCCTGGACCCGCTCTCCTTTCATGCAGTCCCTGCTTTCTGATCTGGCTACAGGGTTCCTCACGGCATCATTAAGGTCCCCAACGTGCACTCTTTTTTGCAGTATTCGCTCCATAAAACGCACACACTTTTCCCCCCAATTTGTTTGGGGGAAAAAGTGCATCTTATGGATCGAAAAATACGGTATTCCTACTATATCATTAAAAAATGTTGTGGTGTATTATACATGACTTTGGTCCTACCAAACCTGCCTTTGCAAAATAATCGATACATCTTGTAAAGCATATTGACTGCCGGTGACATGACTGTTGAGTGTCAACTTTAAAGTGCATTTTTTACTATCTTAGATTACTGATATCATTTTATTTATATTATAATCAAAACATCCTAGAGGGAATTAATTTTAAGGCTTCTCAAATCCAGAAAAATCAAGTGTGTATGAATTTTAACTGAGCACAATTGGGCCAGCCATAGGAAGACACGAACATTTCTGCCATACGCACTGCCTGTATTTCCTTCTCTAACTTCTGCCTAATACCCCAAGGAGTTCCCACACCGACCTCATTTTGTTAGACTCTCCCACTATGAGCTGAAACAAAACAAGGAAACCCAATTGAAATCTCCTCAAACAGAACAACAGTATTGTGCCAAATGTCACCAGCATGCACCCAGTCAATAATTGTGCTACTGGGCTGACCTCCCACACGTTACCATATTTTGCAATGGTATGTTCACCATTGCATCCCGAACAAGTGTGTTGAAATTCACATACCCATCCATATCCAGCATTGGCTGTCATTTAACTAGGAGAAAACACATTTTTGGCAACTGCCTGCATAAGCATGGAATGTGCTTCACCAGGGCTTGTACAAAAAGAAAGGTGGATGAGCATTGTGCCATCATCAGCTATAACCAACGGGTCATATCCGTTTGGACCAAGTCATTGTTGGGTTTAACAGATAGCCTCTTATAGAACTGCCCATCATGACACCACTATTCCCAACCCAAGTTTTCTATGCCTTCCAAATCCCATCCAAATAACAAAAAAGTGCAGACTAAGGCTAATGTCAGACAAACGCAGTCAGAGCACACTCTGCATGCGTGCACAATGGATGGACGTACTGCCGGAGTATACTGTAGACACCACACGATTCGTTTTTGTTGACGGACGTAGAAAAAAAAAGGGAATTATGGGAAACAAAATTAATATGAAAAATTATAAAAATTCGAAAAGGATATGAAAAGCCATTTTGTGCGTCAAGGTTCTGGACATCGCAAATGCCCTGCGTCTGACATGTCCTCATCACTCACACAGAACGCTAGGCGGACGTGGCGCACTCTGCGCATCCTTCTAGCAGTTTTACGTTCTTGCCTAACTTGCGTCCGTTTGCCACGTGCGTTGTGCGTGCGCAGTTCGGTGCTCACGTACTTCGTGTGGGTCTCTATTGCTGATGATTCTATGCTACCACGGACGTTAATTTGTGCGGCAACACGGACATGATTTTTGCTTTCGTTTGACACGGGCCTAATTCAAGGTCTTTCATTCTTTGATCATGTTAGGTAAAATACAGGAAGCCTTTAACCAATTCCCAAAGGATCGCCTAGGGCCTAAAGTTAGGAATTTTCCCATAATTCCTCCACTTCTCTAACTTTCCCGTGATGTCCTTATGGTCATCTTCCTATCACTGGTTGAAATATTCACCCCTCCAAATCTTTTCGTTCCCCTCCTGCTTCAAATGCACGACCACGGGTCAACAAATGAACCACAGACTCCCCCATTAGAGGTTTCAGATATCGTTCCCGGCAATACATCCTTTTCCCATGCAATAACATACTAATCCCATTTCACTCCACTTCATTATAAGCCCCCCAGCCACATGAATCATCTTTGAAACTCCCTACAGCAGTACCCTGCCATTACTGTGCAAGTTCCCCCGACCCCAAAAATCCCTCTTGACTAGCTGTCCAGGAAGAAATCATGCCCTGCAACCCCTCTTCTAATGTATGGACCCACTGTCTTCCCAAAGGAAACTAAGAACAATCACCTCTGCCAGGCCTGACACCCCTCATTCCCCCAGCACATAACATAGCTTCTCTAAAGTTCCAATCACCTCCTGAAGTAGGTCTGCAGCATGCTTTCGAGTGAGCACATACTCCTGCACCTGGAACAAAAAAAACATTATCATTGTCCCTACTCAACAGCTTCAGCGCATTCTTGCAGAACTCCCTTTACACTTAACACCCACCACTAGCACTTCTTGTACCCCTTCAGCATTCCTCAAGCAGCTAATAAAAGCGTTACGCTCCTTCCGTCCTTTGGGTCTCTCTTCTGCTGGACCTCAGAAGAAAGTGCCACTTCCAGCTGTTTCTGCACCCATGTAATCCCTTTATACTGGCTATCTCCCTAACCCCTCCAAAAAGGAATGTATCCCATCTGATCCCACTGCCTCTGTCGGGTCTCCGCATGGGTAGGCCATGCCACAAAATAACACTCCAAGAAAACCAAGTGCTCGGAGTATGTGCATATCCCCCAGTTTGTTTCAAAATCGGTTCTGTGCACTCTACAGTAGATTAACACCAGTCTATTTATGTTACCCATCTACCCAGATTGATTTATCTCCCTCAGTGTGGGCAGTGGGGAGTAAACTCACAGCCCCTTCATCTCACTGCTGCAAGGGAACATTATTGGAGTTGCATTTTATCAAAATAATTATTATTTTTAAATAATTCCATCCAAAGGCAGCTCTATAATTGGGCAGAATACGTGGACACCTAAGGCCTCATTCAACAGGGCCTTGTCTGTAGGAGTTAATCGGAGCCTTATGTAGTGCTACCCCTGCAAGGGCCGCTGTAGTATATGAGCCTTCTGTCCTACACCAGTGATCACTCACCGCTCCCTCCTGGGTCCAATTGACACCAAGACACCGCTTATACTCTTAGAAGGGGTTTATTAGAACTAACAATAAGCCCTGAAAAGCGACAAAACTGATTAACAGGATAACAACATTAATAGATATGATATAATACACCCGCTCAGCGGATTAAACCAGGATTCAGGTTTGTTCACTTTATGTCAGGACCGTACCTGTCCAATCCTGTGTGATTCCATGCATGTGGCAGCTGCATGAAAGGTGCTGCCCTTTGCAGCACCAGTGTATATAAACAGTTAAAACCACACACACCACAGGTCACATGACACACCCCTCTGACTAATCAATAAAGGCTCCACACACCCTCTGCCCAATGCTTCATTGTTGTCTGCTGTTCTTATGGACAAGACCTGCAAGACCAAGCTCCAGAAACCTGCTTTCCTTATCCACTTATTGTATTTCCCCCCTATTATCCCACCGTGCTCTCCCAGGAGCAACGACCCATCCATCCTCCCTAATCCCACGTTGCTCTCCCAGGAGCAACTATCCTACCTTCATACCTGGACACAAGGACTGCTTTCCCCATCACCCTCAGCCAACCTGTGAGTCTCATTGTGTCCTGTCCCACAGCCCTCCTGTGTGATTCTCCTCTCCCACGAACTGTGTGCATCCCCAAGACCTGCATATTGGGCTCATAACCTGAAAGACAAGTAACTGCAAGGTATTAAACCTGACACTTTAACTGCTGGTAAGAGGCCCTGCCTGAAATGCACTGAGTGGTGGGTGAACAGAACTGTCAACTACACAATACAGCAACACTGTTCAATAATTAGCTAAGAGTAATATAACTAACAGTAATGCCCTATCTAGGTCCTGCATGTTTTAACTAACCACTGGCCAGTGGCAATTATACACACACACAAGTCTGCTAGTGTTGGGGCCCTTTGAATTCTGCGGTTGGGTACCTTTTTTGTGAAGCAATATTTGTAATCCACAGGATCGAAAGAGATATCTTTGCAAAGTGTCACAGGGTAACAAAGATTAACGGATGTAGTGATCCTCCTTCAGCTAGAGCTGCATTGGCAGTAAATAGGATCTAATAAAGTTAGCAAGATCAACTCACACGTGGATGGCAGAAGATCTCTCACCATTAGATGCACTTGTTATATCTTCCTTCCAGCAATTGGTAGCCTGATCACAGTCTCAGCCGACTGGATGGCGATGGGAGCAGCACAGACCACACAATCTTCCAAACAGGATGATGATGAGGACAGTCTGTCTCTCTCCTCCATCTATTCTCCTCGTGGTTTCTCAGAAACTCCTGAGCCTGGCTTCTCTTCCCCTCATATCCACCCGCACGTGCTGGTCCTCCAGCCTTCAGGAAGGGGCGGGCAGTCACAGTGTAAGATCTCCCCTCTGCCTCTGGGCTGCTGGGATGTGTAGTTTCCTCCTTTAATGATTATAGTGGGCCATCTGTGTTGGGGACTACATGTCCCAGAATTCCTTACTGTTCTTCCAGTCCTCCGTGGATTAGTCAGCTTCCTCTGCCAATGAAGAGAAAGGGGAGGTAGCTTTGTAGGCAGCCATGTCTGTGTATGCCTTTCACTTACTTCACAGCTGAAAAGGACAAGGGGGGATAGGGACAGGCTGTATGTGTCCCTATGAGACTGCCTGTGTTACATATGTCTTAAGCTGCAGTGGGAGATACAAGGTCACAGTTTGGCTGAAAGGTACCCGTTACACTTAATTAAAATAATAATTCTTTACATAACAAGAAGGATCTCACATTTGAGCATAGGGCCACCCCTGATTCCCAGCCTTTGTGAACACCACCCAGCTCAGCTCTTTCTGAGGCTTCTCGGAGGGTCATTTATTAGAGGTAAAATTGGGCATGACATCAATCATCCAAGTGCTGTCTATTTAAAAATCCATATGCCCAGGTCAACGCCAAGGAATAGTATGACGAATGACCTGCATTTACCCAGGTTTCTTATGCCCTGGCCAGATTGCCTGAACTTGCCAACAGATTGCAGGTTTTTTGACTCCCGTACATTATGAAGAGCATATGACAGCTCTTCAATATACAGTATTTTTCCTTCTCAGACTAAACAGTGTGTGTGTGATTGTGTGTGTTTTACATTAGCAATTTTACAGATTCTGCGTTTTTTGCACACAAGAGGTTAAATGATTAAATTTCCTTGGCCAAATACCTCAAATCTCTCTGATTGCGGTCCTGCAGCTTGAAGCTGACAGCTCTCTATAGTATGACGTACAGATAAATGAGGGAGACTTGAAGGTGAGATGGATTTTATGGGATTTTTTTAAGAAGAGAACTCCATGGAATCCACATGGCTTTTACTGCCATCTATTGGTTAAATGTTATAGCTTTTAATTTTCACTACAGATAGATTAACTTGCTTTAGTCAGATCAGGTTTTTTTTTTAAGCTAAACCTAATTGTTTGTACAACTCACTGTAATCAACTGCCTGGCTACAAATCTTAGGTAATGGAATTATGCGTATTTATAGTGATAACTGTTGAGAGATATTCTTTTGTTCAATTGCACCATAGTTGCTGATAATAGGAAATACATTATACCTAAATATAGTGGGCCCTATTCCATTCCTGATGCTAACATGGAAACAATAAGCAGGATAATGTGCGCTTGCAGGTTTTCCTTTACCGTCTCCATGTTAACGTCCTACTCCTGAGAAGGTACCATCTCAGCACCTCGTCCCGGAACGTAGTACTAACATCGGTGACACCGGCAGTAGCACTTCCACGCCACCACGAGTATCAGCTCCTGGAATCCATAGGACTCCATGGAGGTTTGCGCTATTAGGAACTATTTGTTTCCAGTCTCACTCTACTCCCGGTTAGAATAAGCAATGGATCGGACCACCCTTTTCTCCAAGGGATGAGATGTGAAAATGGGACTTTTAGGGGGCGGGGGTTTAAGCGTGTTAAATCATTTTGCATTTGCCGAATCATTTAGCACAAGCTTTTAGGAGTTGTTAAAATTTTGGCTTGCTCGTCCCAACAGTAATTTGCGCCAGCACTTTGTGATACCTAAGGCTAGGGACAGATGAGCGCATTTTCTGCGGCCACCGTCAAAATGTACGTCGATGCGTGCGCACGCATTTTTTCACGGAATACGCTTAAGTGGTCAGACGATGCGCAATTCTGGACGTATTTCATGACGATGGGGTGAAAAGAAGTCTAGGGAAATCCGGCTGTTTGAACGTTATGTTGGCCGCACACTAGCAGCGTCTGACATCTCCTAATCACGCACACACGCTGCTATGCGGCCGCAGCGCACTCTGTACGTCAGTACCAGCGGTTTAACGTTCTCGAAAAAATGCGTTCATTTTCCACTTGCGTTGCGCGGCCGGACTTTTGTGCGACCGTACTTCGTATATTGGCTGTCATTGCCCGTCATCTGCTGCTAGTGCGGCCGTGATTATGTGCGCCAGAACGCGCGTTCGCACTGCCTCAGTCTGACCCTAGCCTTACTTGTCGAGACACTAAAAATAGATTGCACTCCTCATGTTAGGTATAAGAGACGCTTAAGTACAGTAAGCTTGCGCAAGCTGCGAGGCGCGAAACCTTTTCATCCAACTGTAGAATTGGAATATCAAGATTGGAATATCAATGCCAGATGTTAAATTTACGTCTCCTAGCGTTAACGATTACATATTGAGATGCTACATTAGCACCAACTATGGAATAGAGCCTGGTGTATCTAATATCAACTGCATCATGATACTCTTTCAATCTTTTAAAAGGATTACCATATGGGTTATTCAGAGAGAGCTGATCTGGCCCTGAAATGTCACCGAACAGGGAATTTTCCCCCGGTGCCATTTTGGGACCATTCGGCTATTCAGAAACCAGGCAGTTCACCAAATCTTGGTGAACTGCTAGCATGTATGGTGCCTGTTCAAAGCCAGTGAAATCCCCCATAGAGAAGCAATGGTTAATCTATTCAGAGAACACCGAACAGCAGTGAAAAGTTGCAGAAATGCCCTGCTGTTCAGTGTTTGGCAGGTTTATTCAGGCGAACCCCATAGGCTGCAATGTTAAAAATATTCCCATTTTTATTCAACATCTAATAAACTGTTTATTATTTTAATCTGCAGTAAAAAGTCTCTTTATTTACTTTTTTTTAGGACCTTTTAGGCATTTTTCTGGATTTTTTTGTCAAATTTGTTTTATTTCTTTTTTTTTTTTTTAAAGCATTTTTTTTCTTTTTCCTGTACCAGACCTTTTTATTATCATTCATAGGACTTTATATGTAAATTCCAGATATTTTCGTTCAGTAGATCTTTTGCAAACAGCGTCTCACTTTTGACACTTTCAATCAATTTTTTTTTTCCATCCCGTTTGTCAGCTTGACAGCTTTTTCTGGCGGCTGGTTTGCTCTGTGATCAGTGGCTCATCGGCTTTTTCTTACGTGTTCGGTTTGTTTCTTGCGACGGTTTTGGTGGGTGAATGCTGAATTCACCGCGGGGTGGGGAACTTTGATTCCGCGAAGTGCAGGGAAGTGCGGGGAACGAGCGAGCACTGAAATTTCGGCGACATTTCGGGGCCCTCTGAATAACCCCCCCATCTGATTTTTTTCTCTTTTTTAAAAAATCAAATAAAATAGAGAATTGGAATAATCTTTTGTGGTTTCCACCAGTGCTTTGTTTTCCTGTTACAGATTTATGTACCATGCTATCGATCCCCTTTCCCCTTCTCCCTGCTCAGAATGGCAGAAACTCCCACCCACTGCTGTGAACAAGGAAGAAAAGAAGGAGAAAGCTTGCAATATCCTGCCAAGTTTACAGTAACCCAAAGATTGCTGCACCAATAGGAATAATCCCTTGTAGACAGAAAAAAATTCAACTGTTTAATGCTAAAATGCATTTTTTATCCAGACGGCAATCCCCATTCCAACCAAGACAGTTAATGAGTAGGGCTGTTATATTTAACAATTGCAGTCATTACCACTCGAGCTGCTATTCCAGCAGAAGCAGCTCCTTACTGTAAGTTAATGGCGCCTACACCTTGTATTGGAACCATAAACAACAGGGCAGCCCGAGAATAACAAGCTGTTCCCTGCAATATTCTCAGCTCGAGCTAATATTAAAGAGAGAATATTTGTCTGTGTTAATAAAGGGTTCTATGGCTTAGTGATGGGATGGGGTGCCCAGTAATGAGATCTATTCAGGGTTTGCTATATCACAGGTTATTGATATAATTTTACTGCGTGCTTGCTCCTCATAAGTTTTTTTTATGTGCTTTGCTTTCATATAATTCTTGTTGTGAGTTCTTCTCATGGTATTTTGTCATTCCTATTGTGTTATTCCCTAAAGTGTATTGATATCCTTTCCTGTGTGTTTTCTTCTCAGAGATAATTGATGTCAAGGCACGTCTCGGTTTGCCTCAGGTTTTTCTGATATTAATCTATTGATGTTTTCCTCTACAAATTTATTGATATCACTACGGTTGTGTATTCTTCTCAGGGTATATTGGTGTTCAATGTGGGCAATTCGAATTTGTTGATGTGACTCATTCGGTGTGTTCAACTTATGTTTCATGCTATGACTCATACTGTGTGATCCACTTAAGGTTTCTTGATGTGACTCATACTGTATGTTCCACTTGGGGTTTCTTGATGTGACTCATGCTGTGTGTTCCACTTGGGGTTTCTTGATGTGACTCATACTGTGTGTTCCACTTGGGGTTTCTTGATGTGACTCATGCTGTGTGTTCCACTTGGGGTTTCTTGATGTGACTCATGCTGTGTGTTCCACTTGGGGTTTCTTGATGTGACTCATGCTGTGTGTTCCACTTGGGGTTTCTTGATGTGACTCATACTGTATGTTCCACTTGGGGTTTCTTGATGTGACTCATGCTGTGTGTTCCACTTAAGGTTTCTTGATGTGACTCATACTGTATGTTCCACTTGGGGTTTCTTGATGTGACTCATGCTGTGTGTTCCACTTGGATTTTGGTGTGACTCTTCCTCTGTTCCATAGGTGTGTGCAGGGGGAGTGCCTTTTGGGCCCACGCACACCCTAATGTTCGACAAAGGTCCTCTTTCACCTTCTAAATTGACCTTTTAGATGTCCCTTATTTGCGATTGACGATGAAAAGATTGAAAACTGACTATGTCTGATTACAGGCTTGATATTTCTAATACAAAATGTGAATTTTGCGCAAAATCTTCTAAAACATAAGTTTTAAATTAATAAAAGGTCCATGGCAGCACAAGCTAATGATACGGGCTGCACACGCCACGGCTCTGTTCTACTTATTGGTTTATTAGTGTGATTCATGCAGTGTGCTCTACGTGGGGTTTCTTGAGATGACTCACGTTGTGTACTCAACTTGGGGCACATTTTGTGAGAACCACTTGGGCTCTATTGTTGTGACCTAACTTGTGTGCTCTATTTTTATATCACCATCACTCATTTTATGTGTTTCTTTCTTGTGTGGTAGGGCCGCTCAGAGAAGCACAGGATTTGGAGGGTGTACCTCTTCTAATTGAACGCCCCAGAACAAAGTCTCTTTAAACACTGGGTACACTTGTATTACCAAACAAAAATTAAACACAAACAAATTGGTCTACTCCATCCTTGGGAGGCTAACTAAACAAAATGATCCCCTTACTACGGGCTACTGGGGCACTTCTCACGCGTGTCAGCAAACCTTGCTGTCCAGTGCTGTGCTTTTCCACTCCTCAGCCTCTCACATGCAGTCTTTGTCTGTATTCCCATGTTCTGGGAACTACTATATGAGATCCCTATGAGATGCAGCTGAGTCTTGCTGCCAAGTAAGGTTTAACTCCTTACTGCCCTGGGAAAATAGCATCAATTAGCCTCCTGCTAATATAGACAGATAGGGGTTCCACACTCTGTCACACTTGGTTTTATTTATCTTATAAATCTTACACCCAGCCCTACTCTTTGATTAGGCTTCTCCTGGTCGTGTGATAGTCCAACAGTTGTTTCCTCACAGTATTTACCGATATTACTCTTTTTCTTTCCTCGTTTCTCACAGGTTATACACTGGAATTCCCCTAAGAAACTGCGTGTGAAGAACAAGCATGTGGAGTTCTTCCGAAATCTCTACTTGACATTTTTGGAGTATGATGGGAACCTTCTGAGAAGAGAGCTTTTTGGTTGTCCTAGCGAAGCAGACATTAACAGCGAAAACGTGAGTATCTTATCACCACTTATTATTTTTATTGGGCATTTTAAGATGAACCAAGTAAAGCCCCTTTTACATTCTTTGCGCATTTGTTTTTGCGTGCGCAAATGCGCATTTGTGCGAGGGGCAAAACCCTTTGCGCTGAACGTCGTATTACAACGTTATCGTTTAACGCGGATGGACCTGCGCGAGCATGATGAACTGTGCGCGTCCTATACTTAACATTGAGAGAGCAAATTCGTTAGTGCGCTGGTAAGCGGATGGTATTACAATCGATGCGCATCTTTTTACGAACGACGTTTGCGCGCATAATTTTAACGTCTTTGAAAAGCTGGTGGTAACTGCAAATCTGAACATTCTGGCCGAAACGAAAAACACCAGCACGAAAAAAAAATACAGCACAGTATAGTTACACATTCTACACATACCCAAACAATAAAATTGTGAATTCGTGCGTGTTTTTATTATTGCTGCAGCATGTATACTCAGATTTACTTTGACAGGCGCAAAAACTTAAGTGAGTCAATTAAGGTAAATTGATGTCAATTAACCTCCCTGGCGGTATTCCCGAGTGTGACTCGGGGTTAAATTTCGCTACCACGAACGGTAACCCCGAGCCACACTCGGGCTGGATGCATACTCACCTCCTCCTGGCTCCCTGGCTGTCCCCCGCAGTGTGATCGCGGCGAGCTGCTTCCTGGTAAGGCTCCCTGCGAGTCACACGATGCAGGGGGCGGGGCTAGCAGAAAAGTAATCTTTTTTACAGTTTTCATTTTTGATTATACAGTGTATTGTTTTTGAACGGCCACTAGGTGGCACTACAGGATAAGAAATAGACCATACATCTTCTCACCTTTGCTTGCAGACAGATCTCAGTGTTTTTTGTTGTATTTTATTGAATATCATTTATTTGCATTATTTTGGATAATTATTTTTGGGATAATAAATTATTATGTCATGTTTCAAACTTTATCGGACTCAGTGTATTTACTATTTATTTATTTATTAATTTATTTATAAAGGATTTTACCACTAAGGACTCTTGATTGCACGGATTTCAGTGCGTGATTCCTAATTATTACAGGCTAACTATGTACAAAAACACGTTTCCTTTAAAAAAAAATTGAGACGCTTTTAGACACAAAATTTTGAAAAAATTAGACCGCCAGGGAGGTTAAGGTTCTTAATTCTGATTGGCTGAATGTCGCAAAAAAAACAGTCCGCACACTAATTTACGTGCGCTACGTTACTGCGCGCGTATTACTCTTCGTTTTGCACGTCGTTTTTCCGAACGTTATTTTCAGACGGATGCTAAAATACGTTCGGATCGTAATACCACCGTTAATTTTCACGCGATAATGCTTAACGCTGCGCGCAAAAAAATTGCGCTGCGTGGACGAATTTGCGTGTAGAATGTAATAAGGGCCCAAGTATGCAAAACCAATGCAGAAAAAATATAAAAAAGCCAATCCTATGGTCCTGATCCTCTCTTGACGTTAAGATAACTGCTGGAGCCGATATATATAGATTGGTTGGAGTCGAAAGCCTAATGTCTAGAGTTGCTATTCCAACCTTGCTGCATGCTGTGCTCGCATCTCAGTCATAGCATCTCCATTCTGTAAATTAACGTCTGCTATACATTGTGTAGGAAACGGTAATTTATACCCTGGATTAGAAGAAAGAGCTAATGCATCGTGGCTCATTCTTCTATTCTGTAGACGATATTCTCGAAGAATTACCTACGTCTAAAACGTGGTGTCAAGTTTTTCAACATTTAACTTGCATAATAATGCTATAATAATTTGCATAATAATCGATAAAATAAAATTATCATCCCACAGTAGAAACCGGCAGTGCATGTATTATTACTCCGACCCACTTCCCAGCAATACAAGTCCAAGACAGGCACAGTGCATGCTTGGGGAGATGCACGCAGATCGTAGCAGTCCTCACTCCTCCCACCTTCCAGCATTTTATGTAAAAATACAGGTGAAGAAAGCGGCCCACTCATCTCAAAAGCATCACCCCCTCCCCACCATACACTACGATTTGTATGTGCAGCAACAAAGAATGATGAGATCTATTAATGATGAGGGCACTTTATTGGAAGTTTCATATGTGTATTATAACTACTGACACAACTCTTATGTTTATTATTTTTCTAAGCATTTTGGTTTCAGACCATTTAAACAATCTATAAACCTCACATATAACATTTACCATTAAGTCTTATTTTACTCTATTATCACTTTACTGACTATATTGCACTGATGCATCACTTGAATCAATATTTGTGTGTGTTTGAATTGTCATGTTTTGTGGGGAAGCGGGTTATGTCAGGGTCTGTGACTGTGTGTTTGGGCTGTCGGGGTCCATATGGGGAGTGTCAGTGTCTGTGTTTAAGTTGTCATGATCTGTGGGTGGGGCTGTCAGGGTATGTGTGTGTTGGCAATGTCAGGGTATGTGTGTGTTGGCAATGTCAGGGTATGTGTTGGGGGTGTTGGTGTCTGTGTGTATTTGGACTGTCGGGTCCTGTGTATATGTGTCATCCCGTGATTTTCTGTCAGTGTCTGGGATTGATTTTATTAATAATTTCACGAATTTTTAGCCAGAAGACCAAACCGATACATTAATGTAAATGTTAAGTCTGCAGTTTATATTTGTATCACTCACTTTGTGAATTTTATTTCTACTTTTTTTTTTCTTACGTAGGATGGTCGTAAAAACAATTGGCTGATTAATTGATCTGAAAATTAAGTGTTGATTGCAGCCCTACAATCATGCATACATGATATTGGAGCCATTATGAAGATTCGGCAAATCCTGTATAAATGATTGCAGTAGTAAAGGTGCTAATTAGTGGAGGCTAATAAGAAGCCAAAAAGGTCAACAGTAGATACAATTTACCTTTTTCTTATGTAAAATTATAGGGGTTATTCAGAAAGCGCTGAATTGACTCAAAAATTGCAGCGAACAGTGAATTTCCTCGTACGTCTCAATTTCGGGGCCATTCGCCTATTCAAAAGCTGGCAGTTCAACAAATATTGGTGAATATCGTGCTGTTCGGCGACAGTGATATCGCCATAGAGAAGCAATGGTTAATCTATTCAAAGAACTCTGAACAGCACCGAAATGTCAGTGAAATGCCCTGATTTTTGGTGGTTTCATTCGGGAGGTTTAATCAGGAGAATCCCATAGGTTTCAATGTAAAAAATATTCCCGTTTTTATTAAATATTTACTAAACCGTTTATTCTTTTAATTTGCAGCACAAAGTCTCTTTATTTATTTTTTAGTATTCTGTTAGGCATATTTCGGCAAAAAAAATGTTTTCCGATTTTTTTTTTATTTTTTTTTATTTTTTTTTTTTTTTTTATTTATTTTTTTAATAGCGTTTTTTTTTTCTTTAACAGACCTTTTTAATATTATTCATAGGACCTTATATATTAATTCCAGGAAATTTCACGCAGTAATTATATTGCAAACCACTTTTAGAAATTGCGGGATTTTATTTATTCATTTTTTTTACCCATTTGTCAGTATAGAGGCTTTTTCTAGTGGCTGGTTGGCGCTCTCTGTGGCGGGTCGTATTTTTTCAGCGGGTCTTCGAATCAATTTGGTGTTTTTTAGGATCCTTTCGGTTGTTTTTCGTCATTTTTTGGATGCGTCCGGCAGGTTCGCTTCGGTTTTTCCAATCGATTTTGCGATTTGTTTTCCAGTGGTTTTTGCTGAATTCACTGCAGGGTTTTGACTCCCAAAAGTGCGGGGAACGAAAGAGCAGTCGAATTTCGGTGCTCTTTGAATAGCCCTATATGAGTTGATATCTTGGTAAGTAAATCTGGACCCTTTCGTCATCCTTTGAACCCTGGCTATACAGTTTCATTCTTCACCCTCTGCTCAAGGGTGGATGGGCCATGGGTTGGATTCCCTAGGGTGGTATTCATTTTATAAATTCCCATTACGCAACAGGATGGTATATTGAAAGGTTGAACATCTGTGGACTCTTCTTTTTACATTTTACACATGGAATGTGAAAAAAGGTGCATTTTCCTAGTTCCCCACAATTTTTAGCCACGTACAGAGCTCTTACAGCTTTTTGTATACAGGGAATTTTCTTATAGTTTAAATTTGTGTGCAAAAAGTGTGCAAGTAAAATCTCTATATGGCTATATTTGCAACAATTGAATTTTTATGTTGAATATTAGAATTCCTGCATGTAATAACCTTAAAAATGAACTTGCCGCGCTGGCGTATGGGTGAATTGCACTGGCGCAGTCAGATGACTAATTGTGTTAGACGACCGTCTGCCTTGATGTAAATAACCCACAATCATCAAGCTCATTTCTTCAGATTAATGCGCCGTCGACAAGATTCGTCACCACTTTTACAAATATCATAAATTATGGAAAAAGCAGAGAGACCACAAGATCTCTGTGATGCCGGGTGCATCAAAAAATGTTCAGATCCAACATGTTTGATGTTTTTTTTTTCTGTGACATTTTAGCAAATTTAAAACAGACGTGAAGTGATTATTGAAGACGGAATATATACAGAACAAGCTGTAAAATCCAGATTCCGTCAGCCTGCTGTTTGTTAAATTGTGAATTGTAATGAACATATGTGAAGCTACCTGCCTACATAGGGGATTATTCGCTTAACTGTGAGTTGTGGTCACATGCATTTAAAATAAAAATTGAATAATAACTTCTGCTATAACTTGTATAAAAGCTGTTAATTTGCGCGTGGGTTTAGAAGAACCAGCTATGCCATGGTAGCACATTCTTTTCTGGAACTGGTATTCCTAAAACTGGCGGCACACGATTTAATTTGGTGCTTGTGTGCGCCCGCACTTTCCTGCGTCCGTGCCGTTTTGACAGAGAGGGCCATCCACTGGTCGGGAAAAAGCCCTCCCCGTCAAAAAGCTAAACGGACGCTGACAGGGATACAAAGCGCGTTCACGCTTTGTACACTTAGTGCACAGAGTGAAAGGAACACCCACTCTCATGGACGTTCCTTCCTCTCTCTGTTACCGCTCGTGTGCCGCCAGCCTACAAGAAGTGCCAACTCCCAGGGCCTGGTTTTAACTGGTTTTGCTTTTGCAGAATCATTCATCGCCTTACAATACCCCCCCTCCCAATTCCTTACTTACCTCTGATCACACATTGCAGACGACGCCATGCTCAGTTCTGTGGAGTCCTATGGACTCCCGGATCGATTACCAGTGGCTTCTTGTTATCCCAATGCCAGCCACTAATAAAGAAGCTGGATCAGAATAGGTAAGGTAAAAGGAAGTCAGTAAGGGAAATCAATCAGCTCACGGCTTTTTTTTCCCTTATTGGCTCCCTGTTACCGGAAAGAGGGATATAAGGATGTGTAAGAACTACATTTCCGAAGAGGGTATGCCAAGCTGATCAGTAGCTAAGGAGCTGTAGTTCCAAACATCTGGACTCCGGAGGGCCGTGGTTGCTGATCACTAGGCTATGGGGTGCCTGCCTTTGAAGGCCTTTAGGCTAAGGTCAGACGAAAGCAGTTTTAACGTGCGTTTAACCGCACGAAATCACGGCCGTGCTAGCAGCAAATGACGTCCAATGCCGGGGAACATACGACGAACGGCCGCACGAAAGTTCGTCCGCGCAACGCAAGTGGCAAACGAACGCATTTTTTCGAGAACGTCAAACCGCTACTACTGACGTACAGAGTGCGCTGCGTCCGCATAGCGGCGTGTGTGTGAGACGTCAGACGCTGCACACGTCCGGCCAACATAACGTCCAAACGCAAAAAGGGTTTTATTGATGATCCGTACAAAATCACGGACGAAAATGCGCATCGTATGACCGCTAACGCGTATTCCTTGAAAAAATACATCCATTCGTTCGAACGCACTTTTTCACGGACAACTTGAAAAATGCGTTCGTCTGACCCTAGCCTTAGATTTTAACAAAAATTGGTTATTCAGAAAGTGAGTGTGTTTGACGATGCTGCAATGGTGGCAAAACAAATGAAAAATCCAAAGCTGTGAAGCTTCTCCCGCACCTGTTTGGATTCTTATTTTTTAAAGCACCGTCATGTGCCGTCTGCATTTCTAAATAACCTCCATCCATGATTTTCAGCCAAGAGAACAACAGTGTACCCATTGTTGATGCCACTTGATAATATCCAGGGATATTTTTATTGAAGCTGCATTTTATCGTTAAAAAAACTCTCAAATGACAATAAAATGCCATCTTACACATTTTTAGCACATTGACATGTCTAGGGATTGTCTAGTTGCTTGTTTATTGTCAGACTGGCTATTCAGATCATATGGCATGCCAAGGTTATGGAAACCCCTTCTATATGTGTAAAGTAGTAAGCTTTCCACAAAGAATACTACTGCTTTTAATGTGTATGGCCTATTTTAAAAAATTAAAAATCTATATGATAAGCAGTACTTTTTAAATTACCAAGAAATGGGGAGTTGCGGTGATCCCCCTATACTTAATATGTGCATCTATTTTATCCCTGATGAAGTATAGAGTGCTTATATGTAGTCACTCCCATGTTAGTGATGTGGCTGTTGTCTCTTTGTCAGGCATTTATGAGAGTTGTGAAGGACATGTGCATTTCGTTCCTTTCCATATACAAATTTGGATGAAAATCCCAGTTTTTCTTATTTTATTTTCGTTTCAAAAGTTTAATTTCGGACTCTAGTTTCTAACCCTAATTTGTAATCCTGATTTCCGGTGGTTCATTCCACAAGTTTAATCAGGCGAATCCGAATCCTATAGGTTTCAATGGAAAAAATGTTTTATTAAATATTTATTCAAACATTTATGTTTATTCTTTTCATTTGCAGCAAAAAGTCTATTTATTTTTTCGGATTATTTTAGGCATTTCCTGAGTATTTTTGGTTAAATTTTAGGTTTCCTAATTTATTTTAAGTCAATGAGGCTTTTTTTCCCCATAGGTTTCAATGCAAAAAATATCCCCCATTTTTATTAAATATTTATTCAACCATTTATGTTTATTCTTTTCATTTGCAGCAAAAAGTCTATTTATTTATTTTTTCGGATTATTTTAGGCATTTCCTGAGTATTTTTGGTTAAATTTTAGGTTTCCTAATTTATTTTAAGTCAATAAGGCTTTTTTTCCCCATAGGTTTCAATGCAAAAAATATCCCCCATTTTTATTAAATATTTATTCAACCATTTATGTTTATTCTTTTCATTTGCAGCAAAAAGTCTATTTATTTATTTTTTCGGATTATTTTAGGCATTTCCTGAGTATTTTTGGTTAAATTTTAGGTTTCCTAATTTTTTTTAAGGCAATAAGGCTTTTTTTCCCCATAGGTTTCAATGCAAAAAATATCCCCCATTTTTATTAAATATTTAGTCAACTGTTTATTTTTTTCACTTGCAGCGAAAAGTCTCTTTATTTATTTTTTTTAAGGATTTTTTAGGCATTTATCTGGATTTTTTTTGGTTACATTTTAGGCTTCCTAATTTATTTTAAACCAACTAGTTTTTTCCCCATAGGGTTCAATGTAAAAAATATTCCCAGTTTTTATGAAATATTTAATAAACCATGTATTTTTTTCACTTGCAGCAAAAAGTCTATTTATTTTTTAGGATTTATTAGGCATTTTTGGGGATTTTTTGGGTTAAATTTTAGGTTTCCTAATTTAATTTAAAGCAACAAGGCTTTTTTTCTTTGCTGAACACAGCTGTATTATTTTCTTTCAGTCTGGCTGCCTTCGGCAATGAATACTAGCAGGGTTCTTCAGATAAAGGTGAAAGCCAGGAGAACTGGCAGGAGATGAGAACAATCTAGACCAAATAGCCAATTTGGAAAGTAAGATACATGGGAGAATTTTTCTGGTGTGGCTCTTTTGACCTAGTCACTTCTCCAGTCATTCTCCTGAGTTTCACCTTTCTTTGAATAGACCTGTATGTTTCAGCACCATAAATAGCTCCGGAGCCCCGCGGGGCTGCTGCCCTTGGTTCTGAATCAGTAAATGTTAAAATCATTTAAAATACACGGCTAGGTGCTTGTTTTAGATCAGCATAATATATTTGAATGTTTCTATTTTTTCTTAAAATTCACTGGTCTCCCGTCAGTTCTCCATAATGTCTGGCTTTGTAAAAAAATAAATAAAAAGTAAATAAAAATGAATGAATGAAAGATTTCCATAAGAATACACCATAGAGCAATGGTGGATTATCATCACTACTTCGATAAATATCTTTCATGGACTACATATCTCATGAGGCTCATTCAAAGTCAAATTCAGCCCAAAGCAGCAGTAACACTGAAAGCTATCTCTGGTTAATGCATCTCACCCTGAATCAAAGCAGTGTTGATGCATACTTGATAACTGAATTATTTTGTCTCATGAGTAACATTTTATAATTGCTACAAGTCGATTAAATACAAGAAAATCTGTTTGATTTCAGGAATATTAAGTCCTTTATGCAATAACTGGCACCATACACAACCCCCTGGCACCATTTCCTGCCAATGCATGATGATAGTGGAATATCTGAGGTTTCCAATGTTATTATCCAGTCTAATCTACAAGGAAATGTGCCCACGTGATGTGTTTTATTTGACCACTTATCTTTGATTAATTATGATGATAGCATTTAATGAATTAATAATGCTGTGCTTTTTCCATGTTTCTATCTATCTACAGCTTCAGAGGCAGCTCTCCGAGCTTGATGAAGATGACCTGTGCTACGAGTTTAGACGGGAGAGGTTTACAGTCCATAGAACGCATCTGTACTTCCTACATTATGAATATGACACAGCACCTGATGATACCGATGTCACTCTGGTGGCACAGCTCTCTATGGACAGGTACTTTACTCTGTCTTGAATGGAATAAAGGCAATCGGAAGGAGTTTATTAAATAAGCAGGATACCTTTACAAGACTTAGAAAATGTATCAGTGAAGGACAAGAATAAACATTGCTTAAATAAATACCCATAACAAGTATTAATAGGTCAACACAATCCACATCACAGTTTTACTGGACACTTGTAGTACAAAATAGATTATTATTATTGTAGTAACATAGCCACATAAGTGGAAGCTGCATGACATTACATGGTCAAAAAGTCGCCGTTTAAACCAATTTTCTTATCTTGTGACGCTAGGGAAAATAGTCATATTACACATTAAAAAAAGAGCATATGTGCCATTTTTTTTCAGTGAACTAGCACCATACAAGGGTTAATTTACTGCCACCAGTGGGGTGAAAAATCAACACTGGTGTTGCTTTTAGATTTAGTTATATTGTCAGGGTTATGGTCAGGGCCGGATTTACATCTCAGGAGCCTTTAGGTACAGAAATCTGGAGCGCCCCTACCCCCCCCCACCCAAAAAAGTGCCCCTTCTCCTTCTTCCTCTTTCAGCAGAGCTTTTGTTTTAGATGAATCAATGTGTAATAACATCATATACACACTTGCGTGGGAATTGAGAAGGTTAGCTATTGCAGTGGCATTGTTTGCTTTATATGTAAAAGCACATGATGCCTCTGCCTTAGACGTGAGAAATTAACAGGGTTATTCAGAGAGCGGTGAGAAGCAGGAGAATGACTGGAGAATGGAAAATTCTAGGTCAAAATAGCCGATTTGGAAAGTGAGATAAATGGGAGAATGTTTCTGGTTTGGCTATTTTGACCTAGAACTTTCCATTCTCCAGCCATTCTCCTGCTTTTCACTGCTCTTTGAATAACCTTGTTAGTAAATTTTGCAATTAACCTTTTTTGAATTTTTTATTTTTATGTATTACATGGTCATGTTTGTTTACGTTGGAAAGACCAGACTCTGACCTTTCCAGTGACACCTCACTTGACCTTTTGCGTTGTTTAAAATCAGAGATACAGGGTTCCCATGTCCCCTGTTCTCTCCTCACTGCAGTGCCTCCAATGCATTGTGTCATCACCTTCACACTTGCTGGCAGTGTGGACTAGTGAGTTAGCGCAGCATCACTGTTCACTTTATAATTGTAAAGTGAACAATAATGCTGTTAGGAAAAAAAGGAAAAACATTTTTATTTTATATATTTGCTATTTTATTTTTACATTAACTTGTTCATGTTTGGTATCATTGGAAAGGCCACACTTTAGCTTGTAGAGCCCCAGAGATACAGGTGTCTAAATAATTGTAAATTGTATCTTTTTTTTTTTTTACTAAGGCGCCCCCTTGTGGCAGGCACCTGTAGACACTTGTCTACTCTGCCTAATTATAAATCTGGCCCTGGTTATGGTTAACCTTATTAGTATTGTACTCTATATATCTACCACTCCTGTCATCATATAAACATATTTCATAGAAATTTGAGGTGCCAAGATAATCCACCCCTGCTTCCAGAGCCATCATTTTTACCTGCTACCTGATGAGCAGTCCCTATATTTCATGCATTTTATATCAAAAAGGTGGATTACTAAATTAAATAAGCAAGGATGTCCATCAATGCATATTCATTAGGAAAGACACAGCGCATTGACTTTATTCTCACATCTTCGATCCAGGCCTTGAATAAGCATGTCTTCTGCAAGCTGTGGCAGGAGATAGCTATTCCTTGCCTCATTTACTGATTTTGTTTTTGTTTCATTCGATATTTTATCTAATGTGTATGCAAGTAGTGATATTCACTTTAAATCAGTCGCAATTTGTTACACAGCATCAACGACACATTACCTGGTTATGACTTCATCAAACCAAATTAACTTTTTTATGTAAATACTCCCACATCCACCTCACACCTTCCTAGTTGACCGCACGAATGTCCACCAGCATATGTAA
Source organism: Leptobrachium leishanense (assembly GCA_009667805.1). Taxonomy (NCBI): domain Eukaryota; kingdom Metazoa; phylum Chordata; class Amphibia; order Anura; family Megophryidae; genus Leptobrachium; species Leptobrachium leishanense. The sequence continues at coordinate 286,022,474 of CM019065.1, read as the reverse complement.
CCATTAGTTTACTGTCTGATGTCAGACCATTTCCCCGCACAGTACACCTTATGCTAATTTATTACTACGTGCTTCCTTGAAAAGTTTTTGAACTCCGGTGCTATGTATGTGTAAACAATGGCTGCAGGGTCTCTTGCTCCTAAAATGTTATGTCAGTCGAACATCTGTTGCTGTCTGCACGCTTGTCATTTTTCACCTTGTGCCACCAGCACCGGATTAGTTCTGTCATCATGGGCGATCTTACATGTAATTCTCTGTCCTTCTTCCTTTCACAGGCTCCAGATGCTAGAAGCCATCTGCAAACACTGGGAGGGACCCATTAGCTTGGCTCTGTATCTCTCCGATGCCGAGGCCCAGCAGTTCCTACGCTATGCCCAGGGCTCGGAGGTGTTGATGAACCGGCGTAATGTGGGCTATCATATAGTGTACAAGGAAGGCCAGTTCTACCCAGTTAACCTGCTGAGGAACGTGGCCATGAAGCATGTCAACACACCATACATGTTCTTGTCCGATATCGATTTTTTACCAATGTATGGACTCTACGACAGCCTCAGGTACCTTTGGGAAAAGGGGAATAACATTTGTGTAAGCATTATTTAATGTTTTAGAATGTCACTGAAATGTATTCCAGTTAAAGTAACATAGTAATGTGGATTAAAAATAGGCCAATGTCCATAAAGTTCATCCTTCCGAATATCCATCCAAAAAAGCGAAGAAAAAAAATTGTGTGAAAAAATTGATAAAATCTCCATAGCAACCCAAGATATGTGTGCTAAAGGAAAATGTCAACCTCTAAACAGGTGTACTAGTAGATGGAAACATTTATTTTAGGGATAAAGTAAAATGTAACTTCTAAAGGGGTTATTCAGAGAGCACTGAAAGGTCGCCGACATTCCGGTGCGCTCTTGTGCCCCGCACTTTCCTGAATCAAGTTCCCCAAAGTGAATACTGAATTCACCGCAGGGTCCCCGAAGTGTAGGGAAAACCTGCCAAACACTCACCGGAAACCCTCTGGAACCACCGCAAAAAACAACGCTGAACACGTCGGAAAAAGATGGTGAGCCGCTGATCGCAGCGCAGACCAGCCACCAGAGAAAGCCAACAAGCTGACGAACGGGGTAAAAAAAACACAAAAACAATACGCTTGAAAGTATCAAAATTTAAACGCTCTTTGCCAATAATCTACTGGACAAAAATGTCTGGAATTTACATGTAAGGTCCTATGAATGATAATAAAAAGGTCTGTTACAGAAAAAAGAAAAAAAGCTTTAAAAAGAAATTGCCCAAAAAATTCAGAGAAATACCTAAAAGATCTGAAAAAAAATCAATAAAAAAGAGATTATAATAAACGGTTTATTAGATGTTGAATAATCTAATTGATCATCTATTTGTACTTCTTTGGGATTGCTGAAAATTGCAGATGTACAGCTTTCTAAAGGGACATGTGCCTGGGTCACCTTTTTGATGTCTGCAAATAGCACTACTTACACCAAGTATCACATTATTGATACCATCCTATGATACCACACTGATGTCCAATACACCACTACATGGTGAATCTCCCTCACTAACAGGCCCTGAAGCAGCTAAACCATGGAATTCCCTTCCAGTACAAAGAAATCCAGGTGTAAAGTACATGTTAAGCATCCCTTATCCATATATCTGAAATATTCCAAAATACGTACTTTATTGAGCACTGACATCATCAAAAGAGAAAAATTCCACATCTCACCCTACGTGATGGGGAAAAAACTATTAAACATATTGTATAAAGTTACCTTCAGGCTATGCGTATAAGGTGTACATTAAGCAAATTATTTTCATGTTTTGATTTGGGTCCCATCCCCAAGATACCATATCTCATCATATGCAAATATTCCAAATCCTGAAAAAATCCTAAATCCAAAGCACTTCTGGTCCCAAGTAGGGATGAGCCGAACACTCCCCGAGTTCGGTTCGAGCCCGAACCGAACTTCCCATTTGTTCAGGACCGAACCCGAACACCCATGCAAGTCAATGGGGTTGAAAATTCGGTTTTTTAGAGTGCCCTCCAAGAGGGCATATATGCTACATATTTGCCATAAAAGGTGTATGGGGGTCCGGGTAGTGCCCTGGGGGACAGGAAACAAGGACAAAAAGTTTTAAAAAAAACGTTTTTAAAGGGAAGGTGAGTTTTCCATGAAATAAGGGTTAAAAATAAAAACCAAAAATTCCTTCAAATATTGTGCCTAGGAGGTCCCCATAACCTGCCCGTGAAGTGGCGGATTTCTAGGATGTATGGAAACACTTAAAAACAAATAAATGACGTTTCATATGACGGTAAATGCTTTTCCTTAATCTATCCATAAACAACTGCTTGGGGCGGCAGCCTGTATGAAAAGACATTTTAGGACGCGCAGAAAAAGTTTAGTGTTTTTTTTGGCTAAATTATTGTGAAACTTATGCAGGCTTTGGATGAAAGTAACAATAGGTGCTTTAAAATTGGGCTTTTAGCGTCGGCAACAGTGCCGTCACACCGTAACCCCTCTGAGTATATGAATCTGATACAGGCGTCAATGGCAGTGCACCCAGATATTGTGCCTTTAGTGCTAGGCATGCAAGTACTATCATACAGTAACACCTCTGTGGTATTGTGGAAGAGTGCAGGGGTGGACCATGCGGTCCTATATTAAAAAGATATGAATCTGGGAATGGGCGTCAGTGCACCCAGATATTCTGCCTTTGGTGCACCCAAATATTCTGCCTTTGGTGCAAGACTGACAGTCCAGCAAGTATCATCATACAGTAACCCCTCTGTGGTATGGTGGAAGAGTGCAGGGGTGGACCATGTGGTTCTATATTGAAAAGTTTTTGATCTGGAAATGGGCGTCAGTACACCCAGATATTGTGCCTTTAATGCCAGGCCATCAAGTATCATCATACAGTAACCCCTCTGTAGTATTGTGGAAGAGTGCAGGGGTGGACCATGTGGTCCTATATTGAAAAATTTTTGATCTGGTAATGGGCGTCAGTGCACCCAGATATTGTGCCTTTAATGCCAGGCCATCAAGTATCATCATACAGTAACCCCTCTGTAGTATTGTGGAAGAGTGCAGGGGTGGACCATGTGGTCCTATATTGAAAAGTGTTTTTTTATCTGTTAATGGGTGTCAGTGCACCCAGATATTGTGCCTTTGGTGCAAGACTACCAGGCCAGCAAGTATCATCATACAGTAACCCCTCTGTGGTATTGTGGAAGAGTGCAGGGTTGGACCCTGCGGTTCAAAAAAATAAAATGATATAAATCTGGCACAGGCGTCAGTGCAGCCAAATATTGTGCCTTTCATGGCAGCAAGTGCCTTCACACCGTAACCCTTTTGTGGTATTGTGGAAGAGTTCAGTGCTGGAGGTTTTGTGAATGCAGAAGAGGACATCCCCTATCTATTCCATTACTTCAGCATCAGGGGATTGATAGCTGCTGATCCAGGACTGATTCATTTTTATAAATGTCAGCCGGTCTACAGAGTCGGTGGACAGACGCACTCTTTTGTCTGTGACAAAACCTCCAGCGGCACTGAACGTCCTTTCGGAAAGCACGCTAGATGAAGGGCAACCTAGTAGCTGCATAGCATATTGGCTAAATTCTGGGCAGTGATCCAATCTCAACACCCAGTAAGCCAGTGGATCATCTGCTGGAAAGGTATCCAGGTCTGCCCTTGCCCCTAGGTAGTCCTGCACCATATGGTGAAGACGCTGGTAATGGGTGCCTACATTTGACGTCCCTGGGCGTCGAGGACTAAAAAAAATTAAAAAATGCATCCGTCGAGCGGCCCTGGCCTTCACCGCTATTCCTCTGATCACCTGCAGCCTCAGAAGCACGTGTGTCAGCATTTGGTAATATAACAGTGCCTGGAAAGGTGTTACACAAGTTTTGCTTTAGAGCCTCCTCAAGTTTTGTCATCCTGTGCTCCCTCTGTGCGGGCAGGATGAGCTCTGCAACTTTCTCTTGTATCGTGGATCAAGAAGGGTTGCCAACCAGTAATGATCCCTCTCCTTGATAGCACGAATCCTGGGGTCCTTTAGCAGGCTTTGCATCATTAGGGAACCCATGCAGCGTAGGTTGGAGGTGGCATTAGCTGCCAAGTCTTCCTGGTCAATGAGGATGACCGTATCGTGCACTTCCTCCTCCCAGCCACGCACAAGCCCTTCTGTTTCTGGGCACACAAAACCCTGCCTTGAGGAATCCCCACCTTCAATGCCCCCACTACTTAAATAGTCCTCCTCCTCCTCATCCTCCTCCTGTCTGATCTGAGTAGGACCCGCTGGAATGCTGTCTGCGGAAAGACTGGGGCCTTGAGAGCTAGGGAAGGCCTCCTCTTCCTCCCGCTGCTCTGCCTCTAGAGCCACATCTATAATTCCCCGCAGAGTGTGCTCCAGCAGGAACACTAAAGGAATTGTGTCACTGATGCATGTACTGTCCCTGCTCACCATCCTCGTTGCCTCCTCAAATGGTGACAGTACAGTGCATGCATCCTTGATCATCAGCCACTGTGGAGGGGGAAAAAAACCAAGTTGACCTGAACCTGTCCTTGTGCCATACTCACACAGGTACTCGTTGATGGCCTCTGCTGCTTGTGCAGACACTGCAGCATTGCTAATGTCGAGTTCCACCTGGTGGGCATGTCACAGATCAGACGGTTTGTGGGAAGGTGAATTCTCTTTGAATTTCTGCCAGGCGCGCGCTTGCTTTAGAATGACTGTCTGAAGTGGCTGCAGACTAGGCTTGTGCACCGATTTTTTTTTCGGTTCGATTCGGTTCGATTTTTCGGATTTTTAAACTTTTCGATTCGGCCCGTTTCGACCGATTTCGGTTTCGATTCGATTCGGTTCGGCACGTTTTTCGGGTACATTTTTTTTTCGGAATTTCGACCATTTTTCGTATTTTCGTGTCACTGCTCGGTTTTTGTATCGACTTTTCGTATTTTCGGAAATTTTCGTTTTTCGGAATTGCACATTTTTCGGAATATCGACCATTTTTCGTGATTTTTTCGTGTCATTTTGCCCGTTTTTTGTATCGACTTTTCGTTTTTTCGAAAATGTTCGTTTTTCAGAAATTTTCGTTTTTACAAAATTTTCGTTTTCTGAAATTTTCGTTTTTATAAAATTTTCGTTTTTCAGAAAATTTTCGTTTTTCGGAAATTTTCGTTTTTCGGAAAATCTGTTCTCCTCGTTTGACACATTTCAAGTCCATTCGAAAAATCCGAAAATTTTCGTTTCGGCTCGGAAAACATTTCGGATCTGACATTTTCGGATCTAAAATTTTTCGGAAATTCGGCCGCATCCGAAAACACGAATCGGGAAATTTCGTGAAAATTCCGAAATTCCGAAACCCGAAACGCACATCCCTACTGCAGACTTTTCTGGCCTGGATGAGAAGCTCTGGCAGCCCTGGGTACTTGGTTAGGAAACGCTGTACCACCAGATTTAGGACGTGTGCTAGGCATGGTACATGCGTCAATTTACCCTTGCATAGGGCAGAGAGAAGGTTGCTGCCATTATAGCAGACGATCATTCCCAGCTCAAGCTGGCGTGGTGTTAACCATCTCTGCACCTGCCCCTGCAGAGCTGACAAAATTTCTGACCCGGTGTGGCTCCTGTCCCCTAAACAAACCAGCTCAAGCACAGTATGGCATCTTTTTGCTTGAGCCATTGCGTAGACCCTGTCAGGCGTCGGTTTAACTGCCACTTCGCCAGAGACAGAGAAGGAGGAGGAGGAAGAGGTGGTGGTGGTGGAGCAGACAGACCTCATACAAGCAGCTTTCTGGAGGCGTGGTGGATGAACAAGCTCCAGCACAGAGCCCCGTCTTGGATCCCTCCCAGCTGCAATCAGAGTTACCCAGTGTGCCGTGAAGGAAATGTAACGACCCTGTCCATGCTTGCTGGACCACGTGTCTAAAGTCACATGCACCTTGCTGCTGACTGCCTTTCCCAATGACTCGATAACATTGTCTTCCACGTGCTGGTATAGGGCTGGAATGGCCTTGCGTGAAAAGTAATGGCATTTTGGAACCTGCCCCTGTGGTACAGCGCATTCAGCAAATTCACAGAATGGAGCAGAGTCCACCAGCTGGAAAGGCAGCAGCTGCAATGCGAGTAATTTTGCTAAGCTGGCATTTAGACGCTGTTCTTGGGGATGGTTGGGACTATATTTTTTTCTTTCGCTGCAGCAGCTGCGGCAACGTAATCTGACTGCGTAAATCTTCAGCTACTGGGATGATGTCACATTGTGAGGAAGGACCTGCTGGTACATCCATTACTGTAGCATCATCCCTGTCGGTGGAGGTTGTAGGCAATTGCATGGCAGGACATACAGTGTGGGTAGAGACAGATGAGGAGGAGGAGGACCTACGCAAAGTTTTGCGCCATGGGATGTGTGGCACTTGTTCATATGTCGCCTCAAGCACGTGGTACCCAAGTGTCCGGTGTTTATCCCACGCTTCAGCCTCCTCTGACATAGATTACAAATAGCAACGGTGGGGTCTGCTGCACATTTCTTAAAGAACTCCCAGACAGCAGAGTTCCTGCATGTGTTCTTTGAGACCACAGCGCTCTGCACCGGAGCAGCTCTGACATGTGATGCCTTGGACTGGCTAGTGCTACAGTTGGTCACAGAGGATGTTGTGCCTTGTGTTTGCTGTGCCTCCTCCTCCTCCCCCTCCTCCTCACTTGATTCCTCAGTTCGATCTGGCACCCAGGTGGAGTCAGTGGCCTCATCATCAATGTCATCTTCACCCCCTATCTCCTCGTCACTGGAGCCAACTTGGCAGTATGCTGCAGCTGCTGGGGCAACATGAGTGCCAGTTATTTGTGTGTCATCACTGGCACCCCCTTCCTCTAGGTTGATTATACTCCCTTGCTCAACCTCAGAGATTGAATCAGAGCACTGTACTTGCTGCGCATCCTCAAGCAGCATGTCACTCTCATTGTAGTCAAACAATTCAGCTGACTCCTCTGTGTGTGATAGCGAGGCTACGGCAGGAGTAGCTGTGGACATGGAGGCTGCATTAGATGCTTTGGCAGCTGAGGTGGACTGTAAAGCACTAGAAGCCTGGCTGGCAGAGGACTCGGAGGATGAGGATTGCCTGGTTAGCCAATCCACCAAGTCCTCTGTATGTTGATGCTGCTTAAGACGGCCAGCACCAGTTAGAAAGGACAAGCCTGCCCCTGCAGAGGATGCACCACGTCCACCACGACCAGAGACACAGCCTCCCGACACAGGGGCTGCTTGCCCTCTTATCTGTGTCTGGGAGCGTCTGCCTGTCCTTTTTATTCTTTCAGACATGGTGAGTGATTTGTAGATTAATATATACAGAACTCTGATTCAACTCTGGTATAAAGATTTAAAGAACTCTGGTATAACTCAGTGAGACACACTGATAGCTGGCAGCCAGTGACGAGACACAGATCACCTTAATTCACAAGTGTTTTAAAGAAATGAGTGAGCCCCAAAATACTGCGTGGTACTGGATGTGTGACGAGACACAGATCACCTTAATTCACAAGTGCTTTAAAGAAATTAGTGAGCCCCAAAAAAACTTGCTGGCTGTGTGACGAGACACAGAAGATCACCTTGATTCACAAGTGTTTTAAAGAAATTAGTGAGCCCCAAAATACAGCGGGGTACTGTTTGTGTGACGAGACACAGATCACCTTAATTCACAAGTGTTTTAAAGAAATTAGTGAGCCCCAAAAAGATTTGCTGGCACAGTGACAAGACCCAGAAAATCACCTCAATTCACAAATGTTTTAAATAAAGTTGTAAACCCAAAAAAACTTGCTGGCACAGTGACAAGACACAGAAGATCACCTTAATTCACAAGTGTTTTAAAGAAATTAGTGAGCCCCAAAATACAGCGGGGTACTGTTTGTGTGACGAGACACAGATCACCTTAATTCACAAGTGTTTTAAAGAAATTAGTGAGCCCCAAAAAGATTTGCTGGCACAGTGACAAGACCCAGAAAATCACCTCAATTCACAAATGTTTTAAATAAAGTTGTAAACCCAAAAAAACTTGCTGGCACAGTGACAAGACACACATCACCTAAATTCCCTGATATTTGGTATAAATGAGACCCAAAAAGATTTGCTGGCACAGTGACAAGACCCAGAGAATCACCTCAATTCACAAATGTTTTAAATAAAGTTGTAAATCCCAAATAACCTTGCTGGCACAGTGACAAGACACACATCACCTAAATTCCCTGATATTTGGTCGAAATGAGACCCCCCCAGACCCCCCCAGTAGCGTGGCAGACCGGCAGTAACAACACACACAACTATTTCCTTTGAAATCTCCTCTGAAATGCGTGCAGAAGCGCTGCGTGGAAACCTTATATAGTGTGCTGCGGGACTTAGCTCTGTGAGCCCATGATTGGGCAAAATTTGCCCAATCAGGACTCTGAGCGGTGATTGGCATAGTGTTCAACCAGTCCTGCACCAGACCTGTGGTCAGGTGCAAGGCTGTAACCAATTAGGAGCTTCAGGCAGTGGGAAAATGCATTGTGGTCCATTGTGGTCGAACATGCGGTGAACACCCGGAAATGTTCGGGGTTCGCGATCCGCTCGAACAGGCTAAGTTCGGGCCGAACCGTCCGAACCCGAACAGCTCATCCCTAGTCCCAAGCAAATTGGATAAGGGAAGCTCAAGCAGTAAATGCCTTTTGAGTGTCAGTCATTATGAACGCCAGTATTACGCTATATTTACCTCCATCAGTCTATGCTTGCTATATTTTTGAGTAGAAGTGGATTATTCAATTGATGACCTTTTAATTTAATTTCCTGAATGTCTCGTGTTGTACAATAATGTATTGTGATCTGTACACTCTTTGTACATTTGTAAACTGTATACTCTGAGGTGCAAGGGCGTTCAACATTACATAGCAACAATGGCCCCCATGGTATTACTTATGTAATGCACTTAATCTATTCTAAAGTACTAAATACCGTATAAACACATACATATAAGCATGTAGTACTATATAAATGCATACATACACTTAGGGTTTTTCTGTAAAAGGTGAATTTGTCATTAAAAGACTTTTTTGTTTTGGCCAAAATAGCCAGAAAAAGTCCTTCATTAATGTGGAGAATTGACTGCACTCTACAACTACCGTTATGTATCAATACCGGTGTTATTTAGAGAGCACATATATGTCGCCGATATTTCGGTGCTCTCTCGTTCCCCAAACTTCCCTGAACTTCGGGGGAATCAAAGTTCCCCACCCTATGCTGAATTCAGCATACACCGTAGGGTCCATGGAGTGCAGGGAAAACCTGTCGAATCCCACCAGAACCGCCGCAAAATACACACCGAGCACGTCGGAAAAAGCTGACGAGCAGTCAAACACAGTGCAAACCAGCCCCTGGAAAAAGCCAACAAGCTGACAAACGGGGTAAAAGTAAAAAAAAAAATTTGAAAGTGTGAAAATTGAAATGCTGTTTGCAAAAAACCCACTAAATGAAAATGCCTGGAATTTACATATAAGATACTATGAATGATGATAAAAAGTTGTCTTACCTAAAAAAGAAAAAAAACGCTTTTAAAAAACGGAGGAAAAAAGATTGACGAAAAAATCCCCAAAAATGCCGAAAAAGTCCTAAAAAAATCTATAAGGCTAGGGACAGATGAGCGCATTTTCTGCGGCCACCGTCAAAATGTACGTCGATGCGTGCGCACGCATTTTTTCACGGAATACGCTTAAGTGGTCAGACGATGCGCAATTCTGGACGTATTTCATGACGATGGGGTGAAAAGAAGTCTAGGGAAATCCGGCTGTTTGAACGTTATGTTGGCCGCACACTAGCAGCGTCTGACGTCTCCTAATCACGCACACACGCTGCTATGCGGCCGCAGCGCACTCTGTACGTCAGTACCAGCGGTTTAACGTTCTCGAAAAAATGCGTTCATTTTCCACTTGCGTTGCGCGGCCGGACTTTTGTGCGACCGTACTTCGTATATTGGCTGTCATTGCCCGTCATCTGCTGCTAGTGCGGCCGTGATTATGTGCGCCAGAACGCGCGTTCGCACTGCCTCAGTCTGACCCTAGCCTAAAGAGACTTTTTACTGCAGATTAAACTAATAAACAGATTATTAGATATTTAATAAAAACAGGAATATTGTTAACATTGAAGCCTATGGGATTCGCCTGAATAGACTTGCCAAATGAAACCACTGAACAGCAGGGCACTTCGGCAACTTTTCTCTGCTGTTCAGTGTTCTCCAAATAGATTAACCATTGCTTCTCTATGGGGATTTCACTGCCTTCGAACAGGCACTGTGCATGCAGGCAATTCGCCAAAATTTGGCGAACTGCCTGCTCTCTGAATAGTCGTATGGCCCCGAAATGTCACCGTACGCTGAATTTCAGTGTCCGGTAACATTTCGGGGCCAGATAGACTCTCTCTCTGAATAACCCCTTATGTGTACTGACCTGTCATGTACACCTTTTAGTTTACGTGACAAATTTGATTAACACTAAAATGCTAATACGTAAACCATTGATTCTTATTTATATATTCAGCACCACCCTGTACTTTAATGCAACCTTCATACTTTTTAATAAGCCAAACGTACGCTAAATCAAAGTATAAAATATTTATTTACTGTAATTAATCCTCTTACTCTATGTTGTAATATGAATATTGCTATTCGCCTATAATTAAATATCAGGTATACACAAAAATGATATAACCTGTGTGCTCTATCACCCTCGGCCCATGGAGACTATGGAACCCCTACATCATGCCCCCGCCCGTGTGCTACTTATGCTTGCTTTGAGTAATGGGAGCTATAATGCCATTTTTATGCTGCAGTGTATGTGGGTCATGTCTATTAATAGCAGCAACATAAATGCCATCTTTGTTCCTTTTTGGATTCTGTATACATGTCTAATTGTATTATTATATTCTCGTAATTACCAACTGTGAGCTTTTTTGTTTTTTTTTACTTTCAAGTAGAATGGAATGGTGGAGGTTGCCCACAAGTGGTCACTGTTTAGAACTGCAGACCATGCAGCGCACCGTGCTACTGCTTTGAGGCTGTCCCTTCAGTCGTTGCTTTCCTTTTAAATAAATACTTTGGAAATATCAATAAAATAGAGATCTAAAGCTTATAGGCTTTACAATTAATTTTAGAAACGAAAAAGGAACCAGACTATAAAGTGACACCTTTTCATGCCAACAAAATGACTTAATATATCTTGTGTATAGATTCGATATTTTTTATTTTTAAAGAGGCTTACGTTTTTTTAACCCATTGTAAATTATGTTCTGAAAACTAGTGGTCGTTTACAGCATTAGGGGCACTATCAGCTGGTGTGAGCTAACCCTAACGTCAGTCAATAAACCACAATTGTTAGGCGCTCAAAACCCTGACATACATAAATAGGTCACTATAATAATGTATCTTATTAGTGCGCCTTCAGGTGGTTCCTCCTATCCACCCAGTTGACAGGATACTTCAAATAAAAGAAAGGTGCACTAAAGTGAAAGCAGAGGATAACTACATAGCGTTATACTGTAGCAACTGTGAATATGCAAACCCCTGCTGCATATTTTAGGCTTACAGGATAAACATAAATATTAAGCGTATCACGAATACTCAGCCGCAGTTGCTGTCCTCCTCTGCTTCGTCTCAGCCAACCATGTGTTCATCGGGATTGAAGCTGTTTCTGACAGATATCCTCTTGAGTTTCTGATTGGACCGTAAATAATAAAATGGCTCCAAGAGTATAAAATAAGGTAAATTTAATAAATCAAATTAAAAGCATTTAAACATATAAAATAAAATAAACAAACAGAAGTTCTCCAACATGTTTCGTCCTCATGGACTTCTTCAAGGATTACTAGAGCAGTGGTTCCCAACCGCGGTTTTCAAGTACCCTTAACAGGCCAGGTTTTAAGGATTGCCTTTGGGAAACACAGACTGAATCCTGCAATCACTGAGCAGCAAATCATATCACCTGTGCTGTGCTTCAGATATCTGGAAAACCTGACCTGTTGGGGGTACTTGAGGACCACGGTTGGGAACTACTGTACTAGAGCAAAGGAAGCGGTAAGGACAGATCAGTTTCCTATATGTATGGTACTGGTTGCATTGTGCACATTGTGCTATCTGGAATCTGTTGCTTGTTGCTGCCATGTGAGACTTTATCAGTCTGTGTCCAAAATAAACTATATACTTTCCAAACATGTGCTGTTTGGACACCCCAAGGTTTTTCACTCAGTGAATGTCGCAAAGAATTGCAAAGAATTTATAGGTTGAGCATCCCTCATCCCAAATGCTCAGGACTCAGCATTCCAGAATTCGGATTGTTCTGCGATTCACACTGCAACATTGGCGAACACTGGCGCTTTCTGAATAATACCCTAGAGGAATAAATCAAAAGATGGGTTTTCATATAAAAGCCTTGGCGGCATGCATAAAAAGAAAATCTGAACAAAGTTCCAAAACTGGTTAAACTCCAAGAAAACTAATGAAATTGTCCTGCTGATTTCACCACTTTTGGAATTTTGTCACAGAATTGCTATTTATAATTATGACATATTTAATTGCTATTTTAATGTCTTATTCTTTGCAGGATTTAATGAACAAATGGCAGGATGCCGTAATAAACAGCATGAGGGCTTTAATTCTACTCCAATGCTCTGGGCTTATTTCAGCTCATATGATCTATCAAGATGGACTGTAATATTTGGTTTTTACATCATTTCTTTCCATCTGTTTTTGCAGGAAATCAGTCGTTCAGTTGGACCTCCGAAACACCAAAAAGGCATTGATAATCCCAGCCTTCGAGACCCTCCGGTATCGCCTCTCCTTCCCCAAATCTAAAGCAGACCTTTTATCCATGTTGGACATGGGAACGCTCTTCACCTTTAGGTAATAAAATCTTGGTGATATTATGTTATATCTTCTTTGTACTAATCCACGTAGTAGAATTCTTCAATCAATTTAAGAGTTTATTCCAAGATCTTCAAGACTTTCCTTTATCACTAGCAATATCCAGAAATGACGGCAACCATCATTCTCAATATTTCTCTGTGGCAAAAAGGAGGATGTAAGTAGAGTATTCCAGAATATATTTGATCTGGTCTTATTCTGGAACATTTCATTGGAATTCCGTTCATTCCAAACAAAATTAATTTGCAAATGGGTTCCAGAACATGACACTAAAGTTTCAATACATGACACATGACAGACGAAGTGCAGATTACCATACCACATTAGTGATGCCGACCTATCCCTCACCTTCTTGTCTACTCAATATCATGATAGAGGCCCCCTACTTGTCCCAACCATTTCTGTAACACAACTGTTAATGATCCCAACAACCAATAAAACTCCTCTTGTCTTACTCTACCCCAACTCCTCTAGACTGTAAGCTCATCCGAACAGGCCAACATTTCTCATACCTGTCCTCGGGACCCTCAACCAGGCAGGTTTTGCACATCACCTTGGGAAAATGCAGACTGAATCCTGCAATCACTGAGCAGCAAATTACATCACCTGTGTTGTGCTTCAGATATCTGGAAAACCTGGCCAGTTAGGGGGTCCTGAGGACAGGTTTGAGAAACACTGCTCTACTCCATTTTTTTCTGTTCCTACGTTTTTCTTAAATTTGTCTTGTTCCATTTGGTTTTTGTAAAGAACTGCGGAGATTGTTGGTGCTATATAAATGATGATAATATTAGTGATGGGGTTAAGTGAATATTCATACATAAAAAGTCCAACTTCTTTTAGTGTAACCTTTAAAACAACACAGCATACATATAATAAATATATTTAACAAATTATATTTATTGTTGTAACAGGAACTGGAGGAGACTGGTGTCTTGAGGTCCAGACCCAAACTTGCTACAGCATCCTTTCCGTCTCCCGTCAAGCAGATCTGCAGCAGGTTTCCATTCTGCACAACCCTCAGCCAGAACTTGGAATGCTGTTATGTTCTTGGTAGCTCTCCCCAAACACCTGAGACAATTTATTGTAGGGTAGAATAATAATAATATTTTATTTGCAACGGGGTCCAGTTTATATGGGGAAAAAGGGGTGGTAATAAAATTACAAAATCAACTTGCAGGTCTGTTCAAAGAAAGGTGAAACTAAGGAGAATGACTGGAGAAGTGAAAATTCTACGTCAAAATAGCCAAACCAGAAAAATTCTCCCATTTATCTCACTTTCCAAATCGGCTATTTGGTCTAGAGCAGTGTTTCCCAAACCCGTCCTCAGGACCCTCTGCCTCGCCACTTTTTCTAGATATCTGAAGCACAGCACAGGTGATATGATTTGCTGCTCAGTGATTGCAGGATTCAGTCTGCTTTTCCCCCAAGGTGATCTGCAAAACCTGGCCTGGTTGAGGGTCCCGAGGACAGGTTTGGGAAACACTGGTCTAGAGTGTTCTCTTTTCCTGCTAGTTCTCCTGGTTTTCACCTTTCTCTGAATAATCCTGATTGTCTACATGAGGGGGGATGAGAGTTACTTCAAGAGATACAGAAACCCGATAAGTATACAATAGACAGGATTAGCATATTATCAACAACAATTCAACCTAAGGAGAAACAATCAAACAGACAGGGATAGGTGGCACTAACAATAGTCAAAAAACTCCTCATCACAACCAGTTTTAAATCACCAATGCATATACAGTGGCAAGAAAAAGTATGTGAACCCTTTGGGATTACGTGGAATTTTGCATGAATTGGTCATAAAATGTGCTCTGATCTTCATCTACAGTTGTGTTCAAAATTATTCAACCCCCACTGAAATTGAGTGTTTTGGCCAGTTTGACATTGATTTTGATCATTCAGTCATCTTGCTTACAATTAAATCAAAGAGGCACGTGTAGGTCAGACAAATATAACATAACATACATATATACTTCCTCCTCCAAACATAGCATTGATCCATGGGCCCAAACAGTTCTAATTTTGTTTCATCAGTCCACAGAACACTATCCCAAAACTTCTGTGGTTTGTCCACATGACTTTTGGCATACTGCAGTCGACTCTTATTATTCTTTGGAGACAGCAAGGGGGTGCGCCTGGGAGTTCTGGCATGGAGGCCTTCATTACGCAGTGTGCGCCGTATTGTCTGAGCTGAAACTTCAGTACCCACATCTGACAAATCTTTTCTCAGTTCCTCAGCAGTCACACGGGGACTTTTCTCCACTCTACGCTTCAGGTAGCACACAGCAGTCGAAGTCAGCATCTTCTTTCTGCCATGACCAGGTAGCGTTTCAACAGTGCCCTTTGCCTTGAATTTGCGAATGATGCTTCCTATGGTCTCTCTTGGTATGTTTAACATCTTTGCAATCTTTTTATACCCATTGCCCTTCCTGTGAAGAGTAATCACCTCTTCTCTTGTCTTCCTGGACCATTCTCTTGACTTCACCATGTTTGTAACCACACCAGTAAATGTCTAGAAGGAGCTGAGTATCACCGTCATTTTAAAGCTGCCTAATTGGTGCTTATTATGCTTTATTGCTGCTCCGTGACATCCACATGTGTTTTCAATACCTGATTGAAAACACTTGAATGAACCTCTGTTCTTCAGAGTGGTAGTCTTTAAGGGGTTGAATAATTGTGTCAATGAAGAATTCACAAAAGAAACATTTACAAAACCAATTGATGTCATTTTAGTTGCATATGGTTCTTTAAAAAGTCCTTGTAGAATTTCATTCTAAATACAATTACAAATGTACACTAAATTCCCTAAAACCCTTTACAGCATTGGGGGTTGAATAATTTTGAACACAACTGTAAGTCACAACAATTTGAAAAACACAGTCTGCTTAAAATAATACAACACAAACATTATATGTTTTCATGTGTTTATTGAACATAACATGTAAATATTCACAGTGCAGGGAGGAAAAAGTATGTGAACCCCTAGCCTAATGACTTCTCCAAGAGCTAATTGGAGCCAGGAGTGAGCCAACCTTGAGTCCAATCAGTGTGATATTATTGGATGTGTTGCTGAAAGCTGTCCTGCCCTTTAAAAACACACACCAGTTTTGGGTTTACTGGTTTCAAGAAGCACTGCCTGATGTGAACCATGCCTCGCAGAAAAGAGCTCTCAGAAGATCTACGATCAAGAATTGTTGACTTGCATGAAGCTGGAAAGGGTTACAAAAGTATCTCCAAAAGCCTTGATGTTCATGTGTCCACGGTAAGACAGACCGTCTACAAATGGAGAAAGTTCAGCACTGTTGCTACTCTCCCTAGGCGTGGTCATCCTTTTAAGATGACTGCAAGAGCACAGCGCAGAATGCTTAATGAGGTAAATAAGAATCCAAGAGTGTCAGCTAAAGACTTACAGAAGTCTCTGGCACATGCTAAAATTTTTGTTGACACATCTACAATAAGGAAAACATTAAACAAGAATGGAGTACATGGGAGGACACCACGGAGGAAGCCATTGCTGTCCAAAAAGAATATTGCAGCACGTTTGAATTTGCAAAAGAGCACCTGGATGTTCCACAGCACTACTGGCAAAATATTCTGTGTACAAATGAAACCAAAATTGAGTTGTTTGGAAAAAACACACAACACTATGTGTGGAGAACCTCATCCCCACAAAACCTCATCCCCACTGTAAAACATGGCGGAGGGAGCATCCTGGTTTGAGGCTGCTTTTCTGCCTCAGGGACTGGACGGATTGTTGTCATTGATGGATAAATGAATTCCAGAGTTTATCAAGACATTTTGCAGGAAAATGTAAGACCATCTGTCCACCCACTGAAGCTCCGCAGAGGATGGGTGATGCAACAGGACAATGACCCAAAGCATACAAGTAATTCAACAAAAGAATGGCTTCAACAAAACAAAGTACGCCTTCTGGAGTGGCCCAGTCAGAGTCCTGACCTCAACCCGATTGAAATGCTGTGGCATGACCTTAAGAGAGCGATTCACACCAGATATCCCAAGAATATTGCTACACTGAAACAGTTTTGTGAAGAGGAGTGGTCCAAAATTACTCCAGATCGTTGTGCAGGTCTGATCTGCAACTACAGGAAACGTTTGGTTGAGGTTATTGCTGCCAAAGGAGGGTAAACCAGTTATTAAGTACAAAGGTTCACATACTTTTTCCACCTCCACTCTGAATGTTTACATGTTCTGTTCAATAAAAAGATGAAAACATATAATGTTTGTGTTGTATTATTTTAAGCAGACTATGTTTTTCAAATTGTTATGACTTAGATGAAGATCAGAGCACATTTTTTGACCAATTCATGCAAAACTCCACGTAATCCCAAAGGGTTCACATACTTTTTCTTGCCACTGTAACATTAACCCTTATATGCCCACTGTCTGGTAAAGTTGGATTTGCCATACTAGTCTGCGGTACCTTGGCAGGAGGCCAGCATCCACACTTCTCCAATGGGCACAGAGGCTGTATAGTTTGGGCCAAGCTGAGGCATGTGTTATGAAAGCTCAAGTCACAGAGGTGGAGGGAGGTTCAGTCACAATAGTGTTTTAATATATATTGAAACAGAAAAGAGATTTAGATGATTTGTGAAAAACCACTATCAAAAAAATCTAAAAATAGGTTGGGGTTAATTAAAATAGTAAATTTATTTTTGGACAATGCCAAACACAAAACATATTAACAATTGTGAAAAAAACACAAGTGATACATTAGAAATATATGTGAACAGTAGGTTTTAACATAGTGGACTGGATAATTGTAACTAGGGACGCACCGATACCGATGCTAGTATCGGTATCGGGGCCGATATTGCCGTCTGCACGAGTACTTGTTACTCGTGCAAACGGCCTGATACATCCCGCCGATACCGGAAGCCAGCGCTGGGCCGGCTTGCCGGTATCCGCTGGGCTGGGGAAGCTGGCCGCGTGCATGAAAAGCACAAGGCCAGCGTTCCCTTCCGGCGCGCCACATACTCACCCATCCTGAAGGTCCGGTCGCTTTTCAGTGATGTGTTCGCGCGGCTACTGGGCGCTCCTGTGATGCTGCCTCTCGGCTGGAGGCCGCGTCACAGATGCGCCCGGCGGCCACGTGATCGCATCACTGCCAACAAGCGACCGGACCTTCAGGATGTGTGAGTATCGCACGCGCCGGAGGCTTTCATGCATGCAGCCAGCTTCCCCAGCGTTCGAGCTGCGGGCAAATCCATGAGACCTGGGGGCAAAGCCATGAGACCTGGGGGCAAATCCATGAGACCTGGGGGCAAATCCATGAGACCTGGGGGCAAAGCCATGAGACCTGGGGGCAAAGCCATGAGACCTGGAGGCAAAGCCATGAGACCTGGGGGCAAATCCATGAGACCTGGGGGCAAAGCCATGAGACCTGGGGGCAAAGCCATGAGACCCGGGGGCAAAGCCATGAGACCTGGGGTCACAGCCATGAGACCTGGGGGAAAATCCATGAGACCTGGAGGCAAAGCCATGAGACCTGGGGGGCAAATCCATGAGACCTGGGGGGCAAATCCATGAGACCTGGGGGGCAAATCCATGAGACCTGGGGGCAAATCCATGAGACCTGGGGCATAATCCATCAGAGCTGGGGCATATCCATCAGAGCTGGGGGCAAATCTATGAGTGCTGGGGGCAAATCTATGAGTGCTGGGGGCAAATCTATGAGTGCTGGGGGCAAATCCATGAGTGCTGGGGGCAAATCCATGAGTGCTGGGGCAAATCCATGTGAGCTGGGGGCAAATCTCATATAAATTTTTATACGAGGTCTGTTCTTATTGGAAAGCGTCACATGACATTAAATAAAAGTATCGGTACTCGGTATCGGTGAGTACTTTTAAAAAGTATCGGTACTCGTACTAGGCCTTAAAAGTGGTATCGGTGCATCCCTAATTGTAACTATAAATAGCGTTAGTTTACAATAATAATGTAGTCTCAGATACTAGATTATAATGATCGTTATTCAAAAAGCCAAAGGGATTAACTCAGTTATATAATCGGTAAATTGTCTCACAAAAGCAGATATGATGTAAGTTGTAAACCATTAGGTCCAACAAGAATTAAAGATGACTAGCCTCTGTTGCCTAATAGCTGTATATATGTTTAGTCTCATGGTACAGTAATCAAAAATAAAATAAAGTAAGGCACATTGACTTGATACACTTTTTTTAAACATATGCAAATAACAAATAATCCTATATTTGACCACACGTTTATATATAAAATTGTGAAACAGCAAAAAGAATTGTGCACAAAAACAGCACATTGTACTGAGTCTTCTTTAATAAAGGAATTACATATATTGTAGCGCAGCCTCACAACAATGTATTGGTATTAACGTGAATACTTGAGTGGATAACAAAGTCCAGAGGACTACTTAATTAGATCATAACAGCCTTGCGGCAACGAGTTGGATATATTTGCTGTAAGCAAACAATTCGTTATGACGTGGCAAATAGGAATTATTATCTGCTATTAACGACAGTTGATAAGTACAGTGTACTGAATAGTATAAAGAAACATTGTGTCACCATATAGGCATATGGTAATAACCTACCTATAGGCATTTGTTGACATCAATTCACCTTCCTTTAAACTTCTATCGGGCAGGCCTTCACCTATAGTTGGTGAAAAAAATGTTTTCACTACCATTGAGATCTTATTGTAGGAACCTATTTATCTGTATTTAACCAACTCGTTATCAATTGCCTATAGGTAGGTTATTACCATATGCCTATATGGTAAAAAAACATATGATAAAAAAGCACCTCAATTGCTATCGGGGGGTTGGAGGGGACTGGGATGGAGAGGCGCTGCCGTCAGCCAATAAAACCATTTGGCGGAATAGTCTACGTAACAGTCGCGGGCGCGAAGAGTCAGCTCGTCCATCTCACGTATAAACTCTACCTCGTCAAGCCAGACAGAAACTGGGGGAGTAACCTTTTGTTTCCAAAATCTAGGGATTGTGAGCCTAGCGGCATGGAGCAAGCAGGGGATTATCGACTTTTTGTAGGCAGAGATGCTGTAAGGTGTGTGGTGTAACAAATAAAATTCAGGCGTGTAAGACGGGTGAGGTTCTACAAGCCTGCAAACAAACTCTTGGACACTTTCACAGAATGGTTGAATTCGAGGGCACGACCACCAAATATGTAAGTGGTCAGCACTAGGTTCTCGGCACCTCCAGCATTCACCCCTCCCCTTCATCAGGAAGATGCCTCAGTCTGTCTGGGGTGCGGTACCATCTGTATAGTATTTTGTAGTTGACTTCTTGGATCCTAGTGGACGGAGTGCAACAATGAGCAAGGGAGTCAATCTTATTCCATTCCGCATCGGTTAAGACTATTTGGAGTGAGTCTGCCCATTTAGTACGAAACAGGTTGGTGGGGGGTGGCGAAGGACTGTAGCAGGCCATAGAAAAGCGAGATATTATGCGATGGGACTACTCCCCGATAGGCAACAGTCTCGAAAGTCGTGAGTGGCCAGCAAAATTTATCAAATGGAGCTAAGGTGCGTAAGTAATTAAGAAGGCAGTGAAGGTGAAATTTGCCCAGGAAGCTCAGAGGGCGGGTGTAGGCGAGAGTCCTCTCCTCCACCCTAAGGCTACCCTCCAGGAAATGACTCTACCCGTATTTTTCTGTGTATAAGACGACCCCAACACTCAGAACAGGCCCACATCTGGTACCTGGTACCAGTTACTCCCTGTATAAGACGACCCTCAATTTCTGGCTTAACAATTTTAGACAAAAGCATAGACTTATACACAGAAAAATACTGTAATAAAATAAAAAATGTTTCCCCTCTATTCATTGTAGACTATGTCCATAAACGAGAGTCATTTGCAAAAAAATAATCCCCCTCCTGCAGTGATGCCACAAAATCACATGTTTTTTTCAGTTAGCAAATCTTGAACTTTTCTAAATTGTTTGGCCTAAATCATGGCATCCAGTTACTTCTCTGCAGAGTGAACGCCGCTCGTCTTCTGGGTTTTTTTCTTTTAGAGAAGCTGCATATAATTAGCAGAGGTTTATACACAATGCAGTATTAGAGGTGACAGAGCTGAAATCTAGCCCCTCAGACCTTGATGTACAGCCAGGATGTTAGGACACACACAGCAAGCTCCTTCTTCCAAAGTCTGATTCAAATGGCAGCTTAGTTCCTTTAAACAGCTGGCAGCACCTCTGTGAATTAACGATTACCCTGCTCAGAAAATATAAGGCTCATTTGATCAAAAAGAAACAACTTCTCCTGCTAAGTTTATTAAACCAATGAAGACGGAACTTACTCTCCTAAAAAGCACGCATTGAAAATCTGAATTTTAACAACCATACAATGGACCAAAGCTTGGTAGACTCATTACTGCAAATTAAGAAAATAATTCTTTAATGCTTAAAGCAGAAAGAGATGATTTCATAATGTGACAAAATTTGATTATAATCCTGCAGGTATCACGTATGGACAAAAGGACACGCACCCACAAATTTTGCAAAATGGCGAACAGCAACCATGCCATATCGAGTGGAATGGGAGGTAGACTTTGAACCATATGTGGTGGTCAGAAAGGACTGCCCTGAGTATGACAGAAGGTTTGTTGGATTTGGCTGGAACAAGGTCGCACATATAATGGAATTGGATGCACAGGTAGGTCTTAAAGTGAATCGGTTGTTGCCTTGTTTTTTTTTTTTAAAATTTTGGAAGTACTCACTAGAGATGTGCATTCGTTTCAGAAAAATTCAGAATTTGTAATGAAATTTGATAATTCATAGTTCGGAAGTACTTCCGAATAACGAATCGATACGATACGAATTCGAAACGAAATGGTATATAATGAATTTATTGAAATTTGAATAATTGGTATCAACTATCGGATTTGAAATGAACTATCTAATTGATATCTACTATTGAATTTGAAATGAACTATCAAATTGATATCAACAATCGAATCTGAAATGAACTATCGAATTGATATCAACTATTGAATTTGAAATGAACTATCAAATTGATATCAACTATCGAATTGAGCTTAACCTAAAATACAAGTAATAGTCAGCAAAGGACTTTATGAAACAAATTAATTTTGTTTCACTGTTTAATTTGACTCAAATACTAAATCTGTGACACAGCTTAAAATTTAACCCTAGCTTTTCTTTTAACAGCAAAATTTGATTAATTGGGGTTTTATTTAGTGATCCAAAATTCGAATTGATATCAACTATCGAATTGATATATGAGATTCGAATCTATTTTAAATTGCAAATCGATTAAAAAATTTCAAATCGATCAAAACGAAACTAAGTTACGAAATTCTGAAAACAAAATTTAAAAACATAACGAAACGAAACTAAGCAAAACAAATTTTTCAGCCTTGCACATCCCTAGTACTCACCACCTGTCCAGCATCAAATGCCAAGCACCTTGTTGAATCCATTTTTATCACATCCATTCCTGATACGCTAGGCTTCTGCTGATCTTATTGATTGACAATAACACTCCTAAGCTTGGTGTATCTCCTTAATAATACGGGGTATTCACTTTATTATTAGCATATCAACATGTAACCCCACACTATTGTAATCGAGTATGCTTGATGCTCAAAAGCTCCTGTAGGAGCCCATCATCGAGTATAATTGATCTGCTCATGCCCTGGAGCACTGCTAAGGGATTTTGTGAACTGAAACCAATATTCATTTGCAAATGGGGTCCAGAATGTGCCGCCAAATTTTCAGCACCTTGGACATGTCATTCAATGTGCTGAAGCTGTTTGAACAGCTTGCGGTTCCATTTTTATCCTTCATGGAAACATGGATCCTTAACTGTATTATAAAACATGTAGTAGTGCCTTTTGGCCAGCAGACCCTGTCAGATAAGCTCAATGTCCCCAAAATGTACCCAAAATGTATTTTATGAAGTGTACATTGATTTTTACACTGTCTGCAATGGAAAGTTGTTTTCCACAAATCCACTGGGTCCTGACAGTGACTGTATGGAAACAACGTTTTAGTGAAGGTGGTAATAATGATTGTCCAACAAGGAAAGCAGGAGAATGGATGTTGTTGTTATTATGTTATGCTCTCGCTTGTCCTCAGACGTGCTGTCAGGGTCGGGTTCTGTAATCATTTATGCATATAAAAATTACAATAAACACAAAGAGTCAATTCAGCTATATATAGTGAGATTGATTTGTGTTTGTATGTAACCAGGTAAATTTGTGCTGAATATGACAGGTCTGATATGATTATGATAATCACTCTCACTTGTTCAAATTATAAAGTAGCTTGATTCATAAAATATATCTATGTGGTGCAAACACACGGAAATACTATAGGGCAGTATGAGCCAAGAGCAATCAAGATCCTGAGGGAAAAAAGGAATCTGAACCGTAAGTCTTGTATATGTAATAAAATAAATAGTACATCATGGAGAGGCATGGGGCACTATCACCTTGCCCTTGCTAAAACCAGGACGCTAAGGGGAAAAATTAGCCCTCGCTAATTTCCCCTTTGCATCCCGGTTTTACCATTAGTTTACAGGGCAGGCCCTGTAGCGGCCGCTATGCTCCTGGATGCTCGAGACGGTGCTAAAGTGCCATCCTGAGTTCCTCCATGAAGTCCATAAGCAGCTACTGCTGCCGGATCAAATAAACAGCAGGATCTCGCCTCTTGTGAGATCTTGCAGGTCGGCGTTGTGATTGCAGAGGTAGACTGGGCACTTTTTTCCCCAGTTTCGCTCTGCCCCGGCGGCCAGAAGCGGCAGATCAGGCCGCCGTTCTCGATGCGGGATGAGAGTATTTGATTTTTGTTTTTTCTTCTTCTGCTGCTAACTGATTCTGCAGCGAGCGGAATCAGTTAGCACAAGCTCTGAGCTGGTGTTAACGTTTTTAGTTAGCTCCAGGTCTTAATAACTACCTTGTGATCCTATATGCAAGTTACTCTCTGCTTGCACTTTGCGCTTCCCATGTTAAGTATAGGGAGCGCAAAGTACAGTAAGCTGGCGCTAAAAAGCGCTAATACTGATTCACTAACGAGTTTTTGAAGAAACTCAAAGACTCTATTTAAGAAGGTTCACCGATGCCAATATGGTGGAAAACTAGCAATGGGGTTATCTGTGCCTATGTAGTTTTCCTAGTGAACATTTTTAAAAGAGAACTTTTTTGACCTGTCCTAATCTGCAGTGTTCACAAAGTGGTGTTATTTTGTTAGTAAACCAGATGTGATTAGATGCCAGTTTACACTATATTTGTGCATTTCTCTTCTCCTAAAAAATCTAACTTCCCTCTTATCGTCCATTTTTCTAGGAGTATGAATTCACTGTACTGCCTAATGCTTATATGATCCATATGCCACATGCCCCAAGCTTTGACATCACCAAGTTCCGCTCCAACAAGCAATATCGGATCTGCCTGAAAACTCTGAAGGAGGAGTTCCAGCAAGACATGTCCCGTCGATATGGTTTCACAGCACTTAAATACCTCACTGCTGAGAACAACAGCTAATAACACAGGGGGAAGAGGGGATCAGCAGAGCATAACTCAGGCTCTGGAACATCATGGTGGAGACCTTGATATGATGGAGATGTCACATATTACTGGTCAGCTTGTGGCTGCCATATTTGGATGTTCTCCATAATGTAAAATCTGAGGAACCCTTTAAATTCTGTCCCTTCTCCCCCAGTATTGTGGTTGGTGTAGAGATCACATGCATGTGAACCCAGGTGAATGAGAAGGTCTAATAGGCTCCTCTCTGTTTGAAATGGAAGGTAAACAAAGTTGAGACATCAAGACAACTGGCAGGCCTTTTAATTTATTCATCATGCAACTATCTCAGCTGCAGGTCACACATTGTATTCCCCTTTCTTCGATTATAATGCAGATTGACCATAGGAATTAGCATTGAAAGGCATTAGCATCCCACATGTCCCGTCCACATCTAGCTATTTTTGGAGCCCAATACCCAAACATCATCAATACAAGAAGCAGTTGGAGGAGGAGCTGAATTAGAGTAAGTAAAGCAAAGAACCTGGTGGTGTATTTTGGTATCACAGGCTCGCTGAATAGTGGGCCAAAATAGATTTATTAAATGGCCTGTATGGTGACAGGCCACGTGGTTAAATATGTCTGTGCAGATCGTCCAAATATTTCTAGTGGAACTATGTACAGACCAGGCCATTGCGGTTTCACCAAACATCTGCAGATGGCATAGCTGTAAAACATCAGCTAAGGGTTCGATTCCTTACGTTTCACGCAAAAATAAAAACAAATTCAAACAGACTGAGTATCAATACACACCTTGTAAAGGATAACTAAAGGGCATTTCTTTCTATTTTTGTATTTTATTCATCCCTGTGTAAATGAAAAGGACAGACATGCCCGGTTTCCTATCAAGTTATTGGTGTTAAATAAATATGTGTTGGATGATAGACGAGACAGTAGCTCCGAAACATGGTGCTGAGACCAGAGCTCTGTGGGTAAATGAAGAAAATCATTCTAACTACCTGGTGCCAAGATCCCTATCCACATCACAAGCTGTAACCCAACTCTACAAACTCAGTGGCCAGGTTTTCAGCAGCACTATTCGTCGTAAAGAGGAATAATTATCCCTACGAATGTGAATTTGATGGAAAGCTTACTATGACCAAGAGCAAAAACCAGGACTAACAGACACATTGTGTTCAGACCGATCACATTCACAACATAGTGAGTCGGCTGATGTTTGGGTGATGGAGGATATGACATCATTGAATATACAAAGACTGGCATCGCCATTATTACTGGTGTTTAACATTCAAGATGTCCAACTGAAGAGGGGAAGGATATTAACCTAGTCATTATTTCTGATATGTTCAATATATAAAATGTCCAAGGCACACAGAAGTATGTTATTTGGCATAAAATGGCAAATTCAAAATGGTCCAAAAGGAGTCCATAGGAGAGCATTCGCCCACTAGCAACTAATACTCTGGATAAGAACTGGAGTGTTAACACTGAAGTGTTATCATGGAGCTAGAAGAGTCACATTGATGATATTTTCCACTATTTTTTACTGTTCAGTATTAATTGTCATGTTTACAATGATAAAACCAACTACTCTAAAGTCTAATGCACTAGTCCAGCCAGCAGGCTGTTTGTTACTCAATGGAAGGTTTTGAAAATCAATAATAAAACACAACTCTCTTCTCATCCCTCAGATACTGGTTACTCATGGTGAACTGCGATCATGTATCCTGTTTTGTGAAACTCATTTTTCTATTCAGTAATATGTACTTTATTTTTTTAAAGTTTTATTAAAACTTAATTTCATTTGAAATTATTTAATAAAGTCTCCTAGAATATTATAATTTATGTCATTTCCCCCGATCTCCTTTGCACACATAAAACCAGTCTGAAGCCGACATTGGCACTCTAGACGTCTTCAATATTTATTTTCCATGATGTTCCATCAGTATACACGTAATACAGAAATAGATACAGTGCCAGATTATTAGCCATCACCTGTCTACACTTTGTATTACGTTGACATGCCTACTAGCATATCTGTAAGGATTTCTTTCTTTTTTTAGTTCTAAAATACCATTTCCTTTTGACATTATATGAATAAAAAGCATTGCGTGTACACTGGTTTCTAATCTACACAGTAGTTGATTTTCTTACCAGACTGGATGGTGTGATAAAGATGTGAAAGTAATAATTATAAAACATTTTTTTTTTACTTTTTATTTTGAAGTCACGTTTGTGTCCGCTATATAGTTTGTTTTTGGTTTTAACTTTAAAATTCAGATTCCACATGCTTTTAACGTGCCAAA
Source organism: Leptobrachium leishanense (assembly GCA_009667805.1). NCBI lineage: Eukaryota > Metazoa > Chordata > Amphibia > Anura > Megophryidae > Leptobrachium > Leptobrachium leishanense. Next base: position 285,995,712 of record CM019065.1, on the reverse strand, counting down.
AACAATTTAATTTTGTGTTGCTTTAGTCTTCTCTTTTGTTATTTTACTAGATGTTAGTCATCGGAAAGAAGATAAAAAAAGAATTTAATAATTTATTTTGCCAGAAATGATACTTATTTAAAATCTGTTCATACGACACAGGATCTAACATATTGTCTTATTTCAAGTCCAAGGTAAGATGTCTCATGTCTGGAGCCCTGCTTGACATCCAGAGAATGTATTTCCTTCTTGTTAGATGTGCGAAGCTTCTGGTTCACACATTTCCTTTGAGTCTTCTTTTCAAGTTTTGCTGTGGTGTTTTTTTTTAAACTATTTTATTCAAACTGTGAACAATGGATTCAAATCCAGACATAGCTTTCTTAAATTCAGTGTTTTGACAGCTCGGCTCTCTCGCCTGTAGGGAATATTACACTTCAGTAAGATTAACGTTTTCACCCATTCAATGTGTTGATTTATATATTCCCTTTGGTTTTTACACAACAACACCACATAGCTTGATTTATAAAACCTGACCTGTGTCTTGTGTTTTGCAAAACTCTGTTTTTCAATTTTTAATTATCAAAATGCTACATCCTTGCTCGGGTAACTACCAGAGGTAATGCACCCCTCTATCAATCTGAGCATCTATAAGAATGCGGGCATGGAAATCACTTTCCCTGAACTCCAAATCTCCAATATTCAATTTACTGTAGTTGCTTAACTTCCGTAGAAAATTGCAGGTTAAGTAACACGTTTGTCTTTTTTCCCTATTTATATTCCTTTTCAGTTTTAGAGGATGAGAAGAGAGATCATGTTATTTTAATGGTTTTCAGAGGATGTGGATTGTAAATAAACATTTGGTAATTTTCAGTTGTGCAATAAAATTGTGAAATAATCTTCGCTTCTAGTCATTGAACTTGGGGATAATTTGTACAAAATTTATTATTAATACATTCTGATTCGCTTGAGCTTCCAGTGAACCTGCGTGACATGAGGAGCAAGGTGAACAAGCATCAGTCTACAGAGCCACACAATCTCATGTACACATGCATTGCACAGGGCCGGATTAACATAGGGGCAGATGGAGCAGCATCTCCAGGCCCATGCCTCAGAATAGGCCCAGAGAAAGGATAACTATGTCTGCATTTGGACCCCTGTGTCTCCGACTCCATAGCAGCTGCAGGTGAGGTATCAATGGAAAGGCCAGAGCATGGCCTTTCCAATGATACTTAAAACCTGGTCATGTTTGGTAACAAAAATAAAATTATAAATATTTACTTTTTCTTTTCAACAATAATATTTTTCACTTTTCAATTATAAAGTAAACAATGATGCTGCACTAACTAACATCACATTTCTCATGTCATCAACAAGTGTGGAGGTGATTAGTACAATCCATTGTTACGAATTGTTACATCAAGAACCTAAACCGCCGCACTGCATCGAAGAGCACTGCGGGAAACTTTGGACCCCTGCATCACTAATCTTTACACCTCACAAGGTCAATTGAGGTGTCATTGGACAGGGCAGAGTCTGGCCTTTGCATTAATACCAAACCTGACCATGCAAAATATAAAAGAAAATAATTTTTATTTATTTTTAGTTCCAAAGCGATGGCATTGTCCATTTGTCACGTATAAAATTAGCAATATCACTGCCATTACTCACCTTCTCATTTCCCATGTTGGGAGCAAGGTCAGTGTTTTATACATAGTCATATTATTCGTAAAAAAAACATGTTCCAAAACACAAGGGAAATATTAAATTTTTTGGTTAAAATTGTATATTTTCTCAGAAAAATGCAGTAACAGGTTCCCATTTCACATTTTTTTAACAAGAATGCCCTATAGAATATATAACCACAAAGGGTTGGATGATAAAATGGCGAAACATTTTTTTACACTCTTTAAATCATTGAAAACTGAATGAAACATTAATCACACAGTATCCGCCTGGTTAGATATACCTGTATCTGCACCATTAAATAACCAAAAATATGTTTTCATTTCACTAAATTACAAAAAAAAAAGCCCACCAAAATATTCAGTTCCAGGTCCATTGAGATCTTAATCCGGGCCTGGCATTTCATCACATTCACAAGCTGTTTTATACATGCTTGGCATCACACAAATACAAGCATGGCATCCCAAAAGCGGTATGATAAACACATATATGGCTTTACATACACATGCTGATAATCTTATATATAACATCACACGCTTATATAGACATGGAAGACATGTACAGGGTGATTCATATAGACCAGAACCCCACAGTTTGTTATCGATCTTAAACAAATGAATGGAAATTCAGGAACATTTCAGGAAATGTACCTCCCCTTATGTTGCAGACATCTCATCACTGCAAGTGGCCGCCATTTTCTGTGAGGCACATGTCGTCAAAGAGTTGCATGTTGCTGCTAATACATTTCAATATGGATCTCATTCCTAATGTTAAGGCAGTGGTTCCCAACTGCGGTCCTCAATTACCCTTAACAGGCCAGGTTTTAAGGATTACCATGGGGAAATGCAAACTGAATCCTGCAATCACTGAGCAGCAAATCACATCACCTGTGTTGTGCTTCAGTTATCTGGCAAACCTTACTGGTTGGGGGAACTTGAGGATCGTGGTTGGGAACCACTGCGCTAAGGCGTAAGGGCATGTTGTTTCTTCCTTCAGATAGCTCCACAAAAGAAGTCCAGGCTGGTAAAATTGGGAGACTGAAATGGCCAACGATTCTTGGAAATGAAAGAGTCCTCAAAAAACTCTGGATTGTTGCTATTGACTCACGTGATGTGTGGTATGTCACACCAGTTTACTGGAAGTAACCCTGTGTCTGTACCAAAGAGGAAGTAATTTTGTTCCTTGGGAGTGCTATTCTTATGGTTGTGCTGTTGTTGTGGCTGTGCTGCCAGAGATACGTTTCTTGAAACTCATGGAGTTATGAAATTAATTTCCTTTCATTTGTTTATAATCTATAATGAAAATATTGGGTTTGAGTCTATATGAATCACCATGTACATGCATAGCATCCCAAAGGCAGGATGATATATACATATATGGCATAATATACACAGGCAAGGATACATGACATTTACACACAGGTTAAAATGAATATGCATAGCATCACACAGACAGATTGCGCCATCAAAGATGTGGGTACACATCATCTGAAACATGCAATATATATGTATAGGGTAAACATTTGTCAGGGCTTAGACAATATTCAGGAAATCTCTGTGTTACCAGGCATTAGCGATGTCTTGATCGTTTTTCCAATCTGGGCCATGCAGTATTCCGGATCGGTCAATATCAAGTCCCGACCCGATACCACATGACATACAGCTGGACCCGCAGCTCCCTCTCGAAAGGGAATCCTGGGGGCCGCAGCATTTACTTGCAGCATCTTCCCTGCCTCCTCGCAGGTAATGCAGTAGGCAGGGAAAATCCAGCAAGTGAATATACAGGCACCTGGACGCACAGCGTCTTCCCTGTTTTCTCCATGAATCACGAGCAGGCAGGGAAGATGTCACGAGTCAATGCCGAGGTTGTGGAACTCCAGCTGGACAGCGGAGAGTCTTGCTGCCCGGCATATCTCAGACTTGGTGTCAGCACGACCTGAAAAATCCTTTTGGGACATCCCTATCAGGCATTTCAAGAGGAGTCATGCAGAGAAAATGAGGCTTATCATCATAATGCAAGCAATTGCAATCCATTTGCTATTCATGATTTGTGATGCAGACCTAACAGTGAATTCGAGAGAAGACCTGGGAAACAGGTTATAGGTCCCTCAGCACATGAGATCGTAAAATCCGTCCATTCACCATGACCTGAGAATCTGTCTAAAATTGTCAAACCACTGCGGAATGTCCTTTTGCCATTACAGGGGAGGGAAAGGAGTATTTTAAACACATTCAACATATGACTTGAACAAATAACCTGAAGCTTAACGTTGAAATCAAGAGCATTGAGCTCCCATGCACCATACATGACCTTTTCAATATTATAACATATTATAACAATCTTACATTTTGTATCACAGCAATCCAACCAACTTCAGATATTACTAAATTATGTTGTCACTTGTATTATTCTCAAGACATAAAAAAAATGCATAGATTAAATAGGAATGCTTAGTTTGGCCTTGTGACATACATGCAACGAATGTCTGCTGCTTTATAGAATGTGCACCGATATACCAAATAGCATTAAATTTGGGATGCAATTAGCTATACTGCCACTGGGTGGCACACCTGTCATGTTTGTTTCTTGTCGTTGTGGAAACCTTACTCATGGAACAAAAATATCTGACATGATCTGCACTGAGGAATACAATCAAATATGTCTTATAAAACTATTGTATTTTATTCTTAGTGACACCTTATGCACCAGGGGTCTGCATCCTTGACCCTCCAGATGTTTTGGAACTACATTAAACATGAGAGTCAGCCAACTTAATGAGTGGCTGAGGATCAAGGGCAATGTAGTTCGAAAACATCTGGAGGACCACAGTTGCCGATCCCTGTTACACATGATCACAATGACAGGTAAGATACAGTGTGTCCATTAAGAGTAACAATATATGTGATAGTTCGAGACAGTGGTGTAGCGTGGGGGGGGCTAGGGGGGTGGTGACCCCGGCGCAGTTTTTTTAGGGGCGCCGGTTTGGGGCCCCCGCCGGTTTCCCTGCCCTGTGATGGTCATCAGTGCACACAGGCAGCCAGTGGCGCACTCTGTAAACGCCGTGGTAGGTTAGCAGAGTTCCATGAGGAGGCATGAAAAACGCATCTGTGCTGCTCACAGTTGGCCTGCTCTCTTCAAGACATCAAGGATAGATAGAGTCATTGAGTCAAGCATTGGCCTGAATGTAAAAGCATTCACCAGCAAGCCTGACACCAAACGAGTGGCATTATAGTGTGATTACAGCTCAGATCAGAAGACTTCACCCTTGAGATGTCATTGGAGTAAAATACTTTGACAATTTCTTTGCCTAGCAACTGAAGGGTGAAAATGTGGACACCAACTCTTGATTATTATCAATGGTTATCGTCCATGCGACACCACAATTTTGTGATGATCTTGCATTGTTTGTTTGCCATAACTGATTAGGTCTTGTTAACTTTGTTTGATGTCCCTCATCTTTCCTCAACCTCTTAATAATAGAAATATCCTAAATAATGAGTGGCCACAACCAGAGTCACATTCAACACTAGATGGTGTCATGGATGACTAGTTCTGTATTCGCTACGTGAAATAGACATGAGGCCACCTTTGTGTTATTTCTTCCATCATCACTAATTACAAAAACAATAAAATGTGATAAATTGAGCGTGTACTGGTTGCATTTCAGGCAGACTGGATAAACAAGAAATAAATGTGAGGATCTTCTCAATTTTTTCTTATAGTATGGAAATTGAAAGCTATGATGTGTAATTATGGGAAAATAATTGTACACTATGTGTTGCACTCAGAGTGTTCACACCAAGCGTGTAATTGCATAGAGACAATCACAACAACAATGAAAAATACGATTATGAAAACATAATTATATACTGTGTTTAGATGTTTATATTCCATTAAATAAATCATTATTAGATCAGAATGTTATAATAAAAGTAAAGATAATTGGGAGACAGAAAAGTGATTTTTTTTTTTTTTAGAAACTACTCTGCAATTGAGTTTTTCTCATTTAAAGGATAATTTTTAGATATAAAAGATCTATGGAATAATGAGCAGGTAATGATGCATGAGGCGAGTACACCTAGTAAGATTTTCCATGTTACATAGGGACAAAAAAATTAACATATTTTAAATTAAAGCGATATTTTGATGCCTTGGTGGGTGGTGTTAATGAATGCCAAACAAAGCACACTGGAGAAAGAGGCTATAAGCTATGTACTATAATAAAGTCAATAAAAAGTTTAAATCAGGGCTTACTATCACTATGATGCCGAGATAATCTGACCGATCGCAATATGTGTCCATTTGAGGCAGCTCCTCCCCCCTCCCAGTCACGTGCGGTGTACCCCAAGGCTCAATACTCGGCCCCCTGCTATTCACGATATTCATAAATGATCTGCCCAATGTCTGCAAAGCCTCAACTGTACACATGTACGCAGATGACACCATTATCTATACCAGCAAACCAAATCTCCCGCAGCTGCAGGCCGTGCTGCAAGAACAATTCACAGAGATAGAAAAGTGGATCGTAGATAACAAACTTTTTCTAAATATTGACAAAACTGTCACAATGCTCTTTGGAACAGCACCTAAACTACATAAATTGCAAACTCCCCATCTATGTGTCAAGACAAGATCAAATGACATGATGACCACAGTCACTTCTCTCAAATATCTAGGTATGTGGTTAGACCCAAATCTATCCTTTGGCCCCCACATCGAAAAACTCTCATCTAAACTTTACCCCAAACTAGGTGCCCTGTATAGAAGCAAATCCTGCCTGAGCCCCACGGTAAGAAAGCAGATTGTACAACAAATGCTTATGCCGGCTATTGAATATAGAGATGTAGTGTATGCAGCTGACGCTCAAACACACCTCCAGAAACTTACTACATTGTATAACTCTTTCTGCCGCTTTGCATTACAATGTAACTACATGACCCACCATTGTGACATGCTAAAAGAGCTAAACTGGCCATCGCTGGAATCTAGATGCACTCTTCACCTTTCCAACCTGGTGTTTAAGAGATTTTCTGGGAAGCTACCACCCTACCTGAATAGACTGCTTCCCCCAGCAGTTCACTTATCCTATATCCTCCAATCCAGGACCTGCACCTTACTTGCAATACCACAATACAAAAAGACAGTGGCTCGATCCGCATTTTCCTACAGAGCACCACAATTATAGAATAGCCTCCCAGACGCCATCAAATCTTCCCCCAGTATTAAGTCACTTAAGAGCATGGGCGTCCGCAGAAATTTTTCCAGGGGGGGGCAAAATTTTAATGGCATCCATATTCTGCCGTTTTGACAATGTCATGAAGGGGACAGTCATAAAATAAAGCGTATTAATACAAAGGCTGCGAAACATGAAGCAAGTCTAATAGAAGAATAAAAGGTGTAAGTGTCTGACCTGAGCGTTGCATTTTCTAGTCTGTTAATGCCATTCAATGCACCGAACTAGTCACACACCCAGGATCAAGGCACTAAGGGAAGTGGTTTTTAAGGCCATCTCTGTATACACAAACCATGACACACACCAGGCTCCCCACTCCAAATATAAATATATATACATACACACCCACCAGCCCCCCTTCCCACACACACACATACTAATTATATATATATATACATATACACACTCACCTTCCCTGCACACACACACATCCTCTCCTCAAGCCTCGCTTAGATTGTAAGCTCTGGAGCAGGGTCCCCTCTCCTCTTAGGACCCTGCTCAAGAGTTTACAATCTAAGAGGAGAGGGGATCCTGCTCCAGAGCTTACAATCTAAGAGGAGAGGGGACCCTGCTCCAGAGCTTACAATCTAAGAGGAGAGGGGACCCTGCTCCAGAGCTTACAATCTAAGAGGAGAGGGGACCCTGCCCCAAAGCTTACAATCTAAGAGGAGAGGGGACCCTGCCCCAGACCTTACAATCTAAGAGGAGAGGGGACCCTGCCCCAGAGCTTACAATCTAAGAGGAGAGGGGACCCTGCTCCAGAGCTTACAATCTAAGAGGAGAGGGGACCCTGCTCCAGAGCTTACAATCTAAGAGGAGAGGGGACCCTGCTCCAGAGCTTACAATCTAAGAGGAGAGGGGACCTTGCCCCAGAGCTTACAATCTAAGAGGAGAGGGGACCCTGCTCCAGAGCTTACAATCTAAGAGGAGAGGGGACCCTGCTCCAGAGCTTACAATCTAAGAGAAGAGGGGACCCTGCTCCAGAGCTTACAATCTAAGAGGAGAGGGGACCCTGCTCCAGAGCTTACAATCTAAGAGGAGAGGGGACCTTGCCCCAGAGCTTACAATCTAAGAGGAGAGGGGACCCTGCTCCAGAGCTTACAATCTAAGAGAAGAGGGGACCCTGCTCCAGAGCTTACAATCTAAGAGAAGAGGGGACCCTGCTCCAGAGCTTACAATCTAAGAGGAGAGGGGACCCTGCTCCAGAGTTTACAATCTAAGAGGAGAGGGGACCCTGCTCCAGAGCTTACAATCTTTCTCCTCTTAGCAGGGTCCCCTCTACTTAGATTGTAATCTCTCATAAATAAAGACACTGGCATCAAGCTTGGTAAAAAAGTATTTATTTGACAATCATTACCTTTTTTCCTGTGGCCCATAGTAGCAGCTGCATCTCCGCCCTGCCTCTCCCAGCATGCAAAGTGAGGGAGAGCACGTGGTGGATTGGAGGTGGAGTGGGGATGTGACGCTGGTGCAGCCTAGTGGAGAGTCCAGGAACTGCAGCGTGAAGTGAATAAATTATAATTTAAGCCTGTTGATCCAGGGGGGGCGAGTGCCCCCCCTTGCCCTATGCTGTGGACGCCCATGCTTAAGAGATCTCTATTAACATACCTCAATACGGAATGCACCTGTGAATATGTTACATAGTGACTATATTTCCTACATATTTACTTTCTGTGTTAATCTGTATATTTGTGGGGGGGTTTTTAATATCTTGAATTGTATTACTTTGTATTTCTGCAACAACTGTAAAATTTCAATGTTCTTGAACCCAGGACATACTTGAAAATGAGAGAAATCTCAATATATCCTTCCTGGTAAAATACTTTGCAAATAAATAAATAAATGAGTCAACATTTGTCCAAGACTGAATTGACACGTCATCGTTAAAAGGGACACTACCACATAACTAGTGACTCGTACATTATTACAAATAAAACCACTTTATGAAACACCTGCTGCTATTTTTTTCATTGTTTGAAGCAATTGTATGTAAAAAGGAAAACTAAATTTAGGTTTTTATCTCCTGTGTCTGTTTTGTGGATTTTTCCCATGATGCAACATTTATTAAAATTACAGTGCAATGTTTAACAGTCAAAGGGTTGGAGAAGAAAATGTTTGGATAAGGCTATTGTGTTCTGTATGCTACTTGAGATAAGTGATGGGAGCTGAATGAGATAAAACAGGGAGTTTAAAAGACTCCGGGCCACATTACAAAGCTGGTGCTAACCAGAGCTATTGTAAACTTACCAGAGCCTTTATAGTCTATGGAGTTGTTAAGATTACAACAGCATCAAAATCAATGGGCACTAGGCCCGGTGTGAGCGCACTTATCTGTCAAGTAGTAACTTCAAAATAAACTTCAACAGTAATTCTGCTTATTCCTGAATAGAGAATCAACTTCGACATAACCTGATAGTTGAAAGATAGAAGGAAACTCTATGGTGCAATAACGTTTAAGTAAATGAATGACAGGTATGAGAAAACAATTTGTATGTATAAGGAACTCACAAATGTAGAGCCCTATAAGGCTCAGATAATGTCGCCTCTTGACCACTCTGGGGGGTCACACCCCTTGTATACGATTGTTCACGCTCAAATCGTCAGTGGGATCATCAATGGATAGCATCTTTAACACTTGAAAGGAAAAGAAGACCTCCACTGCGCAAGTATCAGCATTCTTGTAACATATCAGTAAGTATGTAGTGAATACTCACAATCTTTTGAGCCTCTCTCGATAAAGTGGCTCAGTAAACAGGCTTTCAAAGGATCAAAACCGGTGCAGATAGTCTTGAACCGAAGGTTTACCAGTCGGGGAAAAAATTATCTGAACTTCCAATAGGTATAAATAAAACATTTATTCTAAGAATCAATAAAAGAGACGCGTTTCGCCTAATCGATCTGTAGGCTTCCTCAGTCGTACATATTCTGTCCGTTTTCATACGACTATAAATAGCGGCTTCATAATTCAATATGTTCATCACCTGTAATTAGTAACCGTGCGTGCGTTCCAATATCAGTTCCGGCGTTTGTTCCACAGATTCTCCTTCCAAACATGACTTCCGGTCATGTGGTCGAATGTCACATCCGATTTCAGTTCCAGCGTGCGTTCCACAGACTTTTCCTTCCGAGCACAACTTCTGGTCATGTGGTCATATGTCCCGTCTAATTCTCCATAGCGGATTTCATTATGCTCAATGTGTTCGGCCAGCATTCCAAGACTATTCTTAGTCCGATCATGTGTGCTAAAAAGCCCAATCACAGGTCATCATATTACATACAAGAGAGTCATTAATAGAGCCCATAACATAGACTACCTTATATTATAAGCGCATACGCCAAACCTAAACCAGTCAGCCCCACTTCACTATTTTGGATAGAACAACAATGTCCAACAATTGAGGTTTCCTTACGTCTCAACTATTGGGCACAATAACATCAATATATCTAAAATCATTAAAGTTTAATATACAAATCCTTTTAAATTCTATAAAAAATGGCATATCTCAAATTCAGCATTCAAGCCATTTGGTTCAAGTGTAACAATTCAATGTTCTTGAACCCAGGACATACTTGAAAACGAGAGAAATCTCAATGTATCCTTCCTGGTAAAATTCTTTATAAATAAATAAATAAATAATAAATAAATTTAATTGGTAAATCCATTTCATTTCAGTTCTCGCAAGCTTTAAATCAAGGTCCTCTCCCCTCCAATTTTTAGTTACCTTTTCAATACCAAAAAATTCTAAACCTATTGGGTTACTATCATGTTTAAGTTTAAAATGGTTAGAGACACTGTGTTTCTCATAACCTCTGTTTATATTGTTAATATGCTCATTAACCCGAACCTGTAGTGCTCTTGTAGTCTTACCCACAGGTTTACAATTTTTTGGTATTTGACATTATCTGAGCCTTATAGGGCGCTACACTTGTGAGTTCCTTATACATACAAATAGTTTTTTCAAACCTGTCATTCATTTACTTAAACGTTATTGCACCATAGAGTTTCCTTCTATCTTTCAACTATCAGGTTATGTCAAAGTTGATTCTCTATTCAGGAATAAGCAGAATTACTGTTGAAGTTTCTTTTGAAGTTACTACTTGACAGATAAGTGCGCTCACACCGGGCCTAGTGCCCATTGATTTTGATGCTGATTATATGTGTGGGGTATGCATGGGTGTTTTTTGAGCTGCAAAACTGTATACTACAACATTAGCGCCATATATCTCTCTATTTCTATCTTTTTATATGATTACAACAGCTCTGGCTAAATTAGCACCAATTTTGTAATACTGCCCTCCTAATCTGGTGCCGGACAAAATCCCTACAACCAGGTTCCCTAATGCCAACATCCCGATGGCCAACTTCCAGACAAAACAAGTGCCAGACATACCAAGTTCCCTACACAGCCAACTTCCAGACATCCATAATCCCAGCGCCTAACCATAATAATAACACCCTAACCCTTAGGGATTTAGGTTTAGGCTTAGGGGTTATGGTTAGGTTTACGGGGGTTACGGCTAGGTTTGGGGGGTTAGGTTTAGGACCAGGTTTAGGGGGTTAGGGCTAGGTTTAGGGGGTTAGGGTTAGGTTTAGGAGGTTAGGGCTAGGCTTAGGGGGTTAGGGCTAGGTTTAGGGGGGTTTGGTTTAGGGCTAGGTTTAGGGAGTTAGAGTTAGGACTAGGTTTAGGGGGTTAGGTCTAGGTTTAGGGGGTTAGGGCTAGGTTAAGGGGAGTTTGGGTTAAAGCTAGGTTTAGGGGAGTTAGGGTTAGGTTTTGGGGGTTAGGGTTATGGCTAGGTTTAGAGGGGGTTAGGGTAAGGTTTAGGGGGTAAGGGTTAGGGTTAGCCGCCGGGATTTTGGATGTCTGGACGTTGGCCATCAGGGAGTTGTCTGTGTAGGGAACTTGGTATGTCCGGCACTTGTTCTGTCTGGAAGTCGGTCGTTGGGATTTTGGCATTAGGGAAACTGATTGTAGGGATTTCAACCCAAACCCTTCCTAATCTACCCCCTCACTTACTAGGGAATCTCTCCATACTGTATATATATATTTTTTTTTTACAAAACAGCTAAATTTCTTCAAAATTGACACTTGTGAACTTTAAATTTAATTTATTTACTAATTTATGATTGAATTGCAACGAAGTGTAACTCCATTCATATACTTTGTACTTCTATGTCCATTAGATACCTTTAACCAATAAACTAGTATGACTCTGAAAAATACAGCCATACACAGGTACAGACAATAATGTTTTGATTGTCTTAGCTAAAGCATATATATATTTTTTTTAAAAGTATGTAGGCAAGTATGTACTGTTAGGTGTCTTGCCCAAGGACACTTACTGGAGAGGTGCTCTGGATGGGATTTGTACCCATGTCTCCACAGTGCTGTTTACCTCTACTCCATCCAGCCGGTACACCATTATGACACAGGCTAGTTTTTTTAAGAGCATTTTTACACTTTTTTTATGTTATCATATATTTAGGGCTCTATTAACTGCTTCGCGCAAAAGCGCATGTGCAGCGCAATTTTTTTGCACGCAGCGTTAAATTTTAACGCGTGTATATTAACGTTGGTATCACAATCCGAGCGCATTTTTTTCATCGGTCAAAAAATAACGCAAAAATTTTTTAAAAAACGCGCACACATTAACGCTGCGCACAGAAATCGGTGGGCGGACTGTTTTTTCACGCGATTCAGCCAATCTGAATTAAGAACCACAATTGTCTCCCGTTCTGTTTTTACTCTTGTCAAAATCAATCTGAGTATATATGCTGCAGCAATAATAAAAACAAGCAAAACATCTCAATTTTATTGTTTGGGTATGTGTAGAATGTGTAACTATACTTTATTTTTTTGGGCTGGTGTATTTGGTTTCGGCCAGGACGTTCAGATTTGCCATTAACACAGCTTTTAAAAGACGTTAAAATTATGCGCGCAAACGCTGTCCGTTAAAATTTGCGCATAGATTGTAATACCATCCGCGTATCAGTGCACCAACACATTTGCGCTCACAATGTTAAGTATAGGACGCGCAATGTACATTACGCTCGCAAAGGGTTCGCGCAGGTTCACCAGCGATAGAAGATAACGCGCATTTTTTGTGTGGACATTGTACTACGACGTTCTGCGCAAAGGTTTTTTTCCCTCGCGTTAATGCGTTTTTGCGCACGCATTAACGTTTGCGCGAATAATGTAATAGAGCCCTGAGTGCATCAACCTATGACACATTCCATTTTAAACCTTACACAAATATATAAATCCCAATTTACCATAGAAGAAAATGGTAAAATTTCGAATATATAATTTTTCACAGTTTTGCTTATTATAATTTGTAGAAAACTATTGTAGCTAAGGTAAAGTATGCCGAAATAAACAAACCTGTCTTAATTTTGGCAATATCTCATAAACCTAGGATTTTCACTTTACGAGTCTTATAGCTAAAGGAATAAATTCCTGTTTTGTTTTGGTCCAACAACCAATCACATGACTGACATGACAGACCTGCAAACTTTTGGCAGGTATAGGAACGAGTGAAAAGGGGCATAACCACTGAAGGGTGCTGCAAAACGATTTGTGTCATCGCCATCAAAACCACAACCCCAAATGGGTATGTGACATCAGCAAATGTGCATTAGGGTGGCAAGCTGCCCTGTCGAACAGCCAGTCAAGGTTGCTCATGCACAGGCGCTGATTGCAGCACTAGTTCATGGACATCAAAACCTCCAATTTTCACCATTTAACCACTACAAGTGGTGGTGCTACTGGGTGATCAGGAGGTCTGAGGGAAGATCAAGTATCACCCGCACGGCCTGTAAGACTGGGCAGGTCTGCTTTCATGTTGTGAACTGACTTTGGCTGAACTCCTTTTTATCAGACACAGCTGGCACCAGTATTCCAGTGCAAGTGTAACTATTTTTAACATATGATGTGCTATGATAGTCACTCATACGCTAGGGCCGTTTTTGTGACTATCGTGGAACACAACACATCACTCAGTGTGAAGGGGTTAAAATAAACAGTGAATATAATTGATTGATGTAAATTTCTGTTTCATGTTTTCTTCTTCATCCCTGGGTTAAGAATCTTCTGACTAATAAAATAAACAGTGTATCATATTAATCAGCCCTGGGATTTAGAGAGTTAAAATGGAGATCAAATCAGTTAATGCTGATGGGAAGCCACAAAAAATATGATATGTGGGAAGGAAATTTTTTTGTGCCAGCACTCAAACACCCACCCTGCCAATTAGCATTATATCTGCCACCCCCTGCAGCACAGCACACACTGCCAGCATTCCCTCTGTGGCCCCCACCAGTATAGACCAGAGCCAACATTCCCTCTAAAACCTTCAGAGTAATTTTCACCCAGGACTCCCAATACCACCTGCCGGTACCATCATTCCCTCTGCCAGTGATCTCTGTTCCATGCTCCCAGGCAGCATTAACCTGCAGGACATCCGAGTCCTCTCTCCAGGGGGCTGAATAATGGATTAGTTGTATGGCTTTATAAAGAACATGAATAATAAATTATGTTATTGTGAGTACAGTTTGTCTTCCATCAAACATTCAGGATTTTTGGAACCTGTCCTTGGCATCACAAAGCTTACAATAACACAGAAAACGTATTATTTTTCTGGCTCCTCTTAAGCAACATGTTTATCCCCAAGTAATATAAGCACAGGCACTTAATGGTGGTGTGAATACCATAGGGGTTATTCACAAAGCATCAGTGTTGCAAATACCAGTGTAAACCGTCTGTGACTGAACGGCCACAGCAATGTGTTTGATTTTCTTATATTTAAATTCCCTGACATCTGTATACTATTCCCCTATATTTAGGTGCTGTGTGTATCTGTGTGTAATAGTTGCAGTTCCAGGTTTTTGTAAAGCGCTAACAAGTGGCGCTGTACAATGGGTAATCCAGAATAGCCATGTGCATGCACGTTTTACACAGAGAACAGTAGGAGAGGATCCTGCTCAAGAGCTTACAATCTAACCATTGTCTGTTTCCACCCCACCTCTCCACCAGAAACTGGTTTGAACTGGATATCATACTTTCCTTTGGGACTCAGGGCATTGTGTATGCGGGGAGGGTTTTGAAATAGGAAACACAAAGATGTGTCTTACTTTTGAAATGGTTGTAACTGTTGAGCCAGAATAAAGCATTCTGAGTTTGGTGTTCAATCAGCAAGGATCCTCTCACAGTCTATGTGTCGTCTACTCGGTGGGGGTATGATCACCTCCTAGTTCAGTGGAAAGGGGCACCTGGGGTACCAGGATGCGTAACATTGTCATTATAGCTGCCCTGAGAAATGCTGGAATTTCACAAAAGTAAACTCTGAGTGACAGGAAGTTGCATCTTTGTGCAACTTCTCCTGACACTCTTTTACCCTTTGAATTCTAGTTTTTTGAAATGCTGGCATTTGTTGGCACTGGTATACCAGCAGTTTGCAACAGTATTTGCAACACGGACAAACACCGGCATTTCGTGAATAACCCCTTATATTTCACCATGTTGGGGTAATGTTGATGTGAAATATTTTATTTCACCCTGTTGGGTTTGAAACTCATCTATCAATATATATCAGGTTATTTAAAAAAAACAATGAATTAGTTTAATTGTTTTTATTATTGTTTAAACTTGGGCAACTTCATCTAATATTTTGTAAAAACAAAAATTGCACTCTAGGTGAGCATGCAATGTACATCTTTCAGCACACTTGACCTGGTTTATGCTTGAAATGATAACATTCAAGCATTAATCAGGTGAAGTGTGGTTAAAGGTGTATATTGCACGCTCACCAAATAACTAATGTGGTATTATAATTATTATTGAAATTTAGATTGCATACGCACACATAGCGCTGCACGCAAAAAGCTTTTACAGAAACTTTGTACATTTCACCTGTGGTGTTACTGCATAAATTGGGGGTGGATTTGAAGGTTGCCACTCTGGTGAAGCTGCTGGTGTAGGAGATTGTAGGGTTAAGTAGTAGAATTTGGAGATAATACGTGTAAAGCACCAGTTTTATAAAGATTTTTGAATTTTTTGTCATATTTTATATGTAAAGTTTTGCAAGCAAAAGGAAACGAGAAATAATTGCTGGAGTGCCAGAACTGTAGTAGGAAAACCACAGGTATAAGATGAAAATATGTATGTAAATTTTATTATGGGTACTACTAAGCTCTAAGAATAAAATGACATACACCCTGAAAAAGCAGCAGTATTATGGTGAGGGACTGCATACATAAGTATATTGTGGCAACATACACTGCCTGACCAAAAAAACTCATATACTGTACTGTAATCTTTAGTTGGACTGCCATTTGCTTTCCTTACGGCATACATTCACCTTGGCATCCTTTCAAAAAGCTTATGAAATGGCAAAACATTTAATCTCATCTAGTTGCATTCATTCCTCGCCAAGATCTTGTATTGATGATGAGAGAGTCGGACCTCCACGTAAAGTTTTCTCCAGCACTTCCCAAAGATTCCCAGTTGGGTTAAGGTCTGGACTCTCTGGGCTCTATTCCATAGTTGGTGCTAATGTAGTGTCTCGATATGTAATTGTTAGCGCTAGGACAAGTAAGTTTAACATCTGGCATCGATATTCCAATCTTGAAGCTACAGTCGGGTGAAAAGGTTTTGAGCCTCGAAGCTTGCACGAGCTTATTGTACTTTCGTCTCCTATCCTTAACATGGGGAGTGCAATCTATTTTTAGCGTCTCGACAAGTTACGTATTACAAAGTGCTTGCGCAATTTACCGTCTGGACATGCAAGCCCAAATTTTACCAACTCCTAAAAGCTGGTGTTAAATGATTCTGCAAATGCAAAATCAATTAACACACTCCAAAAACCCTTCCATTAAATCCCATACTCACCTCTCATCCCATGGCGAAAAGGGTGGTCCGATCTGCCGCTTTTTCTTCACGGGAGCAGAGTGAGACTGGGAACAAGTAGTTCCTAGCCTCAGTCTGCGATCACTCTGCAAAACAAGTCCTATGGACTCCAGGAGCTGATAATCACGGTGGCGTGGAAGCAGTACTTTGGGTATCAGGGAGTTTAGCGCTGTGTTCCGGGGTGAGCTGCTGTGATAGCACCCCCCTCCTGTTTCTAATCCCCTCACCCATCTAGATTGTAAATTCCCATGGGAATAGGGTCCCCATATCCTCCTGTATCTGCTGGCAGGAATACATTACTGACCTGTCACCTGTATGTATTGTAGAATTGTCCTGTCTTTACCCATTGCACAGCACTGCGGAATATGTTGACACTTAATAAATAATAATAATAATAGCATCCGAATAGGATGTTAACATGGAGATAGTAAGGGAAAATCTGCAAGTGCACATTGTGATGTTTTGATTAAAAGGGTGTTTATTCCTACTTAATTAGCTTAATTAGCTGCCTCATAACACTGCTCTGCTTCAGCCACCATTTTACATCTCCCCAGAACATTCCCACCGACATCAGGAAGTGAGTAATCACCTCAGAGCAGAACAGGAAGTAGAGAGGCAGAAGAAAAGCAATGCATCATTCACAGCCAACAACAGTCCATCCTCACAATACACAGACACACACACACCCCATACACTTTTACACAGTCTGACAACCCATACATCACATACATTATCCTGCTTACCGTCTCCATGTTAGAGTCAACTATGGAATAGGGTCCTGTGTTGGCCAAACCATGTGTGAAAATTATCAGGGTTATCCAAAGAGATCCGAATTGCTTGAGAAAGGTAACCGAACGCTGAAAATCAGCGTTCGGTTACCTTTCCTGGCCATTCGGCTATCCAGAGAGCAGGCAATTCGCCAAATCCTGGCGAATTGCCTGCACATACGGTGCCTGTTCGGTGCCTGTTCGAGGGCAGTGAAATCCCCATGAAAAAGCACTGCTTCGGCTATTCAGAGAACACAAACCAGCAGTGAAAGGTTCCCCTAATGCTCTGCCATTCGGTGGTTTAATTCGGCAAATTTATTCAGGAGAATCCCATAGACTTCAATGTTAAAAATATTCCCGTTTTAATTCAACATCTAATAAACCGTTCATTATAAAATTCTGCAGCAAAAAGTCTCTTTATTCATTGATTTTTTAGGATACTTTAAGCATTTTTCTTTTTTTTTTTTTTTTTTAAAAAGTCCGATTTTTTTTTTGATTTTTTTTTCAGTTTACTTATTTTTTTTGTAACAGCCCTCTTTATTATCATTCCCTGGACCTCCTGTGAAAATTTCAGACATTTTCGCTCAGTAGTTTCTTTGCAAACAGCGTTTCATTTTCCCAGATTCATACAAATGGTTTTTCTAATTTATTCACTGCCTTCTCTACGTCACAGCTGCTTCGGCTCTGTGTGATTCGGCTCCCTTTCGGCTCCTGTTCGGCTTTTCGAAGGTTAATCCAGATGTTTTTGCTTGTTTTCAGCATGCATTCGGTTAGTTTTCGTCAGGTTTCCGGCAGCTTTTCCCTGCAATTCGGGGACCCTGTGCTGTTTGCTGAATACACCGCAGGGTCACCGAAATGCAATCGGCAAAAGGAACCGAATTGAAGAGAACGAAAAGTCACCAAACGTGCGGTGACTTTTCGAATCTCTTTGGATAACCCTGAACGTCTCCCTGAACCAATCTTGCACAATGTGAGCCTGCCAAATCCTGGCATTGTCAAAATCTGTCTCAAGGTATAAGTATATTTCTACACATAATTTCAACTTATACTTTAGTCTTTTCTACTGTTCTTGCTCTCTTTTCTTTTTGATGTAAACAGTATTTGGGGTTAAGCCCCAGCTGAAGAAGGAGCATTTTGCATAGGTGTTTATGGATACCTGTGTACTGGATAAGAAACTAATATTTTGCAAGACAAAGGTTAATATTCTCAATTGACTGTTCAGTAAATAAACCCCATTTCATAATTTAACCTTTGTGAAAAAATATTTCTTACTGTTAATAACTGAGTTTTCATTATTATTAGAAACAGTAATATTATGTGACAATTTTTGCCTCTTAAATTTTCACCTTATTAATTGCAAAAGTACTCTTGATAAAGCCTGCTGTACAGACGAAACTAGTTGGGTCTTTGTATTTTAACAGTTATATGAATTTTTGAAAGAGATACTTGGATTGACAGGGTTGCCAGTGGGTGCTTCTATTGCAATGCAGATGAGTCTGGTTAATCACCAGGTATTGTGAATTGTGACCTATACTATGGGGCCCTTATAGACAGTTTGATTTACCCTGACATTGTAGGGATACTGAGGATTAGAAATACTGGGCAGAGGATTCTGCAAGGAATATATTGGCAACCGATTGCTTACCCTCTTCAAAACATTGGATTTATCCCTGGGTGGCTGATATGGGATGGTAATGCCTTTTAACCCATTCCCTTAGGCAAATGCATTGCAACTGTTATGGGATACAGACCCATGATTTCGGTTTGAACTCATCAAATTAATACACCCCACAGGTGTGGCATTGTTCTCTCTGCCATGAGGATATGAATCAGGTACTCTGACTACTCATTATACATTATTTATGTGGTTTTATTTGTCTATTTGTCAATTTGTATGTATTAATAAAGGTGTACAATTGTGTATGCACTGGGGACATAGATCCTTCACTCCTGTGAGCATCATTGTGGATGCATAGGTGCTCTATTTTTGTTTTGGTTTGGGCCCATTTGGATCTATGCCATTGGCACCATCTAGTGGTTCTAAGAACTTTACGTTTGTTAATTGCAAAAGTAGCATTATGGTTTAGTTTAGCCCTTTCACTATCAACTGAAACCGCATAAGGCTGGGGTCAGACGAGCGTTTTGCAGAACGGAAGGAACGTCTGTATGAGTGAACATTCCTTCCACTCTGATGCCCGTTTGGCCACCTCGCTGAGCGCAGTTAGTGCACTCAACGTTTCAAGCCTCCTGAGGATCGCGCTTTGCAGCACCGTCGAACACTCGTCGTAGCGCTTCCATGGGGAGGCTTTCAGAACATTCACAGCACGCCCGCTGTAGCGTGCGCAATTCGTGCGTGCACTACAATGTGTGTGGCCAGCCCCGGCAAAGCATCACAACGCTGTGACGGACACCAGGGGCACGTCAGTATGGCGCACATAGTGCGCTCGTCTGAATCTGGCCTTAAACAATGTCATGTCTATGACTGCAACCTTTATTATTTCTTTATCTTGTGTGTAAATTCTTATTCTATGTTCTTATACTTTACCTCAACTCAATCATCAGACATGAAGTTGTATAGGAGTGGATGAAAGAGATGTAGGAATAATAGCAGACACACAAGAAGTAAATCACAGAGCAGTCATCAGTTGCACGAGTAAGTAAGGTTCTGCCAAGCATGAAAATGGAAATAAATTTGTATGATTAGATCTCTTTTTGGCATCTATTTGAAAAAAGGAGTATTATAATGATGTAGATTAACCTTCAATTTAAATCTCTGTATAATTTACTACATCGACTTGTTACCTGACGGGATCGCTTATGTACACAGGTACACCGTTAAAGAGTTAACATCACACTGTGATTTCTACTATTCTTTCCCTTGTTTTACTGTACATTTTTGTATATCTGTGCTACATACACTTTTTTATTTTAACCCCTTCACTGATCAAGATATCTTCAAAGGCACCATATTCAAAGGCACATCCGGTGCCCGATATTGAGATATCTCGATCTGCAGCCCAAAATCAAATGAAATTTGTTTGCTGCAAACAAATTTCATTCGGTTTTGGGCTGCAGAAGATGCCCCCCAAAGTTTTAGCTCTTTGGGCATAATGCCCAAAGAGCTACAACTGTGTAAAATCGGATGAAGAATGTCCAGATATAGCAGACATTCAATAGCCGATGCAACTGTAACGGCTGTAACTCAATTTGGCAGTAGATGGTACATCTACTGGCCAAATATGTTATTACAGTAAGAAATACACAGGGAATATGCCCAAATATTTCTTACTGTATAATTAATTAAAAATGATTTTCCAAAAAAAACACTGGTTCCTGACAATGTTTTTTTGGAAAATCACTTGGTAGTGAAGGGGTTAGTTGTCAGTTAACAACAGTTTACTTACTTGTGTAATAATTATTATTATGTAATAATTATTTTAGTTAGGCTCATGGCGGGCAGAATCTTCATAAATTTTTTCCGGTAATTCTGCCTTTTTGGAAGACTATCAGGGTTATTCAGAGAGCGTGAAAAGCAGGAGAATGACTGGAGAATGAAAAATTCGAGGTCAAAATAGCCAAACCAGAAAAATTCTCCCTTTCCTCTCACTTTCCAAATCGGCTATTTTGACCTAGAATTTTTCATTCTCCAGTCATTCTCCTGCTTTTCACGCTCTCTGAATAACCCTGTGAATGTCCAGTCCTCTTTTGTTCATGACCTACATGTTGTGGGAGTTGGCCTCCCCAGGAGTTGGCGCAACTGTTTTCCATGTCTCGCGGGTGGTCCTGCTTCATGTTTATACTATAGCACAACCTTATGACCTGTGTATTAAGTGAATTCTACAAAAGACAGTGTGTTAGTGAACAGAAAGTGCTTATCTGCTAAGGCATTCAAGAAGGAGATTTCGCATACAGGAGGAGAAAAATGTTTCTTAGTGATGTTAGCAAAAAAATAGAGGTTTTACTTTGTTTGTGGTACATGGCATGTTCAGGTATACATTAACTCAATATTGCAATAGTCATCTGATCATAGGATAAATTGAATGTAATGAATGCAATCTCCAAGGATTTTCCCTCACTATGGCATGCCTAAAATTGGATATTTTCCCTTCGTTGTGATTGCCATTTGCCATAAATTACAGGTTGAATTTGATGGACTTTAGTCTTTTTTCAGCCTATATATTGGTAATTGTGATTATATGTAATTCATGTTGGCAGAATGTGATCCTGCACTACAACACATCTTAGCCCAAAGCTAAACGTTACACAAGGCCCATGTCTCACCAAGAAGTAAGACTAGTCATGTATTAGATACATCGCTCACCCTTCATCACTGCTCTTTATTTGGTTTGTTTTTATGAAAGACATGTTGCATGCAAACCTCTGTGATGTAATAAACCCATCAATCAAGGAAATTATTGTGTTGGGAAAGCTCTTGAAACCACTGAGGAATCTTCATTAGATGTCATTTATCGGGAACATAAAAAAAAGCACCTGAATGAGCGTATAAAATGAAACAGCTGCTTGAAGTAATTGCTTCAAGCAAACACTTAATTACAATTATCACTGAGCAAATCAACATTACATATTTACTGGAGGTAAGAGGCTGGAAGAGAAGGTTCAGCATCTTCAGCCATCCCTTGAAGTTGTGAGTAGCTCCACAATAAGTCAACATGATGGAACTTATTTCTACTTACCTGAATGTGGCCTTCTATTACATATAATGACTCCATTGAGATGGAATAAATATGGCATGCTTTTCCATCACTAAAGGGTCTGTTCACAAAGTACTGAAATTGTGTAATTTCAGTGGTTTGCGTTTTGGCCCATTTCTCTGCATTTCACTGACTCCATTTTGCTGAGCATGTACAGGTCTATTCAAAGAAGGGTGAAACTCAGGAGAACTCGCAGGAGAAAAGAACAATCAAGACCAAATAGCCAATTTGGAAAGTGAGATTAATGGGAGAATTTTTCTATTTTGACCTAGAATTTTCACTTCTCCAGTCATTCTCCTGACTCCATTTCACCTTTCTTTGAATAGACCTGATGGTGAATTCACTATTTAGCAAATGGTCACCATGTTTTGCGGGAAATGGAGTTGTCAAAGGAGTCATCAGATGACAGCAAAATCTGATGAATTACAGCGATAACCTCAGAATTGCACCGAATTAGCATTGGCGAATTCCGATGAACTGCAAAAAAATAAATAAAAGAAGTGTCCTATTCTCCTAATAGGAGTATAAATCAGTAACAAGGTAGTAAAAATTGTCCAAATAATAAAAAAGTCCTTTAAAAAATATTAAAAAGTTCTGTTACAAAATTTTAAAAAAGTCTTTTAACCTCCCTGGCGGTTTTCCTGAGTGTGGCTCGGGGTTTACTTTCATTGCCTAAAGTGGTAACCCTGAGCCACACTCGGGCTGCAGACATTCCTTTACCTGCGCGCCCTCGCTGACCTCTGTGATCGCATTCTCCTCCGGCGATTGCAGCATCCTGGTCTCTTTCTTGTGAGAAGGAAACCAGGAAGTAGTACGTCGCAATCGTCCGGAGGTGACAGCGGGGGACAGCGAGGGCAGGGCCATATATTTACACCTTGTTCAAGAGAGACCTTTATGCTCTCTCTCAATATATACAGCTTTTTTCTTGACAGCGAGGGAGATCAGGGCTAGGTAATGTATCCAGCTCAGCGTGTGGCTCGAGGTTACCGCTTTCAGCAATAAAATTAACCCTGAGCCACACTCTAATACTGCTTGGGGGCCAAATAAATTGTAACAATTCTGACATATAAAATATGTCAGAATCGTAACGCCAGGGAGGTTAAAGTCTTTTTTTTGGTAGAAGCACCAACTAAAAAGGATGACTGTCTGGATATGGTTTTAACAAACAATGTTGATCTCTTGTGAAATATCTAAGTAAGGGAGCAGTTGGGAAACATTGATATGCAGAAGCACAATATGGGAAACACTATCAGGTCTATTCACTAAAAAATGAAACTCAGGAGAACTGGCAGGAGAAAAGAATAATCTAGACCAAACAGCCGATTTGGAAAGTGAGGTAAATGGAAGAATGTTTCTGTTTTGGCTATATTGACATAGAATATTCTCTTCTCCTGCCAATTCTCCTGAGTTTCACCTTTAGTGAATAGACCTGAATATGTACAGGGCTATTCAGAGAGAGGTGAAAACCTTGAGAATTGGCAGGAGAATGAACAATCTAGACCAAATAGCCAAATTGGAAAGTGAGATAAATGGGAGAATTTTTCTGGTTTGACTATTTTGACCTCGAATTTTCAATTCTCCACTCTTTCTCAAGGTTTTCACCTCTCTCTGAATAGCCCTGATAGTCTTTTGAAATAAACTCGCAAAAGCAATTTCATAGGAGGTATGCTAAAACATATACAGGTCTATTCAAAGAAAGGTGAAACTCAGGAGAATGACTGGAGAAGAGAAAATTCTCTAGGTCAAAATAGTCAAACCAGAAAAATTCTCCCATTTATCTCACTTTCCAAATAGGCTGTTTGGTCTAGATTGATCTCTTCTCCTGCCAGTTCTCTAGAATGTCACCCTTTTTTGAATAGAAAACATAGAAAAAAATGTCGGCAGATAAGAACCTTTCGGCCCATCTAGTCTGCCCAATTACATGGATACTTAACCTGGATTTATCTTTTGTTTAGGATAGCCTTATGCCTATCCCATGCTTGCTTAAATTCAATTACTGTTTTGGCCTCTACCACTTCTACTGGAAGAGTGTTCCATGTATCCACCACCCTCTCAGTAAAATAATGCTTCCTGATGTTACTTTTAAAC
Organism: Leptobrachium leishanense; assembly: GCA_009667805.1. Classification (NCBI taxonomy): domain Eukaryota; kingdom Metazoa; phylum Chordata; class Amphibia; order Anura; family Megophryidae; genus Leptobrachium; species Leptobrachium leishanense. Next base: position 285,971,348 of record CM019065.1, on the reverse strand, counting down.
CTTTGCCCCTCTAATCTAAGACTATGTCCTCTTGTTTTGCTATTTTGTTTCCTTTTAAATATACTCCCTTCCTCTACCTTGTGGATTCCCTTTACGTATTTAAATGTTTCTATCATATCTCCTCTGTCTCGTCTTTTTTCCAAGCTGTACATGTTAAGATCATTAAGCCTTTCCTGGTAACTTTTCTCCTTCAAGCCGTACACCATTTTAGTAGCCCTTCTCTGAACTCTCTCTAAGATGTCTATATCCTTCTGGAGATACGTCTCCAGTACTGCACACAGTACTCCAAGTGAGGTCTCACCAGTGCTCTGTACAGTGGCATGAGCACTTCCCTTTTCCTACTGCTAATACCTCTCCCTACACAACCAAGCATTCTGCTAGCATTTCCTGCTGCTCTATTACATTGACTACTTACCCTTAGATCCTCTGAAATAATGACCCCTAAATCCCTTTCCTCAGATGTTGAGGTTAGGACTGTATCAAATATTCTATATTCAGCCCTTGGGTTTTTACGTCCCAGGTGCATTATCTTGCACTTATCCACATTAAAACTCAATTGCCACAACTCCGACCATTTTTTTAGTTTACCTAAATCATTTGTCATTTGGCTGATCCCTCCAGGAACGTCAACCCTGTTGCAAATCTTTGTGTCATCAGCAAAAAGACATACTTTTCCATTAATACCTTCTGCAATATCACTAATAAAAATATTAAAGAGAATGGGTCCAAGTACTGACCCCTGAGGTACCCCACTGGTAACAAGACCTTGTGCCGAATAAACTCCATTTACCACAACCCTCTGTTGTCTGTCACTCAGCCACTGCCTAATCCAGTCAACAATATTGGAATCTAAACTCAAAGATTGCAATTTATTGATAAGCCTTCTATGCGGAACAGTATCAAAGCCTTACTGAAATCTAAATAAGCAATGTCTACTGCACCACCTGTGTCTATTATTTTTGTTACCCAATCAAAAAAATCAATAAGATTAGTTTGGCATGATCTCCCTGAGGTAAACCCATGTTGTTTCTGATCCTGTAATCTATGTGTTTTTAGATGTTCAACAATCCTTTCCTTTAACATGGTTTCCATTAATTTCCCCACTACTGACGTAAGACTAACTGGCCTATAGTTCCCCGATTCCTCCCTACTACCCTTCTTGTAAATGGGCACAACATTTGCTAATTTCCAGTCTTCTGGGACGACTCCCGTTAACAAGGATTGGTTAAATAAATCTGTTAATGGTTTTGCTATTACATCACTTAGCTCTTTTAATAATTTAGGGTGGATCCCATCAGGCCCCATTGACTTATTTGTCTTTACGTTAGACAGCTGCTGTAGAACCTCCTCCTCTGTAAACTGATATGTAAATGTCTCTTTAGTGTTCTCTCCTAACTGAGGTCCCTTTCCTTCCTTTTCTTCTGCAAAGACTGAACAAAAATATTCATTGAGGCAGTCAGCGAGACCTTTATCCTCTTCTACATACCTTCCTTCCTTTGAACAGGCCAACTTCATTAAGATATGTGAAGCTCTAAGGCTAGGGTCAGACGAGCGTGATTTCTACGGACTGTACGTCCGTGCACACGGACGTACGTCAGTACGGAAGACGCAGTAGTGGCCACACAGTCCATTTATTCACTGACGTATATTTTGACAGCTGTAGGAGGGAAAATAAATTAGAAAGCAAAACCATTTTGTCCGTGAAAAATGCTGGGCATATAAATGCAGTCCGTCGGACCACGTTCCATCACTCACACACAAAGCTATGCAGACGTTGCGGACGCAGCGCACTTTGTGCGGCCCTTCTAGGGGTTGTACGTTCTTGCCTGCCTTACATCCGTGGGCCGCGGCCGTTGTGCGTCCGCAGTTCAGTGCGGACGTACTTCATGTGTCAGGCTCCGATGGGCTTTCTTTCATGCTATCACGGACGTACTTGTAGGCGCAATCACAGACGTGAACACTATGCTCGTCTGACCCCAGCCTAAATCTCATTGACTGGCAAAAATTCTTTCATGGGAAAAACACAGAGGATAAGCGAAGTATCTTCAAGCTAACACTAGAAAAGTACACATCTAAATTTATACCACTGTGTAATAAATATAAAAGAAAAAACTGAAACCAATGTGGCTCAGTAGGAAGGTAACCCAGGAAATGAAAAATAAAAAGAGGCCGTTTAAAGCTTTTAAATTGGATAAATCCTATAAAGCACATGTAGCGCTGGGTTTAATTCCCTGTCGTGGCAGTACCTATTTTTGGCCACCAGAGGGAGACAGCGCGATGAGAGACATTGAACATTGGGACTACATTTCCCGGCATGCTTTGGGAGCGGACATGGGAAGTGGGTGGGACACAGACACTTACATCCTGAGCCTCGTGGAGAGAGCTGGCAGAGCGCGCCAGGGAGTGAGAGGAGCAAGACGCAGAGCAGCAGAACGAGACAGTGACTAGGCCGGAGCGCAGCTGGGGCCTGACAGAGCTAAAGTCCGGGTTATTCAGCCTTACCAGAGGAAGACCCAGTGATTCACAGGACTCCCCGAGCTGATATTGAGGAAGCCGGAGGACCCCAGTCAGGAGTACCGCAGATCGATTGGACAGGGAGAGCAGGTGGTGAACTGGATATCTTGCGGCAGCCACAGAAAGCCAGACAGCTGATCCAGTAACCAGGAGAACCCCAGTCAACATCGAGCGGAGAGACGTCCTGGGTCGAGCGGAGCATCAAGTATCTGGCCTTCCAGGCTGTTGTGAAAATAAAGCACGATGCTGTTTGTTTCCAAAACCCACAGGGCCCCAACTTGACTAGTCGAAGATACCTCATAAGCAATTCACTGGCCAGTTGAATATTGTACCCGGGTACCGTAACACACACACACACTTACATTCTGGGACATAACCTGTGCGGGACTCACTCCCCAAACACAAAAGGGGGTTAAAGATTTATTTTTATTTCTTTTCCGCTGCGCGTTTCTCGAATTACGAAGCATTGTATTTCTTATCCGCTGCGCGTTTCTCGAATTACGAAGCATTGTATTTTCTTTTCCGCTGCGCGTTCCTCGAATTACGAAGCATCGTATTTCTTTTCCGCTGCGCGTTCCTCGAATTACGAAGCATCGAATTTCTTTTCCGCTGCGCGTTTTCCGCATTACGAAGTACTGTAAATATATATACGAACACCGTGTTATTCATTATATGCCATTTGTTCTAGTAAACTATATAATTTATAAAATCCACAACGGTGCTGGAGTATATTTATTCCCTAGTGCGGGGAGACTGACCCGAGGTTCAATTTCAGCGGCTCCTCCGGGAGTGAGCGCTACACACATAAAGTAGCAAATAAAGCATGAAAAAGGCGTTTAGATGGGTTAAACTAAAGAATGTAAAAGTGATAGCCAAAGAAAGCAAGACCAACCATAAATGATTCTTTAAGTACATGAATCTAAAACACCCAAGAGTGAAAGTGTAGGTTCACTAATATCAAGATCAAGAAAAGGCAGAAATGTTGAATGCTTATTTTTCTTCAGTATATATCAAAGAGGAACCTATGACGAGAGAGATGCAAATCACTGACAAAAATGTATAAATTAAATGTGATTAGCTGACTCAATAAAGGTTGCTGCAGCAACTAAACAAAGTGAATGTGAACAAAGCCCCAAGGCCGGATGGAATTCACCCACAAGTACTGATGGAGCTATGTGTGGAAATATGTAAACCTCTGTTTCTAATCAATCAGGATTCTTTTCTTTCAGGAATCATACCAGAGGATTGGAGAAAAGCTGATGTGGTCCCTACATTCAAAACAATGTTCAAAATATCTGCCTGGGATTTATAGACCTGTGAGCTTAACATCTGGGGCTTGGAAAGTAATTAAGGTGGAGTGCAAAGTACAGTAAGCTCCTGCTGAAAAGCACACGATCCGAATCGCTAACGTGTTTTTTAACCCGTTAACGTTCGATTGTAATATGGTTCGCCCCGCTAGGACAACCAAGGCGAACATTAATGCTCACAGGTGAGCACTAACGTTAGTGTTAGGAATGTAATAAGGCCCTATTGTTGTCTAAAAATCCCTAGCGTTAAGGAGCTCGGTGGAAAAAAAGTCATATTTGAAGCAAAAAAACTGCTGTTGCAGTTTTTGCAGTCACTCTCGTACTAGTGTCATTTTACTGACAGTATGGAAGAAAAGTTTATTGTAGGGTTAGGTTTAGTTTTAGGGATTGGGTTAGAAATGACGAAATAAAAATTTTTTGTTTTAAAATTTGGTGCTTACATTTAGACGATACAAACAAATAGTCATATTTGACACCAAAAAATGAATTTGATTTGCAGTGGTTGTGGGGCAATTTACCACCATAGTCGTGTCAGTTTTCTGAAGCCAGTACAATGCAAAACAGACACTTCGTTAAAATTTTAGGATTAGTATTAGACCTAGTATTATCAATTAAGGATAGATTTGTATTTGTTTTAAGGTTAGGTTTACTTTTAGAATTGAGGTTAACCCTAACCCCTACACCAAATCAATAGATTCTGCTTACTGGCTACTTCAACCAATGTGTCTCTATGTACCAGATTTTCTAGACTCTGTCACTGGCCGCAAATATAATATATCTTTGCTGACGCTCCATGAGTGAAAAGTACTAATCTGCAGAATGTACAATTCATATAACATATGTAGACTTTCTACTCACTACTCAAGGTGGGATCCCAAGTGAACTGCCTTGGTTAGGTAATGGATTTCGCTCTAGCAACATCATTCTAAATGTTCCAGGGAACACCTTTTCCACACCATCCCGTGCCTGAAGAAATTATAATTTTAGGCAAATATGGTAGGTTTGGCAGTGCAATTTGTGACTTACATGTTGCAATGTGTCAATATGATGAATTTATGTGTGTAAACGTAATTGGGCACTATTACGATCATCACGCTAAAACAGGGACGCTATTTGTTCCCAACGTTCTTCTACTTGGCTATTCACTACTAGGGATGAGCTGTTCGGGTTCGGACGGTTCGGGGTTTGACCCGAACTTAGCCTGTTTGAGTAGATCGCGAACACCGAATATTTCCGGGTGTTCGCCGCATGTTCGACCACAATGGACCACAATGCATTTTCCCACTGGCCTGAAGCTCGTTGTCACGGAATGGCCCAGCACCCTCAGCCAGGGGCGGTGCAGTGACAGTGGTGGCTATGGACACTCGGGTGCGGTGGCACGCACCCAGTTTTACAAGTACTTTTATTAGATGTGATTGTGTGGTGTAATAAAGTGTCCCCGTTGATTTATTGCGTAATGTATTTTCCCCTTTGTTGCCTTGCTCGCCGCCATTTTCCGATCACCTTGTGGCGCAGTTAAGAATTCTCGATTCGGAAAATGGCCGATCCGAACCATCCGGTTCGGATCGCAAAATGGCCGATTCGGACCATCCGGTCCGAATTGGCGACTCCCTGAAGGCCAAGGGCCAATGGGTCCTGGGAGGGCGGGCAAGGAGTCCCATTGTATTCTAATTGTGTGCAGAGGTAATAAATGCTTGGACTGTAAACAATAAAGGCAGATTCTGCAGTGCATTCAGCTTTGACTGGCGTGACTTTATTCTCCACCGTATTTTCGTATCTGAGAGTCCCCCGCGATCTCAGGGTACGGTGTCCACCCAGGTACGATCCGAATCGAGCGCTCTGTGCCTGCATCGAGTAGCAGGGCAGAGGCGCTGCGTGTGAGGATTCGGTTCCCAGAGAGAGGGAGATCCGAACCGAAGGGCGCGGCCGCGTACCGCGCTTCGGTATTGCGAGGGATTGCGGTAAGATCCGAATCCCTCGCCCATCCCGGCAGATCCGAAGATTCATCCAGCCCCGATCCGATCCGAAAAGTCTTCCATTAAGTTCCGAAGAGTTATCCGCACCGCGATCGGAAACGTTTCCCGCAAGATCCGAAACGTTTCCCACATCCGTTACGAAGATTCCTCCGCGGCAGAACCGATCTCCACAGACGTCCCACACCCGCAAGGTCAGTGAACCAGCTGCTCGGGACGCTGAGTGCCGTATGGCTCAGTGGTCGGGCTGGTTCTAGGCAGGGGTCCCCTCCACCGCCCGCTAACCCTTCCCCAGGGTCACGCCAGGCCGCACGAGACGCCGAGTGCGCGTCACTCGGTAGTCGGGCCAGCGGTAAGCGAAGGGGTCACGCAGATTGAGCACACCCGCAGGCGGAACAACATCTCCATTCCGTCATACTCGTAATTGGCTACAGCCTTGCACCTGACCACAGGTCTGGTGCAAGACTGGTTCAACACTATGCCAGTCACCGCTCAGAGTCCTGATTGGGCAAATTTTGGCCAATCATGGGCTCACAGAGCTAAGTCTCGCAGCACACTATATAACGTTTCCACGCGCCGATTCTGCATGCATTTCAGAGGAGATTTCAAAGGAGATAGTTGTGTCTTGTTACTGCCGGTCTGCCACGCTACAGGGGGGGTCTGGGGGGTCTCATTTCTACCATATATCAGGGAATTTAGGTGATGTGTGTCTTGTCACTGTGCCAGCAAGTTTGTTTGGGGTTTACAACTTTCTTTAAAACATTTGTGAATTGAGGTGATTTTCTGGGTCTTGTCACTGTGCCAGCAAGTCTTTTTGGGTCTCATTTCTACCAAATATCAGGGAATTTAGGTGATGTGTGTCTTGTCACTGTGCCAGCAAGTTTTTTTGGGGTTTACAACTTTCTTTAAAACATTTGTGAATCGAGGTGATCTTCTGGGTCTTGTGACTGTGCCAGCAAATCTTTTTGGGGCTCACTAATTTCTTTAAAACATTTGTGAATTAAGGTGATCTGTGTCTTGTCACACAACCAGTACCACGCAGTATTTTGGGGCTCACTAATTTCTTTAAAACATTTGTGAATTAAGGTGATCTGTGTCTCGTCACACAACCAGTACCACGCTGTATTTTGGGGCTCACTAATTTCTTTAAAACACTTGTGAATTAAGGTGATCTGTGTCTAGTCACACAACCAGTACCACGCTGTATTTTGGAGCTCACTAATTTCTTTAAAACATTTGTGAATTAAGGTGATCTGTGTCTTGTCACACAACCAGTACCACGCAGTATTTTGGGGCTCACTAATTTCTTTAAAACATTTGTGAATTAAGGTGATCTGTGTCTCGTCACACAACCAGTACCACGCTGTATTTTGGGGCTCACTAATTTCTTTAAAACACTTGTGAATTAAGGTGATCTGTGTCTAGTCACACAACCAGTACCACGCTGTATTTTGGAGCTCACTAATTTCTTTAAAACACTTGTGAATTAAGGTGATCTGTGTCTCGTCACACAACCAGTACCACGCTGTATTTTGGGGCTCACTAATTTCTTTAAAAAATTTGTGAATTAAGGTGATCTGTGTCTCGTCACACATCCAGTACCACGCAGTATTTTGGGGCTCACTAATTTATTTAAAACATTTGTGAATTAAGGTGATCTGTGTCTCGTCACACAACCAGTGCCACGCTGTATTTTGGGGTTCGCTAATTTCTTTAAAACACTTGTGAATTAAGGTGATCTGTGTCTCGTCACACATCCAGTACCACGCTGTATTTTGGGGCTCACTAATTTCTTTAAAACATTTGTGAATTTAGGTGATCTGTGTCTCGTCACTGGCTGCCAGCTATCAGTGTGTCTCACTGAGTTATACCAGAGTTCTTTAAATCTTTATACCAGAGTTGAATCAGAGTTCTGTATATATTAATCTATAAATCACTCACCATGTCTGAAAGAATAAAAAGGACAGGCAGACGCTCCCAGACACAGATAAGAGGGCAAGCAGCCCCTGTGTCGGGAGGCTGTGTCTGTGGTCGTGGTGGACGTGGTGCATCCTCTGCAGGGGCACGCTTGTCCTTTCTAACTGGTGCTGGCCGTCTTAAGCAGCAGCAACATACAGAGGACTTGGTGGATTGGCTAACCAGGCCATCCTCATCCTCCGAGTCCTCTGCCAGCCAGGCTTCTAGTGCTTTACAGTCCACCTCAGCTGCCAAAGCATCTAATGCAACCTCCATGTCCACAGCTACTCCTGCCGTAGCCTCGCTATCACACACGGAGGAGTCAGCTGAATTGTTTGACTACAATGAGAGTGACATGCTGCTTGAGGATGCGCAGCAAGTACAGTGCTCTGATTCAATCTCTGAGGTTGAGCAAGGGAGTATAATCAACCTAGAGGAAGGGGGTGCCAGTGATGACACACAAATAACTGGCACTCATGTTGCCCCAGCAGCTGCAGCATACTGCCAAGTTGGCTCCAGTGACGAGGAGATAGGGGGTGAAGATGACATTGATGATGAGGTCACTGACTCCACCTGGGTGCCAGATCGAACTGAGGAATCACGTGAGGAGGAGGGGGAGGAGGCACAGCAAACACGAGGCACAACATCCTCTGTGACCAACCGTAGCACTAGCCAGTCCAAGGCATCACATGTCAGAGCTGCTCCGGTGCAGAGCACTGTTGTCTCAAAGTACACATGCAGGAACTCTGCTGTCTGGGAGATCTTTAAGAAATGTGCAGCAGACCCCACCGTTGCTATTTGTAATCTATGTCAGATGAGGCTGAAGCATGGGATAAACACCGGACACTTGGGTACCACGTGCTTGAGGCGACATGAACAAGTGCCACACATCCCGTTGGCGCAAAACTTTGCGTAGGTCCTCCTCCTCCTCATCTGTCTCTACCCACACTGTATGTCCTGCCATGTCATTGCGTATGACCTCCACCGACAGGGATGATGCTACAGTAATGGATGTACCAGCAGGTCCTTCCTCATAATGTGACATCATCCCAGTAGCTGAATATTTACACAGTCAGATTACGTTGCCGCAGCTGCTGCAGTGAAAGAAAAAATATAGTCCCAACCATCCCCAAGCACAGCGTCTAAATGCCAGCTTAGCAAAATTACTCGCATTGCAGCTGCTGCCTTTCCAGCTGGTGGACTCTGCTCCCTTACGTGAATTTGCTGAATGTGCTGTACCACAGTGGCAGGTTCCAAAACGTCATTACTTTTCACGCAAGGATATTCCATCACTATACCAGCACGTGGAAGACAATGTTATCCAGTCATTGGGAAAGGCAGTCAGCAGCAAGGTGCATGTCACTTTAGACACGTGGTCCAGCAAGCATGGACAGGGTCGTTACATTTCCTTCACGGCACACTGGGTAACTCTGATTGCAGCTGGGAGGGATCCAAGACGGGGCTCTGTGCTGGAGCTTGTTCATCCACCACGCCTCCAGAAAGCTGCTTGTATGAGGTCTGTCTGCTCCACCACCACCACCTCTTCCTCCTCCTCCTTCTCTGTCTCTGGCGAAGTGGCAGTTAAACCGACTCCTGACAGGGTCTATGCAATAGCTCAAGCAAAAAGATGCCATACTGTGCTTGAGCTGGTTTGTTTAGGGGACAGGAGCCACACCGGGTCAGAAATTTTGTCAGCTCTGCAGGGGCAGGTGCAGAGATGGTTAACACCACACCAGCTTCAGCTGGGAATAATCGTCTGCGATAATGGCAGCAACCTTCTCTCCACCCTACGCAAGGGTAAATTGACGCATGTACCATGCCTAGCACACGTCCTAAATCTGGTGGTTCAGCGTTTCCTAACCAAGTACCCAGGGCTGCCAGAGCTTCTCATCCAGGCCAGAAAAGTCTGCAGCCACTTCAGACGGTCATTCCCAGCAAGCGTTCGCCTGGCAGAAATTCAAAGAGAATTCCACCTTCCCACAAACCGTCTGATCTGTGACATGCCCACCAGGTGGAACTCGACATTAGCAATGCTGCAGCGTCTGCACAAGCAGCAGAGGGCCATCAACGAGTACCTGTGTGAGTATGGCACAAGGACAGGTTCAGGTCAACTTGTTTTTTTTCCCCCCCGCAGTGGCTGATGATCAAGGATGCATGCACTGTACTGTCACCATTTGAGGAGGCAATGAGGATGGTGAGCAGGGACAGTGCATGCATCAGTGACATAATTCCTTTAGTGTTCCTGTTGGAGCACACTCTGCGGGGAATTATAGATGTGGCTCTAGAAACAGAGCAGCAGGAGGAAGAGGAGGCCTTCCCTAGCTCTCAAGGCCCCAGTCTTTCCGCAGACAGCATTCCAGCGGGTCCTACTCAGATCAGACAGGAGGAGGATGAGGAGGAAGAGGACTATTTAAGTAGTGGGGGCATTGAAGGTGGGGATTCCTCAAGGGAGGGTTTTGTGTGCCCAGAAACAGAAGGGCTTGTGCGTGGCTGGGAGGAGGAAGTGCACGATACGGTCATCCTCATTGACCAGGAAGACTCGGCACTAATGCCACCTCCAACCTACGCTGCATGAGCTCCCTAATGATGCAAAGCCTGCTAAAGGACCCCAGGATTCGTGCTATCAAGGAGAGGGATCACTACAGGTTGGCAATCCTTCTTGATCCACGATACAAGGGGAAAGTTGCAGAGCTCATCCTGCCCGCACAGAGGGAGCACAGGATGAAAAAACTTGAGGACGCTCTAAAGCGACACTTGTGTAACACCTTTCCAGGCACTGGTAGATTACCAAGTGCTGACAGACGTGCTTCTGAGGCTGCGGGTGATCAGAGGAATAGCGGTGAAGGCCAGGGCCGCTCGACTGATGCTTTTTTTTATTTTTTAAGTCCGCTACGCCCAAGGACGTCAAATGTTGGCACCCATTGCCAGCGTCTTCACCATATGGTGCAGGACTACCTAGGGGCAAGGGCAGACCTGGATACCTTTCCAGCAGATGATCCACTGGCTTACTGGGTGTTGAGATTGGATCACTGGCCAGAACTTAGCCAATATGCTATGCAGCTACTAGGTTGCCCTTCATCTAGCGTGCTTTCCGAAAGGACGTTCAGTGCCGCTGGAGGTTTTGTCACAGACAAAAGAGTGCATCTGTCCACCGACTCTGTAGACCGGCTGACATTTATAAAAATGAATCAGTCTTGGATCAGCAGCTATCAATCCCCTGATGCTGAAGTAATGGAATAGAAAGGGGATGTCCTCTTCTGCATTCACAAAACCTCCAGCACTGAACTCTTCCACAATACCACAAAAGGATTACGGTGTGAAGGCACTTGCTGCCATGAAAGGCACAATATTTGGCTGCACTGACGCCTGTGCCAGATTTATATCATTTTATTTTTTTGAACCGCAGGGTCCAACCCTGCACTCTTCCACAATACCACAGAGGGGTTACTGTATGATGATACTTGCTGGCCTGGCATTAAAGGCACAATATCTGGATGCACTGACGCCCATTACCAGATCAAAAACCTTTCAATATAGGACCACATGGTCCACCCCTGCACTCTTCCACCATACCACAGAGGGGTTACTGTATGATGATATTTGCTGCCCTGGCTGTCTTGCACCAAAGGCAGAATATCTGGGTGCACTGACGCCCATTCCCAGATTCATATCTTTTTAATATAGGACCGCATGGTCCACCCCTGCATTCTTCCACAATACCACAGAGGGCTTACTGTATGATAGTACTTGCATGCCTGGCACTAAAGGCACAATATCTGGGTGCACTGCCACTGACACCTGTATCAGATTCATATCCTCAGAGGGGTTACGGTGTGACGGCACTGTTGCCGACGCTAAAAGCCCAATTTTAAAGCACCTATTGTTACTTTTATCCAAAGCCTGCATAAGTTTCACAATAATTTAGCCAAAAAAATCAGTAAACTTTTTCTGCGCGTCCTAAAATGTCTTTTCATACAGGCTGCCGCCCCAAGCAGTTGTTTATGGATAGATTAAAGGAAAAGCATTTACCGTCATATGAAACGTCATTTTTTTGTTTTTAAGTGTTTCTATACATCCTAGAAATCCGCCACTTCACGGGCAGGTTATGGGGACCTCCTAGGCACGATATTTGAAGGAATTTTTGTTTTTTACTTTTAACCCTTATTTCATGGAAAACTCACTGTCCCTTTAAAAATGTTTTTTTTTTTACTTTTTGTCCTTGTTTCCTGTCCCCCAGGGCACTACCCGGACCCCCATACACCTTTTATGGCAAATATGTAGCATATATGCCCTCTTGGAGGGCACTCTAAAAAAAAGAATTTTCAGTCCCATTGACTTGCATGGGGTTCGAGTTCGGGTTCGATTTTGGTCCCGAACAAATGGGAAGTTCGGGTTCGGGCTCGAACCGAACTCGGGGAGTGTTCGGCTCATCCCTATTCACTACCAGATGAATGTTACCGGAGGAGGTAAGGCTCTGAGAGACGGTATTCTTTCAGGATTACCAGTTCCAGATGAGAACAGCGAGCTATGTTAGACTAGCTTGCTTTTCTTGCTCTGAGCCTTTATTATCAGCTCCTATACAAAGTATAGGAGCTGTTACTGTACAGTAAGAACTAGCTAATCCCTAGCTGCAAGCAAAGCTTGTAGCAAGGTCAGAAAAGCAGCTAGAGTCATTAACAGCTGGAGATGATATGTATAGAGGCTGCAGCCTTTAGCATTAGGGTCAGAATATAGCTCAAATGGTAGCCAAAAGGCCAAAGACCCATCATCCAAAACCAATTTTGTGTAGAGGCAATTTCAGGGTGAAAATTTATAATAATACACACAAGGAGGCTTCATTGCATAAATAAAATAAAGAAATAAAATATTTACGGCTTCCATTCCTTTTGTGAATTAAAAGTACAGACGGATAAAAATAAGGATTCCGATGCACAGAGTACCAAACAGACCTTGAAAAGTACTCATGCCAAAGTTTGTCTTATTTGTACAGATGTACTTTTTCATTTTGGAAAGTACGGATTGCATGATATAAGCCCAGGGTAACATTACGCTTAGAGTTTGAAATACATTTCTCCACTCACGTCTAAGTGTAATGATATAATCATGGGAAAAATGAAAACCCATAAACAAGATTATTTTTCTTGTTTACATAATAGCTTGAGCATGAGTAATGGTAAAGTCAAAATAAAGAGACACCACAAATGATGTGTGCAAATGCAGTGTGTGGAGGTGGGGCACACCATGTAATATAATTTAGCATAGCTTGAGCTTTTCAGTATACAGTTGTGTTCAAAATTATTCAACCCCCAGTGAAATTGAGTGTTTTGGCCAGTTTGACGTTGATTTTGATCATTCAGTCATCTTGCTTACAATTAAATCAAAGAGGCACGTGTAGGTCAGACAAATATAACATAACATTTATAATGAAATGACCACAAATATCTTTTCTGTGCTCACATCATTATCAGTTTAATTCAACCCCCAAGTGACATTCAATCTTAGTACTTAGTACAACATCCTTTTACAGTTATAACAGCTTTTAAACGTGAAGCATAGCTTGACACAAGTGTTTTGCAGCGATCTACGGGTATCTTCGCCCATTCGTCATGGGCAAAAGCCTCCAGTTCAGTCACATTCTTAGGCTTGCGCACTGCAACTGCTTTCTTTAAGTCCCACCAGAGGTTCTCAATCGGATTTAAGTCAGGTGACTGCGATGGCCACTCCAAAATGTTCCAGCCTTTATTCTGCAACCATGCTCTAGTGGACTTGGAGGTATGCTTGGGATCATTGTCCTGTTGAAAGGTCCAACGTCTCCCAAGCCTCAGGTTTGTGACGGACTGCATCACATTGTCATCCAATATCTCCTGGTACTGAAGAGAATTCATGGTACCTTGCACACGCTGAAGCTTCCCTGTACCTGCAGAAGCAAAACAGCCCCAAAGCATGATTGACCCCCCGCCATGCTTCACAGTAGGCAAGGTGGTCTTTTCTTCATAGGCCTTGTTCTTCCTCCTCCAAACATAGCGTTGATCCATGGGCCCAAACAGTTCTAATTTTGTTTCATCAGTCCACAGAAAACACAAAAGAACAAGCAAGGCAGCGCTACTTCACCCTCTCAAGGGAAATGTACACAGGGAAAGGGAAAAACTAGGTATATATAATACCAAACAGTCAAAAATGACTGGTAGGATGTACCATTGGGTTCAAGAAACACATGAAATCAGATAGAACATACATTTATACATGGTGAAGAATGTTCTGATGAATAGAAATGGTTTCTGTACACAAGTGTTCTTTCTTCTGTTTGAGGATGTATGTCCAACTTGTATGATGGATACCTCAACAAAGAGAGAGAAAAAAATACGTGGTGCAATACTGTGTGTCCAAATGGAACAGTAATATATATGGAGGAAGATAGTAGAAAAAAGAACTCACATTCTTCGAGAGCTTCCAGCCCTCATGTGTCTGCCTTCCAGGTTGTTATAGGCCAACCGGTTTGCCCTCGGACTCACGGCTCAGATCTCCATATGTGGTGTAAATCATCTCAGGCACCTCAATAGGTAAATAGTATGAATGCTCTGAGAATAGAGTGAATAAATTACAAAGGTGTTTATTATTCCCAAAAGGGAGTAAATACAAACAAGAAAAACAGTTTGTTTTGAAATAAAATAAGATATAAAAACCAAAGGGTTCAAAGCTAAACGCGTTTCGCGTCACTAGGGGCACTTCTTCAGTAGCAGGAGAGAGAAAAGGAAAGGTTACCGTCCTCCTCTCAGGCCCAGCTTTTATGGCATGGGACATAGATGGAGCACCTGTCTCCGGAGCTCGAACGAGAGTATTTCCGGCACACACTGATGACGCCATCCAAAAATGGAGGCTTCAGACTCTCAGTGCGTACCGGAAGTTCGGGCTGGAGATCGCGAATTCCGCGATCTCTCTATACATACTGGCTAATCCATCCTCCTTCAGATGGGCGTAAGTGGTGAAAGCCAGAAAGGGATTTTCTCCAGGAAATCGATTTGTACATTGACTAGGGAGAAAATCCCTTTCTGGCTTTCACCACTTACGCCCATCTGAAGGAGGATGGATTAGCCAGTATGTATAGAGAGATCGCGAAATTCGCGATCTCCAGCCCGAACTTCCGGTACGTACTGAGAGTCTGCAGCCTCCATTTTTGGATGGCGTCATCAGTGTGTGCCGGAAATACTCTCGTTCGAGCTCCGGAGACAGGTGCTCCATCTATGTCCCATGCCATAAAAGCTGGGCCTGAGAAGTGTAACTTTGGGAGCTTCCAGCCCTACCTGTGTGCTTGAGGGCAGCATGTCTGATGCTGCTCGCTGACCAATGCCCGGTTTAAATGGAGACAGGCAGGGAGGTGGTTGCATGAGGCGCAGCTTGAGTGGGGGGCGTGGCCTGGTGAAGGTCTTTAAAAACCCTCAGTGTATTCTCAGCAGTTGCCAGATCGTGGTTATCCATACCTGAGCTCCTTGTACCTGACTGCTATATTGAATTAACCCGTTATTGACCTCTGCTTGTTTCTGACTATTCTGCCTTCTGTTGCCCTAGACCATTTTATTGTACTACGCCACTGCTCTGATATCGACCCGGCTATTCCATTTGACCATTCTGAACTCTGTATTCCTGATTCTGGCTCTGCTGACTACTCCCTGTGTTGTTAACCCTTTCTGTCTAGCTAGTTTACCTGGCCAATTCTAAGGACCAGACAGTTAGAGATCTTTCACGGCTACTCTGTTGGTAGCTTCTGGGCTCTGTGGAGTGTGGGGTGTTAAGTACTGCGTGGTGGGATCTGGGAACCGTGACAAGAAGAGGATGGAAACCTTTTCTTTTCTCTCTCCTGCTACTGAAGAAGC
This sequence comes from Leptobrachium leishanense, assembly GCA_009667805.1. NCBI lineage: Eukaryota > Metazoa > Chordata > Amphibia > Anura > Megophryidae > Leptobrachium > Leptobrachium leishanense. The sequence continues at coordinate 285,955,727 of CM019065.1, read as the reverse complement.
GCCCCTAGTGGCGCGAAACGCGTTTAGCTTTGAACCCTTTGGTTTTTATATCTTATTTTATTTCAAAACAAACTGTTTTTCTTGTTTGTATTTACTTCCTTTTGGGAATAATAAACACCTTTGTAATTTATTCACTCTATTCTCCGAGCATTCATACTCTTTACCTATTGAGGTGCCTGAGATGATTTACACCACATATGGAGATCAGAGCCGTGAGTCCGAGGGCAAACCGGTTGGCCTATAACAACCTGGAAGGCAGACACATGAGGGCTGGAAGCTCTCGAAGAATGTGAGTTCTTTTTTCTACTATCTTCCTCCATATATATTACTGTTCCATTTGGACACACAGTATTGCACCACGTATTTTTTTCTCTCTCTTTGTTGAGGTATCCATCATACAAGTTGGACATACATCCTCAAACAGAAGAAAGAACACTTGTGTACAGAAACCATTTCTATTCATCAGAACATTCTTCACCATGTATAAATGTATGTTCTATCTGATTTCATGTGTTTCTTGAACCCAATGGTACATCCTACCAGTCATTTTTGACTGTTTGGTATTATATATACCTTGTTTTTCCCTTTGCCTGTGTACATTTCCCTTGAGAGGGTGAAGTAGCGCTGCCTTGCTTGTTCTTTTGTGTTTTCATGTTTTTTTCTGGTATTGGGGAGATACCATATTTGGCAATTATATTGATCTTCACTTCCTCTCTTTCCTATCTGTAAGCGCACTATCCTCCATTCGTTTTGTGTCATCAGTCCACAGAACACTATCCCAAAACTTCTGTGGTTTGTCCACATGACTTTTGGCATACTGCAGTCGACTCTTCTTATTCTTTGGAGACAGCAAGGGGGTGTGCCTGGGAGTTCTGGCATGGAGGCCTTCATTACGCAGTGTGCGCCGTATTGTCTGAGCTGAAACTTCAGTACCCACATCTGACAAATCTTTTCTCAGTTCCTCAGCAGTCACACGGGGACTTTTCTCCACTCTACGCTTCAGGTAGCGCACAGCAGTCGAAGTCAGCATCTTCTTTCTGCCACGACCAGGTAGCGTTTCAACAGTGCCCTTTGCCTTGAATTTGCGAATGATGCTTCCTATGGTCTCTCTTGGTATGTTTAACATCTTTGCAATCTTCTTATAGCCATTGCCCTTGCTGTGAAGAGTAATCACCTCTTCTCTTGTCTTCCTGGACCATTCTCTTGACTTCACCATGTTTGTAACCACACCAGTAAATGTCTAGAAGGAGCTGAGTATCACAGTCATTTTAAAGCTGCCTAATTGGTGCTTATTATGCTTTATTGCTGCTCCGTGACATCCACAGGTGTTTTCAATACCTGATTGAAAACACTTGAATGAACCTCTGTTCTTCAGAGTGGTAGTCTTTAAGGGGTTGAATAATTGTGTCAATGAAGAATTCACAAAAGAAACATTTACTACTGTATTACAAAACCAATTGATGTCATTTTAGTTGCATATGGTTCTTTAAAAAGTCCTTGTAGGATTTCATTCTGAATACAATTACAAATGTACTCTAAATTCCCTAAAACCCTTTACAGCATTGGGGGTTGAATAATTTTGAACACAACTGTACATGATTTACACTGATGTGCATCCAGCAAATCTTAGGATAGGGTTTCTTGGCATGTCCTTTCTGTGTGCAGATCATACTGACCCAATGTTACAATTGCTAAACTCAAAATGTCAAAAAAAGAAGGCAAATAAGCAGTCTGCATTTATAGGCTATGGCTGGTTTTCCTACCTTTTAGCACATCATTTGCACAGCTGACTGCCGGCATCCAGTGATGTCAGAAGTGCACAGGATAGAACCTCTGCTACTGGAGCAACCTCAACCCTCACAATCCATGAACTCTGCACAGGAAGTGATATATATATATATATTAGACATGTGCACAGCACAAAATTTCGTTTTGAACTAATGGATTAGTCCTAAAATGCAATTTATTTAGTTGCTAGTTTTCAGTTCTTTAGTATTAAAACTAATTTCATTCATCCGAAAACCAGTGGATACAATTACTATTGTAGTAGTGGCTCCTCAGAGGGCTGAGATCGCTGCTTGTTACAGTATCTCTCACTCTCAGTACAATGTGTCAGGCAAAGCTGTTACAGTAACTGACTGCTGCTCATCACAGCGCTCAGAGTTTCAGTAAAACTAGTAAATAATATTTTTATATATAAGAGGTTATAACAATATTATTTCCTTGTTTTACTGAAACTCTGAGCGCTGTTACAGTCTGATACATTATAACATAATATAATTATGATAATATAACAAGCAGCCGATCTCAGCGCTCACAGCCACTGGGTTTAAAGGGCTAAAAAAAAAGGCTCCTCTCTGTATAATGTATACAACATCCACCTGCATTAATTAATGTCCCTCTCTGTATAGAACATCCTCCTTAATTTATACCTTTCTCTGTATAATGTATATAACATCCTCCTGCATTAATACCCCTCTCTGTATAATGCATAGAACATCCTCCTGCATTAATTAATGCCCCTCTCTGTATAATGCATAGAACATCCACCTGCATTAATTAATGCCCCTCTCTGTATAGAACATCCTACTCAGTAGGACCTACTGCACTGGCGTGTGGAGGGTGCAGAACTTCGGAATGCAATGCTTATCCTGCACAGGAGAGGGAACTTTTACTTAAACTTTGTATCTCTGTGGGGTAGAGAGACAGGAATATAAAAGCAGGGGAGAGGGAAAATAGTAACGTAAATCGGTCAGAGAAGAGATGACTGGTGCAAATTTATTTTTATTAAATCCAGGGAAAACATTCAAATAAATCACACTGAAGGCTCATAATGACAGAGTAACTGTGAGAGCTGGATACTAAATGTATCAGATGTAAAAAAAACTTTATAACAAGCAGCACTGGGAGAGGAGAGAGACTTTATATAAAATGTGTATTATAGATGAGGAAAGAGGGATAGTGCTCCTGGGTAATATAAAATGTATCAAACCTAAGCCCCTTTATGCAGAGTGGTAAAGGAGATAACACACGTTTTATAAAGTCCCTCTCTTCTCCCAGCGCTGCTTGTTATAAAGGTTTTTTTTTACTATCCAGCCCTCCTCTGTCATTAGCTTTCAGTGTGATTTATTTGAATGTTTCCTTCTGCAGCTGCTTTTATAATCTTGTCTGCCTCAGAGACATGCAAAGGTTAAGTAATGGTTTCCTCTCCTGTGCTGGCTGTCTGTGCTGCGAGTGAATATTCTGGAGCTCTATCACTATGTCAGATTTTCGGGTAGGGGTCGGGAAGGATTACGCATACAAACCTTTTCTGTAGCTTTGCGATGTTGCGCTCTTCATTGCTGGTCTCCCTCACTCATCAATGTAATATCACAAAAAGGACTGAAACTAAAATGTAGTGCATTTTATTTTAGTTTCTTTCATTTTTTTGTACGGAGCAGTTTCGTATCTCTTGAGTCATACGAAAACTAAATTATCCCAAAATTCAGACTAAATCGTTTTAGTACTAAAACGAATGCACATGTCTAATATATATATATATATAGGTGCCGGACAAAATCCCTACAGCCAGGTTCCCTAATGCCAACTTCCCGACGCCAACTTCAAGACAGAACAAGTGCCGGACATCCCAACTTCCCTACATGGCCAACTTCCAGACATCCATAATCCCAGCGGCTAACGCTAATACTAACACCCTAACCCTAGGTTTAAGGGGGTTAGGGCTAGGTTTAGAGGGGTTAGGGCTAGGTTTAGGTGGTTAGGGCTAGTTTTAGGGGGTTAGGGATAGGGCTAGGTTTAGGGTGGTTAGGGTTATGGCTAGGTTTAGGGGGGTTAGGGTTAGGGCTAGGTTTAGGGGGTTAGGGCTAGGTTTAGGGGTTAAGATTAGGGCTAGGTTTAGGGGGTTAGGGCTACATTTAGGGGGTTAGGGCTAGGGTTAGTTTAAGGGTGTTTAGGGTTAGGGCTACATTTAGGGGGTTAGGGCTAGGTTTGGGGGGTTAGGATTAGGGCTAGGTTTAGGGGTTAGGGCTAGGTTTAGGGGTTAGGGTTAGGGCTAGGTTTAGGGGGTTAGGGAGTAGGGTTAGTGTTTGCCTCTGGGATTTTGGATGTCTGAAAGTTGGCCGTCAGGGAGTTGTCTGTGTAGGGAAGTTGGCAGTGTAGGGAAGTTTGCCGTCAGGGAGTTGTCTGTGTAGGGAAGTTGGCTGTCGGGATGTTGTCATTAGGGAACCTGGTTGTAGGGATTTTGACCCAAACCTATATATATATATATATATTATATATATATATAATACGAAAGTAAAGCCTTCTCCATTCTTTAAGAAACATTATATGATATGGGTGGGTGTGGTAAATGAGGAAGGTGGAAGTGCATTGCAAAATTTCCAACATCAAATTAAATATAAGAGAATGCTATGTGCTTTTGTATTTATTTAAAAGGCTATTTCTTTATTATTTGTTATCTATTTATTTAAAAGTCAATCACACTCACTGAGCAAATGGCTGGCCTTATAGAGGGTACCCTGAAACCCTTAGTAACTAACACTCAGGGCCGTAGGAAGGGCGAGGCGATTGAGGCACGTGCCTTGGGCACAGCTGCGAAAGAGGCGCAGCCGAGTCCCGCGGGAACGATTGCCGGCGGCCGCGTGCTTCCTGCTAGAACGGCCACTGACAGGAAGTGCAGCCGCTCGCCTGGGATCTAATAGCGATTGTGGCAGGCTGTTTCATCGATCCCAGGCGAGCGGCTGCACTTCCTGTCAGGTGAGCTGGGGGCACTATCCATGAGACCTGGGGACACAATCCATGAGAGCTGGGGGGCAATATCCATGAGACCTGGGGGCACTATCCATGAGACCTGGGGCCATTATCCATGAGACCTGGGGGCACTATCCATGAGACCTGGGGGCAATATCCATGAGACCTGGGGGCACTATCCATGAGACCTGGGGGCAATATCCATGAGACCTGGGGGCATTATCCATGAGACCTGGGGGCAATATCCATGAGACCTGGGGGCACTATCCATGAGAGCTGGGGGCAATATCCATGAGACCTGGGGGGCATTATCCATGAGATCTGGGAGCAATATCCATGAGACCTGGGGGCACTATCCATGAGACCTGGGGGCATTATCCATGAGAGCTGGGGGCACTATCCATGAGACCTTGGGGCATTATCCACGAGAGCTGGGGCATTATCCATGAGACCTGGGGGTACTATCCATGAGACCCGGGGGCAATATCCATGAGACCTGGGGGCACTATCCATGAGACCTGGAGGCATTATCCATGAGAGCTGGGGGCATTATCCATGAGACCTGGGGGCAATATCCATGAGAGCTGGGGGCACTATCCATGACAGCTGGGGGCAATATCCATGAGACCTGGGGGCACTATCCATGAGACCTGGGGGCAATATCCATGAGACCTGGGGGCATATCCATGAGACCTGGGGGGCATTATCCATGAGACCTGGGGGGCATTATCCATGAGACTTGGGGGGGCATTATCCATGAGAGCTGGGGCATATCCATGAGACCTGGGGCATATTCCTATTCCTTTTATTTTTGGCATCTTTCTCCCTGATGAAGTTTGATGAACGAAACGCGTTGGAGATTTTATTTTATTTGAATGCATGCTGTTTACAATAAATCCTCTTTTGGAAATTTCCTCGTGGTTCTTTCCTGTGGCGGCGGGCAAACTAAATGAAGATCTTCCTCTGAGAGCGGTAACAAGCAATACTGTATAGTAAAAAACAAAAGAACAGCGCTCCCTTTCAAACGATAATTGTATACCAACCACACCACCACCAAAGTGTATAGTAGGGTAACAATATCTTACGTTGTTAGATGCATTTGAGGAAAGAATGATTCCCAGAATGATTGATGCACATAAAGTTGTAGAGCCACATGGGTCAATACAGATCTCAAAAGAGTAAACAAAACAGGGAAATATAATAGTGCAGATCAATTGATAACATACAGTGTATATATTATAGCCAGAGTTCAATACGGTGATAAACTCACACTTTTCGAGAGCTCCCTAGCTCTATTTTAATTCGCCTTACGGACTGTTTCAGACCAGTCCGTCAGCCAGACTTCTTTTATGGGTACCCTCCTTCTTCAATAAAAAAAATAAAGGAAATGGTAAGGCGCAACAGTTATAATTATTGTGCGGGGTAGAGCCTATTACACGATCGCCACTGCACCCATGTGTGTTGTCCCTAAGAGACAAATAAAGGCAATAGAAGAAAAAGAGGTGCGGCGCTTCCCAGTGTGTAGTAAAAAGGGTAATAAATATTAATTACCCAATTTAGAGTAACAAGCATCTTCAGTTGATGGAGGATCAATACCTCAAAAAGAAGACAAACATAGTGCAATATTGCTTGTATACATAGATAATTTAGGAGATATAACAGCACTCACTCACGCTAAAGAGAGCTTCACCCGGCTCTAGCAGTATTCGCCCGTGGGTAGAATTTAAATGGGCCCTCCCACTGGCCACTTCAGTAGATGGTGATTTCCGAGAGATATATACAGATGATAACTCCCAATGGATATAAATAGGAAAAAAGGGAAGATGGCAACATAGGGTGATTCTGTATATTCATGCAGTTTTAATTATAATAAATCAGACCACTCACGTGTTCAGGAGCCACCAGGGCTCAGATGGAAAGGCCCAAAGGTTGTTTTGAGTGGGCACAACTCTTAATAAAAGCCCCAATGGATCCATGTAGCAGCATGTAGTAGAAGCCAAATTGTAGTAGAAGCCAAATTGATTAGGCACAAAAATAATGAATTAGGGTAAAATAAATGAAAATAAAAATGAAGTGGTAAAAGTATATTTAATACAATAAAAATTGCTGAACGCGTTTCGCCTGAGTCTATATAGACTGTACGGCTTCCTCCATTGGGAGTTATCATCTGTATATATCTCTCGGAAATCACCATCTACTGAAGTGGCCAGTGGGAGGGCCCATTTAAATTCTACCCACAGGCGAATACTGCTAGAGCCGGGTGAGGCTCTCTTTAGCGTGAGTGAGAGCTGTTATATCTCCTAAATTATCTATGTATAATTAGATATTGCACTATGTTTGTCTTCTTTTGTCTTCTTTTTGAGGTATTGATCCTCCATCAACTGAAGACGCTTGTTACTCTAAATTGGGTAATTAATATTTATTACCCTTTTTTCTCCTTCTTCAATAGTTGAACCCCTTTAGATCTCAAGACATAAGACGAAAAAAATTCTCATGGTGTAGTATCACAACTCAAATCGATAATCCGACCAACCCGAAGGGGGAATATTACTCACCCTTTTGGGGGCTACACCGAGCTCTAGGGTTCCAAAGCGTGCAAATTGTTTCTGAGGCACAATTTGGAAAAGCCACCTTCAGTAAAAAAATATAGTGAAACTTCCACAATTTCAAAAAGTAAATAGTGAAATTTAATCGGTTAAAAATTGATAAAAAATCAATATAGAATATATTGGTCAGAACAATACAATAAAAAGAGGCCAAACGCGTTTCGCGCTTAGAGCGCTTCTTCAGTGGCAACAGGGAGAAAAAGGAAATTGTAATTACATTCCCAGTGGCAGTATAGATATATATACAAGACATAATTGGAGTCAGATACGCCTGTTTTTGCGCCAGAAAGAAGGAGGTCGCGTCCGTAGCATACCCCATCTCTTGCTGCAGACGAGCTCCACTTCCGGTCCTGGGCTCAGTCTCAGACGAGCTCCACTTCCGGAACTCTGTTTGGTCAGGCGCAGATGGATTGCGCCTCCAGAACTTCAACAGATCCGGCGGTGTCCTCCCCTCCGCGACATGCGCGCATGCGTGGACATCCCACAACATCCGCCAGTGCCTCTGTTCAAAAACGACTCAGGATCACAAAGGGGGGATATATTTAGCGAGGCTGACATCCCTCAGTATGGCCAAAAAGACAGATGTCCATAAAAAATAAAACAGAAAACAGAAAAAAGACCAACTGAGACGCCGGATTTATATCCCGCACCCTACATAATAAATAGCCTAAACATAAGCATCATGTCATAATAATTCTCCAGACAAAAATCCCAATGAAATATGGAATTGTAGTTAAAATCCCTTCGGACACCATGTCCTATAGAGAAGGAGGATATATATAACTTATATGATCTTAATAGAATAAAAGAGAGGAATACACCTATTACAGCCCAATGCAGGGCTGAACCATAGTCATAGTAAAATATTAAGACAGATACATAAGCAAAGGATAAACAACCTCAACTAAAAAGAATAAGTGACACACTGTTATTACAAGAAATGGCATACTTCAAAATCTTTATTTAAACCGCTTGGGATTAGAGTATCAAACTGAAAAATCTATTTAATTTCCTCTTGATTGATCTTTTTAATGAAATCCTCACCTCTCCAATCTCTTTCTACCTTATGCAACGCATAAAAGATTAGGCCTTCAGGAGAACTGTTATGAACAAGAAGGAAATGGGACGATACCGCAGGATGGTGTTCTGACCAGAAAAGGAAAAGAGGGACTCTCTACAAATGTTTTTCCAGAGGAATCTGCTAGGACAAATTATCCAATTCGTCACTGCCCTAGGGGGACAGATCCAAACAAAGAGCTTGAGATTGACCTCTCAGGCTCTTACCAGGATGAATCAGTGTGTGAACTTTCCCCGGTGCTAAAACAAGTACAAGAGGAAAATGAAAGGGTTGGTTTGGATGTGGACACTGCAGTGGCCAACCCTATTTTTGGCACTGTAGTGACCAACCCAAATTTAAATACTTTAGAGGATAGCTTTGGATCTGCTATGAGTCCCTCCGAATATGCGTGGAAATCCCCCTGGAATAAGGGCAAGCCACTGTTAAGAAATCTTCCAGCACTTAGTAATGCGGTACTGCCAAAGTTGATCAAGGAACCTCCTTTTCAATTACGCCCAGCGGCCACGAAACAATTAAAACTTACCAATATGCCCCTAGAACCGACCATAAAAATTGTCAACCAATTAGGAGCTGTACCACGCAAAAGAGGTTTGGAAAAAATAAACGGGGGACTAGGGGAGGAAGGTCTCAGGAAGAAAGGAAAGAAATGAGAAGGCTTAAGAAAAGAACAAAACGAGAGGTGACATTGTGCCCAAGCAGCATATTTAACCTAAGTAATCGAGTTTTAAGTGAACATGAGATCAAAGCCCTTGGTAAAGGCCAGAAATTTGCACCTAATACGAAGGTAGACAAATTTAGTGTATTTATTGACCTCAAAAAATTCCAAAGAAAGATGTGCCTGAAAAAGTTCTTTCTCAAAAACCCTATTGAAAGAGAGGTGGTTCAGTCGCAGTTTATTCATTCAGGCCTTAAGGAGGGTTCCTCTTTTTTTCCGCGGAATATGATCTCGGAAGAAATGAGGATTTTCGAATATATGGTCATGGCAGACATTAGCAGAATTCATTCAAAGAAAATAGCACCTAATCTGTCTAAGGACGAGAAAAATGCATTGTTGGGTCTACAAAATGACCCAACAATCATTATTAAACCGGCAGATAAGGGTGGGGGGATAGTTGTAATGGACAAGGAATCTTATAATCAGGAGGCCCTTAGACAACTAAGTGATAATATCACGTATTGTATGTTACCATCTAATCCCATCTCAGTGATACAACAAGAGTTATCAAATTTCCTAAAAAAAGGGAGCGATGCGGGGATTTTGAACCAACAAGAATTTAAATATCTAAATCCCCCCTTTCCGAAGATCCCCGTATTCTATCTCCTTCCTAAGGTACATAAGGATCCAGTACATCCACCTGGGAGACCTATTATATCCGGTGTCCAATCTATTACTAGTCATTTATCGCAATATCTGGATATTCTTCTCCAACCTATGGTCAAATTGACGTTCAATCTTTATACAGTATAATACCTCATCTTAAGGGCTGCGAGGCAGTCCAGCATCATCTGGACCAACATTGTATGTATCCTGCAGAACAAGCAGATTTTATTCTGGAGGGTATTCTTTCTATCCTCCGGAATAACTACTTTTCCTTCAATGATCAGTTTTACCTCCAATTTACGGGGACAGCGATGGGGACCGTTTTGCGCCCAGCTACGCGAACCTCTTTATGGCACACTGGGAGTCCCACTGGTCGGGGGTTTCTGGTGGCTGGGCGCAAAACTTGGTCCTCTATAAAAGATATATAGATGACCTTTTCTTCATTTGGAAGGGAAATGAAGAGGATCTAAAAAGGTTTCACGGCCTACTAAATGATAATGATTGGGGGATTAAATTGGATCTCCAATATAGTGACAAAACAATCAATTTTCTGGACTTGACCCTCTATATTGAGGAAGGAAGTATTAAGACTAAGACCTTTTTTAAACCTGTTGATGTTAATAATTATATAGACGCCAAAAGTTGTCATGCCCCTGCTTGGCTTAAAAGTGCCCCTAGGAGTCAATTTACAAGACTCAGGAGGAACTGTACGGAAAGGGGAGTATTTGATCTTCAAGCAGACAAACTGATTAGCGATTTTACTAAAAAGGGCTATAAAAAGGAAGGTCTTTTGGATGTCCTTAAAGACATTCAAGGTAAAGATAGGAAAACCCTGATACAATATAGGAATTGTGAGGAAAAGGAAAACTTCTCCATTCCATTTATTTATGTCACGGTCTACCCCGTGTACCTGTCTAGCAAACCTGGATCTAAGAACTTTGCCCTGGATTTCTTCATTTTTGGATTCCAGTCCAGGTTTTGCCCAGGCTAAGCACCATGTCCAGGCTCCTGGAGATCCAGCCTGGGTTTTCCTGTTTAGCCCTGGAATTACAGCTGAGGCCCATCTGCTATCAAGCCTCCTTAAATAGCAGAGAGACCCAACTAGCAGTGGTTCTGCATTATTGTGCTCCCTGACTGAGGTCATCTGGACGTGTGCAAACCTGCTCCTGCTAAATCCATCTGTCTACCTTGTTGTTTCTGGATACATCTGCCTGTGCAAGGGACTCTCAGCGATCGCTACCTGTGGATTACAAGTGATTACCACCGTCTCTGACCTTTTGATCTTAAGGTACCACGGTCAGCCATCTGGATTTATTCCTAATGGACCCTGTCTGCAGTCTGGGACTGCATAGTCCACTATCCTGACTCTCCATCCAAGTACTCTCCCGGGACTTTATATATTTCTTTATTCATTCAGTGCCCGCTGCCAAGGCCTATTTAAGTTTCATTAAACTTATTCATTGTGTGATTCCTGTCTGGCCTCCCCTCTGTGTCGCCGCCTGTTGGACTCTCACCTGACCCGCACACGCCACGTGACAGAATGCAGAACCCATCTTATTACGAGTCTGCAGTGATACAGGCGGTGGTGGCATGCATGAAAATGGCTGTGGAGAACTTCCTGCAGCAACTGGACTCTATGTTGCTTAAAGTGCTGCAAGGATTAAGGGGCACCTCACCTATGGTGCGCTCTTCCACTTCTATGTCTGGCTGCAGGAGACCCTTGTCTGAGGATGAACGCTCCAGGAGGAGGTCTTTGGGACTGTGCTTCTATTGTAGTGCGGGCTCACATTTCATATCTTCGTGCCCTGTGCGCCCACCCAAGCCATCCCCCTCACAGACCAGAGTCAACCCTGTTCCTCCTGCTTCTCAACTGGTTGCTCCTCCTGTGTCTGTGCATGCTAAAAACAAAGAGACATTACCTGCTGAGTTCTTGCCATCAAAGTCTAAGAGAACTCCAATTGCCAAAGCTCGACAGCACCCTGTCTCTGCCAGCCCTCGCCAAGCTACTATCAAGCCTCACCAGGTCACAGCCAAGTCTTGCCCAGTCTCTAATCCTGCCAAGTCTCGCCAAGCTGCTGTCAAGCTTCGCCAGCCCACAGCCAAGCCTCGCCCAGTCTCTGCTCCTGCTAGGCCTCGCCAGGCAACCACAGTTGGCAAGTCTCGCCACACTCCGGTACCCAGATCTAAGAGACCTGAATTTAGGGAAACCTTCTCTGATTTGGAGAGTACAGAGGATGACTCCCTCTCTGATTACTTGGAGACCCCGCCATCTGAGCCTGCTGATGTTGAACCCATGGACATGGAACCTACCTTGCCCACAGATTTGGAGCCTTATATACCCATGGAGGTTGCTTTGACACTGATTACGGAGGTTGCTGCCCCGCACGTCGCAGACTCTCCAGGTGTCGCTGCCCTGCACGTCGCAGACTCTCCAGGTGTTGCTGCCCTGCACGTCACAGGATCTCTGGGTGATGCTGCCCTGCACGTCGCAGAATCTCCAGGTGTCGCTGCCCTGCATGTCGCAGGATCTCAAGGGGTCGCTGCCCTGCAACCCGCAGGATCTCAACAGGTCGCTGCCCTGCAACCCGCAGGATCTCAAGAGGTTGCTGCCCTGCAACCCGCAGGATCTCAAGAGGTCGCTGCCCTGCAACCCGCAGGATCTCAAGAGGTCGCTGCCCTGCAACCCACAGGATCTCAAGAGGTCGCTGCCCTGCAACCCGCAGGTTCTCCAGTTGTCGCTGCCCTGCACGTCGCAGACTCTCCAGGTGTCGCTGCCCTGCACATCGCAGACTCTCCAGGTGTCGCTGCCCTGCACGTCGCAGACTCTCCAGGTGTCGCTGTCCTGCATCCCGCAGGATCTCGAGAGGTCACTGCCCTGCATCCCGCAGGATCTCGAGAGGTGTCGCCGCCACAGAGTCGTCGACGCCGCCATAATGCCAAGCCGCTCACTGCCCAGCAAGTGCCGTGCCTCACCAAGGTTGCCACCATTGAGCCGTGCTGCACCAAGGACCTCGCCAAGGGCGCTGCCCCTCCGTGCCTCGCCAAGGACACCGCCGTTGAGCCGCGCAGTCCCAAGGTTGTCACCAAGGGTGGTCCCCCATCGAGCCGCGCCAAGGGCGCTGTCCCACCGAGCTGTGCCCATGACACCTTTGCTGACACTGAGTCTGACAGGGCTGTGCTCCTTGCTGTCTTTGAGGACTACCAGAATCCAGGTAGTTGGACTGGCAAGAGGTGCCCAAGAGGACCTGCCCCTACGGGCTACACCACGACGCCCTCTGGCGTGTTAGTCCGGGAGGAGCACTTGGCAGTGCTCAGGCACTTCTCCGAGCTCTGGAGATACTTTGACATCTCTTCTGAGGACTCTAGTTAGAGGAAGGTGCTCTGTCCCCTGCTCCAGCCTCGGTGCCCGGAGGGCACCCGTCAGGGGTGGGGGTACTGTCACGGTCTACCCCGTGTACCTGTCTAGCAAACCTGGATCTAAGAACTTTGCCCTGGATTTCTTCATTCTTGGATTCCAGTCCAGGTTTTGCCCAGGCTAAGCACCATGTCCAGGCTCCTGGAGATCCAGCCTGGGTTTTCCTGTCTAGCCCTGGAATTACAGCTGAGGCCCATCTGCTATCAAGCCTCCTTAAATAGCAGAGAGACCCAACTAGCAGTGGTTCTGCATTATTGTGCTCCCTGACTGAGGTCATCTGGACGTGTGCAAACCTGCTCCTGCTAAATCCATCTGTCTACCTTGTTGTTTCTGGATACATCTGCCTGTGCAAGGGACTCTCAGCGATCGCTACCTGTGGATTACAAGTGATTACCACCGTCTCTGACCTTTTGATCTTAAGGTACCACGGTCAGCCATCTGGATTTATTCCTAGTGGACCCTGTCTGCAGTCTGGGACTGCATAGTCCACTATCCTGACTCTCCATCAAAGAACTCTACCGGGACTTTATATATTTCTTTATTCATTCAGTGCCTGCTGCCAAGGCCTATTTAAGTTTCATTAAACTTATTCATTGTGTGATTCCTGTCTGGCCTCCCCTCTGTGTCGCTGCCTGCTGGGCTCTCACCTGACCCGCACACGCCACGTGACAATTTATAACTATAATAGCCAAACACGTACCATCAATCAGACAATACGCAAATATTGGTATATTCTACAAGGAGATCCGATTCTTCAAGGAATATTGGGGGAAAAGCCCAAAATTATCAATAGGGGTGCTAAAACGATTAAACAAAAAATTGTCAGAAGCCACACCTGCCATGAAGATAATAAGTTTAAAACGTTAACAGTGAGGGAGGGCTTTTATCAATGTGGTACATGCCTTGCGTGCAAGAAATTGAAGCTAAATAGAAAATTTTGCCCTGTATTTGATACTAAGGATACGTTTATAATCAAACAGGTTATTTCTTGCCACTCCACCAATGTAGTTTATGCCCTTGTATGTCCTTGTGGAAAAATTTACATTGGTGGGATGACTAGACCACTTCATGTAAGAATTCAAGAACGTATACGTAACATTCAACGAGGTTTTGACAAACACACGGTATCGTCCCATTTCCTTCTTGTTCATAACAGTTCTCCTGAAGGCCTAATCTTTTATGCGTTGCGTAAGGTAGAAAGAGATTGGAGAGGTGAGGATTTCATTAAAAAGATCAATCAAGAGGAAATTAAATAGATTTTTCGGTTTGATACTCTAATCCCAAGAGGTTTAAATAAAGATTTGGAAGTATGCCATTTCTTGTAATAACAGTGTGTCACTTATTCTTTTTAGTTGAGGTTGTTTATCCTTTGCTTATGTATCTGTCTTAATATTTTACTATGACTATGGTTCAGCCCTGCATTGGGCTGTAATAGGTGTATTCCTCTCTTTTATTCTATTAAGATCATATAAGTTATATATATCCTCCTTTTCTATAGGACATGGTGTCCAAAGGGATTTTAACTACAATTCCATATTTCATTGGGATTTTTGTCTGGAGAATTATTATGCCATGATGTTTATGTTTAGGCTATTTATTATGTAGGGTGCGGGATATAAATCCAGCGTCTCAGTTGGTCTTTTTTCTGTTTTCTGTTTTATTTTTTATGGACAACCGTCTTTTCGGCCATACTGAGGGATGTCAGCCTCGCTAAATATATCCCCCCCTTTGTGATCCTGAGTCGTTGTTGAACAGAGGCACTGGCGGATGTTGTGGGATGTCCGCGCATGCGCGCATGTCGCGGAGGGGAGGACCAGCCGGATCTGTTGAAGTTCTGGAGGCGCAATCCATCTGCGCCTGACCAAACAGAGTTCCGGAAGTGGAGCTCGTCTGAGACTGAGCCCAGGACCGGAAGTGGAGCTCGTCTGCAGCAAGAGATGGGGTATGCTGCGGACGGGACCTCCTTCTTTCTGGCGCGAAAACGGGCGTATCTGACTCCAATTATGTCTTGTATATATATCTATACTGCCACTGGGAATGTAATTCCAATTTCCTTTTTCTCCCTGTTGCCACTGAAGAAGTGCTCTAAGCGCGAAACGCGTTTGGCCTCTTTTTATTGTATTGTTCTGACCAATATATTCTATATTGATTTTTTATCGATTTTTAACCGATTAAATTTCACTATTTACTTTTTGAAATTGTGGAAGTTTCACTATATTCTTTTACTGAAGGTGGCTTTTCCAAATTGTGCCTCAGAAGCAATTTGCACGCTTTGGAACCCTAGAGCTCGGTGTAGCCCCCAAAAGGGTGTGTAATATTCCCCCTTCAGGTTGGTCGGATTATCGATTTGAGTTGTGATACTACACCATGAGAATTTTTTTCATCTTGTGTCTTGAGATCTAAAGGGGTTCAACTATTGAAGAAGGAGGGTACCCATAAAAGAAGTCTGGCTGACAGACTGACCTGAAACAGTCCGTAAGGCAAATTAAAATAGAGCTAGGGAGCTCTCGAAAAGTGTGAGTTTATCACCGTATTGAACTCTGGCTATAGTATATACACTGTATGTTATCAATTGATCTGCACTATTATATTTCCCTGTTTTGTTTACTCTTTTGAGATCTGTATTGACCCATGTGGCTCTACAACTTTATGTGCATCAATCATTCTGGGAATTATTCTTTCCTCAAATGCATCTGACAACGTAAGATATTGTTACCCTACTATACACTTTGGTGGTGGTGTGGTTGGTATACAATTATCGTTTGAAAGGGAGCGCTGTTCTTTTGTTTTTTACTCTACTGTTTATTTCTTGAGGTGAAGGGAACACCACATCTGTGAGAACGTGTAGCGATCCCTAATACCATCTAAGCGCCGCATACACATCCAAGCCTGCCTCTTTTTGATAAGCAATACTATATGCCTACAATTATTCTTAATTTTGTGAGTGCTATGGTAGCGGGGGCCTTTTAATATAGAAATTTTCTACCCTCTGCACCATGAGATGTTATTTTGTCTTATAGATCGTACATCCCCTAATATTGGATTGATAACTCTGTATGTGGCGTTAAGAGGAAGAAACACCGAAGGGGATTCGCGATAAGATACGTTTTTAAGTATATTTTAATCCTCAGTGGTGACATCACAATTGTTAGATTATATAAATGAGGTTACTGCATGCTGCCCATATCACATCCTAGCACAGGACCTTCATATTACAATCCGAACGGTAACAGGTTAAAAAATCCAGGAGATTGTGCTTTTCAGCGCGAGGTTACTGTACTTTGCGCTCCCTATACTAAACATGGGGAGCGCAAAGAGTAAATAGCGTTAGGATTACAAAGTCCTAACGCTAATTACCATCCCGCCATAGCTACAAAAGTTACCGACAGCTAGACGCTGGTGCTAAGAGATGCCGCTTCTGCAGAATCAGTCAGCACCAGCTGGAACCCCCCAAAAATCACATACTTGCCTCTCATCCCACAGTGCAAAGGGTGGTCCGATCCACTACTTCTGGTCACGGGGAGCATCCAGGAGCTTAGCACTGCGCCGCTGGTCAGAGACTCTGATTTTAAAAATTATGTGTGGGGGGGGGGCACAATTTTCTGTTTTTGCCTCGGGTGCAAAAGGAGCTAGCTACGGCTCTGCTAACACTGCCAGCTATATACAGGACACCACAGACATTCTCTACAAACTCAGAGATATCCAGACACTACCTGCCAACACTCTATTGTTTACTATGGATGTAGAATCCCTATACAGTACAGGTCCACATAAAGATGGATTCAATGCCTGTCTCAAATTTCTCTCCTCCCACAATATTATGCATAAATATGATAGCGAAATAATAATCAAGCGTATTGATTTTATACTCACACACAACTATTTCAGCTTTAACAAGAACTGCTACCTACAAATACTCTGGACTGCTATGAGTAGTAAAATTTTGCCACAATACACTAGAGATGTGCGTTTCATTTAGTTCCAAAAAGCAATTCGGATGAAATTTACCGAATCAGTTCCGTCTGAATCGGAACAAAAAAAATGTAACAAAATGAAGTATAACAAATTGATTCCGTTTCTACAAATCGATTCGTTATTCCGTTTCGCAGATTCAACAGCACCACGTCCCTGTCCAGTGGCCGTGGTGCTGAATCTGTTATATTTAGCACCACAGGCCATGGACAGTGCCATGGTGCTGTTCGGTGTAGTCCGGTGGCAGTGAAATTCCCCATAGACAAGTAATGATAAACCTATTCAGAGCACGATGAACAGCACCAAAATGTCAGTGAAATGGCCTGATTTTCGGTGGTTCTTTGACAGGTTTAAACAGGTGAATCCCGTAGGTTTCAATTTAAAAAAAAATCCTTGTTTTTATTAAATATTTATTCATACGTTATTCTTTTCATTTGCAGCAAAAATATTTATTTATCTTTTAGAATTTTGTGAGTATTTTTTGGTGAAATTTTTGGATTCCTAATTATTTTAAAATGACAAGGCTTTTTTTTCTTTGCCGAACGCAGCAGGTTTTTTCTTTCCTTCAGTCGGGCTGCATTTGGTGGGTGCTGTCCTTGGTGCTGAAACCTATTTAGCACCAAGGAGATGGGGATCATTTGCTCCAGAGCCCCAGAGAGCTGCTGTCCTTGATGTTGAAGCATATTCAGCACCAATGACAGGGGGATTGCTTGCTCCAGAGCCCCACGGAGCTGCTGTCCTTTTTACTGAAACATATTCAGCACCAATAACATGGATATTTTGCTCCGGAGCCCTGCGGAGCTGCTGTCCTTGGTGCTGGAATATATTTCAGCACCAAGGACAGGGTGATTAGGAAAAAAGGATTATGTATCTTTTCTTTTTTACCCTAATCTAAGTAATTAATCTGTTTCACATTCTGAAATAACGAATAAAAATGAAATACCGATACGTTATCGATACGGAATACGAATTACTAATCTCCCTAAATAAAGAATCAATCCGATATATGAATCACAGTAATATAACAAACGCATCGAGACAAACTAAAAAAATGTAACAGATCAATCTGAAACTAAACAAAAAATTTCGTTGTGCACAGGGTCTATAATACACCACTATTTTCATAGCTGATCTGGAAGAGAGGTTCTTGAACACTAGCCCCCACAAACCACACACATATCTGTGATATTAAAGACATTTTCATCATATGGACAGAAGGAGAGAGACGCCTTCTAGACTTCCACAACATATTCAATATGTTCCACCCCTCTATCAAACTCAAGATGGATTTCTACAAGCACAGTGTGAGCTTCCTGGACTGTACCATATCAGTTGCCAATGGTACGCTGCACTCATCTGTGTACACAAAACCCACAGACAGGCCCAGCTACCTCCACAAGGCCAGCTTTCATCCCAATCACACCAAACACGGCATCATCTACAGCCAGTCCATCAGGTACCACCAAATATGCTCTGACACTGGAGACAGGGATGATAACCCTGCATGTGAACCATTGTTGCTCTACAAAGAGAAAAAAAAAACAGATCCCTCTCGTTGTATCCTATAACCCGACTTTAGAGTAAGGTGACCAGATTTTTAAAATGAAATCCAAGGACATTATTTTTTATTGTCAACTGGTAAAAAAAATATTTTATTAGCATATATGCTTGCATCTATCTATTAATATTTTGGCTGTTCGTTTTTTCTTGCTAAATGTATTTCCTGCTTTGTTAAAGCCATGCTGCCATATGGCTGCCCCTCCCAGGTCGTCAACAAATTTACTCTATACAGCCCACACGATCTGACTCTGCAAATTCTTTCTTCCACAGCCCAGCCACACACTCACATCACCCTCTGCCACCCTCTGCCAAATGTATCCCTTATACACCAATAAATTTAAAATCAAGTATACAGTTGTGTTCAAAATTATTCAACCCCCAATGCTGTAAAGGGTTTTAGGGAATTTAGTGTACATTTGTAATTGTATTCAGAATGAAATCCTACAAGGACTTTTTAAAGAACCATATGCAACTAAAATGACATCAATTGGTTTTGTAATACAGTAGTAAATGTTTCTTTTGTGAATTCTTCATTGACACAATTATTCAACCCCTTAAAGACCACCACTCTAAAGAACAGAGGTTCATTCAAGTGTTTTCAATCAGGTATTGAAAAGACCTGTGGATGTCACGGAGCAGCAATAAAGCATAATAAGCACCAATTAGGCAGCTTTAAAATGACTGTGATACTCAGCTCCTTCTAGACATTTACTGGTGTGGTTACAAACATGGTGAAGTCAAGAGAATGGTCCAGGAAGACAAGAGAAGAGGTGATTACTCTTCACAGGAAGGGCAATGGTTATAAGAAGATTGCAAAGATGTTAAACATACCAAGAGAGACCATAGGAAGCATCATTCGCAAATTCAAGGCAAAGGGCACTGTTGAAACGCTACCTGGTCGTGGCAGAAAGAAGATGCTGACTTCGACTGCTGTGCGCTACCTGAAGCGTAGAGTGGAGAAAGGTCCCCGTGTGACTGCTGAGGAACTGAGAAAAGATTTGTCAGATGTGGGTACTGAAGTTTCAGCTCAGACAATACGGCGCACACTGCGTAATGAAGGCCTCCATGCCAGAACTCCCAGGCGCACCCCCTTGCTGTCTCCAAAGAATAAGAAGAGTCGACTGCAGTATGCCAAAGGTCATGTGGACAAACCACAGAAGTTTTGGGATAGTGTTCTGTGGACTGATGAAACAAAATTAGAACTGTTTGGGCCCATGGATCAACGCTATGTTTGGAGGAGGAAGAACAAGGCCTATGAAGAAAAGAACACCTTGCCTACTGTGAAGCATGGCGGGGGGTCAATCATGCTTTGGGGCTGTTTTACTTCTGCAGGTACAGGGAAGCTTCAGCGTGTGCAAGGTACCATGAATTCTCTTCAGTACCAGGAGATATTGGATGACAATGTGATGCAGTCCGTCACAAACCTGAGGCTTGGGAGACGTTGGACCTTTCAACAATGATCCCAAGCATACCTCCAAGTCCACTAGAGCATGGTTGCAGATTAAAGGCTGGAACATTTTGGAGTGGCCATCGCAGTCACCTGACTTAAATCCGATTGAGAACCTCTGGTGGGACTTAAAGAAAGTAGTTGCAGTGCGCAAGCCTAAGAATGTGACTGAACTGGAGGCTTTTGCCCATGACGAATGGGCGAAGATACCCGTAGATCGCTGCAAGACACTTGTGTCAAGCTATGCTTCACGTTTAAAAGGTGTTATAACTGTAAAAGGATGTTGTACTAAGTGCTAAGATTGAATGTCACATTTGTGGTTATTTCATTATAAATGTTATGTTATATTTGTCTGACCTACACGTGCCTCTTTGATTTAATTGTAAGCAAGATGACTGAATGATCAAAATCAATGTCAAACTGGCCAAAACACTCAATTTCAGTGGGGGTTGAATAATTTTGAACACAACTGTAGGTGTCCAGCGCACACGTGCCTTAAAAAAAAAACACTTTACATACAATGTATCCAAGAAATGTTGATTTCACTGTGTTTTGTATGGTGACTGCACAAATATTCGGGGGGACACATTAGTGCTAAACTCCGTTGTATTTACCTGATATAGATGGATTCGGTCCCAACATCAACATCTTGGTCCTTCAGAAGTTGCTGAATCGGTTTGGGCTACTGGGTGAGCCATATAAAACACCCATAGGTGCCATCATCGAGCCTGAACAGGCTCTGAAAAGCGTGAGTTTGACCATCTATTTCCAATATTATATATACATATCAAATGGACTTCACTATTGTGTCTACCTTTTTCTTCTTTTTTAGACCTGTATGGACTTGCAATATTGTGTATCAATATCGTGTAAAATCAACATTTCCTGGATACATTGTATGAAAGGTTTTTTGTTTTTTTAAGGCACATGTGCGCTGGACACCTATACTTATTTATTTATTGATAAAGGATTTTACCAGGAAGGATACATTGAGATTTCTCTCGTTTTCAAGTATGTCCTGGGTTCAAGAACATTGAAGTGTTACAGTTACAGAAATACAAAGTAATACAATGCAAGATATTAAAAAACAACACAAATATACAGATTAACAGAAAGTAAATATGTAGGAAATAGTCATTATGTTACGTGTTTACAGGTGCATTCTGTATTGAGGTATGTTAGTAAGGAGCTCTTGATTTTAATTTATTTGGTATGTGTGGTATATGGAATGACTGTATGATATATGTATATGTGTTATTTCGCACATTCGTCCTTAAGATATAAAAAATACTTCTTAGAATTTTTTGCAATATGACTCCCAAATGTTGAGATGATAAGAGAGAGAAAAAACATTCAATGCATATTTTGTATTTTATCAAAGAATTCTGGTTCAACAATAACAATATAAATTAACAAATCAGGACAGTAAAATAAATAAAAACCAGTAATTTCATAGTAAAAATATATAGCGGAATAATTTTTTAACATATAACATTAAAAATTATTATTTAAAAAAAATAACACTGGAATAAAACGGATTACCCAATCTACATATCTATATATATTTTTTAAATTTCTTTTTTCTACATCTAAAGACATAGAAATGTATTTAAATATACTATATTTATCTATGTGAGACAAAGACTTTGTTACACAGATCAGTAGAACCTAAGACTGAGCAGAGGCCTAATAGACAAAACAATCTAACACAGAATAACGGATGTATGCTAGTCCTTACAGTGGCTGGATTATTGGCACTAATATCATAAAGCTGAAATCAAACAAAAATACAAGCAAGGACTAGGGACTACAGGGAGGCAATTAATCAGCTGAAAGGAGCAGAGGACAAGGACAACAGGTAAACAAATATAGAGAGCCAAGATCTGCACAATAGAGACCAAAACAGGTCGGGTGGACATGGGAACAGCAAGCAGAAAGCATTCTAAGCACAAGGCAGCGTGGTCCACAAAGTGACAAAGCCTAAGAGGGACAGATATTCAAGTAAATGTCTACAGAAAAATCAGTAATCTTGTCAATGATGCCATTTGGCACTTTGTCCACTAGGTGGTAATACAATACTGTTAGTTTTTTTTTACAGTTTCTTATGAAATGTTTTCAGTCAGTGAATATCACTGCAAACGTAAAACATACCACATGATCTAATAGATCAGCTGGTAGTTAACAGAGCCTATCCATATAAACACCTCAAGGTATATTGAAGATAAAATAGACATGATGCATCATATTTTGTTGGATGTGCCACCACCCTGATTGCTAAGCTATGAAATGACGTGCAATCAGAAAGGCCACACGCAGGTCAGGCCCCTCCAATTGTGCAAAGACCCTGTATCAGAGAGAAATTCAGTTTTAGACCAGTGCCTGTCAGTGTTGTTACTAAACTTCTCCGTAACCAAAAAATGAAATACCAGTCTGGACCTGATCAAATACCAGCAATGCTACTGAAAATCAGTGCGCCGGCAATTGCAAATCCTGTCGCAGCCCTAATCAATGAATCACTGGCGACTGGATACATACCCAAACTCTGGAAGACGGCGAGAGTGGTACCTATCCATAAAAGTGATGACAGTACTTTGGTATCCAACTACCGTCTAATATCATTGCTCCCTGTAATGTCAAAAATTTTGGAAAAATGCATCTACACACAATTACATGATTATTATCAATATTGGAACTACTTAACCACAGATCAATCTGGCTTTCGTCCAAATCACTCAACTACAACCGCCCTTTTAAAAGTCTGCAATGAGATCCAAGCTGGCATGGAACAAGGAAACCTAACTGGAGCCATCTTCCTTGATTTTGCCATGGCCTTTGACACAGTAGACCATGGCATCTTGTTAAAAAAACTTAAAAACTCTGGTATTGGTGATTGCATGCTAACCTGGTTTCAATCATATGTATCTGACCGATCTCAATATGTGTCCATTTCTGGCAACTCCTCCCTCCCCCTCCCAGTCACTTGCAGTGTACCCCAAGGCTCAATACGCGGCCCCCTGCAATTCCCGATATTCATAAATGACCTGCCCAACATCTGCAAAGCCTCAACTGTACACATGTACGCAGACGACACTGTAATCTATACCAGCAAACCAAATCTCCCGCAGCTGGCGGCCGTGCTGCAAGAACAATTCACAGAGGTAGAAAAGTGGATCAAACACAACAAACTTTTTTTAAATACTGACAAAACTGTAACGATGCTCTTTGGAACAGCACCTAAACTACATAAATTGCAAAATCCCCATCTATGTGTTGGGACAAAATCAAATGGCACGCTGACCACAGTCACTTCTCTCAAATATCTAGGTATGTGGTTAGACCCAAATCTATCCTTTGGCCCCCACATTGAAAAACTCTCATCTAAACTTTACCCCAAACTAGGTGCCCTGTACAGAAACAAATCCTGCCTGAGACCCACGGTAAGTAAGCAAATTGTACAACAAATGCTAATGCCGGCTATTGATTACAGAGATGTAGTGTATGCAGTGGCCCCACAAACACACCTTCAGAAACTTACTACATTGTATAACTCATTCTGTCGCTTTGTGCTACAATGTAACTACATGACCCACCATTGTGACATGTTAAAAGAGCTAAACTGGCTGTCGCTGGAGTCTAAACGCACCCTTCACCTTTCCAACCTGGTGTTTAAGAGCTTTTCTGGGAAGCTGTCACCCTACCTGAATAGACTGCATCCTCCAGCAGTTCCCTCATCATGTAATCTCCAATCCAGGACCTGCATCTTACTTGTAATACCACAATACAAAAAGACAGTGGCTCGGTCCTCATTTTCCTACAGAGCACTGCAGTTATGGACTAACCTCCCAGACGCCATCAAATCTTCCCCCAGTCTTAAGTCACTCAAGAGCTCCCTATTAACATACCTCAATACAGAATGCACCTGTAAACATGTAACATAATGACTATTTCCTACATATTTATTTTCTGTTAATCTGTATATTTGTGTTTTTTAATATCTTGCATTTTATTACTTTGTATTTCTGTAACAACTGTAACATTTCAATGTTCTTGAACCCAGGACATACTTGAAAACGAGAGAAATCTCAATGTATCCTTCCTGGTAAAATACTTTATAAATAAATAAATAAACACAATAAAAGGGGTGGTGGATAAATGGAAGACAAGAAAATAAAAGGCAAGGACTCCCCAATTTTGTAAGCAGGGCATCCAAAAAAAAACAGAGAAATGCAGAAAAATAGCAATGCAATGCTTAACCTCCCTGACGGTATTCCCGAGTGTGGCTCGGGGTTAACTTTTGTACCGAAAGCGGTATCCCCAAGCCACACTCGGGCTGGATACTTACATGTCCTGCGCTCCCTCGCTGATCCCCGCAGTCTCCTCCAGCTGCTCGCGACGTCACACTGCCTGGATCTCTTCTCGTGAGGAGTGAACCAGTAAGTGTGACATCGCGATCGGCTGCAGTGTGACTGCAGGGACAGCGAGGGAGCGCAGGACATGTAAGTATCGGCCCCAGTGTGGCTCGGGGATACCGCTTTCAGTATTGAAAGTTAACACCCGAGCCACACTTATACTGCTAGGGGGCCAAAATAAATAGGACCGATTCTGACATATAAAATATGTCAGAACTGGACCGCCAGGGAGGTTAATCAAGCAATGGATTAGAGGGGAAAAGGCAAAACGAGGGAAGAATAAAAGGGGACTCAGTCTTTGAGGCGCAATTAATTGTTGCAACAACAAAATACATTTTTCTGTCTATTGACAACTCATAACTGGCTCAACGTGCGTTTCTCGGCCAGTATTAGCGGCAGTTTCCTCAGGAGCTCTGAGACAATTATTTTGAGAAAGGATTTTACCAGGAAGGATACATTAAGATTTCTCTCGGTTTCAAGTATGTCCTGGGTGGCGAGTATGTGCCGTTGGGTGTCTTGCCCAAGGACACTTACTGGAGAGGTGTTCTTGCTGGGATCGAACCCATGTCTCCACAGGCTCTCTCCACGCAGAGCAGTGATGTTACCTATACTCTACCCAGCCGATACAATTATGCCTGAAAGGCTATCAATATCAGATTCACTTGTTGGTTTCCATGTGGCAGAAGTATGACTTGTGGCACTTATCGTGTGGTTTAAACATATATATATCTTGCCAGTTTTCACTACTTCTGGTTTCTTGCTTTAAAAAGAGTGGCAATCTAACAATTGTAGGGCCAGTATACGGGTCCCATTCCAAGGAGCTATGTTAGTTTGTCCAATGGGGCATGAATACCAGATTGTGTTTGACAATAGGTTATGATTTAGAGATGTATAGCTTCACGCAATTTGTCTAATAGAGAATAACGAACTACAAGGAAGAAACAATCTCTTATGATATATTTAACAGGAGTGGCACAGATATACAACCAAATATTAGGTGTTTCACGAGCCACTATTGCTGGAAACCTTTATTATTTTGAAAATTTTAAGTGGTGTGACATGTGGTTTTTAATTATTGAAATAAAAGTTTAATTTTAATTTACATGCACTAAGGGAGTACTTATACTTATCCTCCGAGCGAGGCAGTGAATATTATTCTACATTGGTGTTTTATCACCTTTCTCCCCGATATTACGATCTTTCGGTTGTTGAGGTGGGTTGAGAAACCAATCTGTCAACATATTAAATTTTTCAGCATCAAAAAGTTTCTGCTGGAGAAGTTGTCCTCTGAGCATATGAAGTATGAATCTGTGGATTTGGTAATGGAGATTGAGGATGCTGTACATTACCCTGTGGAGTTCTTGCACACTCTCAACACACCAGGATTACTACCTCATGTCCTCTACCTCTAGTTTGGCGCTCACATCATGCTGTTACGCAATCTAACTCCTCCGAAATTGTGCAATGGCACCAGACTTCAGGTGAAAACTCTGTACACACACGTAATCGAAGCCACGATTTTTACAGGCGTAAATCAGGGAGAAACTGTTTTTATACCCAGAATTCCTCTGATCCCATCAAACTACCACTTTGAGTTCAAACGTCTACAATTTCCTGTTAAGGTGTGCTACGCCCTCACCATCAATAAGGCACAGGGACAGACATTGAAAGTGGCTGGTGTGCATCTGACGAGTGACTGTTTCTCCCATGGCCAGTTGTATGTGGCGTGCTCCAGAGTCAGTTCACCTGACAGCCTGGTCATCCTCCAGCCAGAGAGTAAAACCAGGAATGTTGTTTACAGGGAGGTCCTGAGCAAATCATCTGAGGGGCAATGGATGCTATGCAAGTGATTAGCCCGGCTACATAGACAAAAAACGCAGGGTTGCTGGTGGGATTAAAGGGTTTAAGCCCATCTATTTTATGATTTTTTATTATTATTATTATCATCCCTGTGTGTTTCAATCACCAAACCAACACTAAGCCAACGGATTGTGAACCTAAAACCTTCTGCATAGCCTGATGTTTCGACGTGAAGCACGGGTATCCAGTTAGTATGTATTATACTAGCACCAAAGACACATTCTCACAATAAATTATATAATTATTGTTTCTTCTTTGTTTTCAGAGTATGGGTCCTATTCCCTAGTGAACTCTAACTGTAGCGTCGGGGTGAGTAAGCGCTAACGTCAGGATAAGTTACTTTAACCACTTCCATGCGGAGGACGCGCTCAGCGCGTCCTCCACATGGCTCCTGCTGTGCGGAGGACGCGCTGAGAGCGTCCTCACTTTGGGGTCAGCGTTCGGCCGAGTTCCGGCCGATCGCTGGCCCCCCCAGTGCGGGCTGACATCCTCGATGTCAGCCCAGCATCCGGAACCGCCGCCGATGAAATTAGGTGTCATCGCGGCAGCGCGATGACACCTAATTCAGGCGCCCCCCCGCATGTGCGGAGGAGGCGCCTGAAAGGGAGGGGGGAGGTCCTTCGGACCTCTCTCCCTCCCGATCGGCGGCGTGCAGGGGGTTAACCCAGGCACCATTTGGAAGGGCACAGCCTGCCCTTCCAAATGGTACCTGGCATTAACCCCTGGGGAGCTGGATCACGAATCGGCGCTGAAAAGCGCCGGTTCGTGATCCTTTCCCGGAGCTGGCCGACATCTTGGATGTCGCCCAAGCCTCCAGGAACTCTCCCTGAGGACTGGCGTCATCGTGCATAGCACGATGACGTCAGTCCTGGAGTTAACCCCTAACTGCCACCAATGGTGGAGATAGGGAGTTCCAATGAACTCCCTATCTCCCGATTCGTGGCAGCTAGGGGTTAAAGTTTGGTATGGCCGTTCCAACGATACCAAACACTACTGTGTTTTAAAAATTAAAAATAAAAATATATTTTAAAAAAAAAATTATAAAAAAAAAATAAACATTTTTTTTCTTTTTTTTGGTTCGTTAATGCAGCAATATTGTTCCCATTTCAATTTTAATGTGAACAATAATGCTGCACTAACGATTTTTGTATGCGGTGCGTTTGTTAAAAGAAGCGAAATTTTCCCCAAAAAAAAATGTAACGAGACCCCATTTCTATTTTTTTTTAACAAGCGCACCCCATACAAAATATAACCGCAATTGCTCGCATGTTAAAATGTGAAAAAAACACTTTACACATAATAAATTATTGAAAATTCAAATTTTATTGCATTTTTTGTTATAATATACAGACATGACATAACGTATACATATAATAATGGCATATTATGAATCTACCGAGTCTGACGGAAAGAACGATATATAATATGTCTGGGTTATATATCAAAATATGGCTACAAAACGCGTTTAAACATGATGAGCGAAAGCAGTAAAAATGACCTCAGCACAGAGGTGTGAAAAGCCTCAGCAGCGAAAGGGTTAACTCATGCCACCTGTATTACCTTAAAAAATGAGCGCATCGGTGATTGTGCTAGCTTGCACGAATTTACCGTACTTTGCGAACCCTATACTTAACATGGAGAGCGTAAACAGAAATTAGTGTTAGGATGAGTAAGGTATTACAAAGTCCTAGTCCTAATTACCACATTGAAGGGTTAACTGATTTTTTACCGGCATCTAAAAGCTAGTGCAAACTGGTTACGCTTTTGCAGAGACAGTTAGCACCAGCTAACCCCCCCAAATAAATCAGATACAAATAGTCCAGTCTTCCTCTGCGATCCCTCCGTGGCCCTGCATCATCTTGTAAGAGGAAGGTCTCGCGCGGCTTGTGGCTCGGTAGCAGAACCCTCCATGGAGTCTCATGGACTCCACGAGGTGATGCTTGCGGCGGTATAGAAACGCTACCGCGAGTATAATTGAGGGTAGCGTTGCATTCCCAGGCAAGCTGCTGGATTAGCACCTGCCCCGGAATAGGATGCTTAAATGGGGACGCTTTGGGGGAAACCTGCAGACACAGGCGTTTGCCGCTAGTGTCCTCATTTTAGCGCCACCAGGGAAATAGTACCACATGACACTTAAATATTTTAAATCCAATTATTACATGTGTGGGGTGGGTTTAAGGCATATGGATTGGTCACAAAAGTGCCGTTTGTTTGTACTTGCCCACAAGTGTAGTAGACTATCTGCTGTATCTGTATGCATGTGAAAAGTATTATTAAACCTAAAAATGTTTGTGCCTTATTTTTATACATTTTATTTTCAAATATAACTTATTTCAAAAACTAGTTACATGTCAGTTTTTAACGAATGTATGCATTCCATGTGTACAAGGACGATACCAGATAGCTCAGTATACACCTCCTTGCAGGGGCGGACTGACCCATCAGGCACTCGGGCGCCGCTCGAAGGCCCGAATTGGAGAGGGGACCTGGATTGGCCCTACAGTCCAGGCAGGGGTCAAGCACAAACTCTCCCATCTGATTGGCAGTCTGTAGGATCAAACTCCAGAAGAAAAGGCCCCGACGGGGTGAAGAGGAGAAGGAGGAAGACGAGGCTGTCAGCCCACCAGCTCACATATGCTGGCCCCACCCCTTCCCCATCCACAGACGAGTGAAGCAGAGCCTCCCCTTCTGTGCTGGAATTGTCCAGCACATGCAGGGAGGGGGAGTGGAGAGAGACCAGCTGGGACCCAGGAGACCGCCAGGATTCTAACCTATGGTAAGTGTAAAACAAGCAAGTGTGGTGTGTGTGTATGTGACCAGGGAGTGGTGTGTACGTGAGAAGGGGGTGGTGTGTGTGAGAGTAGGGGGTGGTGTTGTGTGTGAGCAGATGGTGGTGAGTGTGTATGTGTGTGTGTGTGTGTGAGCAGGGGTGGTGTGTGTGTGTGAGCAGGGGTGGTGTGTGTGTGTGAGCAGGGGGTGGTGTGTGTGTGTGAACAAAGGGTGGTGCGTGTGTGTGAGAGCAAGGGGTGGTGTGTGTGTTGAGTTTCCGGGGTGGTGTGTGTGTGTGTGAGAGCAGGGGTGGTGTGTGTATGAGAGGGGGGTGGTGTGTGTTTGAGAGCAGGGGTGGTGGGGTGGTGGGGGAGAAATTAAATTAGCTGGGGCAGCAATAAACTGGTGGGGGCTGAAATGGGGGAGAAATAAACTGGTGGGGGCTGAAATGGGCTAGGCTGGGAGGAGAAATAAACTGGTGGCTGAAATGGACTGGGGGAGAGAAATTAACCAGTGGGGGCTGAAATTGGTTGGGGAGAAATTAAATTACCAGGGGAGAAATTTACTGAGAAATTTGCTGTTGAGCTCTGTGATATGCTCATACACACCGCACATTACTGTGAGTTTTATTGCTGTGGAGCTCTGTGATATGCTCATACACAATGCATATTACTGTGAGTTTTATTGCTGTGGAGCTCTGTAATGTGCAGTGTGTACAAGTCTATCAGTAATGTTCAGTATCTTATAAACCTGAAAAGTGATTGGCAGTTTCCCACATTCGCAACAAGGATCTTCTGTGCCGCGCCGCAGCCTTAACTGCAATGAGTGGGTGATGGCTACTGCAGCAGAGTGGTCGCCATCTGTAAGTCTGGAGGGGGCACAATGGATTCCCCAATTCGCTGTTGGGCCCGAGTGGATTTTCTTGACTCAGTAAAATCATTATTTAGAAAATTGTGTGAATAAATTAATTCTTTAACACAACAATGTACATGTCAGTTATGCATGGTTTTTTTTGGGGGGGGGTTTGACCTGTGAGCATGGCACAAGGGCCTCAGGATCTCCAATTTACCGCAGCTCCAGTGAGGTGCTCTTGCCTTGGGTTCAGGGACCAATGTCTTCAGGAAATTAGCTTAGTAAATACTGATGGATATTAGAGGAAATGAAAAGGAATGGGAGTTATTGATTGCCTCTAATCAATGCATCACTGTATCCTCAGGAAATGAAATAATCAGCCTCCTCCTCACTCGCATGCGAAGACTCTAGTAGAAAAAGAGGGTATATAAAAGCTACTGCAACGCTTACTTCAATGACAATGACGTTATGGTGCTTGATTTATACTGCCATTTTTTGAAAACTTAGGGCATTATTACAATTGTAACGCTAGCAGCAGCACTCAGATACAATGTGGATCCCCTGCTGATTTTGTGCGTTTGCCCACTGACAAAGAAATGATCAGCCTATAATTTTAATGGTAGGTTTATATTAACAATGAGAGACAGAATAACAACAAAAAAATCCAGAAAAATGCATTTCAAAAAGTGATAAGTTGATATGCATTTTAATGAGTGAAATAAGTATTTGACCCCTTGGCAAAACATGACTTTGTACTTGGTGGCAAATACTTGTTGGCACTCAGAGATCACATGTTTCTTGTAGTTGTTCGCCAGGTTTGCACACATCTCAGGAGGGATTTTGAGGGAGTTTTTATTTGTCTTATCCTAATAAATTTTGGCTTTTATCCTCTTTCATGGTCATGTATTCACTGCTTTATATCGGCATCTGAGCATTTGAATGACGGTATGGTAACCACAGCCCAGCGGAATGGAGGACCCAAAAGAGGAAGATGAGTATATATTGATGGGCTTGTATATCTTTTGCATCCTGTGAGTGATTCTAATAGCAGGGTTTTTTTTGCCATTGTCATAACTGTATCATGCTATATTCATTTTTATTGATTGTAGTACACCCCATTTTTTACTTATTCCTGTCTGGTTGGTGGATGAAGAGCAGGAGCAATGCAGGGGAGCGCTACAAGATACGTATATTTAGTTTCATTCCACATGTGCTATCTATATGTGTTATTCTCACAAAGTGGTTTGGCATTTGTTAGTTATATGTGTGTTGTATATAATATCCTTCGAACAATCTTTGATAATATTTAATTCATACGCAATTTATTGCACATGATTCTTTGCTTTTGTTGTGGAATATAAAGTACAATTGCCTCTTCTCTCCCAGTGTATGTTCTTTTTGGATTAATCTCACAACAATGGGAGGTTAGGCTTTGTCCCAGTGAACCATGATTAACAATTTAACAAGATATATGCTGATGGATTTTTGTTTTTTTGTTAATGTCAACTTTTTCTTTACAATGAATTCCCCAGAATCTAAACTAAAACTCACCAATAACACTGAGGACCTCGGAACGCTTTCACATGAAGAGAAAGAAGTATTTGAATCTTGTCATAAACACCAGTGGATATTATTTATTTGGCAACTCTTCGATCAATAAATAACCTTGAAGTATTTGCTGAGTGATGTTCTGTGGCTGAATCTGTATGCAGATTATTGGTTAGGAAACCCTACTATTCTATCCTAAGGGCAATTGGCGCGAAAATGACAAGTGATTCTTGGTGTAGGGGACTATAAAAAGGAAGATTGAATACCAAGAATACAAATCAATATTTCTTCATAAATATAATACCCCCAAATGAGATCTTTTTGTTTTGTCTTGATGTACTGAAGCTGTTTGTTTTTTATCTCAGTGCCAAGTTCTCCCATTTACAGGTATTTTACTCTCTATATAAATGTTTCTTTGCTTGCAATTAATTGTAACCATTGATAAAGGCAACGCATTTCTGAAAGGTTGGAGATCCCGGTCTTTTTCCATCCTTTTTCTGTTTCCAATACAATGCTGTTGCAAAGCATTTACTGGCTGCATTTTTTCTGATTTATGTGTTTTGACATTTATGTATTAGGAGGTTTGCGATATGCCTTTAAAAGATTGATCTCTGTACTATTTCTTTTGTACGCAGATTGCTATTGTATATAGCGCTTCTTATACAGGGTGTCCATAAAGTCTCTTTACAATTTAAAAAATGTATTACAAAGGCAAATGAAAAGACAGATATGTGAAAATTATTACAAAATGAGACATATGTATGTAAGTTTTTTTCCCTCATTTAATACACCTCTATATGGGCACCATTAGTTGCACGAAGCACATCAAGACGGTGCTTGATTTCTTGATTTCATGTTCGCTGTAGCATACCCTCGTCAATGGTGGCAATGGCACCAGTGATCCGCTGCTTTAGATTAGTGATGTCCCGTACCTTTGTTCAATACACGATAACTTTAACATAACCCCATAGAAAGAAGTAGTTTTTCTTCGGCGAGACATCAATTACTGCAAATGTTTACCTTTTACTGAATATGTGGCACCACAACTACATGACCTTCAACCAACCATCATTTTCCTGCAAGATGATGCACCACCACATTGGGGACTGCATGTTCGTGGGTTTCTAAATGAAACATTTCCAGACCGCTGGATTGGAAGGGGTGGCCCAATTCCCTGGCCACCTCATTCACCAGATATCACTCCCCTTGACTTTTTTCTATAGGGTTATGTTAACGAGATCTAGGGTGCTCTCCAATAGAGTTTAAAATGTCTATATATATATTATTTAATATACCAATTTTTATTGATCATTTTACTCAGAATAACTGCATAAAAACTATAGTTCATAATAAGGGGGGATATCTCAACTTTCTATAAAATGCAGGTGCAGATTTTCCCTATTAGCATCCCCATGTTATCACGAACTAGGGCACATAGCACTAAATCTTTTCGATTCAACTTAGAGTTTTCTTCAAAGTAATTTTTGATGTTCTCTAGTTCAGTGTTTCTCAAACCTGTCCTCGGGACCCTAACCAGGCCAGATTATGCAGATCACCTTGGAGAAATGCAGACAGAATCCTGCAATCACTGAGCAGCAAATAATATCAGCTGTGCTATACTTCAGATATCTGTCAAACGTGGTGTGTCAGCGGGTCCTGAGGACAGGTTTGAGATACAATGCTCTAGTTTACTTCCCATTCTCTAAAAATCTATTTTTCAACATATTCTGTTCGAAAAGTTTCAACATCTGTACAATTTTAAAGTAGTCTTAAAAATAGGCCCTTGGGGATGTTCTTGAGCCAAGGATGGAAGCTTCAGTTATCCATCTCTATAAAGCTGTTTACATCAATTTGCTAGAAGAGAGTATGAGTTTTAAGAACAGTCTCTTTTATGTAAATCTCCTAATTATAAATTTACTTTTTTAATAAATGCACAATTCAATTCAATGGGATACCCCATTAGTTAGAATTTAAATACTTTAAAAATTCAATGAGGAGCTCCATTCTGGCATTCATAGTAAAAAGCTAAATACATCATCGATATACTACTTATAGAGGACCAAGTTTGCCACCCAGCTAGGCCCTCTGAAGACAAATGAATCATCCAAATATGCCATAAATAAATTGGCATAGCTAGGGGCAAACTTAGTCCCCATACTCATGCTCTAAGGTAATAATCTCTCTCAACTCAAGAAAAAAATAGTTATTTAAAACGAAATCAATATCCTTCACAATTACCTCTACATAGCTATTAGGAAATGCTCCTAAAGCAGACAAAAAAAATATTGCTTAGCCTGACAACCTTTAACATGATCTATAATAATAAATGCCTGGTGACATCATGATGACATCACACATAACCAAGGTATACTCATTATTCAAGGAATTTTATCCAAGATTTGTAGAAAGGCTATTAGAGTCCAGACGATGTGCAGGATGCTTATAAACTAGGAGTTGAAGTAGGATATCTATATATATGTTACAGGTAAAGCCCGAAGTGCGGTTAATCCAAGGATTACCCGGGTAATCTTGACATTACCCAAACCCGCTGGGTAAAGCAGCAAAAAAATGAAAATTTCAGACTTTACCTGGGTAATTTTAGGACTAACCAACTGCCCTTGGGTAACAGTCTGGAAGAGCTGAAACATTCGCACTTTACCCGGATAATGTGCAAGTCTGAAGCTTCACCCCGGGTAATCTGAGGACTATCCACAGCTTCACCTGGGTAATCTGCAGAGTATCCAACCCCGCTTGGGTAAAAGTGAATTTTGCTATTATCTATGGATATTATCAATGAAAAGGCAAAAGACAAACATTAAAATGTATTGCGGATAGAATGAATATACAAAGTAACAGGAAATGTTTCTTATATGAATGTGAAAGAGTTACATGTTCTTTATTATCTGTCATATGTGCTTATATATAATTTATATAACATAATAACCATAAGGTTACTCTTTATATAATATCTTTATCTTCATAAATACATTTTCAGACAATTAATGCACAGAGTTACATGACATTTAGTGTGGTTTGTGACTGTGGATACAATTTAGTTAAAAATAACAAAAAACACAATTTTGTTATCAGTCAGATAACAGTTTGCAGCTTTACCCGGGTAATCTTTGGAATTCATTCAACTGCAACCTACTGAAAACCCAAGAAAAACGGAGTACCCAGAGGCGTTTGGATATTTTGCAGATTACCCGGATAAAGTCCGATGTTTCGTTGCAAATTACACTTTATCCAGCAACACTAAGGTAATGTGCAAATTACCCGGGTAAAACAGAGCAGAAAACCGGAGTACCCAGAGGCCTCTGGATACTTTGCAGATTACCCAAATATAGTCTGAAATTTCATGTCACTTAGGACTTTTGCTAGTGACGCCTGGGTAATGTTAGGATTACCTGGGTAATCCTAGGATTAACCACACTTCGGGCTTTAACCGTAACATATATATATATATATATTGGAATATGGGAACAATAATGAGCAAACTGCAGGTGCTATATGTTTTCTGAGGGCACACATACAGAGTTATTCAAAGAGATTCGAAAAGTCACCGCACTCTTCAATTCGGTTCCTTTTGCCGATCCCATTTCGGTGACCCTGCGGTGTATTCAGCAAACACCACAGGGTCCCCGAATTGCAGGGAAAGGCTGCCGCAAACCTGACGAAAATGAACCGCAAAACCCAGCGAATGCACGCTGAAAACACTCAAAAACATCTGGATTAACTTGCCAAAAACCACGGAAAAACCCGAGCAAGAGCCGATCACCCGCAGTGAAGCCTCCGGAAAAAGCCGAGACCGCAGACAGAGTGAAGTGAATAAATTAGGAAAACAGTTTGCATGAATGTTTGAAAAGTGAAACACTGTTTGCAAAGAAACTACTGAGCGAAAATGTCTGAAATTTACATATGAGGTCCAGGGAATGATAATAAAGAGTGCTGTTTAGACATGTGCATTCGTTTTAGTACTAAAACGATTTAGTCCGAATTTTGGGATAATTTAGTTTTAGTATGAGTCAAGAGAAACGAAACTGCTCAGTACAAAAAAAGAAAGAAACTAAAATAAAATGCACTACATTTTAGTTTCAGTCCTTTTTGTGATATTACATTGATGAGTGAAGGAGACCAGTAATGAAGCGCAACATCGCAAAGCTACAGAAAAGGTTTGTATGCGTAATCCTTCCCGACCCCTACCCGAAAATCTGACAGTGATAGAGCTCCAGAATACTCACTCGCAGCACAGACAGCCAGCACAGGAGAGGAAACCTTTACTTAACCCTTGCATGTCTATGAGGCAGACAAGATGATAAAAGCAGCTGGAGAAGGAAAACATTCAAGTAAGTTACACTGAAAGCTAATGACAGAGGAGGGCTGGATAGTAAAAACCCCTTTATAACAAGCAGCGCTGGGAGAAGAGAGGGATTTTATAAAATGTGTGTTATCTCCCCTCCCGCTCTGCATAATAGGGGCTTAGGTCTGATACATTTTATATTATCCAGGAGCACTATCCCCCTTTCCTCATCTATAATACACGTTTTATATAAAGTCCCTCTCCTCTCCCAGTGCTGCTTGTTATAAAAAATCTTTTACATCTGATACATTTAGTATCCAGCTCTCACAGTTACTCTGTCATTATGAGCCTTCAGTGTGATTTATTTGAATGTTTTCCCTAGATTTAAAGTGCTTTATATTATTATAAAAATAAATTTGCACCAGTCATCTCTTCTCTGAGCTTTCAGACCGATTTACGTTAATATTTTCCCGTCTCCCCTGCTTTTATATTCCAGTGTCTCCCCCACAGAGATACAAAGTTTAATTAAGTAAAAGTTCCCTATCCTGTGCTGGATAAGCATTGCTTTCCGAAGTTCTGCACCCTCCACATGCCAATGCAGTAGGATGTTCTATACAGAGAGGGGCATTAATTAATGCAGGTGGAGGTTGTATACATTATACAGAGAGGGGTATTAATTAATGCAGGAGGATGTTATCTACATTATACAGAGAGGGGTATTAATTAATGCAGGAGGATGTTCTATACTTTATACAGAGAGGAGCCCTTTTTTTTAGCCCTTTAAATCCAGTGGCTGTGAGCACTGAGATCGGCTGCTTGTTATATTATCTCTCAGTACAATATATCAGGCTCAGCTGTTACAGTAACTGACTGTAACAACGCTCAGAGTTTCAGTAAAACAAGGAAATAATATTGTTCTAACCTCTTATATATAAAAATATTATTTACTAGTTTTACTGAAACTCTGAGCACTGTGATGAGCAGCAGTCAGTTACTTTAACAGCTTTGCCTGGCACATTGTGCTGAGAGTGAGAGATACTGTAACAAGCAGCGATCTCAGCCCTCTGAGGAGCCACTACAATAGTAATTGTATCCACTGGTTTTCGTATGAATGAAATTAGTTTTCATACTAAAGAACTGAAAACGAATTTCTTTAGCAACTAAATAAATTGCATTTTAGGACTAATCCATTAGTTCAAAACGAAATTTTGTGCTGTGCACATGTCTAGTGCTGTTACAGAAAAAATAAGTAAAGTTAAAAGAAAAATCAAAAAAAATCGGACTTTTAAAAAAACAAAACAAAACAGAAAAATGCTTCAAATATCCTAAAAAATCTATTAATAAAAAGACTCTTTACTGCAGAATTTTATAACGAATGGTTTATTAGATATTGGATTAAAACAGGAATATGTTTAACATTGAAGCCTACGGGATTCTCCTGAATAAAGTTGCCAAATTAAACCACCGAATGGCAGGGCATTAGGGGAACCTTTCACTGCTGGTTTGTGTTCTCTGAATAGCCGAAGCATTGCTTTTTTATGGGGATTTCACTGCCCTCGAACAGGCACCGAACAGGCACCGTATGTTCAGGCAATTCGCCAGGATTTGGCGAATTGCCTGCTCTCTGGATAGCCGAATGGCCAAGAAAGGTAACCTAACCCTGAAAGGTAACCAAGCCTTTCTCAAGCAATTCGGATCTCTTTGAATAACCCTGATAGGGTCCTTAAAAGTGTAGGGAGAATATAAATAACTGAAACCCTACTATTCAAGGGACTAGAAGAAATTTGTTGTGATTTAGAATCCTGTTTAGATAACCCTCTTTCAATAATTTCACATATTTAATTTAAATAACTATGGTTGAATAAGACATGAATTTAGAATAGCTCTGGGGATCATTTAATTGCCTATAGATTGCTTGCAGATAATCCCCCTATTCTTAATAACAACCCCACCTCATCCTCAGGTTGATCCATAATACTTTTATCACTTACTAGATGTTTCAGGGCTATCCTCTCATCGCTACATAAATTTTGATTTGTTTTAGATTGGAATGCTGAAAATCTCATCGCTACATAAATGTTTTATTTGTTTTAGATTGATATGCTGAAAGTCATCCTTTTCTTCTACCTATAGGATTTTAGGTCTATTTGTAAAATATTTCTTTAGCCCTAATTGTCTAATATATTGATTTGTATCCGGTATGTTTCAAACTTTTGTAACCCACAACATGGTGCAAATTTAAACTCTTTCTTAAAGGGATACTAAAAGGTTAAAAGGTGGGGGAGTAGGAAGCAGTGAACCCCTCCTGAATCACTCCATATATCCCCCTCCAGTCATAACCTTTTAATTTCCTTTCACAACATACCTGAATCCAGAGTCACCAGTCCCATTTATATTATTGTGCCTCTATGGAGTACATTGCTCCATGTGATATACAGTATTTCAGTAGTTTGTGCTTGATGTACATACAGTCACAGCACAGCATCTGGCATGCTTAATTCATTCATTTTCACATTTCCGCACGATCTGTTGGTAGTTTTTCTGGAAGGAGAAGGGGTTAAAGCACATCAGTGCATCATCTGCCTGTCATCTACCTCCTGGGCAAGCTGCCCCAGCATATCGCTAGTTAATGTGTAATGAGCCCAGTTTTGGAAATTTGGACTAGAGTTGAGGGTAACCATGGTAACCCCCATCCCTCGGTTCCCTGGATGTCTTGTGAAGCCTATAAATGATGTACGAACAAGCTGTGTATGTGAGAGCGGTTTGCATTGAGCAGGGTGACAGAGGAGCATAGCAGAGTTTAACCATTTCCTGATCACGTACAAGCCTAGTAGGGCTCATTCCTTGGGAAAACATAAAATACAACCCTTTGAATTACAGAATAGCAATTTTGGTGCATGGATGAAAAATCTTTATTTATATTTATCTGTTAAATATATACAGTATATATGATATACTTCCAAACTTGCACTCGAGATTCCAAATGGTGCTTGACTGGCTAAATATATAATGGCAGGCAAGACGGCACTCACGGGTCTAATTTATAAATTAAATAACTAAAGAAGATTATTATAAATTAGGCCCGTGAGTGGCGCCTTGTTTGCAATTTTTTAAAATATATATAGTGTCCAGATGCCAAAAACACCAGAGTATAGCAAAGTGTTACCTTTTTATGGGACTAACGTTACATTTAAAAGACAATCTTCCGAGAGAGTATACCTCTCTTCTTCAGGTCTGGAAGCTATACTGAGC
Organism: Leptobrachium leishanense; assembly: GCA_009667805.1. Taxonomy (NCBI): domain Eukaryota; kingdom Metazoa; phylum Chordata; class Amphibia; order Anura; family Megophryidae; genus Leptobrachium; species Leptobrachium leishanense. The sequence goes on along the minus strand of CM019065.1, from coordinate 285,916,589 downwards.
AAAATCACAAACAATCAAAATTTTGTGATTTTGCTCAGTATAGCTCCAGACCAGAAGAAGAGAGGTATACTCTCTCCAAAGATTGTCTTTTAAATGTAACGTTAGTCCAATAAAAAAGGTATCACTACGTACTGCTATACTCTGGTGATTTATATATATATTATAAATTTCCCTTTGGAAATAATAATAATTAAAATAACTAAATAATAATTGTAATTGTTTTTTTCCCCCTTATTTCCCTTGGTACTGCAAAGTGTTATATACTCTGTTTTTATAATAGTCCAGTAAGACATACAGGGTTATTCAGAGAGCGTGAAAAGCAGGAGAATGACTGGAGAATGAAAAATTCTAGGTCAAAATAGCCGATTTGGAAAGTGAGATGAAAGGGAGAATTTTTCTGGTTTGGCTATTTTGACCTAGAATTTTTCATTCTCCAGTCATTCGCCTGCTTTTCACGCTCTCTGAATAACCCTGTATGTTCTTGTCACATGCCTGTCAATCATAATATGGCAAGTACCGGCTGGATGGAGTAGAGGTAACATCATTGCTCTGCGTGGAGAGAGCCTGTGGAGGCACAGGTTCGATCCCAGCAAGAGCACCTCTCCAGTAAGTGTCCAATGGCAAGACACCTAACAGTACATACTCGCCACCCAGGACATAGTTGAAAACGAGAGAAATCTCAATGTATCTTTCCTGGTAAAATCCTTTATAAAAAATTAAAAAAAAGATCCAAGCCGCTCAATGGTGCAAGGCTACAGATCCGTGAAGGGAGTGGTAGTTCACAGCAGATGAAATGTTAGGATTACAAGTAAATCTTCAAATTGCTGTTGGAACGCACCACAGGGTTTAACACACAATTTATTTATGGTTAGGGTTTATCTTAGGTTTCCAGAATAATCAGCATAAAGCCTAGGTATAAAATCACATCAGGTTTTAGCTATGCACCATGGGAGTTGTAGTCAACAGCAGTCTGGCAGTCAGGGGCTAACTGTTCATAATCAATCCTTTACTGCAAATGGAGAGGGATTCCCTGAGCCATGGTGATAAGCCGAGCGTATACCCATATACGTGCAGCACCCACCCCTTAGTCTACACCCTTGCATCACCAGATACCTAACGCCACAGCGAAAAACACAATGTGTGCGTGAGTTTTGGCTTCTAAATCGGACAGAACATCAATTTGCGTGCACCACGGTTGTCCTAGAGCAATTCAGAAATGACACGCGTCGTGTGTCTAAAGGACTTTTGTTTTCTGTGGTTTGATAAAGTGATATTTGATCCCGGTTACCCACCAGTTGTTCCACTAAATAATGCATCCTGCATTGATGGTAACAGAGCATCTAAAAGGGAGGATCTGTTGCCTAAGAGCAGCCAATAGGATGGAGAGAGGTGCAGGGAGATTCTGACAGAGCAGCCTGGCTGTTGTGTGATGCAGGGGAAAGGAGCAGACTGTGGGTGCAGGGGGAGAGTGGCTGCTGTCTGATGATACAGGAAGCTAAATAAGGTAAGAGGCCAAAGCGATCGTTGAATTATAAGCGGCAGGTTCATGCCACGGTGCATCCATGGTTGCTGGTACCCAAGCTTGCTCTGGCACTGTTTCCTCTGCATCCCTTACTGTACATGCATCACTTGCAGTGACAAGCTGGCACCATATAACTGCACATTGTGCCGCAGCAGCAGCAGCAGCAGCAGAAGGCTGCAAGATACCCTTCTTCTTAATTTATGTTTTGTAATGATTTATTGTCTTGGAAGGGGACTGCAGAGGGATTACAGAATCCCATCCTTAAGTAACCATCTGTGTGTGTGTTGGCAATATATTACCCGGGACATACTTGAAAACGAGAGAAATCTCAATGTATCCTTCCTGGTAATTGTGATGTTATAGTTAGTATGACTATTATTTTATTATTTACATTTTTTGTTAAGATTACATATCAACAAAGCTTTGCTTGTGGGAATAAGGATTCCGGTGCTCGTTTATACTGTCTATAATTTGCAATTTTAATTAAGGTGTGAGTACCCCAGTAAAAGCTTTCTGTGTTAATATGAAACTAATTTGACCAATATAGTATAGGTCATTCTAATGGATGCAAAGAGGCGGAATGGCTTTGTGTGACGCATTCATGGTTCATACCGTCCACGATATAGGATGTCCATGCAGCCTGTTGCACCCATGTATTTGTGGCTAGTATAGCCCATGCTCTAGAATAAGGATGGAGCGGCGATGATCGCAGGGAGGTTACACAGGATTAAAGGTTATATCTGTGTTGTGTTGAGCTCTGAACGGTCAGGGACTCACGTTTTGTATAGTTAGCCACTGTATCTATGGCTCTGTATTCGCCTGACTTCATAGAGTTAAATCTGAAATACCTGTTCTCCAGCTGACACAGCTCAGAGGCCCAACACTGGCTGACATATTTACCGAATGACTCATCCTGGCATATTCTATTTTACCAATACAAAACATGTTAGCATAGGAAAAAAGCATAATAAGGATCCAACAGTGTTTTAATACTCACATAGTGACTGAAAGCCTAGGGAACACACGTTCCTGTTAGCGGACTCCAGCGGCTGACGAAGCGCATAAAATGCAATTAGTGATCTTAGGATTCAGTTCTGTGGTCATCTTATTGGGTCAGTACTTGTATAAGGGAAAACAAGATACAACTACAACACAGAGACAAAAAATAATAGTCTAAAGTATGAAATTCAAACCTTAAAAAAAATGAGAAAACACCAAAAATTGGAAGTTCCAATTTTATATATTCTATGTGTATTTCGGCATAATATAGTGTGTGTTTGTTTGAATGTGCCAGTAAGTTGCAGACATACCCAATATATAGATATATATACACATACACCACCAAAGGGCAGTGCTCTACCTGGACATTCATATCTCATAATGGTGCTACTGACACCAGTAGATATAAAATACAAAATTCAGAGCACTCCACCAAACCACACATATAACAATTTAAAAATACCTAACTTTCAAATAGGTGGGAGTTTATTTACAAGATGTGACCACACATTGCATAAACCTGCCACAATGTCAATGTACCTCATCGCAGCAAGTCCCTACCTATGCAAACCTAATGCATGCTCTTAAGAGTTTAACCCACTTATTCAGGGCGGATTTGCGTCTAAATCCCTACAATCAGGTTCCCTAATGCCAAAATCCCCACGACCAACTTCCCTACACAGACAACTCCCTGACGGCCAACTTCCAGGCAGCCAAAATCCCAGAGGTTAACACTAACCCTGCTCCCTAACCCCCTAAACCTAGCCCTAACCCTAACCACCCTAAACCTAGCCCTAACCCCATAAAGCTAGCCGTAACTCTAACCCCCTAAATCTAGCCCTAACCCCCTAAACCTAGCCATAACCCTAACCCCCCCAAACCTAGCCTAACCCTAACCCCCTAACCCTAACCCCCTACGCTAACCCCCTAAGCCTAGTCCTAACCCTAACCCCCCTAAATCTAGCCCTAACCCCCTAAACCTAGCCCTAACCCCCGAAACATAGCCCTAACCCCCTAAACCTAACTCTAATCCCCCAAACCTAGCCCTAACCCCCCTAAACCTAGCCCTAACCCTAACCCCCTAAACCTAGCCCTAACCCTACCCCCCTAAACCTAGCCCTAACCACTTTAAACCTAGGGTTAGGGTGCTAGTATTAGGGATAGCCACTGGGATTATGGATGTCTGGAAGTTGTCTGTGTAGGGAAGTTGGTATGTCCGGCACTTGTTCTGTCTGGAAGTTGGCGGTTGGGATGTTGGCATTAGGGAACCTGGCTGCAGGGATTTTGTCCGGCACCCATTCAGGACATACATCCACCTGGAGTTATATATACACACATATTAATCTGTATAAAGACACACGCATGTATAAGTATTTGTTTACATTTAACAATTTATTATTATTATTATTTATTTATATAGCGCCAGCATATTCCGCAGCTCTGTACAATGGGCACAATATAGACAGGGTTATAATACATTGAACAACAATGAATATATGTATGTATGTACAACAGCAAGAAATAGTATTTATCATACACTTATAAAAAAATTATCTGGTGGCTGTTTGTCTTAATAAATGTTTGTTTTCCTAAATTTTCCCTCACAGGGTTAACATTTCAGAGACCATAGTTAATAGCATCTTTCTTTTCCATCACACTCAACGCCCACACAAGCTCTTCCCCTTGCTTTAATTCAATGCTGACAGTATTAATGCCACCTTAATTGAGCTGCACAGGGGCTCGGAGGGGTGTGAGCATCTGGCAGAGAGGTGTCACCGAAAGCTGACAGTGTGTAATCCAGCACTATGAGGAGGACTAAAACACCAGCATGCAGCCATGTGTAGAAATGATTCTAGGATCTGTACACTGACCCAGCCAAACTAGGGGCAAATGTAAAGATCAAACAATATCTTTCTTTTCCAGTGATAAGGGAGGTGTACCCTGAATGCCCTATATTTTTAATATCGTAAACATAGAACATTAACGTTTCAGTTCTCTGGGCACTTTTGTCCAGATGTTACGGTAATATTCTGTATTTAGGATGTTAATGTTGCTTGAATCGATTGGAAGGAAAGAATTCGCTGAGCGATACTTTTGAACTGGATTGTGGACGGCTGATCATTGCACCAGAGCACTTGTACATTTGAGATTTTGCGTGCGGAGGTCTTGTTAGTGTGTGTCTGTGTCTGTATTATATATGTATTTATAATATGTTTACTTTAGGTTTTCTTATACTGTTGGTTCAGAAATATGACCCCTTTACAGGAGCCAAGTGGCACTTTTCAGACAGAATAGACCATGGCTGTAAATCATGCACTTTATGGGCCTGGTAATATGTGGGATTTTGATTGGCTAAGGGAGTATTCACCTGTCCAATTCCTTGTTAAGCCTGGGTCAGCAGATTGACTGTTATTATTATTATTAACCTTTATTTATATAGCGCCACATATTCCGCAGCGCTTTACAAGATCAGTGTACAATGGGTTGATACATTAGAATACCACACATGGCATGATTCAGAGGGACCCTGTTCCCAAGGGAGCTTGCGATCAATGAGAAGTATTTTGCGAGGTAGGCGCATTCATATCGTTAGGTTTCTTGAGCAAGGACACTCGCTGGTGGCGTCTTCTGAGTGGGATTCGTCTTTCCATGATTGTAGATCAGCGACCTGGTGGTTAGGTTGATCCCGCTTCTCGTAATGTCGAGATTTGCCTTTCCACAGTTATATTGGAGGGATGTGCTGAATGGAATTTTTGACTTGCTTCCCCACGATAGAAGGGAAGAGATGTTACCACTGTGAGAAATTTACAGCCACTCTAGTTCAAATAGTGCCACTTTGTATTTACTATATTGCTAGAACATATTGCCTACTGAGGGAATTTTGTTATTTTTATGAAATAATTTGCTCTGCGATGCTGAAAATCATTGCTGTATTGGGGACTCAGACCTCTAAGAGATTGGCTTTTTATTGTGGGCGATTGCCCAGCCTCCATTAATAAAGTGCGGTTTTATATTTGGAGTGTTAAAAAGGGTAAAAATATCCCCTCCTTATTGTAAGTGTGGGGTTGAAATGTATCTGCAGTGCCATATCAATTAATACCTTAGCTTGTTTTAGCCAACCTGGACTGACACGGGTGGAGTGTCCACTCGTGGTTTGATCCAAATCTGTTGGTCTTGACCAAGGACACTCGCTGGTGGCGTCTTCTGAGTGGGAAGGAGTCTTCTTTCCATGATTTTAGATCAGCGACCCGGTGGTTAAGTTGAACCTGCTCCTTGTAAAGTCGAGACTTGCTTCTTCACTCTTGTATTGGAGGGATGTGCTGAACAGGATTTTTGACTTGCTTCCCCATGATCGAAGGGTAGAGATGTTACCACTGGACTCCAGAGTCGATATTGTGTGGCAGGCAAGTATATACTGTTAGGTGTCTTGCCCAAGAACACTTTCTGGAGAGGTGCTCTGGCCGGGATTCAAACCTGGGTCTCCACGGTTATAGAGCAGTGATATGACAATTCGCTGTTGTAGTTACTATGGCCTCAGGTCTCGAATTCAACATAAATAATAAATAACGCGAATACAGAATTTGGATGTTAGTTTCAGGGGGGTTGAATGCCTTGGCTGGTTTGAGGAATTTGACAAAGATTTGCCTTGACATGGCGGTGGGCTTGATATTTAATGGATATTAAATAGAGCAAAAATCCATTTTTTGTAGGACTAATAGTGATTTGTGTGCAGGTGATCATTTATTTTGTGTAATTTATACTATATGGTTGTCTGCTAGCTTGCAGTGTTGCCCAGTGGTAATAGGAATTGTGCACGCAATTATTCTTGATGTTAACTACTCTTGCTATTATGCTTCCTAATCATTTACAGCTCATTCCTATCACATGCTTGTGTTTGCGAGAGGCTATATAATAGGGCATTGGCATGTTGGCCCAATTGTTGAACAGTTTTGCTCAAATACGCTTCCCTTGAGTGGGATGCAGTGGAGAGCAAAAGTAGCACCTTCAAATTCCAGTTTATTCGTAAAAGAGAAAAAATTTCTAAAAAAAATTAATCTAGCACATGCTTAGAAATACTTTATAATTGTGTGGTTGTGTCTCCTTAACCCTTTCACGCCATGGGGCATGTTATGCTGTCCCCGTGGGGGTGGAGCTGAACTCCCCTCTTGCGTCTATGACCAGCTTCTCGTCCGAGCCCCACCGACCTGTGCGGTAGCCATGGGACGGCTAAACTAAGGCTGCCCCCCTGCAGCCAATGATGCGCCTGGGGTGCGTCCATCGGGTTCAGCCTCTCACACATCACCTGCCGCTGCTGATCTAAAAGAAGGCAAAAAACTGTCACGGGCGATCACGGGAGACTGTGTTTTCAGAATGGTGGGAACCCAGAGAGCGGAGTATGCCAGATCGTATTAGCCACTACACGAAGGGTGAGATGAATTGAACAACCTTATTCGTGATAGTAACCGAGACGTCGGGAGTAAGTAGGATAGACGTGGAGGCACAGCTGGCAGAGGCTTGACACGGCGATCAGTAGGCAAACATAGCAAACATAGAATACTGAGATGTAAGGATAAGTTCATATGGTGTTCGTAGTACTCACGGTAGGTTGAGATTCGTGGTAGGCTGTGATTCTGGAGCAGACGAGGAGACTGAATATGTAGCGGTATGCTGAGACCTTTGGAGCATATGAGGAGACTGTAGAGGTTGCGATATGCTGAGGCCTTTGGAGCAGGTGAGGAGACTGTAGATGCTGCGGTATGTTGAGGTCTGGGGAGCAGGTGAGGAGACTGTAGATGCTGCGGTATGCTGAGGCCTTTGGAGCAGGTGAGGAGACTGTAGATGCTGCGGTATGCTGAGGCCTTTGGAGCAGGTGAGGAGACTGTAGATGCTGCGGTATGCTGATATCTTTGGAGCAGATGAGGAGACTGTAGATGCTGCGGTATGTTGAGGCCTTTTGGAGCAGGTGAGGAGACTGTAGATGCTGCGGTATGTTGAGGCCTTTTGGAGCAGGTGAGGAGACTATAGATGCTGCGGTATGCTGAGGCCTTTGGAGCAGGTGAGGAGACTGTAGATGCTGCGGTATGCTGATATCTTGGAGCAGATGAGGAGACTGTAGATGCTGCGGTATGTTGAGGCCTTTGGAGCAGGCGAGGAGACTGTGGACGCTGCGGTATGCTGAGGCTCAAGAGCAGGCGAAGAGACTGTGAATGCTGCGGTATGCTAAAGAGAAATAGCTATACACATGGGCATAGAGTACACAGTTCAGGTAGCAAACTCAATAATTGGGCAATACTCACAGTCCTGCGTCTTGTTTATAAGCTGGTCCCCGCCTTGCTTCAGTACCTGGCGTCTGACGTCATCTCCCGGCGCCGAGGTCACCCAACCTTTTCCCAGAGTCCTCATCGATGTGCCGGCCGTTGCCTAGCAATGAGGCGTCGGGGAAATGAACCGCGGCAATAACGCCGGCTGATCGCAGCTTGGTAGCGGTGGGATAGATGGCATCATGGATGGGTCCAGCGGCGGTCAGACGGCACCAAGGGGTGATCCTGACAAAAACCCAGTCTGAAATGCTCGCCAATATGCAACACACTGGGAACAAATTCCTTCTTGATCCCAGAATGGCAGTCAAATTTCTCCTTGGATCAAGAAGCTTACCCACATATTAAATATTATAACCCTTAATATTCTGTGTCTGCAGGAAGTCATCCAGTCGTTTTTTAAAGTCTGTACAGTGTCTGACCCAACCACATCAACAGGCAGAGAATTCCATAGCTTTATTGTTCTCACCGTAAAATAACACTTCCTATGCTTTAAGCAGAATTTCCTTTCATCCAGTCTAAATGGGTGACCTCGTGTCCTGTGTATAGTCCTGTTAATGAATAGGTTTCCAGACAATGGTTTATAATGGCCAGGTATATAATTATATAAGGTTATCAGATCCTCTCTAAGGCGCCGTTTCTCTAAACTAAACAGGTTTAAGCTTGTTAGTCTTTCCTCATAACTTAAATCTTCCATTCCCCTTATTAATTTAGCCGCCCGTCTCTGCACTTTTTCTAGCGCTATAATATCCTTTCTTAAGACAGCTGCCCAAAATTGCACGGCATATTCAAGGTGCGGTCTCACCATTGATTTATACAGAGACAAAATTATGTTTAATGCATGCCAATACCTTGCCGGCCTTGGCGGCTGCTGTTTGACATTGCACATTGTTACTTAATTTGAAGTCTATGATTATTCCCAAATCCTTCTCCTGCTTGGATTTCCCTAACTCAGTACCATTTAGGGTATACAATGCTTGTGTGCTCTTCACTCCAAAGTGCATAACTTTGCATTTATCTACATTAAATTTCATCTGCCATGTAAGTGCTCAGTCCCCCAATCTGTCTAAATCTCTCTGCAGTGAAGTAACATCCTGCTCACATAGTATTACTTTTCCTAGTTTTGTGTCATCTGCAAACACTGATACATGACTTTCAATGCCTATTTCAAGGTCATTTATAAATAAATTGAATAGAATTGGTCCTATAACAGACCCCTGAGGGACACGACTTACCACTGATGTTCATCTTGAAAATGTACCATTTGTGACCACTCTCTGTACTCTATCTTTTATCCAGTTTCCTATCCAAGAACAAGTATTTTCATCTAGACCAATTTTTCTTAATTTAAATAGTAACCTCTTGTGTGGAACTGTGTCGAAAGCTTTGGCAAAATCTAAGTAAATCACATCCACTGCGACCCCCTGATCTATACTTCTACTTACTTCCTCATAGAACGTAATTAGGTTAGTCTGACATGATCTGTGTTTCATAAAACCATGCTGATTTTTGCTAATTACATTATACCTCCCAATAATTTTCTGAATATTATCCTTTAGTAACCCCTCAAATACTTTCCCAGCCACAGATGTTAAGCTCACAGGTCTATAATTCCCAGGCACAAATTTTAAACCTGTCTTAAAGGAACACTCCACTCAAAAATCCCCCCGTTTTTTTATCTTACTCTATCCCTATTCCCTTAATAAATCGTTAGCTATTTTTTTTTGTAACTGCAATACTTACCCTAAAATCCACTTGTTTCCAGCGGCGTCTTTTTATTTTTATACTCACCTCCCTCCTCTTCCGCTCCCGTCCTTCTTGCTTCTACTTGCCTTCTGGTTTACGTGAGAAGCGCGCATGCGCGCCTCTCACGTAAGCCAGCCAATCGACAGGCTTCCTCCCGGCTCCCTCTGAGGATTAGTGTTGCGCGCAAGAGGATGCGCGCAACACTAACCCTCAGCTGCTGTCGCCAGCTACTGCGGCGAGTTGGAGACGTCATCGCACTGAAAGCGCGATGACGTCTCCTACTTGGCAATAGTCGGCAGAAGCGGGAAATCTGAATCCCGCTCTGCTGACTGACAGCTGGGAGGGTGGCATACTCCAGTCATCATGACCACCTAAAAAAGCTTAGGTGGTCATGTTGCCTAGAGTATCCCTTTAAATATAGGGACCACGTCAGCTTTTCTCCAATCTTCTGGTACGATTCCTGGAAGAAAAGAATCTTGAAAGATTAAGAACAGAGGTTTACATATTTCAACACATAGCTCCCTCAGTACTCGCGGGTGAATTCCATCTGGCTCTGGGGCTTTATTCACATTCACATTGTTTAATTGCTGCAAAACATTGTCCTGAGTCAACCAGTCACTTTGTATTAGTAAGTTTTTATTAATGAATTGCATGTCTCCTGTTATAGGTTTCTGTTTGATAAATACTGAAGAAAAATATTCATTCAAAATGTATGCCTTATCTTGATCTTCAGTTAACAATACCCCTGACTCAGATTTTAGTGAACCTACATTTTCACTCTTGGGTTTTTTAGAATTTATGTACCTAAAGAATCTTTTAGGGTTGGTCTTGCTCTCTTTGGCTATTTCTTTTTCATGTTCTAGTTTAGCCCATCTAATCGCATTTTTACATGCTTTAATGGCTGCCCTATATGCTTTATAGTATGCCTCAGATTTATCAGATTTAAAAGCTTTGGAGTGCCTTCTTTTTATTTTTCATTTCCTTGGTTACCTTCATACTAAGCCACATTGGTTTCAGTCTGTTTCTTTTATATTTATTAACCAGTGGAATATATTGTGACGTGTACTTTTCTAGTGTTAATTTAAAGATATTCCACTTATCAGTGTTTTTCCCATGAAAGAGTTGCTGCCAGTCAATGACATTGAGAGCTTCCTTTATTTTAATAATGTTGGCCTTTTTAAAATTATATGTTTTAGCATGCCCCCTATGAATGTGTTTTTTTGAGTTTATTTCAAAAGACACCATATTATGTTCACTGTTTCCCAACTGTTCCCTTACATGAATATTTGAGAAAAGATCCACATTATTTGTTATAACCAGATCCAGACAGTTATCCTCTCTAGTTGGTGTTTCTACCAGTTGTGTCATGAAGGTATCATTTAAAAGGTTCAGAAATCAGATTCCCTTTGCTTAATTACTAGTCCCACTATCCCAATTAATGTCCGGGTAATTTAAATCTCCAATAATTAAAGTGCTACCACGATGTACAGCCTTTCTAATTTGCTCTAACAGTTGTTCTTCCTCATCATTATCTATATTAGGTGGTTTATAGTATATGCCAACCAATAGTTGACTTCCCTGAGAGCCACGGGGCTTGCTATGACGCCATGCTGGCGTTGAGACCCTCCCGCCGGGCATCACCCGCCCAGTGGGAAAGTGTTAATGAAATGTTATAATTGGTTTTCTCACTAGGATTTTTTTTCTTCTTTGTTTCACAAGGTTAGGACCCATTTGAGATTTGCCTTGACATGATGAGCAACAAATGTTTTTAATTCTAAAATAGGAATTTGAGCGCAGGTCATAACTTCTTTTGTGTATTAAAGTAATGCAAATGCCTGGGAAGTACAATCTTAATAACACAGTGAATCCTGCCAGTCCAGGAAATATGATACTTTCCCCAACATTTTAAATCTCCTGGAATTTAATTGAAATTGATTGAATTTAAGCAGGCATGGGATAGGCATAAGGCTATCCTAAACAAAAGATAAATCCAGGTAAATTATCCATGTAATTGGGCAGACTAGATGGGCCGAAGGTTCTTATCTGCCGACATTTTCTATGTTTCTATGTTTCTATGTAAATGGACCAGGTAATTGCTAGCAAAGACATCCTTCACACTAAAAGGGTATCTGTATACCCAGGGCCGGATTACGATCTCTATGAGCCTTGAGATGAAGATTTTGGTGGGGTTTTTTGGAATTTAGTGAAATGAAAACAAATTTTAGGTTATTTGATAGTGCAGATACGTGTATAGCTAACCAGGCAGTTACTGTGTGAGGAAATTTCCATTCAGATTTCAATGGGTAAAATAAATATTTTCAAATTTTATCATCCAAACCTTTGTGGTTATATATTTGTAAGAATATCAATTCTTACATATTCTATAGGGAATTCTTGTTAAGAAAATTGAAATGGGGACCTATTACTGCATTTTTCTGAGAAAATATACAATTTTAACTAAAACATTTAAAAAAAATATTATTTCCCTTGTGTTTTGGAGGATGTTTTTTTATGCATAGGACTATGTTATAAAATACTGACCTTGCTCCCAGCGTGGGAAATGAGAAGGTGAGTAATGGCAGCATAGGCGACTCTACAGGGGGGCAAGGGGGGGCAATTGCCCCCCTAGGTTATTCCTTGCCACCCCATGTGCCCCCCCACCAAAAATCAGCATCCAGCTTCCCACACTTCTTCGGACCAACGTATCTCCGTAGCGTTCGGATATGGATGAGCTAGGTGTCATTTGCAAGGGCAGATTCTGGCCTTTCCAATGATACCCCACATGACCATATTCAGTGTGAAGTACAAGTCATAAAACATCAAATAAAAACGTGCACTTAAACGTAAACATTTTCACAGGGTTGAAATGGCTCAGCAGTGAAATGGTTAATGTTCAGACTATACATTACATTGTGTATTATGTTAGTTTTTGCCTTGGTTTAGTTGGGCAGGCTTCATCCCTCACAGTATACATTTGTTTTTTCCTTGATTAATGGCATTTTAGGGGTTAATGAGTTGGCTACATGCCTCAGTGTATTCATTTCATGTTTTCCCTTGATGAATGGCATTTTAGGGGTTAAGGGGTAGCTAAATGCCACATTGTTTATTATTTTTATTGCATTTCTCTGGGTTTAAGGCATTTTAGGGGTTATTATGGAAGTTAGAATCTAAAGGGTCTAATGATCTGTAGATCCTCTGCTTTCCGTCACATTTCGGGGAATTTATTTTGCAGAAAGTAAGGTGAATTCCCTATTTAGCGAATGGTCACTGTAATTTGCTAAAGGTGGAGTCGCTGAAGCAGCAATCAGACATTCAGCGGAAACTGCCGAATTGCGTCAAATAAAATATTGAATTTAAGTATCAGGTTAGTACAACAAAAAGGCATCATTGCATCACATTACTCTGGGGTTTTGTAATCTTATTTATATATATATTTATTTAGGGCACTATTACCTGGTGTGAGCTAACCCTTGCGTCGGCGTGATTTTGCGTTAGCGCCAGGTTAATTCAGTCTAGCGCCGGACCAACAGATCGTTTGCCTCCCGCTACAAATGGGAAAAATCACTTAGCGCGTTGCTATTAGCGATTTGTACCGCGAGCTTACTGTACTTTCCGCGTCCTATACTTAACACGGGGAGTGCTAGATATCTTTACAGATCACTTGGTGCCAGCACTAAATTTTTTGAGGTGCACTAATTGCAACATTTTACCTACTGCTCAGCCCTGGTGCTAACTCCAAAAAAACAGAAAAAACAGGTCCTTGTACAAAATTAACAGGCAATTGAAAGGAATGCAACACAGGTGTTCTCTTGGCCCCATACACCATAGTAATGGATATGGTTAGCAATGTCGCTGCTGTTGCAGTCAGCTCTATTATAAATGTATCCTTTATCCACATATATCCTAATTCTAATATATTGCCTAATTTTAAACATTTTATGGTGGGGGCTATTCATAGTATGTAAGCAGTTGATTATTAGGGTGACTGTGTGGACCATGTTTAAAGGAACACATGGATAAGTCTTGCCCTGAAACATGTATTGTTTATATGCTGTAGCAGGGAAATTTTTGTCGCTCACCTGGCCTTCCTTTTGGATCTATTAAATGCAGTGTAATGATTCTACATGCTGCTGGGAGGCATTTATCATGCAATGCCCATCAGCCTTTATATATGTGTGCATCAAAACATGGATGATACGGCCACCGTGGAGGATTTTAATAATGCAGGGGTGAGAGGTTATTCACTGGATGTGTTCATATTCAAGCTTGTGAGGGCGGGGGATAGGTATGGAAAAGAAAAACCGTTCTATCCTGTACACAACCGCATTAGCGCTGGGTCTCAACTTGGGTCTTAGAGTTTCCCTAGCGTGCGCCAAACGACCTTGTTCATGGACTACTGCAGACAAGGTGATCTGTTAGTAGGTCGTCAGGCACTAACAGGGTTATTCAGAAAGCGGTGAAAAGCAGGAGAATGACTGGAGAATGGAAAATTCTAGGTCAAAATAGCCAATTCTTTGACCAAGAATTTTCCATTCTCCAGTCATTCTCTTGCTTTTCACCTCTCTCTGAATAACCCTGTAAGTTTTAGCGACTCGCACTAAATTTTTCCGTTAGTGATGGTGTTTTAGCTCACACCAGGTGATAGGGCCCTTACTTTTATTCAGTGGTATGATTTAGTGGTGAAAATTATTAGTGCCCCCCCAGTTTTGACTGCGGTATCTTCTGTGCCCCCCCTAAATATTGTTCCTAGAGTCGCCACTGAATGGCAGTGGTATTGCTAATTTTATATGTGACAGACGGACAATGCCATCGCTTTGGAACTAAAAATATATAAATAAAAAAAGTTTTTTGTTTTGTTTTTTTTAGATTTCACATGGTCACGTTTAGACTCTGTTCTGTCCAATGACACCTCACTTGACCTTGTAAGGTGTAAAGATTAGTGACACAGGGTTCCAAGTCCTCTCCCAAGTGCTCTTTGCTGCAGTACGGCATTTAGGTTTTTGATGTAACAATTTGTAATAATGGATTGTGCCATCACCTCCACACTTGTTGCTGACATGAGAAATGAGATGGTGAGTTAGTGCAGCATAATTGTTCACTTTATAATTGTAAATTGAAAAATGCTGTGTTAGAAAGAAAAAAAATTATTTTATTTTTAGTGTTATTTAAAACCTGGTCATGTTTAGTATTATTGTAAAGGTTGTGCTCTGGCCTTTCCATTGATACCTCACATGACCCTGCAGCTTCTATGGAGTTGGAGATACAGGGGTCCAAATGCCAATCAATGCAGACATACAGGGCTATTCACAGAGAGGTGAACACCTTGAGAGTGACTGGAGAATTGAAAATTCTAGGTCAAAATAGTCAAACCAGAAAAATTCTCCCATTTATCTCACTTTCCAAATTGTCTATGTGGTTTTAGATTGTTCTCTTCTCCTGCCAATTCTCAAGGTTTTCACCTCTCTCTGAATAGCCCTGATAGTTATCTTTTCTCTGGGCCTATTCTGGGGCATGGGCCTGGAACTGCTGCTCCATCAGCCCCTATGTTAATCTGACTCTGTGTATACTCAAGTATGCAAGAGCAGATTTAACATAATTAAAAGCATAAATACAGCTGTATCTCCACAAACAGGAAGATGGGAAGGCCTTAGATTTTTCCATAATAAATTTGGTTCTGTATGTATCAGAGAAGTCCAGCAATTCCAAGAGGGCCAGTAAAGCAGTCTGTGATTCAATCAGGGTTAATAGGACATCATCAGCTTTAGGGTTGCCAGATCAGCCACATTGTCCTTGACACATATAATTGATTCAAACTGATGGACAGTGCATGAAAAATGCCACCCTGTAGAGTGTAGAATCCATATGCAGTATGTAAGAAATCAAATAGGAATCCCGAATGTTAGGGATGTGCGTTTCGGGTTTCGGAATTTCGGAATTTTCACAAAATTTCCCGATTCGTGTTTTCGGATGCATCCGAATTTCCGAAAAATTTTAGATCCGAAAATTTCAGATCCGAAATGTTTTCCGAGCCGAAACGAAATATTTTCGGATTTTTCGAATGGACTTGAAATGTGTCAAATGAGGAGAACAGATTTTCCGAAAAACGAAAATTTTCCGAAAAACGAAAATTTTCCGAAAAACGAAAATTTTATAAAAACGAAAATTTTCGGAAAAACAAAAATTTTTCGAAAAAACGAAAAGTCGATACAAAAAACGGGCAAAATGACACGAAAAATACGAAAAATGGTCGATATTCCGAAAAATGTGCAATTGCGAAAAACGAAAATTTTCCGAAATTACGAAAAGTCGATACAAAAACCGAGCACAGTGACACGAAAAATACGAAAAATGGTCGAAATTCCGAAAAAAAAATGTACCCGAAAAACGGGCCGAACCGAATCGAATCGAAACCGAAATCGGTCGAAACGAGCCGAATCGAAAAGTTTAAAAATCCGAAAAATCTAACCGAATCGAACCGAAAAAAAAATCGGTGCACAAGCCTACCGAATGTCATGCCTAGATTTCCTTTATACATTTTACAAGTCAGTACTTTTCCCTGTGTTCCCCTTTGCATGAAATAGAAAATGTGTCCATGAAAACATGGCCGATATGCCAACCGTAGTCAGGGTACACTGAGGATTTAAACTCCAGCTTGTTAGTGACCCATTAATGTTGGACGGTGTAACAGCATCTGTGGTTTACTGGTCTCTATCTTGTGAACCTTTTACAGTGTCCGTCCCTTCTCTTCAGTCAAGCTCATCCACAGCAGCTTTCCTTCTTAGAACCCTCAGCCAGAACTTGAGTGAGTGCTGCATATTTCAATGAACACAGCTTAATGCAGGGGTATGAACATATGCTTTAATGGAAAATGTGTCCATTTTTTTTTTTTTTGCAAAAGGATTTTACCAGGAAGGATACATTGAGATTTCTCTCATTTTCAAGAATGTCCTGGGTGGCGAGTATGTACCATTAGGTGTCTTGCCCAAGGACACTAAGGCTAGGGTCAGAGTGGGGCAGTCGGAACGCGCGTGCAGACGCACTAAATCACGGCGGCAGTAGCAGCACATAACGGCCAATGACGGCCAATATACGCAGTACGTGCGTACGAAAGTGCGCCGACACCACGCAACCAGCAAATGAACGCATTTTTCTCAGAACGTGAAACCGCTGCTACAGACGTACAGAGTGCGCGGCGGCCGCATGGCAGCGTGTGTGCGTGATTAGGAGACGTCAGACGCTGCTAGTGTGCGGCCTACATAACGTTCAAACAGCCGGATTTCCCTAGAATTGCCTTGGTGAGTACCTGCGACTGTGCGACTGTGGTCGTCTGACCACTTAAGCGTATTCCGTGAAAAAATGCGTGCGCACGCATCGACGTACATTTTGACGGTGGCCGCAGAAAATGCGCTCATCTGTCCCTAGCCTTACTGGAGAGGTTGCTCGCTGGGATCAAACCCATGACTCCACAGGCTCTCTCCATGCAGTGTTGTTACCTCTACTCCACCCAGCCAGTATAATTATAGGAGCATTAGAGAGGGAGGTGACATGACACAATCAACAGAATACATTGTCTACAGGAGGGGACGTGAGTTCCTTCAGAAGACACAAAAACCTAATTAGTACACACTAGACAAAGAGCATCAGATCAATCAAAGGACAAACAGATAGCACGAACAATACGTCTACATTGTATCTCTAACACAAACTAACTGCTAAAATACAAACAGCTTCAAGAGGAATACAGTTAACTCAGTAATCCTTAGGTGCCCCTTATGCCCATTGTCCTTGATAATTGGCTTTGCCAAATTGGTCCACACTCTCTTGACAGGAGGCCAGCATCCACCCTTCTCCAACAGGCACAGAGGGGGGCGTGTATAGTGTGGGCAAGGAGGTTGAAGGCACAAAGATAGAGGGAGCTTCGGTTACAGTAGGTTTTTCTATTGTTGAATTGTGCACTGGTTTTTGTAGTTTCTCTATAGAGGGCGGATAGTGACGGTGATTCTGTACAAATGATTTAATGTTCTAATTAGATCCCATAGCCTAATAATGAAAATGCTTATAAAACACCCAGGCATCAAAAGTAGTAAATGTGGTTTGCGCTTACCAGCTTGTTTTTTACATCTGAAAAAAAACAACCCATTAATGGATTCAGACTACTTCATTGCCCTCTATACTGTTTAATACACATATGAACAGGGTCCCCCCCAGAACACTGGGGTCTACATGAAAAGGACGACTATACCACCTATCGGGCCTGAACCCTTCAACAACGTGCTGACACCTTGAACACATACACATGTATCCTAACAATTTTTTTTATTGTAACAAATTTTTATTGAAAATTGAGGGGTGCCGTGAATAAAGGTTGTACATCAAAGATACAATATGATATGCAGACATCTATATACTTTTAACGGTAATGTAAAGGTGCATTCAGGAGGCATGTTTGGTGACCTTCAGGGAGGTAAATATTTACTTTCTAGGGGGGTTGGGAAGTGAGGGTGAGAGTGGGGTGTGTGAGGGAGATTGGGGGGGGGTAGAAAGGGGGTATCGGGAGTCATGTTGGGTGGGGGATCCACATCCGTTGGGGTATAGATTTTCATTCTTTTAAGCCGCAATACTGAAATACCAGAGAACATCTTTGATTCTCGTGCGTACCACAGTTGCTACTCAGAGTCTTACAATCTCATGTAGTGGAAGAGCTACGTGTGAGAGGGCAGGCGGTTGGCCAGTAAAACCATCAGCGCAGATGTTTGTCTGTAGTGCCCGCCGCTCGATGAAGAAGGTCTTTGATGTTGCGGAGGTCTTGTAGCTCCTGTACCCATTCCTTAATGGAGGGGGCTGTGGGCGATTTCCAATGTCGGGGGATAACAGCCTTGGCCACGTTCAAAAGTCTGATGTCCAATGAGTTCGCATAGTCTCCTACCGACAATACTGTGTGGTGCAGAAGCATCGGAGCAGGGGAAAAGTCAGGGGCATAGTGGAGATCTTACAGATGGTGTCATGGACTGTACGCCAAAACGGTTGGAGATGCGGGTAGGACCACCACATGTGAAGCAAGTCAGCATGGGGAGCATGACATTTCCAGCAGGAACCATCAGTTCGGGTGTCATAGTGGGCAATCAGCACGGGAGGTTTGTACCATCTCGATAAAAGCTTATAGGCCGTTTCTTGTGTTCTGCTAGCTATGGAGCATTTTGTGGTGAGGGTGGTGATTTTATCCCATTCGTCATCTGTGAAAGGCTGCCATCTGGTCCTATAAGGGGGCTCAGGGCAGGTCAGGTCCTGAAGCAGGCCGTAAAGGAGGGATATACCATGGGACAGGGTAGTGGGGCGTTGTATCAGCATTTCAAAAGGTGTGAGGGGTTGTGTAAAGGCGGACGGCTGTGCCAAGGTGCGTAAGTACGTGGTCAGGCGGTGTAGATGGAATTGTGTGAGAAATGAGTGTGGGTGAGGAGGTGGGATAGCTGCAGGAGGCTTGAATGTGTCTCCGTCAATGTACAGTGAGGCTCGTATCTGCTGGGTCCCGTCCTGAGCAGGGAGGACGTGTCTGGAGAATACAGGTAAGCGATCAATAGGGAGGAGGGGGGAGGGCCATGGGGCAATTGTTGAAGAATGTTGGAGGGATTTTCAGATTTTAAGGGTAGCGGAGATGGTGGGGTGTGAGGGGACAGGTCTGAAGTCAGTTGGACGCCTAAGTACTTGATCGCAGAGTTGCGCCATCTAAACGGGAATGCTGCCTGCAGCTGCACTGGTATTGGAGATGGGATATTCACCCCCAAAATCTCCTTCGGCCCGAGGCTACAGTCGTGTCATGTAACACCTCGGGTCCAGGCCATGTACAGGCGTTAGTTCCCGCCGTTGCTGTAGCCAGTGTGGTTAGAGCTCAGAGCTGCGTGGTAAAGGATAAAGGATACATGTCCGGGTAGCGAAGTCCAGCAGCGCATCGGTGCATCAGAGTCAGGCGGGAGGTAAGGGCTGGGATCCGGATATAGGTTAGGCATGCTGTTCACAATATTCATAAATGATCTGCCCAACGTCTGCAAAGCCTCAACTGTACATATGTACGCAGACGACACTGTGATCTATACCAGCAAACCAAATCTCCCGCAGCTGGAGGCCGTGCTGCAAGAACAATTCACAGAGGCAGAAAAGTGGATCAAAAACAACAAACTTTTTTTAAATACTGACAAAACTGTAACGATGCTCTTTGGAACAGCACCTAAACTACACAAATTGCAAAATCCCCATCTATGTGTTGGGACAAAATCAAATGGCACGCTGACCACAGTCACATCTCTCAAATATCTAGGTATGTGGTTGGACCCTAATCTATCCTTTGGCCCCCACATCGAAAAACTCTCAACTAAACTTTACCCCAAACTAGGTGCCCTGTACAGAAACAAATCCTGCCTGAGTCCCGCGGTAAGAAAGCAGATTGTACAGCAAATGCTTATGCCGGCTATTGATTACGGAGATGTAGTGTATGCAGCCGCCCCGCAAACACACCTTCATAAACTTACTACATTGTATAACTCATTCTGCCGCTTTGCGCTACAATGTAACTACATGACCCACCATTGTGACATGTTAAAAGAGCTAAACTGGCCGTCGCTGGAATCCAGACGCACCCTTCACCTTTCCAGCCTGGTGTTTAAGAGCATCTCTGGGAAGCTGCCACCCTACCTGAATAGACTGCTTCCCCCAGCAGCTCCCTCATCCTATAACCTCCGATCCAGGACCAGCACCTTACTTGCTATACCACAATACAAAAAGACAGTGGCTCGGTCCTCATTTTCCTACAGAGCACCACAATTATGTAATAACCTCCCAGACATCATCAAATCTTCCCCCAGTCTTAAGTCACTCAAAAGCTCCTTACTAACATACCTCAATACAGAATGCACCTGTAAACATGTAACCTAGTGACTATATTTCCTACATATTTTTTCTGTTAATCTGTATATTTGTGTTGTTTTTTTTTTTTGTTTTTTTTTAATATCTTGCATTGTATTACTTTGTATTTCTGTAACTGTAACACTTCAATGTTCTTGAACCCAGGACATGCTTGAAAACGAGAGAAATCTCAATGTATCCTTCCTGGTAAAATCCTTTATAAATAAATAAATAAATAAATAAATATCGGTGAGGTGCCAGTCCCTCGTGTCAGCGTCCCAGGTCACCTTCTGTACTGGCAGGCCAGTATTCGTGCGTAAGACAGTTCAGGCCATATCGAGAGTCACAGGGTGGTGTCAGTTGTTTTGCGGTCTGTGCGAGGCTTGCGATGATGATCTGTCCAGTAGTTCGTTAAACAGTCGAGTGAGTGTGCGGCGTAAATCAGTAGGCAAATTTTCGTTTTCAGGGAGGCTCCTTACTCTGATGTTGTTTCTTCTGCCCCTATTCTCAAGGTCTTCCACGTGCCTAGCCAGGGCCTGTACAGCGTCATGTTGGGTCGCCAGCGCCGAGTCGTGGGTAGTGGAAATTTTCTGTTGGTGGGCCTTGGACACCCACCTGAAAGATCCTGTCCTGTAGGCCATTAAGGTCGTCGCGCAGGCCTCTGATTTGGGCCTCTGAGAGCAGCGAGGTCTGTAGGCCGGCTGTCGAGTTCGCCAGGTCTTCTCTTGTGGGGAGGGAACAGAAGAGCATATGGAGGTCTGGCGGGGGTCCCAGCGCTCTCCTGCATGTCCTGATTCGGATCTGTTTGGGGAGCTGGGAATCGATGCGCCGCGTGCGGCCGCCATCTTGGATGTCACTGCCGAGTCCGCGGCATCTTTGTTAAGGGCCAATAACTGCCTGATGGAGACCGGGCGAGCGTCGGTCGCGGTCTCTGACGGTCCAGGGGTGTGTGGAGGCTTGCGGGTCTTGACCATCGTGGGTTAGATGGTGTGCTGAAGGGTCGGAGCCGGCTCTGGCTGCGGAGCTCTCTGATCACACGGCCATCTCGCTCGGCGGTCAGGACACGCCCCCGTATCCTAACTATTACACCTTAGGATACATCTAGACAGGGGTATAAATAAAACATAACCTTTAATATTATGCAACATAAAATATGAAGATAAAAATGTAGAGAATTATATCTTTGTATTTTATGTTGCATACTTACTATTAAAGGTTATAAAACGCACAAACACTGAAATCCCATTATTTCCTATGGGCAATTGGGCATGGTTCCCACCTGGGTGTATTACAGCACATAGGAACGTACTGTAAAACGCCCTATGCCCAAAAAAGTACAGGAGCTTCTTTGGGGCATATTACAACGTGTTTGCGGCCATAGACTTCAACGTGAACGTGGTAAAATGGGCGTTTGCGCATTTTCGGCATCAAAAACACGCGTGGGAACGTGCGTTCCGCACATGGCAACAGGCACAAAAGTCTTTTTCATTTGGACGCCTCAGATTTTTTCATTGGACGCCGTTTCTAATTGTCAAAACCACACGAAAACACCAGGTAATACGCTCATAAAACGCCAGACAAAAACGTGCGTAAACTGCGCATATGAGATAGGCTCAGGTGTGAACCCAGCCTAAAGGAGGTGATAGTGCTCCACACATATCACCACTGATTCGCTAACGGGTTAAAAAATAACATCAGCGAGTTGGTATTATCGGTTTATACCGCGAGTTTACTGTATTTTGTACTCCCTATACTTAACATGGAGACTGCAAAGCAGCGATTAACTAGCGTAATAGCGTTAGTACCTTGTGATCCTAAGAGCTGTCGCCGACTAAAAAGTTTGCTACAGCTCTGAACTGCTGCTAACTGATTCCGCTGCTGCAAAATCAGCTAGCAGCAGCTAAAAAGACCCCCAAAAATCAAATACTCCCCTCTCTTCCCACGGCGAGAATGGTGACCTAATCCGTTGCTTCTGGCCACCGGCAGTAGAGAGAGACTGGGGAAAAAGGCCCTAGTTTCCCTCCATGTTAACTCCACCGACCAGCAGGATCTTGCGAAAGGTGAGATCTTGCTGGGTCTATGGACTCCATAGAGCAGATGCTTGGGACAGCGCTGCCCCCAGCATCCGCGGGCCTAGCGGTCGCTACGCTGCAGGTGATGAGTCTAGCGATCTGATGGTGAAACCGGGACACAAAAGGGAAATTAGCAATCACTAATTTTTCCCCTTAGCAACCCGGTTTTAGCGAGGAGAAGCCGATAGTGCCCTAGATGTATCCTATGGAGTAATATTTACAGTTACAAGTACTTATACAGTGCCAACAGATTCCGTAGCGCTTTACAATGGGGAAGCACAGACAGATGACAAAATAAATAATAAAACATAAGGAACAGAGGACCCTGGGCGTAGGATAATTGTCCTGCTAATGCAGCACTTTATACGAGTGCTCAGCCAGACATGCCATGAGTTTACAATCTAAGGGATTGAGGCAAGTGAAACAAAATGGAACAGGGGGAGTGTGGAGATAATTACCAGAGAGAATATAGCAGACACTGCATAATGATAGACCAAGAGCTTGGGCATGATGAGGTTAAACCGAACGAGGGTTGAAGCAGCTGAGAAAAGGAGGCTATATAATTAAGATAGGGGCTGGGTGGGAGGGTGGATGAGGTGGGTAGGTGGGACAGCAGAGGGAAAAAATGGTGGTGAGCAGTGATTGTGGATAAAAGAAATACAGAGTTTAAAAGAGGCTAGTCATTTGGTCATGCAAACTATTTACACGTGGGAGGAGCTGAGCAGACTGAGAATCAGCACAGAATTAAACTATCAAAAAATGAGGGAAGAAAACTCCCCCAAATATATTTATATATATATATATATATATGTATATATATATATATACTAGCAGCAGTAACAAAATGGCAAAGACGGTGTCGATTGAAGTATACCTGGCTTTCTTGCAGAGGGACAGGTTTCTTTGAGTATGGCTGGCTTGTTGTTACAGTGCAAAATTGTGGTGAGGAGTGACTGACTTTCTTGCAGAGGGAGAGGTTGCTTTGAGTATGGCTGGCTTGTTGTTACAGGGGAAAAATGGTGGGGAGGTTACCCATGTATGTGTTCAAGGTGTCAGTATACTGTTTAACCATTTTAGGATGCCGGATGTACTATGCCGTCCTGCATTAGGTGGGCTTTAAGGCCGCAAGATGGCATAGTATGCCCATGACGTCTGAAGCCCGCCTGCCATCTATATTTACCTCTCCTGGCAATTCTTTTCCAACGCAGATCTGGTTTCCATGATGCGATGATGTCAGTTTCAAGCACCCCCCGCCGGAGCAGGGGAAGCGCCTGAAGGGGAGGGGGGGGGATCCTTCGGATCCCTCTGTCTTCCCATCGCCGGGGGGTGGGGGGTGTAGAAGGGAATGTCAGGCATCCCTGGAAAGGTCGCAGTCTGACCTTTCCAGGGATGCATTGTGTTAACCCCTTATTAATGCAGCATTATTGTTCACATTTCAATTGTGATGTGAACAATGATGCTTCACTAGATTTTTTTTGTGGGGTGGTTTAGCTAAAAACACGCAATTTCACAGAAGAATAAAGTAACTGGTTCCCAGTTCTATTTATTTTTTAACATGTGTACCCCATAGAATATATAACTGCGAAGGCTCTGATGAGAAAATGTGAAAAAAAAATACTTTACACACCATGAATGATTGAAATTTTATTGAAAATTCTCATTTTTTTACATTTTTTGTTATAGCATTCTGGTAGGGCATATATACATAAAATAATGATATATTATGAATCTGCCGGTAAAAAGGATATATTATTTGTCTGGGTCGTACAATAACGGTCAAAAATGGTCAAAATGAGCTCAGCACACTTCTACTTGTAGAAGAGTGCCGAACTTGTAAAATTGCCCTCATCCTTAATTGGTTAGTATCCCAAAAATAATCAGTCTGACAACTGGTGCTGGAATCAGGAGAGACTTGCAGGAACCCTTGTAGCATGGATTGTAGCTTTGTATAAAGTGCTTAAATATGTAATTTAAAGGTACACTTTAGGCCATGGATCTCAAACGGTGCCCCCCCCCCCGATGTTTATGAACTACACCTCCCATGATTCTCTGTTTATTCTCTATTGCATTCAGAGAATTCTGGGAGTTGTCGGAAATAAACATCTAGAGGGCCAGAGTTTGGAGTTCCTGCTTTAGGCAAATACATTATTTTTATCAAGTCATCTTCATGAAGTCTACAACATTGAATCCACTAGACTGATACCTCCCACTTAGTACCTCCCAATATTCCTGATCAAATCCAATCACATGGTTCTCACAGGGAAACATTGAGGACACCTTGGCATCCTCGGTCACGCACATTTTTGCATGCAGCGATGACACTATCGTACATTATGGGGGTTACACTAAGTAATGTTGTTTCAGTTTAAACGGGGGTTTACCAAGCAGGGAACTGTCACCCAAGTAAGCCATAATTGGGTCTGTGGTAATCGAACATCTGTCCTTCATCCATGCTGTTTATCAGTACTTGTTGCAAATGTATCAGTGTCTCACATTCCATCTCCCTGCCTGCGGAGGATTCTTAAAGTGAGCCTGTCATGCAATGTCAGGGAACATACCTGTATATACTAATATGGGTGGGGGGGGACAAGATTCTTTTGCATTACCAACCTTAAACAATAGAGAATGGGTTAAAAAGATTTTATTAACATTTATTTATAATGCGCCAACATACTCCGCAGCGCTGTACAATGGGGAGCACAAACATGAGACACACATGATATATAAGTAAAAGACAACCCTGCCCATAGGATAGCTAGTCTAGGAAATACAACACTTTAACCAAGTGCTCAGCCAGACATCCCGTGAGCTTACAATCTAAGGATGGAGAAATTTCACCACCGTTGGGAGAGAGTTAAAACTTCTTACCTCCTTTTTTTTCTTAAGTGTGCAAATAACCTTAACTAATAAATTGAATCATACTGCAGAGAGGTGCTTCCCTGCACTGTGCAGAATTCATGTGCAGCAGGAGATCACACTGTCTTAATTGCTTTTCCCCTGCCTGCATCCTATGAATTCTACATACTGCAGGGAAGAATTTCTACATTTCTGTTAACATGCAGAAGTTATGTGTGTCTTGAAAAATCTGGAGGATTTTGCAGGAAGCCTGTGCATTTTGATTGACGGCTAGGATTTACAGCATTATCAAAACAAAAAAATGAGAATATTTAAAGTTCTGCCATTTAATGTTCAGGTTCATTTGAATCTAATTTTATAACCTAATTCTGTTCTCCTGCAGCTTCTGCATACATTTCCCTTGTACTTTCCTGGCAGATGACAGGCTAAAGATGGAGAACTGTAGCCTCTGAAGTTGAAACATTTTCGCAACAAAGGTGGACTGAGAATAGAGGACATTCACTTATTTTACAGAGTAACACTGGTGCCATTCCTTACCACTGTCAAGACATTTGCATGACAGCCTCTGCCCAATTGCTTTTTTAGTATTTTAGTAAAGTGATTTTACTCATCTTTTGCCTCTTGTCGCGTGCAACTCCTCCTCTTCAGATCAGGGACTCCCGATCCTGCCGGTGACATTTTGGTGCTCTCTGAATATCCCTGATAGAATATCAAAATTAATATTGATGAAACCTTATAGGGAGAAAGATGATCCGTAGATTCTGTCTAAAACTGTGTAGCTGGAAAACTAATCCCACTTTAATTGTTTTGACCTCTTCAATACTATGATGCCGTCAGGGGCCAAAGGCAGCCGAATGTACAACTGAGCCACCTCCAGGTGATGCTCTATCATCCCATATTTCTTTCTGTGTGCAGAAACCCCAGGAATTTTGGCTTGCTGTGCAGCTTGCAGGACAAATCTGGAGAAAAAAAAGCTATTCTAATAATTGCTGGTGGTTTAAAGATTATGAGCGACTGTTATTTATATTTATTTATCCATAAAGTATTTTACCAGGAAGGATACATTTAGATTTCTCTCGTTTTCAAGTATGTCCTGGGTTCAAAAACATTGAATTTCAGTACCTACTGTAACAATTCAAAGTAATAAAATGCAAGATATTTATTGTAGGCAACTGACTGCCTTTGAATCTATCTTCAGTTGAGGCAGGACACCCTCAGAAGGGTATCTCCCTTCTTTACGATCTATTGCAAAAACTCCCCTCTACCCGCACCCATTTCCGAGTCAAATGGGAGGAATCGATGCATGTCGCTCTGACAGATGCTGAATGGCTTAAAGTATATGAACTAGCACACTGTTGCACACCTTCAACTAGGATTCACGAGGTCAATTATAAGATCATGTACAGATGGTACCGTACCCCGGACAGACTAAGAGATATCGCAGGTGGAGGGGGCAGAGACTTGTGTTGGAGATGTCAAGCACCAGGTGCAGATCGTCTGCATATCTGGTGGTCATGTCCTCTGGTACAACCATTTTGGTCTCGCATCCATACTTACGTCTGTATGATTGTAAATCCACCACCGCCTTTCCTGCCCGAACTGTATCTACTACACCACACTTCCCTCAGTATCTCCTCCTACAAAAAAGCTATTGCGCCTTGCCTTATACATGCTACTAGGCTGACCATACCCAGGTTCTGGTTCCCTGACCATGTGGCTCGATGAAGTGGAATTTATCCGAGGTGTAGATGAAATGACATTCCGAGCACGTGACCAATACGAAAAGTACACTCTCAAATGGTACTACTGGTTGACTGTGGTCTTACCACACTCCCGCCGTCACCAATAGTTTAGATAAGATTTGATATATACACAAACTGATATGTCTTGTATGAAACACAATAGTTGAGAACCCATTGCCGCCCCCCCCTTATAGATTCATATTTCCATTCTCAGATTTATGGTATTATTATGTGTCTTTGAGGTTTATTCCTGATGTCTATGATTCATAATTTACTGCTTATATGTTACATTTGGTTTTTCATAATAAAACTTGAATATGTTAAAAAATTGCAAGATATTAAAAAAACATAAATATACAGATTAACAGAAAATAAATTTAGCAGTGTATATACACACACACACACACACAAGTTATTTGTAAAATTAAATAAATATTACAGACAGAAATGTAGTGCCAAGGAACTTACGAAGCCTCCTCTGCACAAGATGTACAGCAATCTCCAGGAATCAATTCGGCCTTAGTTGAGCATCCTCAAGAGTGTGTAGCTTTTACTACTTCACCCCCCCCCCTTATGACACACAACTAAAGCTAAATTGATCATCTGGATTATTGTATCTCTTGTGCAGAGGAAGCTTCCTTGGTATTTCAGCTCTGCCCCCCCCCTTTAGGGTTGAATATTTCCATTTGTATGATTTCCTCTGAAATGGTACCATTATGTTTTAACTCAATTATGGCACCTGAGCAGGAACTCACTGTAGGACGAGCTACTAATGGTAATGGCAAATAAATGGACTGTAGGGAGGCAAGGGTCAACATGGGTTCAAATAACTCTACACATGGTTCTGTGCTACTTACTGGAATACCACAACCACCCATTTATATCAGAAATTAAAAGATTATTTCTGCTGTAGAATATGACATTTTTAAAATGAAGAGTTCACAATACGTTTATAAAGGGTGCAGTGTCTAATAATAACTGTAACTGATAAATTATTAAGAATGACCAGATGCCAAGAATTGTAAACCGTTCAAAATAAAGACGATGATGTTTATGGTGATGAATACTGAAGTATCGAGTTAATCACAGAAAGCAACGCTGTGAGACATTAAAGTAAATCAATCAGAAAATAAGGAAAATTCAGGGAATGGCTGATTGTGGGCCGAACATCAACTTTGGAAGACTCAAAAATTAGAACTTTACTTTTGTTTGAAAGAACGTTGCCTTTTTGGTAAAGTGTTTGTAACCCTCACATGTTACCCTTTGTGCTGATGTGCGCTGTACCTTGTTGTGATTAGTCTGTGTATTTTGGGGAATCCTCCATTTTGGTACACAGTGGTTGAGGTTACAGGTTTGCTGTGGGGTATTGATTTGGTGTGGGGCTCCACTATCACACATTAAATAAGGAATTATAGTGTTAAAAGGGTTGGGAAGGTAGGGTTAAGGGAGGCAGGGGCGTTTATAGGCTAAAGCGCCATTGTCATTATGGCAAAATTAATTTTGCACGTTTGACAGGGCACCCCTTCATTTATATAGGTTTTTCACTGACCGATATAATGTAAAAAACTGTGATATTTCTGTTTTAACTGCTTGGTTGCGGATGATGTGTGGGGGACATCCAGGGGATCCCTCGCAACATGTGGAGGATGTTCCCCACTCGGCATCACTTACCGGCAGCTCCAGGGAAGATGTATGCGGTTAGGGGGAAAATCCTGGGCTGTTCTGACTTACTGGACCTCCCACTGACATCATCATGCATGATAGTTTTAAGGTTATCAAAACAAGTCCAGGTTTTATGTGAAAATAAAAAATAAAAAAAATGATCTTTTCCACCACATTCTAATTTATTGAGATGCACCTGTATGTCCACTTTTTCAAAAAGATTAATAAATAACTCCATCGACTTTGTAAAATATGCTCAACGCATATAGAACAGGATCATCACTGCTTTTGAGAGGTAGACTAATGAGATACCGTGACAGCGTAACAGACAGACATCCAGCTCTTTTAGGGAAAATGCAATGATCAAGGGACTCTGAAGAACAGTGATTACCAGCAGTATGCATAGCTTTGTTATTTGTCTTTTCTATTAATCTGTTTATCAGTATTGTTTTCTTGGGTTGCTTGTTTCATGTTTCACAAAATTAATTAAAAAGGGGGGGGAGGAAAGTAGTGGTCCTTATTACTCGTTGCTGTATTATAGGTTCCAGTAGATGGAAGGCTAAGTGATGAGTTGATGGGAAATAAACATGTATGGGAAGGAAAGGTGAACTATGTGATAATATTTGACATATATCCTTTTACTTTCTAAGTTATTCATGTTTCTGTTACACCATTTCTCTGTGTAGTTCTGTGATCTCACATACGGTTATGTCTTGCTGTTTCATTATCACATTTTATAAAAAGATTTAACAGCCCTGGATGTCCTTTCAGATTAACTAAGACTAAGATCTGATTTTAAAACAGACTAATTATTGCTTAATGGGCTCAGAGAACAACATATATTTATTTTTTCTTTGCTAAACTATTGCTAAACTCCAATTATTTTTTTCATGAGGAAAATATATACTATATGAATGTGTAGTGTATGTGTGTAAATTGGATCACTGGTTGATCTTTTATTTTATATTTTGAGATATATACGTATATATGAGAGATTTCCCAATTTTTATTGAAATTTAATGACTTCAAATCCAGAGGTAACATGTCTAGTTTTAAAGAAAGAAGTATATATTACAAAACTTGAAAAATAATGTACATTTCAGAGTTAAAATCAAAGGACTAGATTACGTACTTCACGCTAAAACAGGGACGCTAACGGTGAACAACAAAGCTTCAGCCGACAGATTGACCATAACTTTCACATTGACGTCCATTGAGCCAGTTCCCCCCATTACCCGGACTGTAGGAATCCTGTGCAAATTGCCTCTGGCCACTCGCACCACCACAGAGAGGCTTGTTTCATATGATGGACGAATCACTCAGGGCTGTACTAGGGAGACCCAAACTGGCCTCCATGAGGTCTGCAATGAGAGCAGCTTTAGATTTGTTGCTAGCAGACTTTTTTCAAGTTTCTAACAAATCCTTCAATGTACACCATGTAGATCGTGATAATTATGGGCCATCCGATGGTCTCAGACAAGGCCCCGGTGGTGGTTTGGATGTTCCAGGCAACAAGGAGCATCCCACCTCTGCCAGAACGTTCACGGAGTTCCCTGTCCCCCGACTGGTGCCTCTGGCAAAACTGTGCTCCCTCAGCCTGGGAAAGCACCCAGGAATCCCACCAACTAGGAACAGCAGAATAAAAGCCAAAGAAAGGAGTTGATTATAGCCAATTACCCCAAGCCCTAGAAAGAAGCAATGTTGAGGTAACAGTAAATGGGTTTAATGGGCAGCTTCCCCTATATTTATACAGGACACACTAACATACATTGGAAATACAGAACAAACACAGTTCCCAATCAGGTCCTCCCTTGGCTAGGACTAACATACAATGGGCCTTTGCACATGACCCACTACGCTTACAACAAGTAGAGCACATGGCACTATTAAAACCTTTTACTAAACAACTGTATCCCTTGCCAGAACCCCGTCCCTTAGCTGCTTTCCTGTCACAATCCTAAATACGGAGAGCTTTGCATTGCATATAGTAGTGCGTTGTAGTATGCAAGTATTATATTGATATCATAAAGGCCAGTACAAGGCATTTAATAAAACCTGGATGACTGTAAGAACCAATAATGTCATAGCGGGTTCCTTTAGAGAAATTGTAATAAACACCAGGTAGTCATTGAGGATTCCTATACTATCAGATGGCACTGGAAAAAAGGAAGGCCGAGTCAACAACCCCAACAGAATCAGAAGATGGTTTTCTGAGAGTCACAGCTTGCATTATAGGTGACTCATAGGACAGCATTTTCAAGCAAGACTGTGACTGGAGCTAGCAGGTTTTCAACTAAGAAGAGAAGAGGTTACTTAAGGATGGGTTCATTGAGTGGTGGGCTGGCTATGAAAGACATCACCAAGTTGGCAAAATAACAAAAGAGCCTTTCCATGCTCACGATGAATCAACTGTAGACTTCTAAGGACTGAATAAAGGTCTTATGGACTAATGAATCAAACTTTCAAATCATTGATCAATTTCACAGGTTTTTTGTATGGCATTGAGCAGGTGAAAGAACGGTTTCTCATTTTGTGACACCAACGACCCAGGGTCAGTTAGTTGCACAGCGGTACCTGGAGCCGAAAATACCACAAATCAATTTTGCATCTCCATGAAAATTTTCTGTTTAATGCCTATTTTGGTCAGACTTCATTCTGCCGCAAGATAATGACCAGTATTTATTTCAGATAGCTTAGTAAACCAGAAGAAGACAATTGTAGGCTTTCATTGATAGAACGTCCATGATGTCATGTTTATGCCTACAAACTAATGCTTAATGCATACTCCTGCTATTTATCATAACAAAAATCATAGTTCATCAAGCTCCTGCTATCCATCTTATCGTTGTATGCCTTCTATCTTTATTAAGCCACGCAACTACTATTATTTTCAGCAATTTACCGTCAAGATTGACTTTGTTGTATAAATACATCTCAATCTGTCCTGATGGTCTAGGTTTTTAATGGTTATTAAGTTTAAGCTGGAAATGGGCCGGATGTTGGAACCAAGAGGTTATATTTTAACCCCCTCTTGGAAAGCTGTCACAGTCCACATACACAGCTGGATGAGGAGCTCAGCTCACCATTACCATTTTAATAAAATGAAAAATGTATGGTGCCTAGAGTGTCCCTTGAAAATGATAATTCACCTGTGTTCACAGTGTTTGGTTTATGCCATGGATGAGCTAGGAAGAAAGCGCTGTGTATATACAATATAAAATATAGAAAGTACAAGAACAGTCTGGAATTCCTCTTTTCTAAAGAGGAATTGTTTAACCGGTGAAATGGCTAACACTTACTAGCACTAAGCTCTGGTGAAGTGACACTAATAACACCCTGTGTTCTATGTTGTTTCACAGAAACATTTAAACTATCCACTGCTAAATGGCAATCAACTTCAATTTCCAACAGACAATGAGCCCTAATCGCAGCCCAGAGGATGACAATAGAGTTCTTCCACTGTGCATAATTAAAACTGGAACTGCTCCTGCCATCAGGTGACACTTTGTAGTCTCTGACCTTTGGCTTGATGCTCCCCATGGTTTGAGAAGATTACCATCTAATTATAGTCAATACTTAGATCTTAATTCTACTTTCTCATCCTTCCCTGCAAGAGTAGAGCTTCTCCAGAGCATATTTCAAGCACTGTACTAATATCTAAAGCTCCATTCTGAGAGTGATCCTTCTACTATACCAGCATCTACGTTTGCATCTCCATGTACAGATGGCTTGTTATTCTGCGTTTGATTTAGAACAAATGTTATCTGGAGCATAAAGATTGTAAATGAGGCCTACATATGATATATGATATATTTAGCCGTAGCAGACAATGATCCCACACTTGCAAACACAGTCCTTACCGTTCTCTAGCTTATTTCGTTACCCTGTTGTGTGCAGTCAGTTGTTTAGATTGAAAATATTCCGCAGGAGGCTTTTACCATTAGTAAAACAAAAATAACTTGTCTGATTGCATATAGCTGATTTGTAATAATACTGTTGTGTAAAAACACATAGGAGAAAAGACACCAACTGCTCCTGAGAAATAATATACTGTATATACACTATATTGCCAAAAGTATTCGCTCACCTGCCTTGACTCGCATATGGATGGGTGAGCGAATACTTTTGGCAATATAGTGTATATATATATATATATTGTGGGGGTATAGCTCAGACGGAGGGTACCTTTCCTGGGGAAAAGGTAGTCCAGGCAGCCAAAGTTCTTTTAAATCTGTCCAGTGGTGTTTATTTTAAGCGGTTGCAATAAAACAAAATTAAGACAGAAAATAAATTCTTGCCATTCAGGCTCTTATTAAACAGGTAGGTTCCCTCTCAAACAAGTGGTGAGCTTACCTCAGCCACCTCAAGCAAACAAAAATACTTTAACCCCTTAAGGACGGGAGTAATTTTACAAGTTCGGTGCTGTTTCGAAGCAGAAGTTTGCTGAGCTCATTTTGACGGTTTTAAACGCGGTTTTAAGTCACGTATTATTGTACCACCCAGACAAATTATATATTGTTCTTTCCGGCAGACTTGACAGATTAATAATATATCATAATTATATGTATACGTCATGCCCTGCGAAAATGCTATAACAAAATTGTAAAAAAAAAATGTTAATTTTCAATAAAGTTTCAATCATCCACAGTGTGTAAAGTGTTTTTTTTTTGCATTTTATTACCCGAGACTTTGCGGATATATTCTATGGGGTACACTTGTTAAAAAAAATTGAACTTTTTTTTTTTTTTTGGGGGGAGAAATTACGTGATTTTAGCCAAACGCCCCAAAAAAAAATCATTAGTGAAGCATCATTGTTCACATTATAATTGAAATGTGAACAATAGTGCTGCATTAAAAAAAAAATTAAAAAGCACATTTTTATTTTTAATTATTTTTTTTATTATTTAATTTTTATTTTTGTTTGCTTTTATTTTACAAGTAATATGGTCATGTTTGATATCATTCGAAAGGCCATGATCAGGCCTTTCAAATGATACCCTACATGACCCCCTAGCTGTCACCGATCATGAGATAAAGGGGTTCAAAGAACCCCCCTTTCTCCACCATGGGATTTCCTTTGGCAGCTAGGGGTTCCCTGGTTAACTGATGTCATCGGGCCATGCCTGATGACGTCAGTGGACGTGGGGAGTCCCGGAGGTGGGGCTGCCATCCAAGATGGCGGCCCTCACCGGAAAAAGGCTGTGACCTGGCACCGATTGGTGCTGGGTCACAGCCTTGCCATCAAGGGGTTAATGCCATACATCCCTGGAAAGGCCAGGCTGTGCCCTTTCCAGGGATGCCTGGCATTAGCTGATAGCCCCCGGCGATGGGGAGATAGAGGGATCCAAAGGATCTCCCCCTCCCCTCCAGGCGCTTCCCCCAGAGGGGACGCCTGAAACTAACGTCATCGCGTCCGGCGCGATGACGTCAGTGCGCCGGGAGGCACCAAAAGTGCCGGTCTGACTCCGTGGGAGTCAGAGCAGCGCGGGAACTGCCAGAGCAGGTGAGTATCTGCCACCGGGGGGCTGCAGATGCCGGGGACGTACAGTTACATCCTGCGGCGTTAAAGCCCACCTAATGCAGGACGTAACTGTACGTCCTGCGCCGTTAAGGGGTTAAGCAACCTGTTGCACACCTTTCAGCTTGTAGCTCTCTCAGAATGCAGTCTGAGTCCCAGGCCAGAGCAACTTCCTGTTTCAGTCTTCCCTTTTTATCACCCCTGGATAAGAAACAATTAAGCAATCCAGACCTCAGACACAGACACCCAACCTCAGACACACACAGACAACAAGGACACACACACATGTAGACCCCCAGACCTCAGACACACAACCTCAGACGTAAGTCATAATGAGGCTCCAGGACCTGTGGCCACAATCTCGCGAGATCTTACAAGGCTGCGTGTAAGATCTTGCGACTGCGCAGACGCAGCTCCTGGAGTCGCGTTGAAGTTACAAATACCAACAGCCGCTCGCTGGAACGAAGTCAGACTGGGAACCTGGCAGAATGATAGCCCCAGCCCTCACATACTAACCGGTGCTGGCTTCCAGTATCGGTATGTCGGGGGCATTTGTACAAGTGCAAGTTCTTGAACAAATGCCTGATATCGGTACCAATATCGATAATATTATCAGTATGGGTACATCCCTATTATTTCTATATGTTAGAGTAAACATTTACAGCTTGTTGAATCAAGGACAAACATTATTAGTACCATGAAGCCACTAAAAGATTATTTTAGTAGATTTGAATAATTTTATTTTGCTGAAATTTGTAATTTGAGATTCCTGCACTCACGTTTGGATTTGATGGCTTCATTTGTTGTTGTTTTTCTTTTTTTACCTGATAATACTACGTAGATACCTGACTGCGTTATTAGTTTCAAAATCCACTTTCATGTCGTGGACTTAAATAAATGTAATTCAGATCAGCATTTTAATTTTTAATGAACAAATGCATTTTTGGAAGGTCTTCTAGGTCACCAAAGAGGGCTCTAGAAGGAGAATTGATTATTGTGGGGATCTAAAGAACAATCATTACATATATTCTAGAGAGAAGATAGGCTTCAGCAGAGCGAACAGGATGAGTCATCGCATAACGTGTAACGAATTCAGAGATTAAAGGAAGGCTGATAAAATGAATGGTTTGGAAAAGAAGAAGAGACTTACAGGAAAATGTATCGCAGAAACAGGAGACAGTTAACTGACTGAAATGAAGAAATTCTTAATGCACTTATCTTCCCACATATGCCTTCTTTCTGTTTCCTCAACATTAAATCTGAATTTGTATTTAGGCAAATTAGCCGTAAGGATAAAAATTTCATGCATTAATTTCAAAATTATACATTCCTTTGATTTTTATTTGCACTCATCGGTTGGAACATATTTCATTTTTGGAGAAAGTTATATCTAATTACATTTTTTTGGGTCGAGGCTGGAGACTTGACTTGCACCCTAGGCTTAATCAAAATATGCTACGCTAACAGTCCATTTTATTCTCCACGTATTTTGTAGTTTTATACATTGACTATTTTGGAGTAACCAGAATTTTACCTTCCCAAATTAGTAATAACTGTACCTTGTATATTGTGTATATTGAAAATTGAAAAAGCATTCTAAAACTAAGGGGGTTATTCAGAGAAAGGTGAAAACCAGGAGAATGACTGGAGAATTGAAAATTCTAGGTCAAAATAGCCAAACCAAAAAAATTCTCCCATTTATCTCACTTTCCAAATAGGCTATTTGGTCTAGATTGTTCTCTTCTGCCAGTTCTCCTGGTTTTCACCTTTCTCTGAATAACCCTGTATGGAAAGAAAAGTCTCTAAGGCTGGGTCCATACCTCAGCGTTTTTCAAACGTGCGCAATCGCGTGTCTTGTTTACGCGCGTATCGCGCATACAAAAAACCAAGTGAACGCGCATTGCAGCACGTTCGCGGCTATGTCTATGGCCGCGAATGCGCTGCTATACACTCCAAAGAAGCTCCCGTACTTCTTTGGGCGTCGGACGTTTTACAGCGCATTTCTGCGCACTGTAAAACGCCCCATAGGAAATCATGGGATTTTCGGGGTTGAGGGCTTTACAGCGCTCAGGAAAGCGCTGTAAAACGCTGAGGTGTGAACGGGATTTTATTACCTAATGACAGTTGCATTCACAGTAAGGTGGTTAGTTAATTCTGGACAAAGATTTCTCTGGACAGAGATCATTGATCATTTCAGACTAGACGATATTAGATATGCAGGTACTATAGATAGCGCAACCATCCTCCAGCAGATTCCTTCCTTCTAGGTGGATGAAGTAATTAAGTATATCGTTCATGGCAAAAAAAAACTAAAAAAAAAAATTTATCTGAAATTTCATGCAGCAGTTTTCATTCATACAGTTTCCCATTGGGGTTAAAGCCTGGACTCTGTGGTGGCCAATCCATGTATGAGACTGATGTTTCATCCTCCCTGGACCGCTCTTGTACAGATTGAGTCTTATGAATCCTGGCATTGTCATCTTGGGATACGTATGCCCCTGCCATCAGGGAAGAAAAAGTCCATTAGCTTTTTGGCCATTTATACAATACACTATACTTATTTTCTACTAGAAGGAGATAATCTTATATCTTCAGCAGATTTCCTTCAGTGGCCCTCAGACATCTTTGAGGTGAGTACGGGGTGAGGGAGTTTGTGTCCTGCCCAGTCCTAATGGGGAGTCAGGGAGAGGAACTGAAATCATGTTACAGAAGGATAGGGAAGAGAACGTACATTAAAAAAAATCATACGCAGCAATCTATTTAATTATGAAGGTCATAAATGTCATTTTGTTGGCAGGATTTACAGAGAATCATGATGCAGTTGTTTGCAGCAGGACATACTTGAAAACGAGAGAGATCTCAAAGTATTATTCCTGGTAAAATACTTTATAAATAAATAAATATATTTAGGGTACAACTAGGCTATGTAAGAAGATCCTTTTAATATAATGGGTAAATAAGAAATTTTTGGTACAATTTACAGCTCTTTATAAATGGGGAATTTCATTAAAGTATCAAAATGCATTGGAGTAGCCTCAGACTAATAACAGCCACAAAACAAAATCTTTACAGGCAATGCACCAATATGTATGTTTTAACCTTAGGAAATGTGAAAGCAAGCAGCATCTTTGTCCTTGTGAAGAAAGTGGTTTGAAATGCATCGACGATTTATATTTTCCCCTGTCCTTGGAATTGGTTGGGTGCATGCAGTGCATGCTTGGCCTTTGTTTCTCTGTTAAAAGAATTATCGAGAGCGTAGAACCCTTTTACTGCAAACAGAGAACTAATAGCTCTTCTGGCCAAGGGGCATCACAGAACAGGAGACAGAAACCCTGAATTAAAATCTCTTTGATTGCCCTTTGCTCCATTAAAAGCTTTCATTTGGAACATGTCTTTTGTGCAGACTCTATTTTTATTACCTTTTTTTACCAGCCACAGAATTTGATGGACCATACTTATCTTTCATGCATCGGATGCTTGCTGGCTTGTACATATTCTTCTGAAAAATATACAGGGTTATTCAAAGAGATTTGAAAAGTCACCGCACGTTCGGTGACTTTTCGTTCTCTTCAATTCGGTTCCTTTTGCCGATCCCATTTCGGTGACTCTACGGTGTATTCAGCAAACACCACAGGGTCCCCGAATTACAGGGAAAAGTTGCCGCACACCTGACGAAAACAAACGGCAAAACCCAGCGAATGCACGCCGAAAACACGCAAAAACATCTGGATTAACCTGCCGAATACCACGGAAAACGCGAGCAGGAGCGATCACAAGCAGCCGAAGCCTCTGGAGAAAGCGACACTGCAGAATAGGCAGTGAATAAATTAGGGAAACAGTTTGTATGAATGATTGAAAAGTAAAATGCTGTTTGCAAAGAAACTACTGAGCGAAAATGTCTGAAATTTACACAGGAGGTCCAGGGAATGATAATAAAGAGGGCTGTTACAGAAAAAATAAGTAAACTTAAAAAAAAAATCAGACTTTTAACCACTTCCATGCGGAGGACGCGCTCAGCGCGTCCTCCACATGGCTCCCGCTGTGCGGAGGACGCGCTGAGCGCGTCCTCCCTTTGGGGTCAGCGTTCGGCCGGGTTCCGGCCGATCGCTGGCCCCCCCGGTGCGGGCTGACATCCTCGATGTCAGCCCAGCATCCGGAACCGCCGCCGATGAAATTAGGTGTCATCGCGGCAGCGCGATGACACCTAATTCAGACGCCACCCCCGCATGTGCGGAGGAGGCGCCTGAAAGGGAGGGGGGGAGGTCCTTCGGACCTCTCTCCCTCCCGATCGGCGGCGTTGCGGGGGTTAACCCAGGCACCATTTGGAAGGGCACAGCCTGCCCTTCCAAATGGTGCCTGGCATTAACCCCTGGGGAGCTGGATCGCGAATCGGCGCTGAAAAGCGCTGGTTCGTGATCCTTTCCCGGAGCTGGCCGACATCTTGGATGTCGGCCAAGCCTCCGGGAACTCCCCCTGAGGACTGGCGTCATCGTGCATAGCACGATGACGCCAGTCCTAGAGTTAACCCCTAACTGCCACCAACGGTGGAGATAGGGAGTTCCAATGAACTCCCTATCTCCCGATCCGTGGCAGCTAGGGGTTAAAGTTTGGTATGTTGGATCGGCCAGAGCATGGCCGTTCCAACGATACCAAACACTACTGTGAAAAAAGTTTTTTAAAAAAAATTAAAATTAAAATTAAAAATAAAAATATATTTAAAAAAAATTATAAAAAAAAAATAAACATTTTTTTTTCTTTTTTTTGGTTCGTTAATGCAGCAATATTGTTCCCATTTCAATTATAATGTGAACAATGATGCTGCACTAACGATTTTTGTATGCGGTGCGTTTGTTAAAAATCGTGTAATTTTCCCCAAAAAAAAATGTAACGAGACCCCATCTCTAATTTTTTTAACAAGCGCACCCCATACAAAATACAACCGCAATTGCTCGCATGTTAAAATGTGAAAAAAAACACTTTACACGTTGTAAATTATTGAAAATACATATTTTATTGCATTTTTTGTTATAATATACAGACATGACATAACGTATACATATAATAATGACATATTATGAATCTACCGAGTCTGACGGAAAGAACGATATATAATATGTCTGGGTCATATACTAAAATAAGCCTTCAAAACACGTTTAAACATGATGAGCAAAACCGGTAAAAATGACCTCAGCACAGAGGTGTGAAAAGCCTCAGCAGCGAAAGGGTTAAAAAAAAAAATAATTCTGAAAAATGCCTAAAATATCATAAAAAAATCTATAAATAAGGAGACTCTTTACTGCAGAATTTTAAAATGAACCGTTTATTAGATATTGAATTAAAATGGGAATATTTTTAACATTGAAGCCTATGGGATTCTCCTGAATAAATTTGCCGCCTGAAACCACCGAATGGCAGGGCATTTCGGGAACCTTTCACTGCTGGTTTGTGTTCTCTGAATAGCCGAAGCAGTGCTTCTCTATGGGGATTTCACTGCCCTCGAACAGGCACCGAACAGGCACCGTATGTTCAGGCAATTCGCTAGGATTTGGCGAATTGCCTGCTCTCTGGATAGCCGAATGGCCAGGAAAGGTAACCGAACGCTGATTTTCAGCGTTCGGTTACCTTTCTCAAGCAATTCGGAGCTCTTTGAATAACCCTGATACTGTAATGAGGAAATTGGGCCATGTGGGTGCTTTCCATGAAATTTGGGATTTAGCTACTTATTTGGTAGTTCATTTACACATTCTTTATTTAACAGTTACATAAGAAAGATACTCTAGGAGGTTTTTTTCATTTTCCTAAGCTTTCTTTAAGGACGTTCTTACATTAATTCTCAAGTTTTTTTTCTGCATGTTTGTAATTCTAGTGTGTCCCTCTATGTTCACAATAATTTAAGTGTGCATTCCAAAAGCTAATGGTAAAAAATAGGAAATGCAATTGTATATTCTTATGGCATAACTTTGGCCACATTTGAGGGGTTATTCAAAGAGACCCGAATTGACTCTGAAATTGTACCGAACAGCGAATTTCCCCGAACCGTGGAATTTTGGAGCAATTCGGCTATTCAGAAAACAGGCAGTTCGGCAAATAGTGGCGAACTACCAGCGAAATACGGTGCTGTTCAACCGCAGTAAAATCCCCATAGAGAAGCAATGGTTAATCTATTCAGAGAAAGGGGCGGACTGACCCATCGAGCACTCGAACACTGCCCGAGGGCCCGTGGGTCAGTGGGGGCCCGGTTTTGGCTGACTCAGTGGGCCCCCAGTGTGCCTGCCTTGAGCGTGGCCCTCTCCTCTGCCAGGCCCCTCCTGCAAAATATTGATGGCCACCGCGTGCTTCCTACGAGCGGCCGCCGGCTTGAAACTCTGCCTCTCACGTGGGTTCCACCAGCCAGCCGCGTGATCTCGCGAGATCGCGGCTGGCTGGTGGAACCCACGTGAGCAGAAGAGTTTCAAGCCAGCGGCCGCTCGTAGGAAACACGCGGCAGCCGGCAATATTTTGCAGGAGGGGCTTGTCAGAGGAGAGGTGAGCTGGCGGCAATATATATCCATGTGTGAGCTGGGGGCATTATATATCCATGTGTGAGCTGGGGCAATATATTTCCATGTGTGAGCTGGGGGGGCAAATATACCCATGTGTGAGCTGGGGGCAATATATTTCCATGTGTGAGCTGCTAGTGGCAAATATACCCATGTGTGAGCTGGGGCAATATATATCCATATGTGAGCTTGGGGCAAATATATCCATGAGTGAGCTGGGGGCAATATATATCCGTGTGTGAGCTGGGGCAATATATTTCCATGTGTGAGCTGGGGGCAATATATATCCATGTGTGAGCTGGGGGCAATATATTTCCATGTGTGACCTGGGGACAAATATATCCATGTGTGAGCTGGGGGCAATATATATCCATGTGTGAGCTGGGGGCAATATATTTCCATGTGTGAGCCGGGGGCAATATATTTATCCATGTGTGAGCTGGGGGCAGTATATTTCCATGTGTGAGCTGGGGGCAATATATATACATGTGTGAGCTGGAGGCAATATATTTCCATGTGTGAGCTGCTGGGGTAATATATATCCATGTGTGAGCTGCTGGGGCAATATATATATCCATGTGTGAGCACAATAATGTACATGTGGGTGTTGTGTTGTAGGGGTGGTTTTTTATGGGTGTGGCCTCCTGTGGGTGCGACACAAGGGGCCCCATGATCTCCTGTTGCCCGGGGGCTCCATTAGTTGTCAGTCCGCCCCTGTTCAGAGAAAACCAAACAGCACCGAAATGTCAGTGAAATTAACAGATTTTTGATGGTTTCATTCGGCAGGTTTAGTCAGGCGAATCCCATAGGTTTCCATGTAAAAAATATTCCATGTTTTTATTAAATATTTCTTAAACCGCTTATTCTTTTAAACTGCAGCAAAAAGTCTATTTAATTATTTTAAGGACTTGTTAAAGTAATTTTTCGGGATTTTTTCGGCAATTTATTTTTTCCGAACTTTTTTTAAACAGCGTATTTTTTTTCTGTAACAGATCCTTTTATTATTATTCATAGGACCTGATATATTATTTCCAGACACCTTCGTCCAATAGTTTCTTTGCAAACATGTTTTAAAAGTTGCATTTTTTTAACCCTGTTCGGCGGCTTGTCGATTTTTTCTAGCGGCTGGTTAGCGCTCTGTTCTGGGGGTCGTCTGATTTTTTCAGATGAGTTCGGTGGTTTTGTGGCAGATCATCTGGTGCATTCGTCATTTTTACTGAGGCTGTTTGGATCGACTCAATGTTTTTTCAGTGGTTTTGCGGCGATTTTTCCGTTGGATTCGGCGGTTTTGCAGAGGTTTTTCAGATGCATTCAGCTTTTCCCTGCACTTTGGGGACCCTGCAGTGAGTGCTGAATTCACTGCAAGGTCAGTGAATTTGACTCCCCAAACTGCATGAAACCCCTGTCCTTAAGGGGTTAAGGCAGGTACCTTGTGAGGCAACAAACCTACTGTCTGAGGCTTGTGAGGCAGATAAGATCTCTATTGAAGCCTGGGCCAGTAGCTTTGACAATGCTTATTTGGCACCCATCAGAGTTCAAATAGTCATCAGCAGAGAAAGTAAACAACACCTTGGTCCATGATAATGAAGCCCTCCCATAGAACCCTTATCAGATTTCTGGACAATGTCCAAGACAAATTATCAGATTAGGTCTTTTTTTTATTATTCTGCCTACCAACAGTTGAGGAGGTCAGGAAGCATTTTAAAGGGACATAACACATTTTTATCAAACAGGCACATGTTATAAAACATGAAAACAAACAGAATAAATTCAATAGTTTCAATTTTTTATTTTATTTTGCAAAAAAATGGTGGGGCGCTGCCACATCTGACCGTATGGATGAGCCACCACTGACACACTGACAGGTATGCACTGTCATGGTTATTCAAAGAGAATCGAAAAGTCGCGGCACGTTCGGTGACTTTTCTTTCTCTTCAATTCGGTGTGATTTGGCGATCCCATTTCGGTGACCCTGCGATGTATTCAGCAAGCACCACAGGGCCGTCATAGTGCAGGGAAAAGCCGTCGCAAACCCGCCGAACACTCACCGCAAAACCCGGCGAACATACACAGAAACCCGCAAAAACATCTGGATTAACCCCACCGAACACACCGGAGAAACCTGAGCAGTCGCCGATCACAGCACAGAGCAGCCGCCGGAAAAAGCCGACACCGCAGACGAATGGAGTGAAAAAAAAACAGTACGCTTGAATGTTTGAAAAGTGAATCGCTGTTTGCAAAGAAACTACAGAACGAAAGGGTCTGATATTTACATATAAGATCCAATGAATGAAAATAAAAAAGGCTGCTACAGAAAAAAATATATAAAACTTGAATTTATATTATAAAATGCCATTAATAGGTATAGAAAGATAGAACATAGAATATGTCAGCAGATAAGAACCTTTCGGCCCATCTAGTCGGAATGCAATAATAAATTGTATCCAACATATTATCAAGTCGAATGACAGTATTCTGACAAATACGGAGAAAATATAGTATACACATGAAATCAGTCAAAATCACCCTGGTCGGGCAATAAAGAAGTCCCATCTCTCTGGCGCTGATCTGGCGCCGGTTGTGTACTTCTCCCACACCAGGCTGACATCTTGGATGTCAGCCCTGCCTGAAGGACCTCCCTGCACCCACTGATGTCAGAAATGGGACTTCCCTTCCACATGGTAGGAAATTCCCTATAGAGGTGATACAGGGGTCCTTTGGACCCCTGGGAAAATGACCAAGCTTTAAAAGCGAGCCACTTCCTACAAGACTCTAGAGCAGTGATGTCAAACTCCAGCCCCGCAGATTTTGGTGGCTTACAATTCCCATAATTTGTATGCAATAGATGGCCAGGGAATCATGGGCGTTGTAGTTCAGCCACATCAGGAGAGCCATAGTTTGAGATTCCTGCTATAGAGCAGATGAGTTTGCCACATCTGACAATTTCTTCAACTTGCTGAGGAATCCTGGATTCCTCAGCAAATTGGTGATCTAAAAAAGATGCAAAATGAGAGTAGCTCAATCCACGTGAACAGTGGCGACTCTAGGAACAATATTTAGGGGGGGCACAGAAGATACCGCAGTCAAAACTGGGGGGGCACTAATAATTTTCACCACTAAATCATATCACTGAATAAAACTAAGGGCCCAATCACCTGTGTGAGCTAAAACACCATCGCTAAAGGAAACATTTAGCGCGAGTTGCTAAAACATAGTGCCTGACGACCCACGAACAGATCACCTTGTCTGCAGTAGTCCATGAACAAGGTCGTTTAGCGCACGCTAGGAAAACTCTAAGACCCGGGCTGAGACCCAGCGCTAATGCGGTTGTGTACAGGATAGAACGTTTTTTTTTCCAGTGCTGGGCCATACCTATCCCCCGCCCTCACAAGCTTGAATATGAACACATCCAGTGAATAACCTCACACCCCTGCATTATTAAAATCATCTAAGGTGGCCGTATCATCCATGGTTTGATGCACACATATATTAAGGCTGATGGGCATTGCATGATAAATGCCACCCAACAGCAGGTAGAATCATTACACTGCATTTAATAGATCCAAAAGGAAGGCCAGGTGAGCGACAAAATTTCCCTGCTGCAGCATATAAATAATACATGTTTCAGGGCAAGACTTATTGACATGTCCCTTTAAACATGGTCCACACAGTCACCCTAATAATCAACCGCTTCCATACTATGAATAACCCCCAGCATAAAATGTTTAAAATTAGGCAATATATTAGAATTAGGATATATGTGGATAAAGGATACTTTTATAATAGAGCCGACTGCAACAGCAACAACAATGCGGACCAGATCCATTGCTATAGTGTATTGGGCCAAGAGAACACCTGTGCTGCATTCCTTTCAATTGCCTGTTAATTTTGGGCGAAGATCTGTTTTTTTTGGAGTTAGCACCAGGGTTAAGCAGTAGGTAAAATGGTGCAATTAGCGCCCCTCAAAAAATTAGCGCTGGCACCAACTGATCTGCTAGCTGCAAAAGCGCTAGAGATCTCTAGCGCTCCCCGTGTTAAGTAAAGGACGCGGAAAGTACAGTAAGCTTGAGCTACAAATCGCTAATAGC
Organism: Leptobrachium leishanense; assembly: GCA_009667805.1. Classification (NCBI taxonomy): domain Eukaryota; kingdom Metazoa; phylum Chordata; class Amphibia; order Anura; family Megophryidae; genus Leptobrachium; species Leptobrachium leishanense. Next base: position 285,871,631 of record CM019065.1, on the reverse strand, counting down.
AATGCGCTAAGTGATTTTTCCCGTTTGTAGCGAGAGGCAAAAGATCTGTTGGTCAGGCGCTAGACTCGATTAACCTGGCGCTAACGCAAAACCATGCCGACGCAAGGGTTAACTCACACCAGGTAATAGTGCCCTAAATAAGTATATATAAATAAGATTCCAAAAGCCCAGAGTAATGTGATGTAATGATGCCTTTTTGTTGTACTAACATGATACTTTATTTGCCGCAGTTCGGCAGTTTTCGCTGAATGTCTGATTGCTCCTTCAGCAACTCCACTTTTAGCAAATTACAGTGACCATTCGCTAAATAGGGAATTCACTTAATTTTCGGCGAAATGAATTCCCCGAAATGTGACAAAAAGCAGAGGATCTAAAGATGATTAGACCCTTTAGATTCTAACTTCCATAATAACCCCTGAAATGCCATAAACCCAGGGAAATACAATAAAAATAATAAACAATGTGGCATTTAGCCTACTCATTAACCCCTAAAATGCCATTGATCAAGGTAAAACATGAAATGAATACACTGTGAGGCATATAGCTAACACATTAACCCCTAAAATGCCATTAATCAAGGAAAAAATAAAATGTATAATGTGAGGGATGAAGCCTACCCATTAACCCTTAATATACAACTAAACCAAGGCAAAAACTAATGTAATACACAATGTAATGTATAGTCTGAACATTAACCACTTCACTGCTGAGACATTTCAACCCTGTGAAAATGCTTAAGTTTAAGTGCCTGTTATTATTTAATGTTTTTGACTTTTATTTCAAACGGAATATGTTGGATATCATTGGAAAGGCCAGAATCTGCTCTTTCCAATGACACCTAGATCGTCCATATACGATGCACAGGGACAGAGATACACTGGTCCGAAGAAGTGTTGTAAGCTGGAAGCTGATTTTTGGTGGGGGGGGGGGCACATGGGGGGCAAGGAATAACCTAGGGGGGGCAATTGCCCCCCTTGCCCCCCTGTAGAGTCGCCTATGCTCGTGAAGCAAGAGAAGATCATCCCAATACATTATCACATGAACTTCTTTGCTGCGTTAGAAGGTGACCATTGCTTTCATTATTATGTTAAATACCAGAGGGCTGGAGACATTCCAAAAAGGAGATACTTGAACCTCCATTTCTGCTTTTGCCATATGAGTGAAAGAAGATTGTGACATTGTGGAGCAAATGGAATCGAAAGATATGCATCCATGAGGTGTACTTTCACCATCCAATCTTTGTGAAGATGGAGATTCTTCAAAGTATGCATACCCTCCACCATGTAAGGTTGGAATTTAGGTCCTGCATACTGATTACTGGTTGAAAATCTTCATCCATTGCCCTCACTAGGACTAGAGAGCGGAGAATTCCTGGAGCGAACTAAGGGATTTGTAGTGCTTTTTTTCTGGAAAAATAGGTGGGGGTACTATCACGCCCAGGGAAAAACTGATTATTATGACGATTTTTTGTGTCCTAATAAATACTCCTTTATTCACACTGGATATATTGCCCCCAGTTCACACTGGATATATTGTCCACAGTTCACATGGATATATTGCCCCAGGCTCACATGGATATAGTGCCCCAGCTCACACATGGATATATTGCCCCAGCTCACACATGGATATATTGCCCCAGACCAGCTCACATGGATATATTGCCCCCAGCTCACACATGGATATATTGCCCCCAGCTCACACATGGATATATTGCCACCAGCTCACACATGGATATATTGCCCCAGCTCACACATGATTATATTGCCCCCAGCTCACACATGGATATATTGCCCCAGCTCACACATGGATATATTGCCCCAGACCAGCTCACATGGATATATGGCCCCAGGCCATTTCATATGGATATATTGCTCCAGACCAACTCACATGGATATGTTGCCCCAGGCCAGCTCACATGGATATATGCCCCAGACCAACTCACATGGATATATTGCCCCAGCTCACATGGATATATTGCCCCAGACAAGCTCACATGGATATATTGCCCCAGCTCACACATGGATATATCGCCCCAGACCAGCTCACATGAATATATTGCCCCAGCAGCTCACATAGATATATTGCCCCAGACCAGCTCACATGGATATATTGCCCCATGCCAGCTCACATGGATATATTGCCCCAGACCAACTCACATGGATGTATTGCCCCAGCTCACTTTGATATATTGCCCCAGACCAGCTCACATGGATATATTGCGTCAGCTCACATGGATATATTTCCCCAGACCAGCTCACATGGATATAGTGCCCCAGGCTCACATGGATATAGTGCCCCAGCTCACACATGGATATATTGCCCCAGCTCACACATGGATATATTGCCCCCAGTTCACACATGGTTATATTGCCCCCAGCTCACACATGGATATATTGCCCCAGCTCACACATGGATATATTGCCCCAGCTCACACCTGGATATATTGCCCCAGCTCATACATGATTATATTGCCCCCAGCTCACACATGGATATATTGCCCCAGCTCACACATGGATATATTGCCCCAGACCAGCTCACATGGATATATGGCCCCAGGCCATTTCATATGGATATATTGCTCCAGACCAACTCACATGGATATGTTGCCCCAGGCCAGCTCACATGGATATATTGCCCCAGACCAACTCACATGGATATATTGCCCCAGCTCACATGGATATATTGCCCCAGACAAGCTCACATGGATATATTACCCCAGCTCACACATGGATATATCGCCCCAGACCAGCTCACATGAATATATTGCCCCAGCAGCTCACATAGATATATTGCCCCAGACCAGCTCACATGGATATATTGCCCCATGCCAGCTCACATGGATATATTGCCCCAGACCAACTCACATGGATGTATTGCCCCAGCTCACTTTGATATATTGCCCCAGACCAGCTCACATGGATATATTGCGTCAGCTCACATGGATATATTTCCCCAGACCAGCTCACATGGATATAGTGCCCCAGGCTCACATGGATATAGTGCCCCAGCTCACACATGGATATATTGCCCCAGCTCACACATGGATATATTGCCCCCAGTTCACACATGGTTATATTGCCCCCAGCTCACACATGGATATATTGCCCCCAGCTCACACATGGATATATTGCCCCCAGCTCACACATGGATATATTGCCCCAGCTCATACATGATTATATTGCCCCCAGCTCACACATGGATATATTGCCCCAGCTCACACATGGATATATTGCCCCAGACCAGCTCACATGGATATATGGCCCCAGGCCATTTCATATGGATATATTGCTCCAGACCAACTCACATGGATATGTTGCCCCAGGCCAGCTCACATGGATATATTGCCCCAGACCAACTCACATGGATATATTGCCCCAGCTCACATGGATATATTGCCCCAGACAAGCTCACATGGATATATTACCCCAGCTCACACATGGATATATCGCCCCAGACCAGCTCACATGAATATATTGCCCCAGCAGCTCACATAGATATATTGCCCCAGACCAGCTCACATGGATATATTGCCCCATGCCAGCTCACATGGATATATTGCCCCAGACCAACTCACATGGATGTATTGCCCCAGCTCACTTTGATATATTGCCCCAGACCAGCTCACATGGATATATTGCGTCAGCTCACATGGATATATTTCCCCAGACCAGCTCACATGGATATATTGCCCCTGACCAGCTCACATGGATATATTGCCCCAGGCCAGCTCAAATGGATATATTGCCCCAGACCAGCTCACATGGATATATTGCCCCAGGCCAGCTCACATGGATATATTGCCCCAGACCAGCTCACATGGTTATATTGCCCCAGACCAGCACACATGGATATATTGCCCCAGACCAGTTCACATGGATATATTGCCCCAGGCCAGCTCACACACTGATATATTGCCCCAGGCCAGCTCACACATGGATATATTGCCCCAGGCCAGCTCACATGGATATATTGCCCCAGACCAGCTCACATGGATATATTGACCCAGGCCAGCTCACATGGATATATTGCCCCAGCCAGACCAGCTCACATGTATATATTGCCCCAACTCACCTCTGCCAGGCCCCACCGAGTCATTGCGGAGGGGCAGATCCAGTGGCCGCCGCATTCTTTCCTTCAACGAGCGGCCGCCTGCTTGGATATCTACCGCTTGACTGGGATCCATCCTCCAGCCTTCTGCGCCAACGAGACAGCTCCAGATTCAGGCTCCAAGAGTCCGATACCGGAGCTGTGAAAAATTAAAGGGCGGCTGGCGATGAGGTGCCGGTATGGCATACCGGCGTGTACCGCCTCAAAAAAAAACACTGCAGGTACTAAAGGTAATCCTTAAAATCCAAACTTTTGGGGTGCTCGAAAACAAGGGTTGGGATCCATTGTACTATGTTCTTGCACTTAATTACTTGCACATATATAAAGTAAATTAGGGTTAGATTGTAGTGCACAACTTTTCCCTGTGTGAACTGAAATGTTGGAATAATAATTTTTCTTTAAAACAATATCAAGCCTTCATTGTGCACTAGAATCTGACCTCTATACCTGCGTGGTCCCTATTACTATCTATCTTATCTATTTATCTACAGTATCTATTCAATCCGCATTAACACACAAATAGAATATGAATATAGAATATGCAATATTTTATTTTTAATAATGATTAAAATAATAGTTAATCTCTAATATAAGACTAGTTACTGCCTTATAGAAGGAGGTGTACAGTCACAGTTGCCACTATGGGAGTGAATGCAGAGGAAATTAAGTGTTTAGCTGCATTTCTGAGACTATGGCTATTCTGCTTAAACCAGGGCAGAGAGATTGCTACCATCTGGGCCTGCTGCTATTCTGAGAATCAGGATCCACTTATCCGCAACATGTGGGCTACAGAAGGAACACACAGAGGGATTCACACACTGATCTGCTCCAGGGCATCAATACTCTATGCAACTCACAAGCTATTTGAGGTCATAGCTATAGGAGTAACCCCCCCCCCCCAAACTCTCAGAAAGCCTAGATTCTAAAATTCTAAAAACTTCTTTTTCTCATTATTTATTTCGATGGCTGTGAGAAAACTGATGTAAAATTCAGTGTCATATGCAATTAAGGCAAGGAAGAAACAGCTTTTATAAACAGCACTAAGACATAAGGTGCATTTCATGAACTAGTGCAGCATACAAGATAGAAAAATAGTGTTCGGATATGTAAGCGGGAACGTCAAGATAAGTGACTTTAACGCATGCCCCCATATTACATTCCTGATGTTCCTGACATTCCTAAACAGTGAAAAAATATGTTAGCGCATCGGTGATTGCGCTAACTTGCACAAGCTTACTGTACCCCGGCTGGATGCTTGGTGTCAGGGCCCGGTAGTTGCAGGTACTGGGCAGAGTGTGTATTATAGCTCCAGTTTCCCCCCCAAGAACGAGGCAAGACACGTTTTAGGTTGAACTTCAAACAGGATCTGCTTATTCTACAAAACACAGGTCATATTTATATGGTACTGTCCCAACTGTTCACCCTCCTGCCTGTCCTCAGATATCCCAGTGCCGGAGCACCACTGCCACCAGCCATTGCCCAGTCTTTGAATACAATGGCTGCCATTGACTCTAGCCATTGCCCAGACCCTGAACACATTGGCCGCAACCGCATCCATCCATTGCCCAGTTTATGGAACGACACCACTGCCTCGAGCCATTGTCCAGTCTTTGGAATGGACCCACTGCTTCAAGCCTTTGCCCAGTCTTTGAATACTATGGCTGCCACTGCCTCTATCCATTGTCCAGTTCTTGGAGTTAACTCATCGAATCGTCGGCAAGGGTCGGGTTTCAGCTGGTGGCGGCTCGACATACGTAGGCAGTGGGCAGAAAACGACAATTTCTGGGCGAGCAGGGTACATTGGGAAACAGCACCAAACATAAGGGCATTTGAAAACAGGGTGTAAAACAAGTGGCCAACAGGGCGATAAAGGTGCAGGGGAAAACAAAGACAAAGGTTTTAAATCTGGTGAGACCCTGCAGCCAGTGCTGTAACACTCACCTCTCATCTCGGGGTGAGAACGTCGGCCCGATTGGCTGCTTCTGGCTGCTGGGAGCAAAGTGAGATTGGGGACAAATAGTTCCCAGTCTCCCTCCGCGTTTACTCCACGGCCCTGCGTGATCTTGCGAGAGCAAGATCGCCCAGGACTCGTATGCCCGGCAGTGCAACCCTCCATGGATTCCTATGGACTACAGGAGGTGAGACTTGTGGCGGCGTGGAAGCGCTACTGCGAGTATCACCTAGGGTAGCGCATTGTTCCAGAGCAAGGTGCCGAGCTAGAGCCCGCCCCATAATCTCACGCTAAAACGGGCATGCTAGGGGGAAACCTGCAGGTGCAGGTTTCCCCCATTAGCTTCCACGTTTTAGCGTGAAGTAAGTAATCTAGCCTCATATCTAGCCTCATGCAAGAGTTAAATGCTTTAAATTTATTTAATTGTTTTCTACCCCTTTTTTAAACAGTTAAAAGCATGATTCACCTGAGACACATTTGGAAGAATAAGAATATACGACACACAATTTCAACTAATATATTTATATTTCTGGATAAAGATCAGAGGAAATTAAATGCCAATGTATTATTCCTTTCGTATTGATGTTAAAAATAAAGTAAATGTGTACTTTTTGTTAACATAGTGTTATTTGTGAGGTACCGGCATTTGTAAGCGTTGCAGCTACAACAATTGGATTTGGTGTTTGCAACAATGGCAAACCACGGAGCTGTGTGAATACACTCCAAAACGTACATCTGTAGAAAGATGCTCTTCTCACAATTGCATACATCCACACATAAACTCTCACAACTCCCATCACACACATATAGCTCCCTTCAGCTCTTGTCAAGTACATAAAACCCTTCATTTGGCTTTTTGGGGATGATTTTTCATAACTCCTGCAGTAGTGGGTGACAACACTCTACAAAGAACCTCCTTTTGTCTCCCCAAATTCCTTTTAGAATGTGAGCCTCATTTCAATATCATTATGTAATACCCTAACTTATTGTAACTCCTATACTGTGCTGCGGAATATGTCAGTGCAATACAAATAAACAAATAATAATAGCATGCCAGATGGGGGGGTTGATAACTTCAGGATGGTTGAGTAATGCTAATCAGTTCGTTCTCATTGGATCTATAATCATAGGAAAGTCTATACAAAGTGCTCATTTAGGACAGCCAGAAAATGATCCAGAGCTACCATGGTATATTGCTGGACATACTATGTATTATTAGTATATGGGAGCTGTAGGTCTACATCCACAAGGATCCGTGTTGAAATAGCCCTGGGTAGAGTATTTTATTATTTTTATTATTATCCTTTATTTGTATAGCGCCACATATGCTTTAGAAGATATGTGTACAAGGGGTTGATGCATTAGAATACCACACATGGATGATGACCTGATTCAAGGGGACGCTGTTCCCTAGGGAGCTTACAATCTATGAGAAGTACAAGTATTTTGTGAGGTAGGCGCAATCATATCATTAGGTGTTTTGCCCACTGATGGCATCTTCTGGGTGGGATCAGGTCATTTTTCCATCATTGTAGAACCTGGTGGTTAGGTTGAACCGGCTTCTCGTAAAGTCGAATCTTCTCCACAGTTGTAGGGATGTGCTGAATGGTATTGGAGGGATGTGCTGAATGGTATTGTGAGCTGCTTCTCCACCGTCGACAGGCAGAGATGTTATCACTGGACTCCACAGCCGATATTGTGTGGCAGGCACCCGTCGGGTGTATTGCCCAAGGACACTTACTGGAGAGGTGCTCTGGCCGAGATTCGAACCTGGGTCTCCATGGTTATAGAGCACTGAATCACTTTTCTTTCATACAAACGAGTGCAATTATCTATATAGCGCCTGCATATTGTGCAGTGCCATACAGCGGGTAATACTAAACAACCACGTATTATCAATACAAATTTGGTACACAAAGAAAAAAATAGGTAATAATGTAAGAGAGTGATGTGACTGTATTAGCAGCTCTGGAAAGATTTCAGATTTATTGAATCACTTAATTCTCCATGTGTCTGAGGTGTTGGAATATAAATGCAATGCTCAGGGCTGTGTTATTAATATTCTGCCTACTTTAAACAAGAAGTACTTTATTTATATACTAAAGGCTCATGCAGAGCAGGTAACAGAGTATATGTTTATAATAATATAATAAGTGCATGCGAAAGCAAGCCATTTCTATCACATAAAGCATCCATTCCTTCCATCTGTCAGGAGGTGATGTGTTTGCACAACCGCATTGAGTAAATGAATGCATTGTGTAAGACGTGCGAACATCTCTTCCAGGAAATGAATCTGATGCGTTCCTTAGTAAAAATAACTGAAACTCAATTTCTATATAGAATGTCCTAGGTTTATTTTTTCATATATGCTTTATATTGAGTAAATAGTATGCATTCCTTTTGTATTTGAAAGATATTATTTTATGTAGCAAATATTATACTGTGCAAGCTTCACAGTAAACTTTCTTCACCCCTGGAAAAAAAGCATTTTAGCCAATCACAGGGCTCTTATTATATTCTAAGGCAGCCTCACAGGTGCACACCATAGGGGTTATTCAGAAAGCACCGAATTGGCCCGAAATTGCACCGAACAAAGAATTTCCCCGTACGGTGCAAATTCGTGGCTATTCGGAAAGCTGGCAGTTCACCAAATATTGTCAGCGAAATGCGGTGATCTTTCCCGGCAGTGAGATCCCCATAGAGAAGTAATGGTTAGTCTTTTCAGAGAACACCAAACAGCATCGAAATGTCAGTGAAATGCCTTGATTTTCAGTGGTTTAATGTGTCAGGTATAATCAGGAGTATCCTATAGGTTTCAAAGTAAACAAAATTCAGTTTTTCTTAAATATTTATTCAACTGTCTATTCTTTTCATTTGCAGCAAAAAGTCTGTTTATTTTTTTAGGCATTTTTCCGGATTTTTTCAGCAATTTTTTTTTAAATGGCGTTTTTTATTTTTCTGCAACAGACCTTTTTATTATTATTCATAGGACCTTTATATATTATTTCCAGGTATTTTCATGCAGTAGTTTTTTTTTTTAAAACTCCTTTCAAAAGTTGCAGTGTTTTGTCTTGTTTTACCACTGTTCGTTGGCTTTTTCCAGCAGCTGATCGGTGGTCTGTTCCGCGGGTCGTTGGCTTCTTTCGGATCGACTCTGCGATCTGTTCGGCGGATGCATTCAGCGTTTTTTGGCAGTTTTCAGATCAATTCGGTGGTTTTTCGATTTGTTCAACGGCTTTGCAGCGAGTTTTCCAATTCTATTTGTCAGTTTTGCAGCTGTTTTTTGGATGCGTTCGGCGTGTTGATACGCTGCATTTTGGGGACCCTGCGGTGAATGCTGATTACACTACAGGGTCGGCGAAAATAACTCTCCAAAGTGTGGCAAATGGCAGAGCACCTTCTCTCTTCTCCAAGGGGAGTCTCAGAGGGCTGATTCAGCTATACACCACAATAAATAAACCTATACATCATCAATACATAATCCTATATTCTCATTTACATACTCATATACACACCTATAATATACTTATACTTACTCATCAAGAAGGCGTTACACTTTGCATTTTTATTGTGGTAGTATAAAAATCAATGTTTCAGTCCCACAGAGGACTTTTTTCAAGATGCTACAAGACCAGGACAAGATTGGGACCTCAGTTGGCACATATTGAGGGAGCATTCTGCAATTAGCCCCTGTATGGACCAGACACACTGATTCTGCTTTGTCTCCTGAGCTCTGCTTTACTTGGGGCAGTGTGAATCAGGGACGTGCAGTCAGTGGAGGCAGGGGAGGCAGAGCCGCACCTGCCATTAAGTGATAAATAAACTAAAAACAAACTCACCTGCTCCCCCACTGTCAGCTCCGTCCTCTGCCTCTGCAGGCATTCGTTTTCCCAGCCTATGCAATTTGCATAGCAGGACGTTTCCCCGCTGCACTAATTGCGTAAACTGCTCAAGATGTGTGCAGCACACGTCAGAGACAAGTGCTGCCTATTTCATGATCACTGCTCATTAGTGCCGCACAGACTGACAGGCACTGATAGAGCCTTGGAAAAGCTTGGACCAATGGGAAAGCACCATTGGTCCAAGCCATTCCCAGAAAACGCCTGCATTAGAGGACTGCCTCTGATTGACAGGAAGGGACACATCTAGCAGTTAGACATGCCCCTTCCTGTCAATGATGGGCCAGGCAGCCCTCCAATGCAGGCTGTGAAAAGATTGCATGATGGACAACCCCTGACAGGCTGCATGGGGAGCTGCAGTCCAGGAGCCTGGCACAGGGGTGCCCTGCTCTGCATCAGCTGGGGATGCCCAGTTATACTCCAGGCTGGTTATTGTCTGCTAACTGGGGCTGGAAGAATGCACAACACCTCTGCCCCCCCAGGAGGGATCTGAGGGAGTGCAGCAGCCTTTGAAATTCAAGCAGCAGCAGGAAGCCCTCTTTGCCCAGCTGCAATGTAAGTGACCTCATGGGGGGAGAGAGGGTTAATGATGGGGAGGGAGAGGCCATGGCTTTCCTCTGTGCTGATTTCCTAATGTTCAGATAGTGCTTAGCTGCCAATCTGTATGATATATTGTACCTCTAGCCAGGCTGCCTGGGGAGGGACAGGACAGGTGGGGGACTCAGCAGATGCAAAGTTGCCAGAAAGACTCTCTCAACTCCTCTTCTACCAGGGCTGTCAGATCACAGCGTGTACTTCATGGGTCACTGGCTTTGGGATGGGGTGTCAGATCTCCATTTTGCTCCCTGTCAGTGCCTGAAAGTGCTGCCCTACAGTGTGCAGAAGTCAGGTTGGGTCAGTGGCTTGCTTTCCCTTCAGTATAATATGAATGACGCAAAATGTATAGGTGCTTTAAGGAAACCTAATGGATGTGGCCAGGCTCCTCTTAATAATACTTTGTTATAAGGGCAGCATTTAGAGTGTGTGTGTGTGTTCTTACAGTGCCAGTCTCTTTACACACACCCTTTCTTTCACATGCTGTGTGTATGTATATTTATATCTCCAATCTGTGTGTGGTGTGTTTTGCCAGGGGCAAGCGTTGGATTAACCCTTTTTATGAGCCTGAAATATCAGGGTTATTCAGAGAGAGGTGAAAACCTTGAGAATTGTCAGGAAAATGAACAGCCAATTTGGAAAGTGAGATAAATGGGAGAATTTTTCTGGTTTGACTATTTTGACCTAGAATTTTAACTTCTCCAGTCATTCTCCAAGGTTTTCACCTCTTTCTGAATAGCCCTGATACAGGGTCATTCTCCAAGGTTTTCACCTCTTTCTGAATAGCCCTGATACAGGGTCATTCTCCAAGGTTTTCACCTCTTTCTGAATAGCCCTGATACAGGGTCATTCTCCAAAGTTTTCACCTCTTTCTGAATAGCCCTGATACAGGGTCATTCTCCAAGGTTTTCACCTCTTTCTGAATAGCCCTGATACAGGGTCATTCTCCAAGGTTTTCACCTCTTTCTGAATAACCCTGATACAGGGCTATTCAGAAAGAGGTGAAAACCTTGAATGACAGAAGTGAAAATTCTAGGTCAAAATAGTCAAACCAGAAAAATTCTCCCATTTATCTCACTTTCCAAATTGGCTATTTGGTCTAGATTTTTCAATGGGCTATTTGGTCTAGAATCAGTGTTTCTCAACTCGTTTCCTCGGCCTGGTTTGCCAGATATGTGAAGCACAGCACAGGTGATATGAATTGCTGCTCAGTGATTGCAGGATTCAGTCTGCATTTTCCCCAAGGTGATCTGAAAAATCTAGCCTGTAGTGGGTCCTGAGGACTGGAGTTGAGAAACCCTGGTCTAGATTGTTCATTCTCCTGCCAATTCGCAAGGTTTTCACCTCTCTCTCTCTGAATAACCTGGATAGTGTAGCCAGCACAATGATTCAATAATACTATCAGGGATATTCAGAGAGAGGTGAAAACCTTGAATTGGCAGGAGAATGAACAAATAGCCAATTTGGAAAGTGAGATAAATGGGAGAATTTTTCTGGTTTGACTATTTTGACCTAGAATTCAATTCTCCACTCATTCTCAAGGGTTTCACCTCTTTCTGAATAGCCCTGTATCAGGGTTATTCAGAGAGCGGTAAAAAGCAGGAGAATGACTGGAGAATGGAAAATTCTAGGTCAAAATAGCAGATCTGGAAAGGGAGATGAAAGGGAGAATTTTTCTGGTTTGGCTATTTTGACCTAGAATTTTCCATTCTCCAGTCATTCTCCTGCTTTTCACCTCTCTCTGAATAACCCTGTATGAAAACAAGTCCAGGTACAAGGACCCAGGACTGTAGATTCTTCATTTAAGAAGTCTTTGCCAATGCAATTTAGAAGGCATATTGTAAGATAATTGTTCTGTATAAAGGTCTGTGGTAACCGTTTCGGCTTCCAGTCAGTCCTTACTCGCAGTGTCTGTCCTTCTGATGTACTAAATGCCTGAAGCCTCCTCTTTGGGAGCTAGAAGGTTTTATGGCTGTTTTGCATTTGTATATCTGGCTCTGATACTAACCAGTGCCTCACCAGCCACTGACCTCACCGCACGTCACTGGTGTGAATTGCGTCATGCCTATGTCAGAGCAACAGGGAAAGAAGACAAGTCACTCTGACATCGGCATGATGCAACTTACAGTGCACCGAGTCGCCATGTAAAGCATGGCCTCCTGCTCTCTGAGAGCTGCAGGAATCAACGTAGGATCAGCAGCCCATACATGGGCCGATTGTCGCACCCTGTCTTTTTTTTTGCTACCAAAAGGTCCTCCGCCAGCCCTCAAATAGTCCAAGCTCTTAGGCCATCATGTACTTCAAGGACCACCAACCAATCAGCCATCAAGGCCATCAGTCCAAAGAGCAAATGCTCAGCCCACCAATGGCCAGTCAGGGAATGTCTAAATCCTACTCTTCCAAAATCTCATAAACATTTATTACCATGGTATAAGCTCAATTGATCAATGTCCTCTATTCTGGTGTTTTCTGTAACGTGTTTTGTTACTTTTGTCCAACTCATTGTGCGGCCCTGCAGAATATACTGCTTCTATATCATTTCTTTCAAATACTATAGACACATTCTAAAATGGTTATTTTATGATTTATGGAAACCGCTCATTAAATCTTTAAGCAGCAAAAAAGATATTATGTAAATGTTATCTACATTATTATGAATAATTAATATTATACACTGGTAATGAAAGCATTAATGCCTAAAGATGTTTTCCTGTTGTCTTCGGTAAATATGTGCCAATCAGTGAGGGAGTAAATGTGCCATTTTTCTTGAATCCATCCCGGGAGACAAAGATGATGTCTCTTCCTATGAATGCCTGTCTCCATCTCATTGAAAATAAACCTCTTCATTAGCTAACAACCAAAGTCATTAAGGATATTGGTGAATGCACTTAGAAACGACTGCCAAAGGATCATACCTTGCCATAAATCATTATATTGAATCACTTCAAATCAGAAAATCTGGTTGCAATCCAGTAATTAAATAAAATAAACTCAAAACATTTTGGCTATGGGAAGCTAAGTGATTATTTTTTTAATGATAAATTAAATATAAAAAAGGCTTATTGAATTGCTGCAGCAATGTCTTGTCTTGTCTTGTCTCATAGAGATATTCATACTTCATACTTTGGCTGTACTGAGCTCAGTCTAGCGTGTGTCTGTAAACTGCTACCGTTACCTATTATGACCCAGACACTGTGTTAGTGACTATTAGTGAAATAATAGGGAACGGCAAACAGCAGCACGTCGCTGCTTGCATCAGCTCCTGGAGTCCATAGGACTAAAGGGACTAAGACTAGTGGCATCAGGCAGCACCAATTGAGGATGTATGGAAGGATACTGGGAATTGATTATTCCCAGTCCTTCTCTGCACTTGGCAAGAAGTAAATTAGGGAATTTTGGGGGTTTATTTTAATATATTAAGTGATTTTGCCAAAGAAGAATCACTTAACACCATGTTCTGGAAGTCGGCATTTCTTTGAGAAATACCAGCTCCAGAGGAGAAGAACAAGCCATCTTGGAATAGCTTGTTCTTCTTAACTTAGACATAAATTAACAGCTCCTATACAAAGTATACAAGTTTAAAGGCCATTCATTTACGGTAAGGAGCTGCATTAACTGAGCCGCAAGCTAAGCTTGCGGCAAGTTTGTAATAGCATTTCCAGCCATTAACTGCTAGAATCGTTATTTGTGGCTCCAGCCATTAATTTAATGACAAGAGTAGAATATGACCTCTGTGTTTATAAGGTGAGCACTGCTGTTTGAGTTAAAGTAGTCGATCCATTGCAACGAATGGCTTTGTTGCTTGAAGCTAAACTACATCTGAAATGTTCTCAGACGCCATATGGTTTAATGGCTGACTACATACTGGCCGATCCACTTTTTTGCCTCTGTGTCACTGTATCCTGAAACTACTCTGAATATTCAGCTTGATAATCTGCTTAGTTGAACGCAGTGGAGGCTCGTCCATTGATTCAGTAGGATCAGCGCCCCTCCAGTTTCTAGGCAAAAAAAATATATAATCAAAACAAAAGTAAAAACAAAATTAAAGTTTTGTGGAGTCTTGAGATTATTATTATTTTTTTCTCTTGGGGTGTAAGGGGGTATAGGTATTGAAGAGCAGCTTCATTTTTTAAAAACATAAGGTGTTACTCCAAACTGCATGTATACATGCTAGATTATGATGCACTCACAGACAGTATTTGATTGAAGTCACATCAAGGTATCTTTTTAATGTTTTCTCCCTTTTAGAGGATCCAATCTTTTTTTTGGACCCTCTAAAAGGGAGAAAACGTTAAAAAGATACCTTGATGTGACTGCAATCAAATTTTGTCTGTGAGTGCATCATAATCTAGCATGTATACATGCAGTTGGGAGTAATACCTTATGTTTTTAAAAAAATTCTTTCTTATAGAAATCTCCCATTGTTTGGTTTTTATATTGAAGAGCAGCTGTATCAGTGTTTTTTTTTTTTAAAAAAAAAAAAAACGTGGATACAGCTAGGTATCTCTCACATGGGCCTTTTTGCTATTAGGGATGAGCCGAACACTCCCCGAGTTCGGTTCGAGCCCGAACCGGAACTTCCCATTTGTTCGGGACCGAACCCGAACCCGAACCCGAACCCCCATGCAAGTCAATGGGGCTGAAAATTCGTTTTTTTAGAGTGCCCTCCAAGAGGGCATATATGCTACATATTTGCCATAAAAGGTGTATGGGGGTCCGGGTAGTGCCCTGGGGGACAGGGAGCAAGGACAAAAAGTTTTAAAAAAAACGTTTTTAAAGGGACAGTGAGTTTTCCATGAAATAAGGGTTAAAAATAAAAACGAAAAATTCCTTCAAATATCGTGCCTAGGAGGTCCCCATAACCTGCCCATGAAGTGGCGGATTTCTAGGATGTATAGAAACACTTAAAAACAAAAAATGACGGTAAATGCTTTTCCTTTAATCTATCCATAAACAACTGCTTGGGGCGGCAGCCTGTATGAAAAGACATTTTAGGACGCGCAGAAAAAGTTTAGTGTTTTTTTTGGCTAAATTATTGTGAAACTTATGCAGGCTTTGGATGAAAGTAACAATAGGTTCTTTAAAATTGGGCTTTTAGCGTCGGCAACAGTGCCGTCACACCGTAACCCCTCTGAGGATATGAATCTGATACAGGCGTCAATGGCAGTGCACCCAGATATTGTGCCTTTAGTGCCAGGCATGCAGGTACTATCATACAGTAACCCCTCTGTGGTATTGTGGAAGAGTGCAGGGGTGGACCATGTGGTCCTATATTGAAAAGTTTTTGATCTGGTGGTAATGGGCGTCAGTGCACCAAGATATTGTGCCTTTAATGCCAGGCCATCAAGTATCATCATACAGTAACCCCTCTGTGTTATGGTGGAAGAGTGCAGGGGTGGACCTTGCGGTCCTATATTAAAAAGATATGCATCTGGTTAAGGCGTCAGTGCACCCAGATATTGTGCCTTTGGTGCAAGACTACCAGGCCAGCAAGTATCATCATACAGTAACCCCTCTGTAGTATTGTGGAAGAGTGCAGGGTTGGACCCTGTGGTTCAAAAAATTAAAATGATATAAATCTGGCACAGGCGTCAGTGCAGCCAAATATTGTGCCTTTCATGGCAGCAAGTGCCTTCACACCGTAACCCTTTTGTGGTATTGTGGAAGAGTTCAGTGCTGGAGGTTTTGTGAATGCAGAAGAGGACATCCCCTTTCTATTCCATTACTTCAGCATCAGGGGATTGATAGCTGCTGATCCAGGACTGATTCATTTTTATAAATGTCAGCCGGTCTACAGAGTCGGTGGACAGACGCACTCTTTTGTCTGTGACAAAACCTCCAGCGGCACTGAACATCCTTTCGGAAAGCACGCTAGATGAAGGGCAACCTAGTAGCTGCATAGCATATTGGCTAAGTTCTGGCCAGTGATCCAATCTCAACACCCAGTAAGCCAGTGGATCATCTGCTGGAAACGTATCCAGGTCTGCCCTTGCCCCTAGGTAGTCCTGCACCATATGGTGAAGACGCTGGCAATGGGTGCCTACATTTGACGTCCCTGGGCGTCGAGGACTAAAAAAATTTAAAAATGCATCAGTCGAGCGGCCCTGGCCTTCACTGCTATTCCTCTGATCACCTGCAGCCTCAGAAGCACGTGTGTCAGCACTTGGTAATCTAACAGTGCCTGGAAAGGTGTTACACAAGTTTCGCTTTAGAGCGTCCTCAAGTTTTGTCATCCTGTGCTCCCTCTGTGCGGGCAGGATGAGCTCTGCAACTTTCCCCTTGTATCGTGGATCAAGAAGGGTTTCCAACCAGTAATGATCCCTCTCCTTGATAGCACGAATCCTGGGGTCCTTTAGCAGGCTTTGCATCATTAGGGAGCCCATGCAGCGTAGGTTGGAGGTGGCATTAGCTGCCGAGTCTTCCTGGTCAATGAGGATGACCGTATCGTGCACTTCCTCCTCCCAGCCATGCACAAGCCCTTCTGTTTCTGGGCACACAAAACCCTGCCTTGAGGAATCCCCACCTTCAATGCCCCCACTACTTAAATAGTCCTCCTCCTCCTCATCCTCCTCCTGTCTGATCTGAGTAGGACCCGCTGGAATGCTGTCTGCAGAAAGACTGGGGCCTTGAGAGCTAGGGAAGGCCTCCTCTTCCTCCCGCTGCTCTGCCTCTAGAGCCACATCTATAATTCCCCGCAGAGTGTGCTCCAGCAGGAACACTAAAGGAATTGTGTCACTGATGCATGCACTGTCCCTGCTCACCATCCTCATTGCCTCCTCAAATGGTGACAGTACAGTGCATGCATCCTTGATCATCAGCCACTGCGGGGGGAAAAAAAACCAAGTTGACCTGAACCTGTCTTTGTGCCATACTCACACAGGTACTCGTTGATGGCCCTCTGCTGCTTGTGCAGACGCTGCAGTATTGCTAATGTCGAATTCCACCTGGTGGGTATGTCACAGATCAGACGGTTTGTGGGAAGGTGGAATTCTCTTTGAATTTCTGCCAGGCGAATGCTTGCTGGGAATGACCGTCTGAAGTGGCTGCAGACTTTTCTGGCCTGGATGAGAAGCTCTGGCAGCCCTGGGTACTTGGTTAGGAAACGCTTTACCACCAAATTTAGGATGTGTGCTAGGCATGGTACATGCGTCAATTTACCCTTGCGTAGGGCGGAGAGAAGGTTGCTGCCATTATCGCAGACGATCATTCCCAGCTCAAGCTGGCGTGGTGTTAACCATCTCTGCACCTGCCCCTGCAGAGCTGACAAAATTTCTGACCCGGTGTGGCTCCTGTCCCCTAAACAAACCAGCTCAAGCACAGTATGGCATCTTTTTGCTTGAGCCATTGCGTAGACCCTGTCAGGCGTGGGTTTAACTGCCACTTCGCCAGAGACAGAGGAGGAGGAGGAGGAAGAGGTGGTGGTGGTGGAGCAGACAGACCTCATACAAGCAGCTTTCTGGAGGTGTGGTGGATGAACAAGCTCCAGCACAGAGCCCCGTCTTGGATCCCTCCCTGCTGCAATCAGAGTTACCCAGTGTGCCGTGAAGGAAATGTAACGACCCTGTCCATGCTTGCTGGACCACGTGTCTAAAGTGACATGCACCTTGCTGCTGACTGCCTTTCCCAATGACTGGATAACATTGTCTTCCACGTGCTGATATAGTGCTGGAATGGTCTTGCGTGAAAAGTAATGGCGTTTTGGAACCTGCCACTGTGGTACAGCGCATTCAGCAAATTCACGGAAGGGAGCAGAGTCCACCAGCTGGAAAGGCAGCAGCTGCAATGCGAGTAATTTTGCTAAGCTGGCATTTAGACGCTGTGCTTGGGGATGGTTGGGACTATATTTTTTCTTTTGCTGCAGAAGCTGCGGCAACGTAATATGACTGTGTAAATCTTCAGCTACTGGGATGATGTCACATTGTGAGGAAGGACCTGCTGGTACATCCATTACTGTAGCATCATCCCTGTCAGTGGAGGTTGTAGGCAATTGCATGGCAGGACATACAGTGTGGGTAGAGACAGATGAGGAGGAGGAGGACCTATGCAAGGTTTTGCCCCAAACGGGATGTGTGGCACTTGTTCATATGTCGCCTCAAGCACGTGGTACCCAAGTGTCCGGTGTTTAGCCCACGCTTCAGCCTCCTCTGACATAGATTACAAATAGCAACGGTGGGGTCTGCTGCACATTTCTTAAAGAATTCCCAGACAGCAGAGTTCCTGCATGTGTTCTTTGAGACAACAGCGCTCTGCACCGGAGCAGCTCTGACATGTGATGCCTTGGACTGGCTAGTGCTACGGTTGGTCACAGAGGATGTTGTGCCTCGTGTTTGCTGTGCCTCCTCCTCCTCCTCCTCCCCCTCCTCCTCACTTGATTCCTCAGTTCGATCTGGCACCCAGGTGGAGTCAGTGACCTCATCATCATCAATGTCATCTTCACCCCCTATCTCCTCATCACTGGAGACAACTTGGCAGTATGCTGCAGCTGCTGGGGCAACATGAGTGCCAGTTATTTGTGTGTCATCACTGGCACCCCCTTCCTCTAGGTTGATTATACTCCCTTGCTCAACCTCAGAGATTGAATCAGAGCACTGTACTTGCTGCACATCCTCAAGCAGCATGTCACTCTCATTGTAGTCAAACAATTCAGCTGACTCCTCCGTGTGTGATAGCGAGGCTACGGCAGGAGTAGCTGTGGACATGGAGGCTGCATCAGATGCTTTGGCAGCTGAGGTGGACTGTAAAGCACTAGAAGCCTGGCTGGCAGAGGACTCGGAGGATGAGGATGGCCTGGTTAGCCAATCCACCAAGTCCTCTGTATGTTGCTGCTGCTTAAGACGGCCAGCACCATTTAGAAAGGACAAGCGTGCCCCTGCAGAGGATGCACCACGTCCATCACGACCAGAGACACAGCCTCCCGACACAGGGGCTGCTTGCCCTCTTATCTGTGGCTGGGAGCGTCTGCCTGTCCTTTTTGTTCTTTCAGACATGGTGAGTGATATATAGATTAATATATACAGAACTCTGATTCAACTCTGGTATAAAGATTTAAATAACTCTGGTATAACTCAGTGAGACACACTGATAGCTGGCAGCCAGTGACAAGAGACAGATCACCTTAATTCACAAATGTTTTAAATAAATTAGTGACCCCCAAAATACAGCGTGGTACTTTTTGTATGACGAGACACAGATCACCTTAATTCCCAAGTGTTTTAAAGAAATTAGTGAGCCCCAAAAAAAATTGCTGGCTGTGTGACGAGACACAGAAGATCACCTTAATTCCCAAGTGTTTTAAAGAAATTAGTGAGCCCCAAAATACAGCGTGGTACTCTTTGTATGACGAGACACAGATCACCTTAATTCCCAAGTGTTTTAAAGAAATTAGTGAGCCCCAAAATACAGCGTGGTACTGTTTGTATGACGAGACACAGATCACCTTAATTCCCAAGTGTTTTAAAGAAATTAGTGAGCCCCAAAATACAGCGTGGTACTGTTTATATGACGAGACACAGATCACCTTAATTCACAAGTGTTTTAAAGAAATTAGTGAGCCCCAAAAAGACTTGCTGGCACAGTGTGACAAGACCCAGAAAATCACCTCAATACACACACGTTTTAAATAAAGTTGTAAACCCAAAAAAAAATTGCTGGCACAGTGACAAGACACACATCACCTAAATTCCCTGATATTTGGTCGAAATGAGACCCCCCCAGACCCCCCCCAGTAGCGTGGCAGACCAGCAGTAACAACACACACAACTATCTCCTTTGAAATCTCCTCTGAAATGCGTGCAGAAGCGCTGCGTGGAAACCTTATATAGTGTGCTGCGGGACTTAGCTCTGTGAGCCCATGATTGGGCAAAATTTGCCCAATCAGGACTCTGAGCGTTGATTGGCATAGTGTTCAACCAGTCTTGCACCAGACCTGTGGTCAGGTGCAAGGCTGTAGCCAATTACGAGCTTCAGGCAGTGGGAAAATGCATTGTGGTCCATTGTGGTTGAACATGCGGCGAACACCCGGAAATGTTCGCGATCTGCTCGAACAGGCTAAGTTCGGGTCGAACCCCGAACCGTCCGAACCCGAACAGCTTATCCCTATTTGCTATCTGTCCTGCCTGGCCAGTTGACACATGCTCTTTTGTGCCAATAGAGCAGGGTTCTGCCCCCAGGCCATTAGGCCATTCATTTGCTACATGGAATTTTTAGGAAAACATTCCCCTTGCATAGCAGTCACTTTCATTGGCTCATGGACTTAAAGAGAACTGCCTCACAATAGGAAGAGGCAAAAATCCAGAGGGGACAGAGTGAAGTGGCAGTAAAGGAGAGCTGTACAGCTTCAGGAGAGGTGAGTATGCCATACATGCAGTGGTGTATTTAGGTTTTGTGCTGCCCTAGGCCTGACTAAACTCGTGCACCCCTTAATTTAAATTTGACGCACCCCTTCCTGTCAAGGGCACACCTCTCCCTGGTTAATCCCCACCCTTCCTCTTTAAGCTCCACCTTTTCCTCTTAGAGCTCCGCCTTTTCCTCTCTTTATATTAAAAGTGGATACCAAGTGTCTACTTGTATATTTTGTATACCATTTCAAATGTATCTATTGAGATGAATTTAAACATTTCATAATTTTCTTTAAGTATTTTTACAAAGAACAGCCACGCATGTCAGCGTATCACAGAGCTGCATAGCAATAAAACCCACAGAAATGGGCACTGTGTATGAGCATATCAGAGCTGCAAAGCAATAAAACCCACAGAAATGTGCAGTGTGTATGAGCATATCACAGAACTGCACAGCAATAAAACTCACAGTAATGTGCAGTGTGTATGAGCGTATCCCAGAGCTCCAGGGCAATAAAACTCACAGTAATATGCAGTGTGTATCACAGAATCCACAGCAATAAAACTCCCAGCAATGCAATGTGCGGTGTGTATGAGTGCATCAGAATTCACAGCAATAAAACTCACAGCAATGCAATGTGTGGTGTGTGTCAGCGTATCAGAATCCACAGCAATAAAACTCCCAGCAATGCAATGTGTGGTGTGTGTCAGCGTATCAGAATCCACAGCAATAAAACTCCCAGCAATGCAATGTGCGGTGTGTACGAGTGCATCAGAATCCACTGCAATAAAACTCCCAGCAATGCAATGTGTGGTGTGTATGAGTGCATCAGAATCCACTGCAATAAAACTCCCAGCAAACCGAGTGTATATGAGCACACAGCAATTATTTATTCTACATTTACCGGCCTCTGTCCGCGGTAGGGCTGTGTGCAGATTCAGCAGGGACTGTGTACAGACTCAGCAGGAGGTCCCTCCAGGCCACGTTAGGATCACGGCTGTGCCTGTGCGTGGAGCCATCTTGTCAGCAGTGGGGTGCCGCTGCCAGAGGGTGCACCGTGGCTTTGATTCCCTTCCCGGTGGGTGTTCAGTCCAGAATAGAGTGACAGTCCATGTTAACGAAAGGGCGGGCAGCTGCGTGCATGCGTGTCACGTGGTTCAGCCAGTCAGGTGGTACTGAGACTCAGTACCACCTGACTGGCTGGACCGAGTGTGACCTGCACGCAAGCAGCCTCACCAGGAGCCAGGCAGCTCAATGACAAATTTCTATCACTGCAGTACTGGTTAAGGAAAGGTCCACTTTAAACAGCAGTAAGCAGACATGGCTTCATATTCTGCTGAAACCCCCCCCTTTACCTGCCGTTTACTGTCATCTTCTCTCTCTGGACACAAATCACATCCCCCTCCCCTCTCCTAGAGCTGCTGCGAGGCAGGGGAGGAGCTATGGAGGGAGGAGAGGGGGATTTTTATTCTATTCGATTTTATTCCGTATGCAAACGCCATGCTCCGCTGCTCATTGTTTGAGAACACAGCTCAAAGCTGACACACAGTGACAGTGGCACCTCCTAGTACCCCCTAATGACACCCCAATAATCACTGGTACCTGGGGCGGCCCGCCCTCCGCCACTCCTCTAAGTACACCACTGCTCTGGTGATATGCTCACACACAAGTTTGGTGAACTGCCAGCAAGTACGGTGCTGTTTGAAGGCAGTGCAAATCCCCATAGAGAAGTAATGGTTAATCTATTCAGAGAACACCAAACAGCAGAGAAATGTCAGTGAAATGCCCTGATGTTCGGTGGTTTCAATCAGCAGGTTTATTCAGGCGAACCCCATAGGTTTCAATGTTAAAAATATTCCCGTTTTTTATGCAATATCTAATAAACCATTTATTATTTTAATCTGCAGTAAAAAGTCTTTATTTATTAATTGATTTTTTTTGTACCTTTTTAGTGATTTTTCAGAATTTTTTGGGCTAAATTCCCCCCCTTTTTTTTTAATAGCGGTTCTCCTTTTTCTGTAACAGAACTTTTTATTATCAATCATAGGATCTGATATGTAAATTCCAGACATTTTCGTTCAGTAGTTCTTTTGAAAACAGCAGGCCATGGGTTTGCGGTGGCAGCATACAGCGGCTGACTCCATGCACTTTGGGGACCCTGCGGTGAATGGTGAATTCACTGCAGGGTTGGGAAATTTTATTCCCCGAAGTGCAGGGAACTACAGAACACCAAAATGTTGGCGTCATTTCGGTGCCCTGTGGGTAACCCAATTAGTGGTGAGGTTTTTTGTTGCCCCCTGGAAAGTGAAAGCCTAGGCCTTGCCTACCCAGGACATACTTGAAAATTAGTGACATCTCAATGTTTCATTCCTGGTAAAATAGTTTGCAAAAGTAAAAAAAAAAAAAAAATTTTTTTTTTTTTTTTTAGGGGTGGGGCCACCCAGCGGGCCGCCGCCCCCTGGAAAGTGCCGCCCTAGGCCTGGGCCTTGTTGGCCTAGGCCAAAATACACCAGTGCATACATGTCTACCCCTCCCCTCCATGTATGCGTCCATTCCCCTTCCATTTCTCCTCTCTCTGCTGTATGTGTCCATGTTTGCCCCTTCCATTCCCTCTCTTCTTTTATGTGTCCATGTCTGACCTTTACCTTCCCCTTCTTCCTGTATTTGGCTTTGTGTGATCCATCCAATCCCTGTCACTATGTGTTCCTGTGTGCCCCTTTTTTCCTCTTTCTCTGTGTAGCCCCTGTTCCCTTTCCATTACTGCACAGGCCTGTTAGTTCAAGAAACGTGCTGCTGCCGCATCTGGTCCTCGCATCTGTGATCCCGCGGCCAGACCGGGTGTGATCTGATCCCCCGGTCTGACTGTGCACTGCTGCCACGGCCGGACTGACCGGTGATTGCAGTAATTTCACGGGCCACAATAAACCTGGCATCCCCTGATTTGACAGACAACTGCAGCCTGTCAGCGTCCGCCAGGGCTCATTTGTATATCTAATCAACGTGGCACTCAAGATCTTTTCCACATATCAACGAGTATCTTTAATGATTCGACGTTTCAGTTTACTCTCGTAAACTTTCTTTGGGATAAAAATACAGGACGTCGGGATGGCCCATCACCCGGTGCTGATCACCATAGAAACCACTGTAACCAAACACTTGATCACTAAAGGAAAGCTATGGAAGGGCTCCCTACCCAAAGTGATCATACAGTGGTGATAATTTCTCCCATACAAAATTAAAACAATGATAAAGAGCTGATTTGCATTATATTACCTCCCTGATGTAAGTAAACTTTAATTTCAACCACCTAAAAAAGGCTATAAGATCCAAAAGGGAGTCTTACAGGGTTATCCAAAGAGATTCGAATTGCTTGAGAAAGGTAACCGAACGCTGAAAATCAGCGTTCGGTTACCTTTCTTGGCCATTCGGCTATCCAGAGAGCAGGCAATTCGCCAAATCCTGTCGAATTGCCTGAACATACGGTGCCTGTTCGGTCCCTGTTCGAGGGCAGTGAAATCCCCATGAAAAAGCACTGCTTCGGCTATTCAGAGAACACAAACCAGCAGTGAAAGGTTCCCCTAATGTCCTGCCATTCGGTGTTTTAATTCGGCAAATTTATTCAGGAGAATCCCATAGGCTTCAATGTTAAAAATATTCCCGTTTTAATTAATATCTAATAAACCGTTCATTATAAAATTCTGCAGCAAAAAGTCTCTTTATTTATAGATTTTTTAGGATACTTTAAGCATTTTTCTGAATTTTTTTAAAAAAAAAAAAAAGTCCGATTTTTTTTTTTTTTTTTTTTTAAGTTTACTTATTTTTTCTGTAACAGCCCCTCTTATTATCATTCCCTGGACCTCCTGTGAAAATTTCAGACATTTTCGCTCAGTAGTTTCTTTGCAAACAGCGTTTCTTTTTCCCAGATTCATACAAATGGTTTTTCTAATTTATTCACTGCCTCCTCTACGTCCGTCACAGCTGCTTCGGCTCTGTGGGCTCTGTGTGATTCGGCTCCTGTTCGGCTCCTCTTCGAAGGTTAATCCAGATGTTTTTGCTTGTTTTCATAGTGCATTCGGTTAGTTTTCGTCAGGTTTTCGGCAGCTTTTCCCTGCAATTCGGGGACCCTGTGGTGTTTGCTGAATACACCGCAGAGTCACCGAAATGCAATCGGCAAAAGGAACCGAATTGAAGAGAACGAAAAGTCACCGAACGTGCGGTGACTTTTCGAATCTCTTTGGATAACCCTGATAGGCTAGGGTCAGACTGAGGCAGTGCGAACGCGCGTTCTGGCGCACTTAATCACGGCCGTGCTAGCAGCAGATGCCGGGCAATGACGGCCAATATACGAAGTACGGTCGCACAAAAGTCCGGCTGCGCAACGCAAGTGGAAAATGAACGCATTTTTTCGAGAACGTTAAACCACTAGTACTGACGTACAGAGTGCGCTGCGTCCGCTAGAGGCGTGTGTGCGTGATTAGGAGATGTCAGACGCTGCTAATGTCCGGCCAACATAACGTCCAGATGCAAGAAGTGTTTTATTGATGATCCGTAACAAAATCACGAATGAAACTGCGCATAGTATGAACCGCTATTGCGTATTCCGTGAAAAAATACGTCCATTCTTCGAACGCACATTTTCACGGACAACGTGAAAAATGCGTTAGTCTGACCCTAGCCTTATTGCAAACAAATTACTGAAAAAAATCTTACAAAAACATAACAGGAAAGAGTTCCAAAAAATTGCCAAGAATTACTTGACAGAAAATCGTTTGTCAAATATATCAATACTGCTATAGCATTCCTAGGTATTCCGTCGGGACCACAAAAATTTTGAACACAAAAATGAAAAATGAAAAAAAGGGAAAAAAGAAAAAAAAGACATGTGGAAAAATAATAAAAATAAATAAATAAAATAAGGGAAGAGAAAAATAATTTTGCTCTCTTGTGGTCTCCCGCTTTGAGATTCCACCTACCAACTGTGGTAAAGCAATATAATAAAAGAAAATGGAAAAAAGTAAAGAATAATTTAGAAAAAAAGGTAAAATAGAAAATTTCTCATTTAACCCTCTAGGGTGTAAAGTGTCCAGTTCCCTTATCCAGAATGCTTCCCTCCGGAGCAGGAAATTACTGCGATCACCCCCTCTCTTTGACTCCGGGATATGTTCAAGAGCTATTAACTTCATAGTTGGTAAAGGGTGGCCCTTTTCCAGGAAATGTCGTGCCACTGGTTTATCGATTTCTCTGTCCCTATAGGCCATTTTAATCGATGACCAATGTCCCTGGATCCGTTCTCTTAGAGTAGTATCAGTCTTCCTAACGTAACATGAGCCACATGGGCACGAGATTTTGTAGATCACATAGACTGTCATGCATGAGATCCGCTGTTTAATAGTAATATCTTTGCCTGTATGTGGATGATTGAATCTGGTACCAGGCATCTTGTGACTACAAGTTATGCACCCAAGGCATCTGAAACATCACAGATTTCTACTTACATTGATTCTTTCATAACAATGAACTGGATCCGTTTTAACTAGCATATCTCTTAAATTTCTAGATCGTCGATGAGAAAATAGAGGAGGTTGATGGAGACTTTTAGGCAGTTCTGAATCACTTGATAGTTTTTGCCAGTTATTTTTCACTATTCTCTGTAAATCCTTTGACACTGGTGTATACCTAGTCGCAAATACTGGTCGTAGTGTCTTGTTGGGCTGTTTTTTTACTCAAGACTTTTGTAGCCCATTTTCTCTTCTACATCTCTCTATAGTTCTCTCCACAGTTTGCTCAGAGTAACCATGTTGCCTGAACCTTTTCACCATCTCATCAATTTGTCTATCTATATTCCTCTGCTCCGAGTTATTTTTAAATCACGTAAAAACTCTGTGTAGGGTAGAGATTAGGGATGAGCCGAACACCCCCAAGTTCGATTCGCATTCGAACTCGAACTTTCCAAATGTTCGAATTCGAACTCGAACTCAATACAAGTCAATGGGGCTGAAAATTAGATTTTTAGAGTGCCCTCCAAGAGGGCATATATGCTAGATATTTGCCATAAAAGGTGTATGGGGGTCCGGGTAGTGCCCTGGGGGACAGGAAACAAGGACAAAAAGTTTAAAAAAAGTTTTTAAAGGGACAGTGAGTTTTCCATGAAATAAGGGTTAAAAATAAAAACGAAAAATTCCGTCAAATATCGTGCCTAGGAGGTCCCCATAACCTGCCCGTGAAGTGGCGGATTTCTAGGATGTATAGAAATATGTAAAAACCAAAAAATGACATTTCAAATGACGATATATGCTTTTCCTTTAATCTATCCATAAACAACTGCTTGGGGCGGCAGTCTGAATGAAAAGAGGAGACATTTTCGGACACGCAGAAAAAGTTTAGTGATTTTTTGGCTAAATTATTGTGAAACTTATGCAGGCTTTGGAGGAAAGTAACAATAGGTGCTTTAAAATTGGGCCTTTAGCGTCGGCAACAGTGCCGTCACACAGTAACCCCTCTGAGGATATGAATCTGATACAGGCGTCAGTGGCAGTGCAGCCAAATATTGTGCCTTTGGTGCCAGGCCAGCAAGTGCCATCATACAGTAACCCCTCTGTGGTATTGTGGAAGAGTGCAGGGGTGGACCCTGCGGTCAGGGCCGGTGCTAGACTATTTTGCGCCCTAGGCAAGACCAGCTACTTGCACCCCCCCAAAAAAAAAACCCGACACAACATGAAACTGCTAAATTTCTTTTTATTTAAGAATAAAGTTTGAAAAGCACCAATAGTAAAGGTGAAATAAGTATAAATAAACTGTATTAAACCATTTTAAATTAACTCTATTAAACAAATTAAAATTAACTGTATTGAACAAATATAAAATAACGAAAAAAAAATAAGAGTTGTCATGTAAGTTTCATTTTCAGACACATCAAAATTTCACTTTGCGTGCCTTATCGTTTGCAAATTTTCATCATGCGTATATATAAATATTGCCCAGGCCAGCTCACATCATGCGTATATATATATTGCCCAGGCCAGCTCACATCATGCGTATATATATTGCCCAGGCCAGCTCACATCATGCGTATATATATATTGCCCAGGCCAGCTCACATCATGTGTATATATATTGCCCAGGCCCAGGCTAGCTCACATCATGTGTATATATATTGCCCAGGCCCAGGCTAGCTCACATCATGCTTATATATATATTGCCCAGGCCAGCTCACATCATGCTCACAGACAGTCACAGATGCGCCATCATACGTATATATATTGCCCAGGCCAGCTCACATCATGCGTATATATATTGCCCAAGCCAATCCCCTGGTGGAGATAGGGGGTTCATTTGAACCCCGATATCTCCAGGCATCTAGTGGGTCATGGAGGGTGTCAATCGAAAGGCCTGAGCATAGCCTTTCGAATGATAGCCAACATGACCAGGTATAAAGTAAGAAAAATAAAAACATGTATTTTTTTGTGTTATTTTTATTAATGCAGCAACATTGTTCACATTTCAATTATAATGTGAACGATGATGCACTAATGATTTTTTTCTATGGGGTGCGTTTGCTATAAATCACGTAATTCCCCAGACAAAATGCAACAAGTCCCCATTTCTAATTTTTATACAAGCGCACCCTATAGAAAACATAACCGCAGACGCTCATGTGCTAAAATGTGAAAAAAAACACTTTATACACTGCAGATGATTAAAAATTCAATTTTTACTGCATTTTTTTCATAATATACAGCCAGGACAGGACGTATATATATAAAAATGATATATTATGAATCTGCGGAGTCTGCCGGAAAGAACGATATCTAACATGTCGGTCATTTAATAAGATGTGGCTTCAAAATCGCGTTTAAACATGATGAACGAAAGCAGTAAAAATGAGCTGAGCATGAGCACACAGTGGTGAAATGCAGCATATTAGAAGAAGTTTTAGGAGGGAAATTAACACTTCTCACTCAGAAGCAGACACCACCCCACCCCCTGAGTATAGTCTACATACATACATATATACAATGTATCAAATTCATTACATCAGACTAAAAACACCTGTTGTTATGCCGTTTGAAAAACACAGGTCATTTAGAGGTGAGAATCTTTGCACGTACACATTAGGTTTTAATTCAATATCTAATAAACCATTGCTTATAATATTCTGCGGTAAAGAGTCTCTTTATTTCTAGATTTTTTATTATGTTTAAAGCATTTTTTATACTTTTTTTCAAAATTTCTTTTTTTTGCGAACTCGAACCGAACACACCCAAAAAGTTCGAAGTTCACGAACTTGCGAACAACCAAAGTTCGAATCGAACTCCGAATTGATCGATCCGAACAGCTCATCCCTAGTAGAGATGTTTTCTAATATCGAGGATGTGAGCTACTCCTATCAGTAGGCTTACGATACAGAGTGTGTTGTAAATGATGATGATCACAGTAGATGCAATATCTAAAAAATCCACTGTATCTCTATTCATCATGCTTGTCAACTTGACTGGCGTATCATGTTGGTTAATTCCCTCCAATATTTTCTCCACTTCATCTTCTCCCTTATTAGCTATCAACAGAATATTGTCGAAAAAACGCGTGTAATAAATTATGGAATTTCCGAATTTTGGTAGAATCTCATGCGTCTCAAAATGATGCATATAGGAATTGGCTTACATGGGGCAACCACTGCCCCCATGGATGTCCCAGTGACTTGCTGGTACCACTGATTTTCAAAATGGGAATAATTCTCCGTAAGTACAAGACAAATTCAATAGGTGAACCATTGTATTGTGTCGAGTGAGTTAGGGTTTGGTTAGGGTTTGTCGCATATCTTCTATCCCATCTTCTTTCGGGATAACCGTATAAAGACTCTTAACATCACAAGTAACTAATGTGTCTGGTCCGTCTGGAAGTATGATGATTTATAAAGACATAATTAATTGTTGTGTGTCTCTTAGGCAAGTGTCAAGTTGCATGACTGATGATTTAAACAGATAGTCCAACCATTGAGACAGTGGTTGTAATAAACCACTTACTATGGAGACAATTGGTCTTCCAGGGGGAGATGTAGGGTCTTTATGCACCTTGGTTAGAGTGCATAACACAGGCTGTCCTGTCCCCACTCCACGTACCCCCGGGGTCTATGTGCAGCTTAACAGGCAGGTAAACCTCTCCTACGAGTCAATGAACGGAACCGGTTTGCAGTCTGGAGGTTTTATTAACCTGTTGTAGGAATGTGGTAAAACTATAGGAAAACAGAAATATACGATATAAAGATACAGAATATATACGTGTTTTACATAGATAATAATACAAGACAGGATGTGTCCATATAAAACGTGGGGGTTTTATAACTAGGCCAGACTAAAACTACATGAAAAGCAGCTGGCTGCAATGTAAGGGTTTACAAATTTACAGCACAAAAGGTGCTTCTAAAGCTGGGGGAAACTGTAAGGTGACTGGGAGGAATTTAGACCATAACCTTACCGAAGATGCTTTCAATAGGGGGAGAGATTGTAATGAGGTGTTCCTTCCAGCTCCTGTGGTGAAGGAAGTGGTGGCCTCTCTCCCACAATCCCCTGTAATAGTGAGGGAAGCACATGACTTAGCCTATAGGAATGCTGGGAAGGCTGAATACCAGGGTGCTGTAAAAATAAACGGCCACTAGATGGTGTCTCTAAACACATTACATTTTACATTTCTGCTCAGAAGGCAGCACACCGGTGTTCTTGGAAACTTAGGTAAAAGGAACTTATATAGGTCCTCTGAGATATAGGCCATGTGAGCCCCTTGTAAAAGTACTTCGGCAATCTTGTGGGTGATAGCTTTAGTGGGATCTGCTAGAAGTTGTTTGTATGTAGTTAGATCGGAGAGTTGTGAGAGGATTTCCTGGCAATAATAACTGTAATTCTGGAATAGAATGCCACCTCCTTTATCCGCTGGGCAGATCACAATAGTGGGGTCTTCTGCTAACGATGCCTTAAAAGATGTATAAGTATAAGTAGATCCTGCATTAGCATCGCCAAAAAATTCTCTCAATCTCAAAGTTCTCCCAAATTTAAATAGGTCAATTTCAACATCAAAAATGCGTGGTAGTGAAGTGGGAGCAAAGGGTAAACCTTTATTCAATATCATCATTTCTTAAGCAGTGAGTTCATGTTTAGAAAGATTGAAGATAGGTATTACCTCCATCTCGGGGGTCCACCTCCTAGGCCAGTGGGTCCTACCCTTCGGGCCCCATCTAGGGATTGTCCTCGCTGGCTTCTTGTTACCATGCCACCCATTCCTATATAATTTCCTTTTACCTAAGTTTCCAAGAACACTTGTGTTATACACTTTACCCAAGGTGCAGACCCTACATCAACCATTTATTCTTTTCATTTGCAGCAAAAAGCCTTATTATTTATTGATTTTTTTTGCAATTTTTTGAGTACTTTTTTGGTACAATTTTTGATTCCATAATTTCTTTAAAAAGTCAAGTTTTTTTTGCCTCCTCACGGTCTTTCGGTTCGGCCATATCCGGCGGCTTTTAGTACCAGGGACAGCGGTTTTCTCCCCTCGCAGCGTTCGGCAGCCTGTCCGCCAGTCAACCTGGGTCGTCCACAGAGGCTTCCAGTGGACGACCCTGGTTCGGCGAGGGTCGGTCTGCAATCAGGCAGCCAAGTCGGTCATCCGATTATGGACCCAGTGGATGGCTAGTCTTTCTATGTATATGGTGTGTAATATACATTCACAGATGTTAAGACAACAATGAACTTCTGCAATCAGAAAGTAAACCTGCATCATCTTGGTGCAGAGAATTGCCATGTGGTGGGTTTGGGTCTCTTATGCGCACCCCACATTACTGTGGAGCTCTGTGATACCTTCATAAACATTGCACAATACTGTAAAGCTCTGTGACACCATCATAAACACTGCACATTACGGTGGAGCTCTGTGAAACTCTCCTAAACACTGCACATCAGGGACATGCAGTCAGGGGCGGCAAGTGAACCTGCCATTCCATTTAAGTCAGTGTGCTGCTGTGGTGGTATTACCGGTATTACAGGTATTACCTTTTGGTCTCAAGCCATTCAATTTGTTTTAAAAAACGCCTCCATGGGAGTCAAGGCCTCCCATGGATTGATTGAGGCAAGACTGTCATGTGGCTGTCCTCATCAGTCATGGGTGCGTTGATGTGGGGGGCAGAGCTCAGGGCACGTGTGTGCTGCTGTGCTGGGGGTGTGGCCTCAACCTCTGACATTGTCTGACTCTGAGTCAGTCGGTGTCAGAGAGATGAGACGAGTTTCAGTCACGTGACTACGTGTCCATTGTGCGCAAGAGCGCCAGAGAGCAGGGAGATGGTGACAGAGTGTGGGACGCTGAGGAACCCCATGCAGCACGCCTGACTGCCTGGTGCATATAATGCTGGGGTCTCTGCTTCTGGGTAAATATAATTCTGGGGCCTGTCTGCCTGGGTACATATAATTCTGGGGTCTGTCTGCCTGGGTACATATAATTCTGGGGTCTGCTTGGTACATATAATTCTGGGGCCTGACTGCCTGGGTACATATAATTCTGGGGCCTGACTGCCTGGGTACATATAATTCTGGGGCCTGACTGCCTGGTACATATAATTCTGGGGTCTGTCTGCCTGGGTACATATAATTCTGGAGTCTGACTGCCTGGTACATTGTATATCTGGCTGTGATACTAGCCAGTGCCTCAACAGGAACTGACCTCTCCGCACATCAATGCTGCATAGTAAAGCTGTACTGTAAAGCTCTGTGACACCTCCAAAAACATTGCACATTACTGTAAAGCTCTGTGACACCCTCATAAACACTGCACATTACTGTGGAGCTCTGTGACACCCTCATAAACACTGCACATTACTGTGGAGCTCTGTGACAGCCTCATAAACACTGATGTCTGTGATTATTCAAGTCTGCAGATAAGATGCATGCACTGTCTGTACTACACACAGCGCTGGATCTTTCATCTCATGCAAGAGATTACACTTTGACTTATGAGATAATCGTTTATAAAACATGTGTGAGGAGGATTATTTTAATGGTTGGCTGCCTTTAATGCAGAGCTAAAAATCACTTGAGCAAAATGTGGGGATGGATTTTATGGTAACCACAAGACCACCATTAGTAATGCGTACACAGAGATCTGATATACACCGAGCAATTTTTCATTGTCATGGTTATGTTACATCCATGGTGGGAGAGAAACTGTCTGTCTTTTAAAGGCTTGCTGGCGCTGCTTTCTGTGATTTATCACCAACTGGACCGTTCACCTCGTCGTTCTGCTCATGCAGCTCATGCTCCTTCCCACCAGCGCCAGAGCAGCCAGCGACTGACGTCACTGTGGTAGTGGCACCCTGCGTCTCACAATAGCCAGCAACTGATGTCACCGGGGCACCGGTGCACTGCATCTCATGTCAGCCGCTGGCCAAAAAGAGGGGCTCAATTTTTATGCTCCCATCTGGACAAGGAGTATCGCGGGTGGCGGTGTCCCACTCACGGACACCAGTCACCTCACGGACACCAGTTGTGGGACACCGGCTGTGCCCCTATGCGGCAGTACACTCTAGGCAGCTGCCTTGCTCGCCTAGCAGGAGCGCCGGCCCTGCCTACGCCTGCATGTGATGTGCCTGCTGCCGGGCACATCACTCTGTCCTCTGGCCAGGATAGGACTAGGAAGAAAAATAGGCCCAGGCATTTTAAAGTGAGCAGCCCACTTTTGTCTATCACTATAAAGAGAGGCAAACAAACAGTATCTAACAGAAGTGAGTACACCCTCACATTTTTGTAAATATTTTATTATATTTTTTCATGTGACAGCACAGAAGAAGGTCTGGCCAGGCTGAACTCCCACCCTTTCAAACTCTGCAGTAATGCTGGCAGCACTCATACATCTATTTCCCAAAGACAACCCCTGGATATGACACTGAACACAAGCACTCAACTTCTTTGGTCGACCATGGCGAGGCCTGTTCTGAGTGGAACCTATCCTGTTAAACCGCTGTATGGTCTTGGCCACTGTGCTGCTGCTCAGTTTCAGGGTCTTGGCAATCGTCTTATAGCCGAGGGCCATCTTTATGTAGAGAAACAATTATTTTTTTCAGATCCTCAGTGGGATCTTTGCTATGGGGTGCCATGTTGACCAGTATGAGAGAGTGAGAGCGATAACACCAAATTTAACACACCTGCTCCCCAGTCAAACCTGAGACCTTGTAGCACTAACAAGTTACATGACACCGAGGAGGGAAAATGGCTAATTGGCCCCAATTTGGATATTTTCACTTAGGGGGTGTACTCACTTTTGTTGCCAGCGGTTTAGACATTAATGGCTATGTGTTGAGTTATTTTGAGGGGACGGCAAATTTACAGTGTTATACAAGCTGTACACTCACTACTTTACATTGTAGCAAAGTGTCATTCTTCAGTGTTGTCACAAGAAAAGAATTAATAAAATATTTACAAAATTGTGAGTGGTGTACTCACTTCTGTGAGATACTGTATATATTTATACATGTCCCTTTTACATATGTATATGGGGGCTTACACATTCATCTTAAATATTTATATGTGTGCCCCCACTCACACCCCTATTGCATACCTATACGTATGCCTATAAACCATCATATACCTATAGATGTGCCTTCACACCACTATTATATACCTATACATGTGTCTACACGGCCCTATTATATACCTCTACATGCTCTTACACACACCTATTATTTACCTATACTTGCTCCTACACACCCCTATTACATACCTATACATGTTCCTACACACCCCGATTATATATATGCGTGCACACACAAATACACGTGCACACCTATTCAGCCCCGTACACCTAAACACACACACGCCTACTTATATTAAAATAAAAACAGTAAATTATTTAAATATAAATTTTAATGTATATTTATTTTTATATTAAAATATCTTAATTTAGACATTAGTAAATTATTATTTAATTATATTTCAGCATATTAATTATACTAAAATTGCAAATATTATGAAATAAAAATTAAAGTAATACTTTTAACAATATATTATATTTGCTATACACAGTTTATAATGCAATATTGCCCCCTCTCCTGCTCACATTTTGTGCAAGGAGGGGGCCAAATCACTGGTTGTCCATTGAGCACAGGGCAGAGGTGTGCATGGTTCCCTGGTGGTCTGGGTCAGTCGGGTGCCATGTGGTCTGGGTGGGAGGGGCCCTGTTTCCTCTTGTGCTGGCCACCTGACAGTGAGTCCAGCACCGGCACTCTGATACACCATCAGAGTGCACCGTGCACCAGACTTACTGTCTGAGCAGTAGAACTCAGTGCATGCACCAGGAGAAATGGCAGGAGAGGAAAACAATCTAGACCAAATAGCTAATTTGGAAAATGAGATAAATGGGAGAATTTTTATGGTTTGGCTATTTTGACCTAGAATTTTCACTTCTCCAGTCATTCTCCTGAGTTTCACTTTTCTTTGAATAGACCTGCCAGTCAGTGACTAGGGATTCTGATTTTTGTGCCCCCGCCAGAGCCAATTTTCTGGGGTCGCCGGCCAGTCAGCAAGGCCCTAAGTGTCAGCCGGGACCGCTCCGGAGCGGCCGTGATCCCAAGTAAATGGTGATCGCATCGTGGGCGGTTTTCGGCCCAATAAAATGGCTTAACGCGGGAACAACGTACCCTTTACGTTACCGCTGTGGAAGAAGTGCAGGAAAGCTGTTCCCTCGCGTTCCTGCAGGACTCGGGCTCTAAGCACAAGACAGTCAAAATGTGCTCAGTACATTTTCATCCAGCTCAACACCAGGCATCTATTTTATTGCAAATTCGTGAGTGCAGGGGTTGTCTGTGTATATATATCTATAAATAAATCTATAAATGTTGCCACGGATCTGGAAACCACCAGAAATTTGAATCTTCCCCCCCCTTGTAAAATGTCCCCCCCCTGTGTGTTTCCCATAGTTTGTAACATTACCCCATTGTTTCTCTCATGCACCAGCCTTGTTTGTCTCGTGGGACTCCAAGATTATCCTGCCGTCTATGGGATTCCGCTTTTCGAAGTGACCACAGTGTCCAGAGGTACAAAAGCCCAACCGCTTCGTTCTCCTTCAAGGGACAGGACGCTCTTTGGGGACAAACTATGGAACATTTTCAGTTACTACCCCTTCGAAGCTTGAGGGGAAGCTCTCTAGGGAACCCCGAGTTTAGGACCCCGAACTGGCGCACAGTGGCGCTTGGCCCCGTTTGTGCTATCAGGGTGCATTTTGGACTACTTGTTCTTAAGACTCTGAGCTTCCCAGGAATAATTGAAACATCTTGCTGCGCCCCATCAAGCCCCTGAATTCCCCCGTTTAATGTACCCCTTTCTTTCAGCATTATTTTACTGAGAGGGTGGTGGATATATGGAACAGTCTTCCAGTAGAAGTGGTAGAGGCCAAAACAGTAATTGAATTTAAGCAAGCATGGGATAGGCATAAGGCTATCCTAAACAAAAGATAAATCCAGGTTAAGTATCCATGTAATTGGGCAGACTAGATGGGCCGAAAGGATGTTTTTGCGGGTCACCATAAGATGCCCATCTTCTGCACTACCAGCGGGGTCTGCTTTGTGAGCCGCCACTGCCGGCTAAGGCTAATGTCAGATGAACGTAGTCAGAGCGCACTCTGCGTGCGTGCATAACAGACGGACGTACTGGCGGAAGATACTGTAGACACCACACAGTCTGTTTTTTTTAACGGATGTAGAAAAAAAAAGGGAAATATGGGAATCAAAATTAATTAAAATTAATGTACGTTGTGCATGCGCAGTTCGGTGCGCACGTACTTCGTGTGTGGGTCTCTATTGATCGTGATTCTATGCTAGGACAGACGTTAAGCTGTGCAGCAACACGGACGTGATCACTGCGTTCGTCTGACGCGGGCCTAAACAAGCAAACAGTAAGGAAGGGGTACAATAATGGAACCCAGGTCGGGGTCAGCTGCGCCCCCTAGGTGGCTGTGCGCCCTAGGCGGTTGCCTAGTGGAAGCACCGGCCCTGCCTCTATAGGAGGATCAAAATGCCACTCCCTCTCAGCACTAAGCACAATGCTCTCTGACTCTGAGAAACTCCCACCCCTCGCTGTGAACCAAGAATATAAAATCACAAAGCACCACGTAGACAAAAAAGAAAGTAAATCATTTTAATTGCTAAAATGTCATATACCGCTCTATGTAAGGGATCAGTGAATGGATTAGGTTAGTTTTTCATGTGGATTTTTATAATGTCTTTACCATGCCTAAGCAATATATCACAGTTAATCAGATGCTGCTGTCGAAATGCTTGATTAAATTTAAATCTATACATAGAAACAAATATTACATTTGTGAAAACAGATAAACACTGATTATTTTAATTTTGTTGGTCCATATTTCATTATGTTTATACTAAGGACATGAGTCTACTTAATAAATATAGAATTTCCTATTGCATACTTTCCAATTGACCTACATCTGCCTCATTTTGGCTTCTGTAATTTTCTCAATTTCACTGAATCCAGAATCTTTAAATATAATGTATTATTCAGGTTCACTTTGAGCTAGATTAATAACAATGTTTTTGGGTAATGTCAAACGAATATCAAATGCATTCCACACAAAGGCTAGCCAAACATCTGTCAAATGTCAGGTACATTAAAAAATTCCAATAAGCTCAATTTGTGTATTATTTATAATAACGATAATGAAAAACCTACAATCTAAAGCTGTAGTGACAAATCCCTGGACCCTACAGAGGGCACAGGATTACAGTTCTCAGTACAGAACATTCTGAAAGAATAAAGGGGAAGATGAAATGAATGACTGGGGATTAATATACAGTATGGTGTGTTGATGATGCTAGCTAGCCGAATCAGGAAAATTACTTCATCGAGAATATGGGTTTTCAAGGAGCGTCTGTAGCTAAGGATGTTGGTAGAGAATCTAATTTAGCAGAGCAGGGATGCAGCACGAGAAAATAAATTTAGACAGGAGCAGTGAAAAACAGATTTGAAAACAGGTTAAGGTCAGAGGTCAGAACAAAAATTATAAGTGCTTTTATTATGATTACAATACACTGTGCCATCAGTCCCCAGGAACCAGATAATATCTGGATATATAATGTATATAATATATATATATATATATATATAATATATATATATATATATAGTATATTGCCAAAAGTATTCGCTCACCCATCCAAATAATGAGAATCAGGTGTTCCAATCACTTCCATGGCCACAGGTGTATAATATCAAGCACCTAGGCATGCAGACTGTTTTTACAAACATTTGTGAAAGAATGGGTCGCTTTCAGGAGCTCAGTGAATTCCAGCGTGGAACTGTGATAGGATGCCACCTGTGCAACAAATCCAGTCGTGAAATTTCCTCGCTCCTATATATTCCACAGTCAACTGTCAGCTGTATTATAAGAACGTGGAAGTGTTTGGGAATGACAGCAACTCAGCCACGAAGAGGTAGGCCACGTAAACTGACGGAGCGGGGTCAGCGGATGCTGAGGCGCATAATGCGAAGAGGTCGCCAACTTTCTGCAGAGTCTATCGCTACAGACCTCCAAACTTCATGTGGCCTTCAGATTAGCTCAAGAACAGTGCGTAGAGAGCTTCATGGAATGGGTTTCCATGGCCGAGCAGCTGCATCCAAGCCATACATCACCAAGTGCAATGCAAAGCGTCGGATGTAGTGGTGTAAAGCACGCCGGCACTGGACTCTAGAGCAGTGGAGACACATTCTCTGGAGTGACGAATCGCGCTTCTCCATCTGGCAATCTGACGGACCAGTATGGGTTTGGCGGTTGCCAGGAGAACGATACTTGTCTGACTGCATTGTGCCAAGTGTAAAGTTTGGTGGAGGGGGAATAATGGTGTAGGGTTGTTTTTCAGGAGCTGGGCTTGGCCCCTTAGTTCCAGTGAAAGGAACTCTGAATGCTTCAGCATACCAAGACATTTTGGACAATTCCATGCTCCCTACTTTGTGAGAACAGTTTGGAGCTGGCCCCTTCCTCTTCCAACATGACTGTGCACCAGTGCACAAAGCAAGGTCCATAAAGACATGGATGACAGAGTCTGGTGTGGATGAACTTGACTGGCCTGCACAGAGTCCACTCCTGACCTCAACCCGATAGAACACCTTTGGGATGAATAAGAGCGGAGACTGAGAGCCAGGCCTTCTCGTCCAACATCAGTGTGTGACCTCACAAATGCGCTTCTGGAAGAATGGTCAAATATTCCCATAAACACACTCCTAAACCTTGTGGACAGCCTTCCCAGAAGAGTTGAAGCTGTTATAGCTGCAAAGGGTGGACCGACATCAGATTGAACCCTATGGATCAGGAATGGGATGTCACTTAAGTTCATATGCGAGTCAAGGCAGGCGAGCGAATACTTTTGGCAATATAGTGTATATATGCATGATGTGAGCTAGCCGGGGCAATATATATATATACGCATGATGTGAGCTAGCCTGGGCAATATATATACGCATGATGTGTGCTAGCCTGGGCAATATATATAAGCATGATGTGCGCTGGCCTGGGCAATATATATATACGCATGATGTGAGCTGGCCTGGGCAATATATATACGGATGATGTGAGCTGGCATGGGCAATATATATACACATGATGAAAATTTGCAAAGGATAAGGCACGCAAAGTGAAATTTTGATGTGTCTGAAATTTAAACTTACGTGACAACTCTTATTTATTTTTTTTCGTTAATTTATATTTGTTCAATACAGTTAATTTTAATTTGTTTAATAGAGTTAATTTAAAATGGTTTAATACAGTTTATTAATATTTATTTTACCTTTACTATTGGTGCTTTTCAAACTTTATTCTTAAATAAAAAGAAATTTAGCAGTTTCATGTTGTGTCGTATTTTTTTTTTTTTGGGGGGGTGCAAGTAGCTGGTCTTGCCTAGGGCACAAAATAGTCTAGCACCGGCGCTGACCGCAGGGTCCACCCCTGCACTCTTCCACAATACTACAGAGGGGTTACTGTATGAATGCACTTGCTGGCCTGGCACCAAAGGCACAATATCTGGGTGCACTGACGCCTTTACCAGATTCATATCCTCAGAGGGGTTACTGTTTGACGGCACTGTTGCCGACGCTAAAAGCCCAATTTTAAAGCACCTATTGTTACTTTCATCCAAAGTCTGCATAAGTTTCACCATAATTTAGCCAAAAAAAAAATCACTAAACTTGTTCTACGCGTCCTAAAATGTCTTTTCATACAGGTTGCCGTCCCAAGCAGTTGTTTATGAATAGATTAAAGGAAAAGCATTTACCGTCATTTGAAACGTCATTTTTTTGTTTTCAAGTGTTTCTATACATCCTAGAAATCCGCCACTTCACAGGCATGTTATGGGGACCTCCTAGGCACGATATTTGAAGGAATTTTTCGTTTTTATTTTTAACCCTTCTTTCATGGAAAACTCACTGTCCCTTTAAAAACGTTTTTTTTTTAACTTTTTGTCCTTGTTTCCTGTCCCCCAGGGCACTACCCGGACCCCCATACACCTTTTATGGCAAATATCTAGCATATATGCCCTCTTGGAGGGCACTCTAAAAATCGAATTTTGAGTTCTATTGACTTGTATTGAGTTCGAGTTCGAATTCGAACATTTGGAAAGTTCGAGTTCGAATGCGAACCGAACTTGGGGGTGTTCGGCTCATCACTAATTGTCATCACCCCCTATCTCCTCGTCACTGGAGCCAATTTAGGAGTATGCTGCAGCTGCTGGGGCAACATGACTGCCAGTTATTTGTGTTTCATCACTGGCACCCCCTTTCTCCAGGTTGATTATACTCCGTTCCTCAACCTCAGAGAATGAATCAGAGCACTGTAGTTGGGCGCATCCTCAAGCAGCATGTCACTGTCATTGTAGTCAAACAATTCAGCTGACTCCTCCGTGTGTGATAGTGAGGCTACGGCAGGAGTAGCTGTGGACATTGAGGCTGCATCAGATGCTTTGGCAGCTGAGGTGGACTGTAAAGCACTACAAGCCTGGCTGGCAGAGGACTCGGAGGATGAGGATGGCCTGGTTAGCCAATCCACCAAATCCTCTGTATGTTGCTGCTGCTTAAGACGGCCAGCACCAGTTAGAAAGGACAAGCCTGCCCCTGCAGAGGATGCACCACGTCCACAACGACCAGAGGCCCAGCCTCCCAACACAGAGGCTGCTTGCCCTCTAATCTGTGTCTGAGAGCATCTGCCTGTCCTTTTTGGTCTTTCTGATATGGTGAGTGATATATAGATTAAAGATATGCAGAACTCTGATTCAACTCTGGTATAAAGATTAAAGATTTCCAGAACTCTGGTATAACTCAGTGAGACACCCTGATAGCTGGCAGCCAGTGACAAGACACAGATTAAAATTCCCAGAAACCTCCTATAAATCAGTGAGACTCCCTGATGGGTAGCAGTGACAAGACACAAATTACAATTCCCAGAAACCACCTATAAATCAGTGAGACCCCCTGATAGGACCCCCTGATAGCTGGCAACAGTGACAAGACACAGATTACAATTTGCAGAAATCTGCTAGAAGTACATAGGAGCCCCTGATAGCTGGCAGTGAGAAGACACAGATTACAATTCCCAGAAACCTCCTATAAATCAGTGAGCCCCCTGATGGGTGGCAGTGTGACAAGACACGGATTACAATTCCCAGAAATTTTATGGAAGTATGTGACACCCCCTGATAGCTGACTGTCAGTGACTGAGAAGACACACTTTCCACCACCAATTCCCAGATATCTGCAACAAGTGAGCCCCCCAAATTGCTGCTGTCACTGACTGAGAAGACACACTTTCCACCACCAATTCCCAGATATCTGCAACAAGTGAGCCCCCCAAATTGCTGCTGACACTGAATGAGAAGACACACTTTCTACCACCAATTCCCAGATATCTGCAACAAGTGAGCCCCCCAAATTGGTGAGTGATATATAGATTAAAGATATACAGAACTCTGATTCAACTCTGTTATAAAAAATTGGAGATATGCAGAACTCTGATTCAACTGTGTTATCTAGATTAAAGCTGTCCAGAACTCTGGTATAACTCAGTGAGACACCCTGATAGCTGGCAGCCAGTGACAAGACACAGATTAAAATTCCCAGGAACCTCCTATAAATCAGTGAGCCCCCCTGATGGGTGGCAGTGACAAGACACAGATTACAATTCGCAGAAATCTGCAAGAAGTATGTGGGACCCCCTGATGGGTGGCAGTGAGAACACACAGATTACAACAATTCCCAGATATTTTGTAGAAATGAGACCCCCACAATTGCTGCTGGCAGTGAGAACACAAAGATTAAAACAATTCCCAGATATTTTGGAGAAATGAGACCCCCCCAATAGCTGGTTGCAGACTGGCAGTGAGAACACACACTAACACAACAATCTCCTCTCAAAAAACACGTGCTGAAGGCTGTGTGAAGCCTTATATAGTGTGCTGCAGGACTTAGCTCTGTGAGCCCATGATTGGGCAATATTTGCCCAATCAGGACTCTGAGCCATGATTGCCATAGTCCTGCACCTGTCTTGCACGTGACCTGTGGTCAGGTGCAAGGTTGTAGCCAATTACAAGCTTCAGGCCAGTGGAAAAGTGCATTGTGGGCGAAGATGCGGCGAACACGCGGAAATGTTCGTAGTTCGCGAACATGCGAACAGGCAATGTTCTGTCACGGTTCCCGGATCCCACCACGCAGCCCTTAAAGCCCAACAATCCACAGAGCCAAAAAGCTACCAACAGAGTAGCCATAGAACAATCCCTAACTGTCTGGTCCTTAAAAATTGGCCATGTATAAGTATACTAGCTAGACAGAAAGGGTTAATCAAAGACAATGTCGTAATACAAAACCAGGTCAGCAAGACGGGGGTAGTCAGACGAGCCAGAGTTAGGGATACAGAGAATAGAATAGTCAAATGGATTAGCCGGGTCGATATCAGTGCAGTAGCGTAGTACAAGGAAAATAGTCTAGGGCAACGGAAGGCAGAATGGTCAGAAAACAAGCAGAGGTCAATAACAGGTTAAATCATGAGAGAATACAGGTACAGGGAGCTCAGGTATGGATAACCACGATCTGGCACTGCTGAGAAGGAACTGTGGGTTTTTAAAGACCTTCACCAGACCGCGCCCCACTCTCAAGCCGCGCCTCATGCAGCCACCTCCCTGCCTGTCTCTATTTAAACCGGGTGTTGGTCAGCGAGCAGCATCAGACATGCTGCCTTCAAGCACACTGGAGAGGCTGGAAGCCCCCAACGTTACATGTTCGAATCGAACTACGAACCGAACAGCTCATCCCTACTGACGACACCGAAATCTACGTTTCCTTCCCCGATCTCTTTCATCCCATGTTGAACCGTATTACTGCCTGCCTGTCAGCTGTCTCCGATTGGATGACCTCCCGTTTTATGAACCTGAACCATTCTAAAACTGAACTTCTAGTCTTCCATCCCTCTAAAACCTCCATTCGTGCGCCCATTTTCCTTCAGGTGAATGGTGCCACCATGACTTCTTCCTCTCAGGCTCGTTGCCTATGGGTCCTCTTGGACAATGATCTCTCCTTCACTCCTCACATTCAGTCACTATCCAAATCTTGCTACTTCCACCTAAAACACAATGCACGCATCCGTCCTTTTCTTACTCAGGACTCTACTAAAATGCTCATCCAAGCTCTTATTATTTTCCACTTTGACTACTGTAACCTCCTTCTCTCTGGCCTTAAAAGATCCCAGATTCTCCTTCTGAAATCTGTTATGAACGCCTGTGCCAGACTCATACACCTCATATACCGCACCTCTCACACCTTACCCTTTTGTCAATCTCTACACTGGCCCCCTGTTTCCTTTAGAATTCACTTCAAAATACTGGTCCTCACGTACAAAACTCTCCATAACCGCACCCCTGACTACATTTCCTCCCTTATTAGCAGGTACATCCGACCACTTCGCTCTGCCATTGATCTGACGTTATCAGTTCCAATCCTCATACCCGCACCCCCAACTCCCGCCTTCAGGACTTCTCCCGAGCTGCCCCCTTTCTATGGAGCTTC
Organism: Leptobrachium leishanense; assembly: GCA_009667805.1. Taxonomy (NCBI): domain Eukaryota; kingdom Metazoa; phylum Chordata; class Amphibia; order Anura; family Megophryidae; genus Leptobrachium; species Leptobrachium leishanense. The sequence goes on along the minus strand of CM019065.1, from coordinate 285,827,652 downwards.
CTCCTCAGCAACATCAGATTCTCCCCATTTCTCCAGTCCTTCAAGAAGCCTCTGAAAACACATTACTTTAGAGAAGTTTATCAATTCACTCCATAATCTCCCATTGTTAATTTCTTGCTCCATCTTCCCACACAGCCCAGGGCCAGCTCTCCTTCTATTCTGTGTGTGTGTAATGTGTATGTATATTATAAATGTTTCTAACTGTAACAATTGGTTGCCTCTCTGAAGTCACTTGCTACAGTGGGTGGTCTTAGAGAAGGTGACGTTGTCGTGCTCTCTGTATGTTTACATCACTTGTGACCAATCTGGAAACCCGGCAGCCAGGAAATAAAAAAATCCCATCTGCTGCTGACACTGGGTGAGGTGGAAGAAACTTCACTTCACCAGATCACAGAAGCTGGTAGGAATAGAAAAGGGGGGCACTACTCACATCCTGACCACTTTAAAAAGCTATAGTGCTAAGGATAAGTAGGGTGTACCTTTTTAACACTTCAAAAATATTATGGCCGACGTGGCTGACAAAGCAGCTTGATTGGAATGCGTGTATTAAAGTAGTAAAGTAAGTATGGCTGACACTCAGGTTTTTCATTAGCGTCCGACATTTAATGGCATCCTTTGAATACGCCCCTTGGTATTCATCCAGATGGTAATTGCAAAGGACATGCACTAGAGATGCACCGATAGCACTTTTTTAAGACCGAGTACAAGTACCGATACTTTTTTTCAAGTGCTCACCGATACCGAGTACCGATACTTTTATTTTATGTCATGTGACCCTTTCCAATAAGAACAGACCTCATATAAAAATGCCCCCAGCTCTCATGAATTATGCCCCCAGCTCACATGGATATGCCCCCAGCTCATTTGGATATTGCCCCCAGGTCATGGATATTGCCCCCAGCTCATGGATATGTCCCCCAGCTCTCATGGATATGCCCCCCAGCTCTCATGGATAATGCCCCCAGCTCTCATGGATATTACCCCCAGCTTTCATGGATATGCCCCAGTTCATGGATATTGTCCCAAGCTCTCATAGATATGCCCCCCAGCTCTCATGGATTATGCCCCCTAGCTCTCATGGATTATGCCCCCCAGCTCATGGATATGCCCCCAGCTCATGGATATGCCCCCAGCTCATGGATATGTCCCCAGCTCTCAGATATTCCCCCAGCTCTCAGTTATGCCCCCCAGCTCTCAGTTATGCCCCCCAGCTCATAGATATGTCCCCCCAGCTCATATATATGCCCCCCAGCTCATGGATATGCCCCCAGCTCAGTGTGTGTATGTGTATATATTACACATACACACACACACACACAGACCCGAGACCAGACATAGGGCGCCTGTCAGGATCCATGCCTGCTGTTCGCTGCCATATCTGTGATTGCAGCATATCCAGGAAAAGTGCTGCCCTCAGGTTCAGCACAAAACCAGAACCTTCACAGTTAATCACAGAACACACACACACCACGCCCCTGTGTCTGCAATAAAGGTTCTCTCTGCCCCTCCCTCTGGACATCAGCATTATCTCCCATACCTTGACCTGAAAGGACCTATGATTGCCTATTCTCTATGTGTACCAGACTTCTGCTTTGCCCACCGACTCTGCATCCTCTCTGCCAGCCCTTGAACCTCAGATCGTCTCCTGACTACGATTCCTCCTAGCCCTCTTGACACCACGCTATTTCACAAGGTACTGTTTATCAATAACCCCTGAACTCACTGCATACAGTGCTTAATACAACCAGACTGGGACCCCACCAGCGCTGAGCCTGACAGCGGCTATCCGAATGCTCTATCGGCATTTGGACAGGCATCTGGAGCTCTCTGGGGGCCTTCCAACGAGCGCACGCGCGGAAACTTTACCGGCGTCGCTCAGGATGGTAAGTATGAACGGAGAGCTCCAGGTGCCTGTCCGAATGCGGATAGGGCGGCTGTCCGAATGCTATATCGGCATTCGGACAGGCCCTGCAACTGCTCTCCGCGATCATACTTACCTCCCTGAGCGACGCCGACAAAGTCTTTGCGCGTGCGAGCACACGCGCGTCGCTCAGGAAGGTAAGTATGATCGAGGAGAGAAGCTGCAGCGCCTGTCCAAATGCCGATAGAGCATTCAACAGCCGCCCCAGGCCCTCGGATGGCAACGGGGGAAATATCAGGGGCACTGCACGAGTACCTAGTACTCCTGCAGTACCCGGTATCGGCACCGATACCGATACTAGTATCGGTATCGGTGAAACCCTAACATGCACCATCAGTTGGGTTATAATTACCTACATGCGCCTACATTACCACCCCAGTTTTGAGCACTTTGTTGACTCTATCGCAATACACCACCCACACACTTGGTTCCACCCAAGGAGGTGTTGACCTGTCTGACATCCTGATAAACATCCCATGCACCCTCAATCATGAGGGGGGGCTTGCCTACTTGTGCATTGTTGATGTTGCACTTTTTTTTCGTTTATAATGATTTTGACCTCTTGCTGCCTGGGCCAAACTTTATTGGCCATGATTTTGTATTACCTGTTATTGGATTTATTGTTTTGGACTGTACATCACTGCTGTTTGATTCTCGTCTGCATCCTTGACCCCCTGGCTCCTTATCCTGATACCAACTCAGTACTAAGAGTACCTAATGAAATAACCCACAACTGTACATCTTATGTAGATTATCTCAAAATAAAATTATTTATAAAAAATAAATAAAGTCACACATCCAACAACAGAGAAGGCCACGCAGGGCCGAGATATGAGCACATAACTCGGCAGGCAATCAAAGAGTCCTCAGAAAACTGTGTAACAAATGGGGGGGGGGGTCTCAGAGAAAATAAGAAATGACAGCTGGCGGGGGGCAGACATTCCATAAAGAAACAAAACCTGTCACAAAATACCGGGAGGGAGCAAAAACGTCTTCAAAATATGGCACAAAAAAAAATTACAAGAGGTGGTAAGAGGAACAATGTGGCAAGGGCCAAAAATGTGACTCTCCTGGCTCTCATCCTGCAGCCCAAGGGACCGTGGGAGGCCAATGTGGGAAATAGTCATGAGGCCAGGGAACTTAAGGGCATACCTCGAGACAGCCTAAAAACGCTAAAAAAGAAAAAGAAGAATAAAAGGGAAGAGGTATGCCCTTTGCTCTCTTCAAGCAACAAAGAGCTAGAAAAGGTCCAGCAAGACAGAAAACATATGAGGGAACGCCACCCCATGAAGTCGCATCAAAAGAAACAAATAGCATACGGGACCCTGGCAAAAAAGGAGTCATCCCAGGAAGGTGGTCGCCGGATCCACTTAGCGTGTAGTGATGAGCCGAACACCTCCGTGTTCGGATTGCATTCGTACTAGAACAATTTCAAAACTTCGAGTTCGAACTCGAACACGAACCGAACTCAATGCAAGTCAATGGGACTCGAAAGTTCGATTATTAGAGTGCACTCCAAGAGGGCATATATGCAAGATATTTGCCATAAAATGTGTATGGGGTAGTGCCCTAGGGGACAGGAAACAAGGAGAAAAAGTAAAAAAAAAAGTTTTTAAAGGAACAGTGAGTTTTCCATGAAATAAAGGTTAAGAATAAAAATGAAAAATTCCTTCAAATATCGTGCCTAGGAGGTCCCCATAACCTGCCCGTGAAGTGGCGGATTTGTAGGATGTATAGAAACATTTAAAAACAAAAAAAATGGCGTTTCAAATTACGGTAAATGTTTTTCCTTTAATCTATTCATAAACAACTGCTTGGGGCGGCAGCCTGTATGAAAAGAGGAGAAGTTTTAGGACACGCAGAACAAGTTTAGTGATTTTTTTTCGCTAAATTATGGTGAAACTTATGCAGGCTTTGGATGAAAGTAACAATAGGTGCTTTAAAATTGGACCTTTAGTGTCGGCAACAGTGCCGTCACACCGTAACCCCTCTGTGGTATTGTGGAAGAGTACAGGGGTGGACCCTGCGGTCAAATATTAAAATGATATGAATCTGGTATAGGCGTCAGTGGCAGTGTACCCAAATATTGTGCCTTTGGTGGCAGCAAGTGCCTTCATACCGTAACCCCTCTGAGGTATTGTGGAAAAGTGCAGTGGTGGAGGTTTTGGTAATGCAGAAGAGATCCCCGATCTATTCAGTTACATCAGCAGCTACAACAAAACCAGATCAGCAATGTTTAGGCACTTGTACTGCGCTACTGTATATGGTGAGAATTGGCACACCAGTAGCAACAGGAAGCAAACAGAACAGGCAGGGAATACAGAGAGAATAGTCAAATGGCAGGCAAAGTCGGCAACAGATCGGGTCCTCAGAACAAGCAAGGTCAGTAACAAGTATACAAACTGATTCGGTAAGCTAGCGATGCGGGAATAAAGGCTGAGACACACTGAGCGTGTAGCGACGCACAGCGTAGCGAAGCAAACATTTTGCAGGCTTGACTTCCCTCTGCTCTGCCTCGCAGCATGTCTACACTGCATTACATTTGCTTCTCACCGCACTGGACAGGAATCCACTAACTAAATTAAAATGTACACACAAAACCGTTTTATTTTCACAAAGCACATGTTTTATAATGAAAAAACAATAAGGTGGAAAAAATGGCGCAGATAATGTGTAGATGGTCGGTCTTGGGTAGCAGCAAGGGCACAAACGCACACTCCCAAGTGCGAATAGTCAATGGATAAAATAATGGGTAGAGTCCTCGCGCTTACGCCAAGTGTCCAGTGAGTAATACTTCAAGATAATCTAGAAAACATAATAGGAGACATACATTGCGCAGTACATCCTTATGACACCTGGTTTCCAGAGAGAAAGTATTCAACTCACTTTTTTCTGAGCCCCATAAAGTCGGCTCTGGACTATATAGGCTTATATCTGTGGAAATGATCTCACCAGCCCGTCCTACCAGCAACCATCCGTGGTGATAACCTGGTCCATAGATGAAATATTGGATCCCCAGGATATGTCACAGATGAAAAGTCGGCAGGATAAAATAAAGTAAAATTTATTGCAGCACTAACGCGTTTCGACCTAATTGGTCTTTATCAAAGTGCAGAAAAATATACATCTAGATTTTATACATGTATATTTTTCTGCACTTTGATAAAGACCAATTAGGTCGAAACGCGTTAGTGCTGCAATAAATTTTACTTTATTTTATCCTGCCGACTTTTCGTCTGTGACATATCCCGGGGATCCAATATTTCATCTATGGACCAGGTTATCACCACGGATGGTTGCTGGTAGGACGGGCTGGTGAGATCATATCCACAGATATATGCCTATATAGTCCAGAGCCGACTTTATGGGGCTCAGAAAAAGTGAGTTGAATACTTTCTCTCTGGAAACCAGGTGTCATAAGGATGTACTGCGCAATGTATGTCTCCTATTATGTTTTCTAGATTATCTTGAAGTATTACTCACTGGACACTTGGCGTAAGCGCGAGGACTCTACCCATTATTTTGCACATGTTTTATAGGCAAAAAAGTTTCTACAGAATAAAATACATCAAAAATTACTGTTAATTTAATAGGAATAGTATAAAAATATAAAAAAAAGGTAACCCCTGATCATATATATTATAGGGACACGGAGCGCTGTGTATAGAGTAGGGATGCATTGATACCACACACAGACATATACGTATATATCAACATGCAAACCTATATATACGTATATATCAACACGCAGATATATATATACACCCACCCACAGACCTCAGACCATATATACACATACGCACATGGGGGGGCGGCATGTGGACAATCTCAACTAAAAGTGCCCCCCCCCAATTTGGCTGATACCAAAATGTGTGTGTAATACAAGTCTGGATATATATATTTATGAGAATATATATATATATCTTTTATATATATATATATATATATATATAATCATACCTGCCCTTACCTTCCCCTATAAATTTGCTAAAAATATACACACAAAAAAAACAAACCACTGCCTGAGACCCCGCGCAGCCCACATGCCACCCCCTCTACCTGGCTGAATGTATCTAATATATATAATTAAATACATTCAGCCAGGTAGAGAAAGAAAAAAAAAGTTTTATTTTATGTTCCCGGGGACATTTAAAAAGGTCCTCGGATTTTTTTTTTTTAGAAATGTGTCGCCTTACCTTAGCCTGGGGGTCAGTGGGGGCTCCTGGATCCTGGTTGTGGGGGGGGTCTGCCGTGGCCGCAGGTGCAGTGGCTCCCTCCCTGCACCGCTTGTCTCTGCCACATGCACCCGGGCAGCTAGCCCGCACAGTCGGAGCTCTGTCATTCGGCGGCCGCATGCTCCTCAAGGGGATCCTTGGGAGGCCCTGGCAGGCTGTCCTCTACAGTGCCTGACTAGAGGGCCGTGTCTGCCTGATGTTTTAGTAACAAGAATGTTTTATCCCATAGGCCTCAATGTTAAAAATATTCCCATTTTAATTCAACATCTAATAAACCGTTGCTTATAATATTCTGCAGTAAAGAGTCTCTTTATTTCTAGATTTTTTTGTATTTTTTTAAGCATTTTTTATACTTTTTTCAAAAAACCATTTTTTTCAAACTTTTGGCGTACGTCCCAAAAAGTTCGAAGTTCGCGAACTTTCGAACGGCCAATGTTCGAATCGAACTCCGAACCGAACAGCTCATCCCTATTAGAGAGGGGGCACTTGACCCTGGGTGCCAGTGGGGGGGCGCCTCATGCAGGGGCCGACTGATGCTTTGCCCCAGTTCAGCTTTACCAGCAGCAAGTGCATGTACAGGATCCAGGGCCCCAGTATCGGCGCTCTGTAACAAAATCGGAAGCTTCTTCGGGCCCTGTAGGAGGAAACTATGTAAATTATTTTACACTGCAGTCACGTGAATCATTGGATACACCAAGATCGCCTCCATGATCGTCTCGATTAATTTACAAGTCTATTTTAGCAGCAGTTTCATAACAGTTGTAGAAGAACCCAAGGCAAGCTCTAATCTCTTGTAATAACTGCAGAGTGTTAATGGAAAATCCATTTCTCTTGGTGGGTAATGAATATAATTTATAATTGCCAGGTACACAACCAAAAAAAAACCCTACCCCCTAAGTGATGAACACATAAGCCTAACTAACAAATGTGGCCTTTATTTCCTTTAATGTCCTGAGCTCTCAGTAATCGGTCTTCTTATTGATTCATCGTTCCTTCAAACATGTATCTACATGAACGAACAACAAAAAGGCCCCTGGCCTCTGCCAGCATCAATTACAGCTGCACTCTCTATCTCTTGTGGGAATTTCCCCTGCTGCTGTTTGTAGAGGGAGGGATGATTTGTTGCGACTTTGAACATCTGAAGGCAAAACATATATCATATAATGTGTCACCTTAAAAATGATATTTAAGCAAAATGTTAGGCAAGTTATCAAAATGGTTTATTGTGCGAAAACACTGCTGTATAATGTGTACAATTTAAAAACTGAGTCTGAAACGTGTTTGCTGCAGGTCATAATATATGCCGAATATTTGATTCATATATATAGATATACAGTATATAATTGTTTTACTGACTTGGGAAAACACATTGTTTAAACATACATTGCATAAGTTGCAACAACATTAGTGTAAATTTTGCCAGACCCAATGCTAAACTTACGAGATTAACATTCTTAGGCAGTAGCATCCTCTTGAGGCTCTCTACAGTTCAATGTTTAAATCATTCCTTCAATGAGGCACCTGTGACAAGGAAGGGTACAAAAGCAGAGAGATGGTAAATCCTCCATTATAATATAAAAACAAACTATGGACTGCATATGTCATCATAGCTTTGTTTTTTCTTTATACGCTTACCCACACATATTATAATACAGATAAATATGCACGGGCCGGACTAGGACTAAAAAAAGAGGCATTCAAAATCTGTATAGCTATTTTTATTGGAAAACAAATTTATGGCAAGGCAATAAATAATCAAAATATCAGTTCTCTGAGAGACTATAACTGCATATTCAATATATTTTATATATATATACAGTATATATTCAAGAAAGGTTTGCATTATGTAACCAAATGTAAAAATTAACAAGTTGAGGCACAGCAATAAGAGAAGTGATTTTTTTACTTATTCTATAAAACTATTAACATATTTTATCTTTTTCTGCCCACTTGTAATTAATTTCCATTCTTGTGTAACAAACTTTCAGTAACTGTATACCATACACTGCAAACCTCTACACCCTTGACTTGCTGTGAGAAAAGGTCAAACGATACCCCAGACCTACAAAACACTCCATCAGCCAATAGAGGGGTTTGTTGTCACTGCTCCTCATCACACTGTCACAGCAAGGTTACCACCTTAAAGTACTGGATAAGACCCACAAGATCTCAAACGCCTGCTCTGCTTCACTAATCAGATGGCACGCTGACCACAATCACTTCTCTCAAATATCTAGGTATGTGGTTAGACCCAAATCTATCCTTTGGCCCCCACATCGAAAAACTCTCATCTAAACTTTACCACAAAGTAGGTGCCCTGTACAGAAACAAATCCTGCCTGAGCCCTGCGGTAAGAGAGCATATTGTACAACAAATGCTTATGCCGGCAATTGAATACAGAGATGTAGTGTATGCAGCTGCCTCGCAAACACACCTCCAGAAACTTACTACATTGTATAACTCATTCTGCCGCTTTGTGCTACAATGTAACTATATGACCCACCATTGTGACATGCTAAAAGAACTAAACTGGCCGTTGCTGGAATCCAAGATTTGATGGCGTCTGGGAGGTTATTCCATAATTGTGGTGCTCTGCAAGAAAATGTGGATTGAGACACTTCCTTTTTGTATTGTGGTACTGCAAGTAAGGTGCTGGTCCTGCATCAGAGGTTATAGGATAAGGGAACTGCTGGGGGAAGCAGTTTATTCAGGTAGGGTGGCAGCTTCCCAGAAAAGCTCTTTTGTATTTCTACTTTGTATTTCTGTAACAACTGTAACAATTCAATGTTCTTGAACCCAGGACATACTTGAAAACGAGAGAAATCTCAATGTATCCTTCCTGGTAAAATCCTTTATAATTAAATAAATAATGACCCCCTGATCACTCCAGCACAAGCAAGGGGGTTGAACTTAAAGCCCCTCCGCATTATTACTTCAGTACACCAGCAGTATGATTTAATTTTATCAGCAAGATAATAACCTGGGCCATGTCAGTCTCTTCTATCACTGCTTTTGAGCGAATATTGGTAGTGGACTATATATCCAATTAACAGTGCACTAGAGTGTACCAATGGCACTTAATTATGAAAATTAAGATTACTATATGTCCCAAGAATTGGCACACCCCCAAACCACAAATGCCAATATGTAAAAATGAATAACAAAAGGACAGTGCTTCCTTATCACCATAAACGTGAGCACGGGGAGTACATACAGCTATGCTTACATACATGTAGAGTACTGTAGAGATGTATCACAAGGATGATCATATATGGATCAAATCATGTCAAGGGCCCAATGTAGCCTTGAAAAAATATATAAGAATATCACAGAGCGTAACACTGTACACCAAATATTTAATAATTTCAATTTACAGATGATATGCACACACACTCTCCAGAGTTAATAGCTCTTGTTAGAACACATTGGGGTTGTTCAGGACCAACTCTCTTCCCACATTCTGTCGATTTCACTTTCAGGGTCTCCAATAACAGAAAATGACCTCAGAGTCTAGCAAGTTGATACACAGTAAAACACAGAAATAGCGAAAGCAAAAACCTACTCACCGTTTAATGAGCGTAAACCTGGCCCTGGGATAGTGTACCCCAAAGTTGTAGGTACCGGGCAAAACGTTTCCAAAAGCCGTTCCTCTGGTCAGCACTTCTGGAGAAATTCCATAGATCGCTGATTGTTATAACAGAAAATATTTTATTGAAAAGTAGTAGTAAAACAGAATGAAAGAAAATAAATAATGGCCAAACACATTTCACGCTACAAGTGCGCTTCCTAAGTGGCAAACAGCAAATGAATTAAATAGGTTCCAGTCCCGGGTGTATATATAGCCCTTTTCTTTATTAATTGCTACTTCCCAATAATAAATGGGGCATTTTCAGCTTTTTTCTCCTACTATACCACATTCATGACTTCTGTTCCGACTCTCCCAAATTCTGTGTCATTGGGTCTCACAGTGTTTGACGGCTCCTGCTCGTCTCACGTGACGTGGCTGGTTTTCAGTCTCCTCCCTCCTTTCGGCGGCCGCAACTCACTCTGGCCCACAGTTTCATTTTCCCTTATGTCCAAATGAACCTTGTGTAATAAATAATACGAATTTACAGATGATTTGCATATTATCTGTAAATTCATATTATTAAATATTTGGTCTCTAGTGTTAAACTCTGTGGTATTCTTATATATCATTTCAAAGCTACATTGAGCCCTTGATATGTTGTGATCCATATATGATCACCCTTGTGTGTTCTTATGTTTATGGTAATAAGGGAGCGCTGTTCTTTTGTTATTCGTTTGTAAATATATCCAATTATGCTCAGCCAGCAGCTAGAACTGAACGTAAATCCTGCCTGCTGGCTGAGTATACTGGAGGTCTAATCCAGGAAATAAAAATAACCATATAATGCCTCATCAGACTAGGGATGAGCCGAACACCCCCGTGTTCAATTTCAAAAGTTCGAGTTCGAACATGAACCGAACTCAATGCAAGTCAATGGGCCTCAAAAGTTAGATTTTTAGAGTGCCCTCCAAGAGGGCATATATGCAAGATATTTGCCATAAAAGGTGTATGGGGGTCCGGGTAGTGCCCTGGGGGACAGGAAACAAGGACAAAAAGTTTTAAAAAAGACGTTTTTAAAGGAACAGTGAGTTTTCCATAAAATAAGGGTTAAAAATAAAAATGAAAAATTCCTTCAAATATCGTGCCTAGGAGGTCCCCATAACCTGCCTGTGAAGTGGCGGATTTGTAGGATTATAGAAACATCGCCATCAGAGACCCACACACGACACCTAGCCACCCTTAAGGGGTTAAAATGCACAGGGACTGGCTACTATCCTGTTAGATGAGGGAATGTATTATATGTATAAAGCAAGGTATATATGACAATGGATAGTCAGAGACTCTAGGGACAATTTTCACATTGTGTTGTGTTACTAATGCAGAAGCAGCAAGCCCTTCCACCACACTTGCACCAAAACTATAGATCTAACACAATAATAATTGTATGCTCACATAGGCCCTTCGGGAGAGGTACATGACATACAAATACTGGAATATTATGTTTAAATCTAAGGATTTATTAAGCCCTTGATGACAAATGACGTAACATCTACATCATTAATGATTGGCTTTACAGAGCCCTGTTCCTTAAGGGGTTAAACAGCATATCAGACGAACATGTAGTAGAAATGAACACTTCTTAGAATTCAGAAGCACAGTGCTCATACATGTGCAGGAGCCACATCTTCAGGCAATGTATCAAATTCATGAGACCAAACTAATTAGAAGCACATGTTATTTCCAAACACTAATTAACACCTGGTGTTTACGCCATTTGAGAGCCCTGCTGTAAGCACATGTCATTTAGAGGTGAGAATCTTTGCACCTAGACATTAGGCAGACTGTAAAGCAGGCTTTCCTTATAAGCTAGAAAATCCACCTCACCCATTGCAGCATTTTAAAGATAAAACACACAGGCGGCGCAAAAAATCCTATGCAAACCTCGTGCACAGTATTCCAGGGGTCTCAAACTCACGGCCCCCCAACATGATTTGGACTACAAGTCCCAGGATGATTTCAATGCAATACATGGCGAGGGAATCCTGGGAGTTGTAGTTCAAAAACATCAGGGGCACCAGAGTTTGAGAGCCCTGCTGCGAGCACATGTCATTTAGGGGTGAGAATCTTTGCACCTAGACATTAGGCAGACTGTAAAGCATGCTTTCCTTGTAAGCTAGAAAATTCACATCACCCATTGCAGCATTTTAAAGATGAAACACACAGGCGGCGCAAAAAATCCTATGCAAGCCTCATGCACTCTAAGCACATGTAATTTTGAGGTGTGAAAGTTTCAGAAAAATGTACACATGTGCAAATATTTTAAATAAAGCCAGAATAATTTTATAACAGTTACATTTGTCTGACAAGCAGATAATACATTACGCTGCAGCATGTGTTGACATATGTTGGTAGATGTATGTAATGTGTGTTATGTGTGTAGCGCTGTTTAAAACTGTGTTGCTGCAATTACTCGGTTTTAGCCACCAGAGGGAGACAAAAGCCATATGGACAATGCGGGACCTAAACGAACTACAATATCCATCAGGCTTTGCGGCGGAGACAGGAAGTGCGTGGGACAGGGAGGAAAGATGTAAGCAGCCTCGTGCGGAGGAGCGCCAGTGTGAGCTGAGCGACAAGAGACAGAGGACGCAAGTGAGACTGCCAGGGATCGAGACCAGGCCGGAGCGCAGACGCTACCTAGAGGGCGCTGGAGATCGGGACAGTAGCTTGCGGAGGCATACCCATTATCACCGGGAGGTTTGCACAAGAACTTCAGTTCCAGTTGGACCCCATGTAAGGAGACCGCGACGATCCATAGGGAAGGCAGGCGGTAGGCCGTAGTTCTTGACTCTGAGATCGGACGGACCAGAGAGCGGATCCGGTGGCACAGAGTTCCGGAGGACCAGCGGAGAGACATCCTTGACCAGACAGTGGGACAGACTGTATAACGGATGGATGAGAGGCCTTACAGGCCGAAAGTCCAAGTAAAATCCAGCACGCTGCATTATTGTTTCAATTCTACAGGGCCCCAACGTGACTAGTCGAAGATTTGCTTATTACATTCACTGGCCAGTTGAATACAGTACCCGGGTACACAAAGCAATACACATACACCTTTTTGAGACCTTACACTCATGGGACATACACTCCAGAACTGAGGGGGTTAATTCTTTTCTTTTTCACGCCGCGTGTTTTCCCGCCGCGTGTTTCCCGCATTACGAAATCCTGTCATTCATATACCATAATTGTATTATATGTGTCACTTTATTGGGATCAGTAAAGTATATAATTTATAAAATCCACAACAGTGCTGGTGTATATTTATTCCCTAGTGCGGACAGACTAACCCGAGGTTTATTCAGCGGCTCCTCCGGGAGTGAGCGCTACATGTGTATGTAACATGTTTATGCTATTATACATACCGCTTCTTGACGACGACGTACACAGTCTGTCCATTGCTAATCATCGCCCACATGCGTGCCTTCTTGCCCTGGGTAGTTTTTTAGTTCAATATCTAATAAACCGTTGCTTATAATATTCTGCAGTAAAGAGTCTCTTTATTTCTAGATTTTTTAGTATTTTTTTTAAGCATTTTTTTATACTTTTTTCTAAATTATATATGTTTTTCGAACTCGAACCGAACACGCAAAAAAGTTTGAAGTTCGCGAACTTTCGAACTGCCAATGTTCGAGTCAAACTCCGAACTGATCGAACCGAACAGCTCATCCCTACATCAGACCCCAATTTGCCTGTAGTTCTCTTTGTGATCTATGTGTAATGGTGCCCTCCCTACAGCCATGAGCCTATGAGAGCAGCAGGCAGAATGAGAACAAATACAAGAGTATAGCTCAGAACTAAACACATTTCTTTACATCTATTTATACTATTTATTTTAGCCAAAAAAACTGGAGCCCTGCCTCGTCTACGCCAATGGACGAGCCTCCACTGGCCAGTAGTGAGAGCATAGCTTTTTATACTGCATATTGACTTCATGTTGGAGTACTACACTGTTATTTAAAGGGATAGTTGGTGGGCAAAAAACTGGCTGAGCATTGGATAAAACCATGGATAGTACCCAGGAGACAGGCCTACATGTACATAGTATGAATGGGGTGGATTGTAGGAAGGATTTCGGCCAGTCATAGGCATTTTGAACTCAGGTTTTGACTCCATGGATTAGGGCTATGATTCACACAGATGTGGATATTTTTCAAACCTTGCATCTTTCATTAGAGAAATCTTCTGCTCTACCTCACAACTTCAGGAAGCTTTCTCCATCAATAGGTTGTCTCGGAGATTGGGGGCCATTGCAGCCCACTGGACATTTTCGCCGAATGTGTCCAATGAGTGTTTGTGTGCCCGTGAAATGTGTGAATCTGGTAAGTGTGTATTGTTTTTTATCGTGATGATCTTCTTGCAGTAAGATAATATTAGGAATATTATTATCATATTGGACAGACCAGCCTGGTGCTTTTGCAGTGTAATTGCTAACCTTTTTTATTGTAGTACTTCGTTTTTATGATCTATGAACAAACGCATGGACTAGAATGAACCCTAACAAAAAAAGACCCATCTCTAAATATGATTTTGCTATTGCAGCGAGTTATAAAATCATGTCAGTCTTCAGTTTGAGCCTTGCATTAATTTGCATATTCTATGCATATCAATATTAGTCTCCTTTCTTGTGCTGAATTTGTAGCTTCATATGGGGATTTTCCAACTTTTCATCCTTTAGAGATACAGTGTGTTGAAAGGATGGATTTGCTTACATTGTGAAAGATGTGCATAAAACTGCTAAAGTTTTTGTTAGTCTGCCAATGCTATTTATGGGTAGAAATATTATTTGAGTTCAGTCCAGAGTCTGGCTCAATACATCAAACAAACCTTGAGCTAGAAAGCAAATTGAATTCTCTATATAATTACATTAGTCCAGAACTGGTCCGATTTCCATCGAACCCCATGTTGCCAGGCCTACTAATAGAATGTGTGTACAGCATTCACTCCTTAATTGTCCCACTTTTCTGCACACATGTAATGTAAAGAAAAATGTAGCATTTGGGAAAGACACAAGAGGTTGATAGAGCACAAAAAAATTGGGAGATGTGAGAAATGAAAGGCTGATGCTCCCATGGGCCATCCTCCCCTTTTTGGGTGGAGATGTACTGGAGTGAAAGGAAACATGATGGTGGATGGGAGATGAAAGTGGTGAGGAAAAGCACAAAAGGAAATGGTATGACATACAACGGGGAGAGGAAAGATATGGGGTTGTCGGAAGACAGAGTAGGGTGATTGGAGGTACATTGGATGATGGTAGCCAAGATGAGGTGACGTCATGGGAGACAGAATGAAGAGAACGTCTACTATTATATCAATAGGTTAATATCAGATGTATTCCTTATTTATTTCCAGCACTGTAGTGATGTGTTTTGACGTTGTTATGTAGCAGCAGAACTCCCTTAGTGCTTGGCTGAACATTCTGAAAAAGGCAGAGGGGGAGTGTGACATGTGCTGACAATGTGCCCACACACCATGCCAGCTTTACCATACGTCACAATAGCAGCAGACTGACAGCATCGGAGGTGTTTGCCAGGCTTGGATTTAGCACATGTCCAATGCATTTTTAATCCCTCTCTTGACATCTATGTTGAACTAATGTTATTTTTTTACTGTTAATATAGAATAATCAAATGGATTGCTTGATTGATATTCTATCTAAGAGATATGGACACTCTTCTCAAACTGATGATACTATCAGGTCTATTCACTAAAAGGTGAAACTCAGGAGAATTCCCCTAGAACAATCTAGACCAAATAACTGATTTGGAACGTGAGATAAAGGGGAACATTTTTCTGGTTTGGCTAGTTTGACCTGGAATTTTCACTTCTCCAGTCATTCTCCTGAGTTTCATCTTTTATGAATAGACCTGTTTATATTGTCAAACAGATAAAATACCTTCAATCTCAATGTCATTGTCATATATATTTTATGCCAAACAATTAAAAATGTGAAATACATAAGACATACAAAATGAATATATTTATACTCGTCCAGTAGCACTTCATAGGAGCTAGCCAGTGTCCGCTGTGGTACTACATCCATTTACATTATGCAGTCTTATGCCTTTGTGTTTAGTTTAGTTCTGTTCTTGTAAAAACATAATTAAATGTCCAGGTACAAAATAGGAGAGTGACATGGTCCAACGTAAGAGGCAGACAAGGATGGGATGATTATTGGCCATGGGTGGGTCTTCAGAGGGACTGCAGCCCACTGGCCTCTGCTCAATCCAGTGGCAGGACAATGCTCTATGGTTCTATGTCAGCAAAGAGGCATTATGCCAGTGAGGGAGATCTCACCCATGCGTCATAACATTCTGACAAGCCTTGCACGGGCTACCTTGAGAGATCCCCAGGACTGCGTTTAAAACTGGAACAATAAGTAACAGACGGCAGGGAGACAAGAAGTGCTATGTATGGTTGCTTATTATATAGATTATTTATTTCCTGTTTATTATGGTTCTGGTGCTGTCTAATTAATTTTTCTTTGGTTGTTGAAGGATCATGTCCATAAGTAGAAAATTTATGAGAGGGTTGCATACGTACAGTACTGTATATTGTAAATGATGTATGGCCTTTGACTCAGGGCCCTATTCCATTCTTGATGCCAACATGGAGATGGTAAACAGGATAACATGTGCTTGCAGATTTTCCCTTGCTGTCTCCATGTTAACGACATATTCCGGGCAAGGCACTATCTCAGCACCTTTCCCCAGCAGCGCAGCACTAGCTTCCCTGATAACCATAGTAGCGCTTCTGCATCACCGCGAGTATAAGCTCCTGGAGTCCATAGGACTCCATGGAGGCTTGCGCTTCCCGGGCTGCGAGATCGTGCAGTGCTGCAGAGTGATCGCGGAGGGAGACTAGGAACTATTTGTTCCCAGTCTCACTCTGCTCCTGGAGAGACGAAGCGGCTGGTCAGGCCACCCTTTTCGCTGTATTCTAGATGTTGTTCTGTTTTTCCATATAGTAGGTCTTGAAATGTTTCCAATGAAATCCTCAGTAGTATTTGTAAGCTTACTTTGTTTATTTTCTCCCTCAGATCCAAAAGAAAATAAGACAAGTAGCCAGTGATCCTCCAAGAAGGCTGAAGGTTCATTTATAACTTCTGATCAGGAAGCGATCCTCTACCTACTGGTCCTACCCAAGCCGAGATCATGAATTTCCTCCGCAGACGTCTTTCAGACAGTAGCTTTGTGGCTAACCTACCCAATGGTTACATGATGGACCTACAGAGACCGGACAACTCAACTAGCTCCCCAGTGTCTCCAGCTGTGGAAAGGAAGCAGCAGCAGCAGCCGACACCAGCTCCAGCCTCTGCACCCTCCTCAGGGTCAAGTCTCTTCAGTTCCATCACCAACGCAGTCAAACAGACCACCCAAGCAGCAGCTGGACTTGTTGAGCAGACAGGGCCCCCAGCACCTCCACTGGTATTAAAGCCCAAGATACTTCTGGTGATCGATGATGCACACACAGACTGGTAAGATATGTACTAACATTTCAATCAATAAATACTTAATGTGGATCTGTCTAATATCACAACCCTTTTAGATGGTCCACAGGATGACAAATATTTGTAGGCTATCCTCCGCATCCTTGTCATACGCTTCTGTTACATAGTTACATAGGCTGAAAAAAAGACATACGTTTAGCGAGTTCAGCCTTTCCCACATCACCTACTGCTGTTGTTCCAAAGAAGGCAAAAATTAGTTGCCTATATACATTTATGAATCTGTAACCTAGAGGTGTTACTTGGGACTTTTTCTCCTTTTTTCACAGATAAAACCACTTACAAGAAAGATATAAATTATGTTTTGTTGCAGTAAGGAGAATTTAGTTACATGACAATAAATAAATGAGCATATCATTGCAGAGATGAAGAAGTAAGAGGAATGTATCCAGAGAGACGTGGCAGTGCATCTGTCAGGTGCAAGATTATTCTAGGTTAACAGTTAATGGAAGCAGCAGTAGGCAATGGAAATTATTATGAAGAGTAATTGTAGAGAATGTACAGCTTCTTAGAAGTACTGGAACTACATGTATAGGTATAAAGTAATAGTATTTCAGGTCAATGAAAGCACTACAGTTAAATAAAAAGTCCCATATCCTCTTCTTTCCTCAAGCAAAACTTTACTGCTACATGTTTGGTCCATTAGAGGTTTCTTCTATAGTCCTATCACAATCCCCACCATTGACTGTGGCTTTGTTCATCCCCTCTTCAGGGTAGAGCAAAGATGGAGGGCTGGGCACTCAATGTCCAATAATGGCAGGTTTATTGGAAATTACTGGCAATGTTTCAGCTCTACCAGAGCCTTTCTCAAGCTAAAAGGCCATGACTGAAGATGCAGCTCCTTTTGTTCTCAGACTGTATTGCTGGAGGTGGCCTCGCCAGAGCATGGCTGAACCTGCTCTCCTCTTTTTTTTTCTACATCTGGTGTGCTAGTACAGGTTCTTACCCCATCAGGTTAGACAAGTGGCACCATAATATTTAGCTTTTGCTTCTTTTGGGAATGCCCTGGAGCTACAGCTTCAATGTTAATCCAGGTCCGATCATAGTGATACCTAGTGGCAATTCCAAAAACCATGTATAGGAGTCACCTATGGACACACAGGGCCATATTCCCTAGTAATCGCTAACATTAGCGTTCGTATGAGTAAGTATTACCGCTAGGATAAGTGACTTTAATGCATTCCACCCATATTCGTAATGCTAAACTGGGTAAGAATCACTCAGCGCATTAGTATTTGCACAAGCTTCCACAAGCTTACTGTCCTTTACTTGTATTCAGTCGGCCACAGGTGGAGCGCTACTTGATGGTAGTTCTTATGTAGTTCTTGATACTTCTTGGTTCACAGTACCTCAAAAAGAACAGATTTATATTCCATAAGATATATAGAGCAAAAAAGCTTCTATGAGTGAGAATATAAATGGCTCTTTTGGATTCCACTCACATGATAAAGAGCCCTTATCGCCTGGCTCGAAGCTTAGCACCTATGGACCCGTAAAGGCGTACCCCCTTCTCAGGACCTCTTCTACAGTGTGGCCGCAACCCTCTAAAATAAGCAGGAAAACAAAGTGCAGATGACCCCAATGAACTGAAGTAGACTGTGATGTATAGTATAAATGGACTACTCACATGCCCAAGTGCCTCGGTCAGACTCCCACTTGTAAGCTGCCAGTGATTTTACAGGAGCACTGGACCTCATATCATCCTCAGTCATGTCATTGAGTAGCACCAGGAACAAGGGATATAGTAAAAACAGACATACTTCACTTTGCACATCCTATACTTAAAATAGGGAGCACAATCATTAATTTGTTTTAAGATCAGTAAGGTATTACAAAGTCTAATTGCCACAGGGATGCACAAGCCACAATTTTAGCTACATCTAAAAGCTGTTGCTAAATGATTCCACTTTTGCAAAATCATTTAGCACTCCCTAACCCCCTCCCCCATTAAATACGATATTCACCACTCATATCGCGACGAGAACGGTGGCCCGATTTGCCGCTTCTTCTGATTGTGAGCAGAGTGAGATTGGGAAGAAATAGTTCCCAGTCTCCTTCCACGATCACTCCATCCACTGCACTGCGCAATCTCACAGGAGCGTGGCCTGGAAGCGCAAACCTCTAGATTTGTATGGTCTCCAGGAGGTGTTACTCCAGATGGCGTAGAAACGCTACCTTGAGTATCTCAGCAGTTACAGTTTTACAAAAAACGCTTTCCCCATCACTCTTCCTTTCCCTGAATGCCTGTTTCCTCTTCCCTACTTCTGCTGAAAACAGTCATCTTAGCACTCCCCTACAGGTTGACTTTCCTTTATTCCAATGTTTCGAACCTTAATTTTTCCAGCCCTCCCCATCAGTGGACTATGAAGACACAGCTCACTTTGCAATCTTTTTTTACCAAGAATTGGGTGAAAAAGCTCCCCAGTGCCCAGGGATCCCAGTTGAAGATATGTATTGTATAAGAAGCTTTCAACCATATTTTGTATTAACTGATGAATGTGTTATCAATTAATTTCAAGCACAAAATAGTTACATTTTATTTATATATTTGCAGACCATTGACATTCACTGCTGGCAAGCCTTTTAAGTCGCCTACTGATGACCGGGTCGTACGCATAACTGTGGAATAATATATATATTTATTAGATATAGGCCACAGCTAAAATACTCCACACAATAACACACCACCATGACATAACAATTCCCATAACAAAATAAAACAATAACCCAGTACTGAAAGAGGACTCCCCACAACCACCACACACCTCCAAACCAACCAACCACAAAAACTTCCCAACTCCCAACCATCTGACCAAAATTATCCTAACTAAAAAGGAACCCCTAGCCAGCACTGCCTACAAGCCCCGCCGTGACAAAGGAGCCCAACAAAATACTACTCCACCGAAAAAACCAAGCCAACCTGGAATTAAATAAAACAGGGTGGGAGGGTGGGGTTTTTCACCGCTCTACCTCAGGAGAAAAAGGCACGCAGAGCCTCTTCCACACGCGCCTTAAGTACCCTCCTGACGACTCCTCCCACACCACTCCCGCTCAATCTCCTCACACGCTGCAAAAGCATTCTAAAAAAAAAAATTCTCCCTGCGTCCTGGCATGAGAGGCAACTTAAGGGCCCTACGCCTTAGGTGCTTCAGGCCTTCATTGTTGTATCTTTGTATCATATTGTATTTATAGGCAATAAATGACTCAGGTTTTGGGTTGTCTTATCGGTAAGCAGTTCCTTTACAAACATATTATTAAAGTATTGATTTATTTATATAAAACTAAATAGGGAAATACTGAGCCGCTGATAAGTGCGGTGTAATAACACACATCCTTTCTTTAATGCATCTTTTAAATATAGTCCCAAGGCAGAGATTAATAAAACAGTATTAAATCATCCTGCTTTTTACCCAGCATCTATTTTGATGTCATGCCAGATAATTACATCTGTGCACTTCAGTACAGTAATCTGTATTGAGGCAATATTAACCATCGAATATGGTGCTCATAAAAGGAGTTTAAGGATGCATTATAAATGCAATTCTTACTTTACATTTACCTTTTTTTCCAATATAATTAATTTAATAACATAGAAATATTGAAAATTAGCTGCAAAAGGGTAAAGATTATAGGTTTCCCATAGAAATGGACTGGTAACCTGCAGAATGAACCCTAGATAAATCCCGCTGCAGGTATGTCATTGCTGCTTATAGGTTGGTGCCATTTTCATAATTCATGCTCTGGCTATTTTACGTCAAGTGCGAAGACTGTCAGCTGTAATATCAGTAATAAGTGAAAAAAACTATCAAAATCAAATTAGGAGTTTGTGCAAGCCAGCTGTTTTACACGTTGAATGCAGATGGTAGGTACCTGATAGAAAGGCGCTTGGGACTAGATTTATGAATATTTAATATAATATTTTTCCTGCAGGAAGTGTGAAAATGTATTTTCAGATTGCAGTTGCTCATCCAAAGATACAACAAACTGTGCATTCTGTAGTACATTTTTTTTAAATTGTTAATTCACTAACACTGTTCCTTGAAAGACTGTTGGTTATACTTTGACCATCAACAAACTGTGGTTGAACAAAAATGGCGAAACTACAATGAATTCATTGTACTTTTCTATGTTCTTTACACTGTAGTTTCTGCTGAAGTTGTCTAGCACAGATCTCAGTGTAGTTTTCGATGGGGTGTCCACCATAGTTTCTGTTGTAGTAATTTAGCTTACATTTCACCATAGTTTCCCCTTGTGTTTCAGTCAATGTTTTTTTTAGCATTTTTGCAATGTGGCACAGAGGCACAGGAGGGGCACAGAGGCACAGGAGGGGCACCAGGCACAGCATAGATTGGCAATTGGTGCGGACACGAAACACTCCTGATAGAGAATATTATGCATCTCTATGCTGATTGGCATGGCACGGATTGGGAAGGCACCAAAATCCACCTACGCCTGAGTAGACAAAAATGCTTGCACCGGCCCTGGGGTTAGCTGGCTTATGTCACATCCTGGCAAAAGCACTTGGTCAGACTTTGCCATCTTGTCTCTTTGATATACATAAGAGTATTTTGCTGTTTAGTGACACCTATTGGTGCCCACAACCGATACATGAATATTTGGACAATTATTCACTTAACCCCTTATGGACGGAAGTAATTTTACAACTTCGGCGCTGTTTCGAAGTAGAAGTTTGCTGAGCTCATTTTGACCGTTTTTAAACGCAGTTTTAAGTCACGTATTATTATCCCACCCAGACAAATTATATATCGTTCTTTCCGGCAGACTCGGCAGATTAATAATATATCATTATTATATGTATAGGTCATGCCCTGCCAAAATGCTATAACAAAAAATGTTAAAAAATGTTAAAAAATGTGAATTTTAAATAAAATTTCAATCATCCACAGTGTGTAAAGTGTTTTTTTTTTTTAAATTTATTATCCGAGCCTTTGCGGTCATATGCTATGGGGTAGATTTGTTAAAAAAATTAGAACGGGGAACCCATTTTTTTTTGAGGAGAAATTGGGTGATTTTAGCTAAACCCCCCAAAAAAAAATCATTAGTGAAGCATCATTGTCCACATTATAATTGAAATGTGAACAATAGTGCTGCATTAAAAAAAAAATAATTATTAATTAATTTTTTTATTATTTTTATTTTTACATTTTTTTAACTTTTATTTTACTTTTAACATGCTCTGGCCTTTCCAGCAATATCAGACATGACCCCCTAGCTGCCACCGATCAGGAGATAAATGGGTTCAAAGAGCCCCCCTATCTCCTCTATGGGATTTCCCTAGGAAATCCCTTTGCAGCTAGGGGGTTCCCTGGTTAACTGACATCATCGCGCATGGCGCGATGAGTCAGTTGACGTGGGGGGGGACCCAGAGGTGGGGGCTGCCATCCAAGATGGCGGCCCCCACCGGAAAAAAGGCCACGGTCTTGCTAAGGGGTTAACCCCTTACTAAGGGGTTAACCAAGGGGTTAACCCCCTACATCGCTGGAAAGGTCAGGCTGTGACCCTTCCAGCGATGCTGGCCACAGCCGCCTGGTCCCCGGCGATGGGGAGATAGAGGGATCCAAAGGATCCCTCCCTCCCCTTCAGGCACTTCCCCTGCGCCGGAGGAGGGATTCACGCTGATCTGACCGGAGGAGGTGAGTATTACCGGAGGGGGGCTGTAAACGCCGAGGACGTACAATTACGTCCTGCGGCGTTAAAGCCCACCTAATGCAGGACGTAATTGTACGTCCTGCGACGTTAAGGGGTTAACATTGTCTATTGAAGTACAAAATGTATATCACTTCACAGAAATTCATATTCATAATAGCTACTTTGAAGGAACACTCTGCATATCCTGACCACTTCATATTTTTTAAATGGTCAGGATGTGAGGAGTGCCCCCTCCTTCACCAACCTGCCCCTCATTTTTACTAAAAAGCTCAGTGATGTGGAGGAGTTTCCACCACCCAACCCAGTGTCACCAGCAACCAAGAAATTTTAATTTCCCAGCTGCTGCTTACTACTCAGTTACTGATGATGTTGGCACGCAGAGAGCGTGCCGACATCACTATCTCTGAGGCAGGCGTCAGACGAAAGCAGTGATCACGTCCGTGCCGCCGCACAGTTTAACAGCCGTCGTAGCATAGAACCATGATCACTAGAGACCCACACACGAAGTACGTGCGCACCGAACTGCATACGCACAACGCACGTGGCAACCGGACGCAAGTTAGGCAAGAACGTAAAACCGCTACCACGGACACGCAGACTGCACCACGTCCATGTAGCGTTCTGTTTGAGTGATGAGATGTCAGATGCAGCGCATTTGCGATGTCTGGCCTTGACGCACAAAATGGCTTTTCATATCCTTTTCAAATTTTTATCAATTTTCATATTAATTTTGTTTCCCATAATTCCTTTTTTTTTCTACATCCATCAAGAAAAACGGATCGTGTGGTGTCTACAGTATCTTCCGTCAGTACGTCAATCCGTTGTGCACGCGCGCTCAGAGTGCGTTCATCTGACATTAGCCCGAGACCGATCATGTTAGCCATCTGTCTCAAAGAGGTCGTTCATTGATTGGAACTGAGCATGTGCGCAGCTCTGATCCATCACTCTGTGCAGGCGCTAGGTTGCAAGTCCCGTTGAGGTGGGCAATTTGCGTTTCCTATGCTACGCAAGTAGCGCAGGAAGCGCAAATTGCTTAGCAAAGCCTTAGGAACGTCCGGGTTCAAGACACCTTGAGCTGAAGAGGAGGAGCTGCGTGTAGCGAGGGACAAAAGGTGTGTAAAACTGGACAAAAGAAAGATTAAAAAAATAATTGGGCAGAGGCTTTGCCCAATTATTTAAGGCAAAGAAGGGACACTCTACTCTTCAGTTGACTGTTTCTTTAGCATTGCCGATCAGGGCTGGATTAACATAGGGGCTGATGGAGCAGCAGCTCCAGGCCCATTTCCCTTAGAATAGGCCCAGAGAAATCATAACATACAGGGTTATTTAGAGAGTGTGAAAAGTAGGAGAATGGCTGGAGAATGAAAAATTCTAGGTCAAAATAGCCAAACCAGAAAAATTCTCCCTTTCATCTCACTTTCCAAATTGGCTATTTTGACCTACAATTTTTCATTCTCCAGTCATTCTCCTGCTTTTCACGCTCTCTGAATAACCCTGTATGTCTGCATTGATGGGCATTTGGACCCCTGTATCTCCAACTCTATAACAGCTACAGGGTCATATCAGGTATCACTGGAAAGGCCAGAACACGGCCTTTCCAATGATACATAAAACCTGGTCATATTTAGTAACAATAAAAAGTGTAGCAAAAATGTAAAATCTAAAAGAAAAGAAAAAAAAAACTTTTTTTATTTATTTACTTATAGTTCCAAAGTGATGCTATTGTCCATTAATCACGTATAGAATGGGCAATACTACTGCCATTTCTCATCTTTTAATTTCCCACAGTAGGAGCATGGTCAGTGGTTTATAAATAGTCAAAATATTCGTAAAATACCATCCTCCAAAACACAGGGGGAATATTTCATTTTCCCCCCATTTTTTTGGTTAAAATTGTATATTTTCTCTGAAAAATGCAGTAACAGGTTCCCATTTCACTTTTTTTTCTTTTTAAGAATATATATATATATATTATTATAACCACAAAGGTTTGGATGAAAAAAATGGGAAAAAATTATTTTACACACTTTAAATGATTGAAATTTGAATGAAAAATTAATCACACAGTACCTGCCTCATTAGATATACCTCTACCTATCTGCACTATTTAATAACCTAAATTATCAGGGTTATTCAGAGAGCGTGAAAAGCAGGAGAATGACTGGAGAACGATTGGAGAATGAAAAATTCGAGGTCAAAATAGCCAATCCAGAAAAATTATCCCTTTCATCTCACTTTCCAAATCGGCTATTTTGACCTAGAATTTTTCATTCTCCAGTCATTCTCCTGCTATTCACTCTCTCTGAATAACCCTGTATATTTTCATTTCGCTAAACTCCAAAAAAAAGCCCACCAAAATATTCAGCCCCAGGCCCATAAAGATCTTAATTCGGCCCTGTTTTGCCGAGACATATTTACTGAGAATGCAAACACCAGAGAAACAATGGTAAATGATGAATAGCTACAGTTTACGCTTTGTACAGAAGATTTTGGTGGTACTGGTGTTCAGTGCTGTATAAAGGAACTTCATCTGCAGTGAAGACTCGCTGTCTGTTACAGAGATTTTTGATATATGATTTGTTGTAACTTCATTAAGCCTCTAAACCTTTTGGGCTCTATTACATTCTTCACGCAAACGTTAACGCTCACACGCATAAGCATTAACGTTTGCTGCTGTATTTACCGCATATTACAATCCAAACGCAAACGGGTTAAAAAACACGTTTGCGTTTTGTACCTTGCGCTTTTCAGCGCGAGGTTACTGTACTTTACACTCCCTATGCTTAACATGGGGAGCGGAAAGTGTTAATCAGCATTAGGATTACAAAGTCCCAGCACTGATTAACGCCTGGCTCTGGTTAGTGGAAAGTTAACCACAGCCAGGACTTGGTGCTAACGGATTCCGCTTCTGCAGAATCTGTTAACACCAGGCTTAAAAAATAAAAAAACAATCCTATACTCACCTCCTGTCCTGCGGCGAGGACCGCGGGTCCAACCGCCTCCTCCGGCCGGCGGAAGCAGGGAAAGACTGAGGGAAAAAGTCCCCCCAGTCTCTCCCTGCATATCACTACGCCGACCAGCCAGATCACCTGAGGTGAGATCCGGATGGTCACGTGACCGGTAAGGAGGAACTCAATGGAGTCCTATGGACTCCATCGAGTGGATGCTCGCGGCTGCGCTCACCTCCAATTAGAACATAGAAACATAGGTTCTTAGCTGCCGTCATATTATTTCGGCCCATCTAGTCTGCCCAATTACATGGATACTTTACCTGGATTTATCTTTTGTTTAGGATAGCCTTATGCCTATCCCATGCCTGCTTAAATTCAATTACAGTTTTGGCCTCTACCACTTCTACTGGAAGGCTGTTCCATGTATCCACCACCCTCTCAGTAAAATAATGCTTCATGATGTTACTTTTAAACCTTTGCCCCTCTAATCTAAGACTATGTCCTCTTGTTTTGCTACTTTGTTTCCTTTTAAATATACTCCCTTCCTCTACCTTGTGGATTCCCTTTACGTAATTAAATGTTTCTATCATATCTCCTCTGTCTCGTCTTTTTTCCAAGCTGTACATGTTAAGATCATTAAGCCTTTCCTGGTAACTTTTCTCCTTCAAGCCGTACACCATTTTAGTAGCCCTTCTCTGAACTCTCTCTAAGATGTCTATATCCTTCTGGAGATACGGTCTCCAGTACTGCACACACAGGGCCGGCGCTAACGTAAGGCGGCACAGGCGGCCGCCTTACTGTCTGGTGTCCTGCCAGTGTGAGGGGCGCCGGCCCGGGGTGTAATCGGTCATCCGATTCGGATGACCGACCCCCGAGATTTGGCCCGGGGGTTGAGGGACCCAGATGCCGGGCAGCGCGAGAGCGCCTGCCCGGTCTTGAACAGTCCGTCCTGTGAAGTGGATGCGGCTGTGTGCGTGCGCAGCCGGTCACGTGGTCCGGCTAATCAGGTGGTACTGAGTCTCAGTACCACCTGACTGGCCGGACCGCGTGACCGGCTGCGCACGCACACAGCCGCATCCACTTCACAGGACGGACTGTTCAAGATCGGGCAGGCGCTCCCGCGCTGCCCGGCATCTGGGTCCCTCAACCCCCTGCCGGAGCTGGGGCAACAATCCAGGTGAGAGCTGGGGGCAAATCCATGTGCTGGGCAAATCCATGACCTGGGGGCAAATCCATGAGCTGGGGCAAATCCATGACCTGGGGGCAAATCCATGAGCTGGGCAAATCCATGACCTGGGGGCAAATACATGAGCTGGGCAAATACATGAGCTGGGCAAATCCATGACCTGGGGGCAAATCCATGAGCTGGGCAAATCCATGTGCTGGGCAAATCCATGACCTGGGGGCAAATCCATGACCTGGGGGCAAATCCATGACCTGGGGGCAAATCCATGAGCTGGGCAAATCCATGACCTGGGGGCAAATCCATGAGCTGGGCAAATCCATGTGCTGGGCAAATCCATGACCTGGGGGCAAATCCATGACCTGGGGGCAAATCCATGTGCTGGGCAAATCCATGACCTGGGGGCAAATCCATGAGCTGGGCAAATCCATGACCTGGGGGCAAATCCATGAGCTGGGCAAATCCTTGAGCTGGGGGCAAATTCATGTGTGAGCTGGGGGCTCTCTGCTCCTCTAGATTGTAAAATCCGGGGTGCCCTCTGCTCCTCTAGATTGTAAAATCCGGGGTGCCCTCTGCTCCTCTAGATTGTAAGCTCCTGGGTGTCCTCTGCTCCTCTAGATTGTAAGCTCCTGGGTGCCCTCTGCTCCTCTAGATTTGAAGCTCCTGTGAGCCGGGCCCTCTGCTCCTCTAGATTGTAAGCTCCTGTGAGCCGGGCCCTCTGTAAATTCTCGTGAGTCGGGCTCTCTGCTAAAACACCTTATTTTCTGTAAGTGCCCCTCCCGAGACTAGTCTCTGGATCCGCCCCTGCCTGGGATTGGAAGGGGGCAATGAGAGGAGGGGACAACAAGCACCACGTGGTTCCCTGCCTGGCCTTGCTTCCCGAATCCAATCACAGGCGAGCGGGAAAGGTGCGTGTGCACGTGTGCATCACATGCCTGGCCAGCGCCAGCGGCCGCTCGCACCAGTCGCCTCGAGACGTGACGTCACGTGTCACACGAGGGGGACGCAGAGAGCGATGGTGGCGGTGCCTAGCTTAAGCTAAGCCTAAAAAATTGTTGCTACTAAAAAACCTACTACCTGGTCTGGTCCCTGATTGTCCCTGGTGGTCTGGTCTCTCGTCTCACTCCCTCCCTGACTGCCTGAGAGTGTGGACTGAGTAGAACTAGAACGCCAGCGGGCGACGGGGGGGGCCTGCAGTGCCAAGGTGAGGCAGCAGAAGTCAGCAGGCAGCAGTGAGCAGTTCTGTGCACACTGTCACAGTCAATCAGACACAGTCAGCTGAGCAGAGAGGTAAGAGACTCGCTGGGGGAAAATTTATACCATAAATAATACCCATATGAGCAGCTGGGGGCCGCAAATATACCCATACATGAGCTGGGGGCCGCAAATATATACCCATACACAGGGCCGGCGCTAACGTAAGGCGGCACAGGCGGCCGCCTTACTGTCTGGCGTCCTGCCAGTGTGAGGGGCGCCGGCCCGGGGTGTAATCGGTCATCCGATTCGGATGACCGACCCCCGAGATTTGGCCCGGGGGTTGAGGGACCCAGATGCCGGGCAGCGCGAGAGCGCCTGCCCGGTCTTGAACAGTCCGTCCTGTGAAGTGGATGCGGCTGTGTGCGTGCGCAGCCGGTCACGTGGTCCGGCTAATCAGGTGGTACTGAGTCTCAGTACCACCTGACTGGCCGGACCGTGTGACCGGCTGCGCACGCACACAGCCGCATCCACTTCACAGGACGGACTGTTCAAGATCGGGCAGGCGCTCCCGCGCTGCCCGGCATCTGGGTCCCTCAACCCCCTGCCGGAGCTGGGGCAACAATCCAGGTGAGAGCTGGGGGCAAATCCATGACCTGGGGGCAAATCCATGTGCTGGGCAAATCCATGACCTGGGGGCAAATCCATGAGCTGGGCAAATCCATGACCTGGGGGCAAATCCATGAGCTGGGCAAATCCATGACCTGGGGGCAAATCCATGAGCTGGGCAAATCCATGTGCTGGGCAAATCCATGTGCTGGGCAAATCCATGACCTGGGGGCAAATCCATGACCTGGGGGCAAATCCATGAGCTGGGCAAATCCATGACCTGGGGGCAAATCCATGAGCTGGGCAAATCCATGAGCTGGGCAAATCCATGACCTGGGGGCAAATCCATGACCTGGGGGCAAATCCATGAGCTGGGCAAATCCATGACCTGGGGCAAATCCATGAGCTGGGCAAATCCATGACCTGGGGGCAAATCCATGACCTGGGGGCAAATCCATGAGCTGGGCAAATCCATGACCTGGGGGCAAATCCATGAGCTGGGCAAATCCATGTGCTGGGCAAATCCATGACCTGGGGGCAAATCCATGACCTGGGGGCAAATCCATGTGCTGGGCAAATCCATGACCTGGGGCAAATCCATGAGCTGGGCAAATCCATGACCTGGGGGCAAATCCATGAGCTGGGCAAATCCTTGAGCTGGGGGCAAATTCATGTGTGAGCTGGGGGCTCTCTGCTCCTCTAGATTGTAAAATCCGGGGTGCCCTCTGCTCCTCTAGATTGTAAAATCCGGGGTGCCCTCTGCTCCTCTAGATTGTAAGCTCCTGGGTGTCCTCTGCTCCTCTAGATTGTAAGCTCCTGGGTCCTCTGCTCCTCTAGATTGTAAGCTCCTGTGAGCCGGCCCTCTGCTCCTCTAGATTGTAAGCTCCTGTGAGCCGGGCCCTCTGTAAATTCTCGTGAGTCGGGCTCTCTGCTAAAACACCTTATTTTCTGTAAGTGCCCCTCCCGAGACTAGTCTCTGGATCCGCCCCTGCCTGGGATTGGAAGGGGGCAATGAGAGGGAGGGGACAACAAGCACCACGTGGTTCCCTGCCTGGCCTTGCTTCCCGAATCCAATCACAGGCGAGCGGAAAGGTGCGTGTGCACGTGTGCATCACATGCCTGGCCAGCGCCAGCGGCCGCTCGCACCAGTCGCCTCGAGACGTGACGTCACGTGTCACACGAGGGGGACGCAGAGAGCGATGGTGGCGGTGCCTAGCTTAAGCTAAGCCTAAAAAATTGTTGCTACTAAAAAACCTACTACCTGGTCTGGTCCCTGATTGTCCCTGGTGGTCTGGTCTCTCGTCTCACTCCCTCCCTGACTGCCTGAGAGTGTGGACTGAGTAGAACTAGAATGCCAGCGGGCGACGGGGGGGCCTGCAGTGCCAAGGTGAGGCAGCAGAAGTCAGCAGGCAGCAGTGAGCAGTGCTGTGCACACTGTCACAGTCAATCAGACACAGTCAGCTGAGCAGAGAGGTAAGAGACTCGCTGGGGGAAAATTTATACCATAAATAATACCCATATGAGCAGCTGGGGGCCGCAAATATACCCATACATGAGCTGGGGGCCGCAAATAATACCCATACATGAGCAGGGGGCCGCAAATATACCCATATGAGCAGCTGGGGGCCGCAAATATACCCATACATGAGCTGGGGGCCGCAAATATATACCCATACATGAGCAGGGGGCCGCAAATATACCCATATGAGCAGCTGGGGGCCACAAATATATACCCATACATGAGCTGGGGGCCGCAAATATACCCAAATATGTTGTTCCTACAGTCTGACAAATGTAACTACTGCCTTTCCAGAAGAAAGACAGTGTTTATATAAGTCCATAAAGACAGCACTGGTGGCTGTCCCCCCAATCAGTGACTCACAACACTGCTAAAGGTTGTCCTTGCAAGACCAACTTTAAGCATCCTTTAATCTCTGCGTGACGACACCGAACACTCACGATAGAGATTATTATGCATCTCTATCCTGATTGGCTTGACATGACGGGGGGGGGGGGCACCAAAACAGACCTTCGCCTGACTAGGCAAAAAAGCTTGCACCGGCCCTGCCCATACATGAGCAGGGGGCCGCAAATATACCCATATGAGCAGCTGGGGGCCGCAAATATATACCCATACATGAGCTGGGGGCCGCAAATATATACCCATACATGAGCAGGGGGCCGCAAATATACCCATATGAGCAGCTGGGGGCCGCAAATATATACCCATACATGAGCTGGGGGCCGCAAATATACCCAAATATGTTGTTCCTACAGTCTGACAAATGTAACTACTGCCTTTCCAGAAGAAAGACAGTGTTTATATAAGTCCATAAAGACAGCACTGGTGGCTGTCCCCCCAATCAGTGACTCACAACGCTGCTAAAGGTTGTCCTTGCAAGACCAACTTTAAGCATCCTTTAATCTCTGTGTGACGACACCGAACACTCACGATAGAGATTATTATGCATCTCTATCCTGATTGGCTTGACATGACGGGGGGGGGGGGCACCAAAACAGACCTTCGCCTGACTAGGCAAAAAAGCTTGCACCAGCCCTGTGCACACAGTACTCCAAGTGAGGTCTCACCAGTGCTCTGTACAGTGGCATGAGCACTTCCCTTTTCCTACTGCTAATACCTCTCCCTACACAACCAAGCATTCTGCTAGCATTTCCTGCTGCTCTATTACATTGTCCAAATACCCTCAGATCCTCTGCAATTGAGATTTGTGAGGTTTTTCTAGCTTCTAATTTGTCTGCTCTTCTCATGGAGGCGGCCATGTTTTTTGCCTCCTCTCTTTTGTGGGAGGAATTAAACATCTCAGCTGTGTGACAGCTCAGCCTAGGGTGTCTCAGAGGGAGCGGGGGTGTTCAGATAGCAAGGATGCTTCTATTATTAACTCTGACTGAAATGTTGCTTTTTACCCCATCCCACTGCTTAGCTTCAGTGCAAACACACACATAAATAAACAAGGGCAATTATATACACTGCCTTTCCAAAAAATTATATTTCTGTAGCTGATACTTGCTGGGGGATCACAGCAGTGTAGGGAAGGATTTCAAATTATAGTTTGGTTTACAAAGTTAGGGTTACAAATTACTGTCATGGTTACGATTTATGGTTAGGTTACTATTTGCGCTTGTTTTAGGGTTAGAATTAACCCTAACCACAATATTTTGTCCCATTTTTCACTTCTAAGCATTACATTCTGAACCTTTTTTTGATGCGAGCGTCTTTCTCATACAGGGTTATTCAAAGAGATCCGAATGGCGGGAGAAAGGTAACCGAACGCTGAAAATCAGCATTCGGTTACCTTTCTTGGTCATTCGGCTATCCAGAGAGCAGGCAATACGCCAAATCCTGGCGAATTGCCTGCACATACGGTGCCTGTTCGGTGCCTGTTCGAGGACAGTGAATTCCCCATAAAAAAAGCACTGCTTCGGCTATTCAGAGAACACAAACCAGCAGTGAAAGGTTCCCGAAATGCCCTGACATACGGTGGTTTCATTCGACAGGTTTATTCAGGAGAATCCCATAGGCTTCAATGTTAAAAATATTCCCATTTTAATTCAATATCTAATAAACCATTCATTATGAAATTCCACAGTACTCTATAAATAACAAGATTTTTTTAGGATATTTTAAGCATTTTTCTTTTCCGATTTTTTTTTTTTTTTAACTTTTCTTATTTTTTCTGTAACAGCCCTCTTTATTATCATTCACTGGACATCACATGTAAATTTCAGACATTTTTCGCTCAGTAGTTTCTTTGCAAACAGCGTTTCACTTTTCACACATTCAAGCAAACTGTTTTCCTAATTTATTCACTTCACTCGTCTGCTGTGTCGGCTTTTTCCGGCAGCTTCGCTGCGTGTGATCGGCGCCTGCTCGGGTTTTTCCGACGTCTTCATCCATAGGTTTTTGCGGGTTTTCGGCGTGCATTCGCCAGGTGTTCGGCGGGTTTTCGGCAGCTTTTCCCTGCACTTCGACAGCCCTGTGGTGCTTGCTGAATACACCGCAGGGTAGCCGAAATGGGAAAGCCGATTTGCACCGAATTGAAGAGAACGAAAAGTCACCGAACGTGCAGAGACCATTTTATTGTCAGACATTTTTGGATGACATCACAACCTATTGTTTCTAATCCCCTCACCCACCTAGATTGTAAATTCCAACAGGAATAGGGCCCTCATGTCCTCTTGTATCTGCAGGCAGGAATACTGACCTGCCTCCTGTATGTATTGTAAAATTGTCCTGTCTACCCATGGCACCTTGTACAGCGCTGCAGAATGTGTTGGTGCTTAATAAATAAATAATAATAATTATAATTGGGGTCATTTATGTCAATCAAAAGCTAATTTAGAAAAAGAGCAAAGTATTTGCAGTATCTTTTACATGAGTAATTTCTATCGTTTAGAGCAGTAACTTTCAAATTGTTCATCTTTCAATACACCAATAAGGAGCAAAGGTGATATTATGGCACACCAGCAACTTAAGGATATGTTTTATCATTAAATAAGAAAATATTAGGATGTTAAGATTGTGTTTAAAATTGTTTTCAATAATATAACTCACCTTTGGGCCATTTCTCTCTTACATCCACATTTTGTCACTGTCCAGTAACTCACACATGTCACTGTAACATTGCACAGCAAATTCTCAAGGCATGGCTGAGGACCATTCACGACACACAAGTCAACCATGTCACATTAGTTGAACATCAATGGTTTAGAGCAGGGCTCAGCAACCTTGGCCCTCCAGATGTTTTGGAACTACTATTCACATGAGGCTCAGCCATATTAATTAGTGGCTGAGCATCATGGGAGATGTATTTTCAAGACATCTGAAAGGCCAAGGTTGCTGGTTTAGAGAGTCATTGATGAGAATTTTATTACTTTGCCACTCTGTTATGCACCCATACTCCACAATTATATGAAAGAGCATCAAAAATGTTAGGAGAAAAAGAGGGACAGAGGGATTTGAGCCCCAAATAGGGACTCAGGAACACTTGGAAGATATTCTCAAATTTCAGTTTGAACCTAAGGCCTCAATAATTCTCTGCATACATTTTCCTGGTGGTTCATACTTACTCTGAAGTCATTGTTAAAAGTTTTACCTCCTTCTCGCTAGAGCTGGTGTGACTCTAAATGTTAATTATATACTTCTGCCACAAGTGAGATTTTATTCAGTGTTTTGCTATGTGTGCTGGGTGTTTAGCCTGTCAGACCATAGAGAATAGCATCCGCTCTCTCTACACTTTGTGAACAAACCCAGAAACATTGCAATACTTGATTGAATTTGCCGATGGAATTATAATTATCAAAAACCACCAGAAAATGTGTCAGCTCAGATTTCAACCTTGTATTATAATGTATGTGCAGGAATACAAAGCTTCCATGACGCATCCAGCAAGGAGGCTGCTGCAGAGTCTACCAGCACGCATGTAGGAAAACACATTTGTTATGCAATAAGGCACATATCATACAATAAAATGGCATATATAAGGACGGCATCAGACGAGCGTCTTTGGAGAGCGGAAGGAACATCCACTCAATGTCCATCTGGCCACCTCACTAAGCGCAGTTAGTGCGCTCAGCGCTTCAAGGCTCGATGCCCCTATGGAGGATCGCGCTTTGCAACTCCATCAACGCACGTCTAGTGTTTTGACGGGGAGGCTTTGTGCACAGACGTTTGTAGCGCATGCAATTCGTGTGTGCACTACAGCGTGTGACTGGCCCTGTTGCAGTGTCACATGCTGCGACGAATGCCAGTAGGCACCCCGGTACGGGCGCACCTAGTATGCTCGTCTGATATCGACCTAAGTTTAAGGTCTTACAACATCAAATGGTTAACTTTCCAATCCAGCAATCATAAGTGTGCATTATATAAGCTTCCCTTCACCAATTTATATTCTCGTGTATGTCTCCCCTTCCCTTTAACCTTCTCCTTTGCAATTTTTATTCTGGGCTCTTTATTTCCTGCTCTTCCCAGCTCTATTTTCCCCTCACCACTTTGAGCCACTTTTGCCTTTTTAATGTCTCTCCACACCCAGGTTTTGTTAGCAGGTTATGAAATAAAAGTTATTTTTAATCTAATGCATTTTGGAATTCTCATTTTTTGTTTGTATGCTCTGCAAGGGTTTTGGCCAGTGGCCACCCTAAGATCCATGAGAACCCAATAACAACCGGCAAT
Organism: Leptobrachium leishanense; assembly: GCA_009667805.1. Lineage (NCBI taxonomy): Eukaryota > Metazoa > Chordata > Amphibia > Anura > Megophryidae > Leptobrachium > Leptobrachium leishanense. The sequence continues at coordinate 285,792,567 of CM019065.1, read as the reverse complement.
TGGTGATAAAGAGAAAAAAAGGGTCAACTTATCTTTTTAAGATGAAATGCTGAGGAGATTCCCTGGAGATGGTCCAAATACTCCACACATAGACAGGAAAAGAAAATTGGGAAGCCTCAGCGTCAAGAATAGATTCCCGTTGGTCTATTCGAATGGATCACGGGTGTTGGAATCGCCAGATTTTGACAAAAAAAGGAGGATGGGTGTAGGATAAAAACTTTTATTCCAAAGTAAATAAATGCATAAAATGGCATAGCATGCACAAAGCCCAACGCGTTTCGTTTATAAAATAGACTTTTTCAAGGGCAATACAAATATATAAAAAGCAAAATCATATCATGATTTTGCTTTTTATATATTTGTATTGCCCTTGAAAAAGTCTATTTTATAGACGAAACGCGTTGGGCTTTGTGCATGCTATGCCATTTTATGCATTTATTTACTTTGGAATAAAAGTTTTTATCCTACACCCATCCTCCTTTTTTTGTCAAAATCTGGCGATTCCAACACCCGTGATCCATTCGAATAGACCAACGGGAATCTATTCTAGACGCTGATCCATGAGAACCCGGCAGGTTAACCCACTCAACATGCTATTTGGTGTGCACTTCCTCCTTTGCTGTCACAAAAAAATGCACTAAGAATTTTGAACAAACTGAGTCAAAGGTACAAAGACCAGAGCTGGCTGAAGATACACTGTATGGATAAAAGTATTGAGACACACCTCTTAATTCTTGAATTCAGATGTTTCAAACAGACCCATTGTCAGGGCCGGCCCAAGACATTGTGCTGCCTGGAGCGAAGGACGAAATGCTGCCCCCCCAAAAAAACACACAGTGTGTATGAGCGTATCACAGTGCGCCATAGCAATAAAATTCAAAACACTCATACACACCGTACATTAGAATTTTATTGCTGTGGAGCTCTGTGATACAGTAATGTGAGGTGTGTATAACTGAGCCCAGAATTTGACATACCCAGCAGAGCCCAGCGTCACATACCCAGCAGTGCCCAGTGTCACATACCCAGCAGAGCCCAGCGTCACATACCCAGCAGAAACCAGCGTCACATACCCAGCAGTGCCCAGCGTCACATACCCAGCAGTGCCCAGCATCACATACCCAGCAGAGCCCAGCGTTACATACCCAGCAGTGCCCAGCGTCACATACCCAGCAGAGCCCAGTGTCACATACCCAGCAGTGCCCAGTGTCACATACCCAGCAGTGCCCAGTGTCACATACCCAGCAGTGCCCAGCGTCACATACCCAGCAGAGCCCAGCGTCACATACCCAGCAGAGCCCAGCTTCACATACCCAGCAGTGCCCAGTGTCACATACCCAGCAGAGCCCACTGTCACATACCCAGCAGTGCCCAGTTTCACAAACCCAGCAGTGCCTAGTGTCACATACCCAGCAGAGCCCAGTGTCACATACCAAGCAGAGCTCAGTGTCACATACCAAGCAGAGCCCAGTGTCACATACCCAGCAGTGCCCAGTTTCACATACCCAGCAGTGCCCAGTGTCACATACCCAGCAGTGCCCAGTTTCACATACCCAGCAGTACCCAGTGTCACAAACCCAGCAGAGCCCAGTTTCACATACCCAGCACACACACACAGTCAGTTTCACACACACACAGTCAGTCACACACACACACACACACAGTCAGTCACACACTCAGACACACACACAAACACACACACAGGTGGATGCATGTGAGTACAGGAGGGAGGGGGAGTGATGGGAGTGTAGGAAGGAGAGAGAGAGAGAGAGACTTATACTTACCAGCAGGCTCTGTCTGCCTCCATATGCTGTCCAGCACCGGCATCTCATGGAGGCTGACGCAGTGGCTGTTCCGCGCCGAGTTTCTGGACTAGCTTCCTGTCTGAGCGCTACCTGGTGACATCACTGGAGCATTGCATGCAGTTCTAAACTGGTTCTCTGCAATATGTAATAAACCAGGCTAGAACTACACTTCCCAGCATGCAATGGTCCGGCGATGCCAGCTGGCGGCGCCCAGACAGGAAGCTAGTCCAGAAACTCGGCACGGAACAGCCACTGCGTCAGCCTCCATGAGATGCCGGCGCAGCAGCGCTGTCTAGCAAACAGTGCAGGGGATCAGCGGCAAAATCTGCTGCTCCCCCAAAATCTGCCGCCTGGAGCGGTTGCTCCGAACCGCTCCATGGTCGGGACGCCCTGCCCATTGTCATAGGTGTATAAAATCAAGTCCCTATCCATGCAGGTTACATTTACAACATTTGTGGACAAATATGGAACATTCTGAAGAGCTCAGTGAGCTTGGTACTATGATAGTTTGTGAAATTTCAACCCTGCTAGATGTGCCACGGTCAACTGTAAATGGTATCATTGGAAAGTAGAAGGGCTACATTACAATCTTCACGCAAACGTTTGCGCCGGTGCAAAAAAACATTGACGCGAGGGGTAAAACCATTTGTGCCTAATCCCGTATTACATAGTGAACGCAACATCCGCGTGCAATTGTCTATCGCGGGTGAACCTACGGGTGAACCTGCGCGCACCTTGTGCGGGTTTACTGTACTGCGCGAGTCCTATACGTAACATTGTGAGCGCAAATGCGAATGTATGCTGGTACTTGGATGGTATTACAATTTATTTGCGGTAATTACCGCATAGCCTTTGTGCGCATAATTTTAGCAACTCCTAAAAGCTGGTGTTAATGGCAAATCTGAACAACTTGGCCGAACCCAAATACACCAGCCCAAAAAAAAAAATGCAGCAAAGTATAGTTACGCATTCTACTCATACCAAACCAATAAAATGGAGAAGTTGTGTGTGCATGTATTATTGCTGAAGAATATATGCTCAGATTGACTTTGGCAGGCACAGTTTCTTAACGTGAGATAATTGTGGTTCTTATTTCTGATTGGCTGAATCGCGAGACAAAAACTGTTCGCACACTGTTTTTTGCGCGAGACGGTACTGCGCGAGGATTTGGCCACATCCTGTTTGCACGTGAAAGTGATCAGCGGAAGAAAAAAGACGCGAGGATTGTAATTCCAGCGGTGATTTGAGTGCGCAAAAGTTTACCGCTTGGCGCAAATTTTTTTACTTTGCGCAAAGGTTTTTGCGTGAAGATTGGAATATAGCCCTCTGTCTTTGGATTTTACTTACGCATGCGTATGTGTTCTCGGTCCACTCCTAGCCTACACATACATTCTTCTCCAGTTCCAAGAATGTCATAAAACATAGTGGTCCCCAACTCTGGTCCTCAGAGCTCACTAACAGGCCAGGTTTGCCAGATATCTGAAGCATAGCACAGGTGATATGATTTGCTGCTCAGTGTTGCCGGGTTCAATCTGCATCGCCCCAAGGTAATCCTTAAAACCCGGCCTGCTAGTGGGCCCTGAGGACCAGGGTTGGGGACCACTGATGGGCCCCGTGGGCATTCTCTAGATTCTTATGGTGCATGCGTGTTTTGTCTTTGACTCATCATCAGTTCGGTTTTACTGTATTGGTCTATCCGGCTCTGACATTAGCTATGCATACACAGCTCATTCATTATTGTAAAATTGCTGAGAAAACTTTATATGGTGCTATATGGATGATGATGATAATAATAAGAAAAATAATGGTGCAATGAAGCAAGTTATTGAAGCAAGAGCTATTTAAGAAAATGTAATCCATCTATTTAAATTTATTGATTTTTTAAATCCAGAGTTCTCTTATTCATATCTGAACTCTGTTACCATGCACTGCGCAAAGTGTGAACACGGTTTATGGAACTCAGTAGACTATAAATTCTTGATAAGAGAGTAATCAAAATCTGGTTAAATGAAAGAAGTGACATCTGATAGGTGACCTGCACAGGCCTTCATTATGAAAAATATCACTTTATAAACTATGCACTTTTATCCACTAGATGTCAGCATTGTCCTGTACCAAATTTGTTCTCTCTTCACTGTAATGAACCGACAGGGGTAATCACACTACAGTAATATATATGTCCCAATCAGGACTGCCATCAGAAATCTTGGGGCCCCTTATTAAACTGCTGGTCAGGGTCCCCCTTTCCTTACCTGCTGTTCCGGCAAAATTAAAACGAAAAAACATTTTGCCTCCTCTCCTGCTTACCTTATTTTACCTCCTCTCCTGCTTACCTTATTTTACAGGCAGTGGGCTAAATCCTTGGTGGTCCAGCAAAGGGATGAAAGAATCCTCTGGTGGAGAGTTCTGCCTGGCGCAGACCATATTAATCACAACATACAGTATGTGATGAGTCAGTCAGTTAAAGTGCTCTGACCGGCCCCCGATGCTGCAGCCCACCGTAAAAATTTTTGGTATATAGAAACATAGAAAAATGTCGGCAGATAAGAACCTTTCGGCCCATCTAGTCTGCCCAATTACATGGATACTTTACCTGGATTTATCTTTTGTTTAGGATAGCCGTATGCCTATCCCATGCCTGCTTAAATTCAATTACTGTTTTGGCCTCTACCACTTCAACTGGAAGACTGTTCCATGTATCCACCACCCTCTCAGTAAAATAATGCTTTCTGATGTTACTTTTAAACCTTTGCCCCTCTAATCTAAGACTATGTCCTCTTGTTTTGCTACTTTGTTTCCTTTTAAATATACTCCCTTCCTCTACCTTGTGGATTCCCTTTACGTATTTAAATGTTTCTATCATATCTCCTCTGTCTCGTCTTTTTTCAAAGCTGTACATGTTAAGATCATTAAGCCTTTCCTGGTAACTTTTCTCCTTCAAGCCGTACACCATTTTAGTAGCCCTTCTCTGAACTCTCTCTAAGATGTCTATATCCTTCTGGAGATACGGTCTCCAGTACTGCACACAGTACTCCAAGTGAGGTCTCACCAGTGCTCTGTACAGTGGCATGAGCACTTCCCTTTTCCTACTGCTAATACCTCTCCCTACACAACCAAGCATTCTGCTAGCATTTCCTGCTGCTCTATTACATTGACTACTTACCTTTAGATCCTCTGCAATAATAACCCCTAAATCCCTTTCCTCAGATGTTGAGGTTAGGACTGTATCAAATATTCTATATTCAGCCCTTGGGTTTTTACGTCCCAGGTGCATTATCTTGCACTTATCCACGTTAAAACTCAATTGCCACAGTTCCGACCATTTTTTTTAGTTTACCTAAATCATTTGTCATTTGGCTGATCCCTCCAGGAACGTCAACCCTGTTGCAAATCTTTGTGTCATCAGCAAAAAGACATACTTTTCCATTAATACCTTCTGCAATATCACTAATAAAAATATTAAATAGAATGGGTCCAAGTACTGACCCCTGAGGTACCCCACTGGTAACAAGACCTTGCGCCGAATAAACTCCATTTACCACAACCCTCTGTTGCCTGTCACTCAGCCACTGCCTAATCCATTCAACAATATTGGAATCCAAGCTCAAAGATTGCAATTTATTGATAAGCCTTCTATGCAGAACAGTATCAAAAGCCTTACTGAAATCTAAATAAGCAATGTCTACTGCACCACCTGTGTCTATTATTTTTGTTACCCAATCAAAAAAATCAATAAGATTAGTTTGGCATGATCTCCCTGAGGTAAACCCATGTTGTTTCTGATCCTGTAATCTATGTGTTTTTAGATGGTCAACAATCCTTTCCTTTAACATGGTTTCCATTAATTTCCCCACTACTGACGTAAGACTAACTGGCCTATAGTTCCCAGATTCCTCCCTACTACCCTTCTTGTGAATGGGCACAACATTTGCTAATTTCCAGTCTTCTGGGACGACTCCCGTTAGCAAAACCGTTAACAGATTTATTTAACCAATCCTTGCTATTACATCACTGAGCTCTTTTAATAATTTAGGGTGGATCCCATCAGGCCCCATTGACTTATTTGTCTTTATTTTAGACAGCTGCTGTAGAACCTCCTCCTCTGTAAACTGATATGTAATTGTCTCGTTAGTGTTTCCTCCTAACTGAGGTCCCTTTCCTTCCTTTTCTTCTGCAAAGACTGAACAAAAATATTCATTGAGGCAGTCAGCGAGACTTTTATCCTCTTCTACATACATTCCTTCCTTTGTTTTTAATCTAACTAATCCTTGTTTTACTTTTCTCGTTTATGTATCTAAAAAATGTTTTGTCCCCCTTTTTTACTGACTGAGCTATTTTCTCTTCTGCGTGTACTTTGGAAGCTCTTATAAATTGCTTTGCCTCTTTCTGCCTAATCTTATAGGTTTGCCTATCTTCTTCACTCTGAGTTGTTTTATAATTATTGAATGCTGTCTTTTTGTTCTTCACTATTTTGGCCACTTCTGCAGAGTACCACAGTGGTTTCTTCCCTTTTTTGTTTTTGCTAACAAGTCGAATGGAATTGCCTGTGGCCTATATTGGTGAGCCAGTCCTGGGCGAGTTTACATCTGGGGTAATTGAAAATTCTGCACACAGGGCCCCTGAACATATCATGAGACGTCACCGACGCTGGTCTCAATCCTATTAGTATCTAATATTGAGCCCAGTGATACGTGATGCAAGATTTAAAATAATTGTTTCCTTTATAACTGCATTTTTTTATAATCAGAATACGCATACAATCAAAGCATAGATGGATAAAACAAAAAATAGATAAATCGCCTAGAGCCTAGCTGTGCACCAAGCTACGAGTCCTTTCATCAATTTATTGAAAAATGGTTGGTTTAAAACAAAAAAAAAAAAAATCTTTTGAGAACTAAAAGGAAATTTGATTGCTCGGCAGTCAAAAAGGTTTTTGTAGGTACTGAATTCAGTAAGGATTTGTCAGCCCCAATGACATCAAAAGTGAAAATCATGGTACTGTAGATACTCCAGTATAGTGCGATCTGAATACAGCGCGATGGATAGAGATTTATTATGGAAATGAGAGAATATAACGCGAGGAGCAAAATTATGAAAGTATACTGTACCGGTAAACAATTAGAATCGTTTGATGTTCTCTTAACACAGTCAGGCTTCCCCTCAGGCCAGGGTGCTCTGCTCTAGAATGATTATAGTTGTTACTAATTATGAAGCCACCTGCCACACATCTTCTTACTTGCGATAAGATGGCCGGTGGAGTGAGTTGACCAACGCAGTGAATCATTCACCAATAGCAGATTGGCTTAAAACTGAGCATATACCCATCTTGAATGATTGGCTTAAAGCCTGCCCTCTGGCCGTGATGGATCCCACCTCTCCCAGGAGTTCCTGAAGTGTTTGCGGGCATCAGGGAGCCTGCATTCACTTCAGGAAGACTACCAGAGCTTCTGTGACATTTGGGATCCCTGAGCAAGTCAAGGTTTTTTTTTACATGCTATGCAGATGTTTCGGATATAACGCGACTCCTCCAAATTTAAGGTAAATTTTTGTCACCAAAACCTAGCGGTATACTCGAGTATCTACAGTAATGATAAACAAGACAGGACATGTGCTCTATGGGTCTCTAGAACAGCCAACACCACTAGGAATCCATTGTGAGATGGGACAAAGATTTATTGTAAATAAAGAATATTTTTAGACAAAGAATGCCTGGTCCCCCACTCTTCTTGTGTCTGAGCTGGAGATACTGACCCTGGTGCTGTAATATTCCCCAACTATTCTTAAGTGCCTGGGCCTGGAGCTGCAGCGACATCAGCTTCTGCTTTAATCCATCCCCAATTCCAAATCATATCTTTATGGTTTCTAATGCAAGTTATTTACCTCTAATGCTTCCATTCTCATGTGGGCAACGTGCTGTCCAGCAATGTTTCTATCTATTTGCATATCTTAACCTTTGCTTGAAGCCATTTACACTGGTATTGCACTAGCATATGGGGTATCTGAGCTATGATAGACTTTCGAATGTCCTTGTTCAGCAAAGTATGTCATGGAGATCAAAGTGAAATTCTCTATTTAAATATTCTACCTGGGCAACATACCTGCCCCCCTCCTACATTCATACTCATACAAGCTTACTTTTAGAACCCTGCTTGCTAAAGTCAACCTTTACTAGAGTGGAACAGATTTGGCTAGACAGAATTGCATTGATCAAGATTAATGTAATTATATTGATCATATTGTTATTATTGATTATTTTAATATAATGGCGCCTGTTAAGGAGTGGGATATATTAAGCAGCAAGTGAACAGTCAGTTCTGGAATTGCATATGTATAAGCAGGAAAAATGGTCAAACGAAAAGATCTGAGTGATCCAGTGTTGTGTGTTGTTCCCAGTATGCACTGTTTAGAACGTGCCAAAAGTGGTGCAAGGAAAGACAGCCGGTGAACTGGCGACAGAGTCATGGATGCCCTAGGCTCATTGGTGCACATGGGGAGCAAAGGCTATTCTGTCTGGTCCATTCACACAGAGCTTTAGCTCAAATTACTGAAAAACGTAACGCTGGCCATGACAGAAAGATTTCAGAACACACAGTGCATCACAGTTTGCTGTGTATGGGGCTGTATAGCCACAAACCACTAGCATGCTCATGATGACCCCCGATCCACCATTGAAAGTGCTTTCAAAGGAGACATGAGCGTCAGATCTGGACCATGGAGCAATAGAAAAAGGTTGCCCAGTCTGATGAGTCACATTTTCCTTTAGATCAGTTTGATGGCTGGGTGTGTGTGCGCATGATTTACCTGGGGAACATATGGCAGACATATGTCACTCAATCACTGGGATCCCCCCCTAACCAAATCCAGGTAAGATACTATTGGTCCAAAATGTGCAATTCCTGGTTTAATGAAATAAAAAATATATCTATATTATTATTATAATAGTATACCCAACCCCCTCCTTCATCGTTACATACTGTATCTCCTTCCTCTTATCACTCAGTGAAGCAGCACTCACTGCCCTCTTCAAGCTCATACGCCTTTGCTCATCTTGTTTTATCTCATTATTAATTCCTGTCTTGCCCTCGCCGCTGGCGCCTTAAAAAGGTCAAATAAGGTGACGTTCCCACTTCATGGACACTCCAGACCGAGTTTTTCCCTGTTCCATGTCCAGGTGCACAGGAGTCCACACCAGGTTTTCTTTGATTCCAATCTTCAGGTGTGGACTGGACCTGGGTCTCCTTTATAGTGGCACTCCACCCTAGGGGGTGTGTTTCTGATTTGAAGTCTATCAGATGCCCTTTACCTGTGGGCAGTACACATCATTTACCTGTCCTGAAGTCCCTGCTAAACCTCTACCATACCTTGCCATTGTTTACCCGTGTATGACCTTTGCTTTGGACTCTGACCATTCTTCTGCCAGCCGCCTGCCTCGACCTATGTTTTTGAAGACTACAATATCTGGATTGCCCCTTTTAGTAGACCTCGCCTGATAACCATATTTGCCTGGACTTTATCCACCATGTTTCCTGGTCCTCAGCCCCATCCTTTGTTCTGTCTCATTCTTAGTAAATGTCCTTGTGTTTCTCCAGTTGCTCTGTGTCTCTTTTTGTCACAGTCAGCCCTCTTCCTGTCCTGACCCTCTATCTCTTGTTAAAGCGTTCTGTATATCTCGGTCCAGTCCACCTGGTGTGTTCTATCCTGTGTCACGTGCTTAGTACATCGTAATTTATCCTTTATTCAGTGCTCCCTCAGGTTTGTCCCTGCTGTTGTTTTCCCTCTTGAATAAACCTTAACTTGTTTATACCCTGTATACCTGTCTTGCTCCACTTTTGTCACCACACCTGGGCTCGACCATGCAACTCCGTTGGAACAATTCCCTAAACTGCCTTCATGCTGCTATTTCCACTCTTCGTTAAGGTCGCCGGGTCAACCGTGTTTTCCTGGACACGTATTACTATTTTGTGCAAAGAAAGAGCACAGGGAAAAGTGCTGCCCTGCAGCATGGATAATTCATATGCTGCAGGAAGTAAATAAAGACCGCTCACCTGGCATTTATTTTTGATTTCTTACCTGCAGCGTATATTATACATGCTGCGGGGTGGCATTTTTCATGAACTACCCATCAGCATTGGCGTAGTGAGGGGGGACAGAGGGAGGCACTTGCCCCCGGGCACCTGACAGGGGTGGTGCCGAAAGCAGGTGCCCCCACAAGTAAATATTACCGACCCCAAGGCTCCCTTCCATCTCACATGCACAGTGAGGATGGAGCAGTCAAATAGCTTCCTGGCTGCTGTGTCACGTGATGCAGGGCTCCTGGAAGAGTTACAGAGAGCAGCGGGAGTGAGTGCAGCATGCTGATACTGGTTTGACTCTGCAGAGATCTCATCCCACTAATCTACAGGAGAGGTGAGGCCCCCTTATTACTGCCCCCCGAATGCCCCCTCCCCTGCAAGCTGGTTTCTCTGCAGCTGACAGGAGATCCCAAGCTAGTGATCCCCCCCTTCTTCTTACACACATAGGGCCCCTGCATGGAACTGCAAAATGTGAAGAGGTGGGTGGGATCTGCTGTGTCCAGACACCGACATAGCCCCCACTGTGAATTCTGTGGGATCTGCTGTTTGTATATAATTCTGGGTATACATAATTCTGGGGGCTCTGCTGTGTATATAATTCTGGGGTCTCTGCTATATATATAATTCTGGGGTCTCTGCTGGGTTTACATAATTCTGGGGGCTCTGATGTGTGTATATAATTCTGGGGGCTCTGCTGTGTGTACATAATTCTGGGGGCTCTGCTGTGTATATATAATTCTGTGGTCTGCATAATTCTGGGGGGTCTGTGCTGGGTATACACATAATTCTGGGGGCTCTGTGCCTGGTTACATATGAGTGTGTGTGTAATATATATCTGAGGTCTGTGTGTGTGGTCAGGGTGTAATTGTCAGTGTGACGTGACCAGGGCATGGCACACATGCATATTGTCTTTTTTTGTGTATGAGAAAGGAGCACATAAGCGTGTGTGTATATATATGTATATAGTGTATATATTTTTTTTTCAGGTAGTGGAAATCTTGGGTGAGTTCACTCACTTTTTTCGCCTCTGCCCATTAGCATGAATTAATTACATGTGTCCAGGAGAATATGGCCGATCTGGAAACCCTACGCTCCATCCTCCCAAAAACAGCCAATAAAACTATGAATACTTCACAAAGTAGTAATAAATGAATGATTAATTTGAATAATGGTGTCGTATATCCCAGGACTCTGCAGCTTCTTATAGCAGCATTTCTCAAACCAGGAAGTGTCTCAGCTAATCAGGAAACTCTTGCTATGTGGAACGTGGGGCATGTGTGCAATTTAACCCCCGAATGCCAACGCGGCACCACCAAACTCATCATTAATTGGGAAATAGAGTATATGCAAGTACCCACAGAGTAAAGGGTTAAAAAAAACAAATGGTGCATGCTGGAAAACATGCTGGACAAACCATAACTCAGCTTCCTTAGCGAGTTTTAGGACCACCAATGAGGAGATGGGGGGGTTATATTTTAACAAGTAACTGCCCCATGAGTGCAACTCATACACAAGTACTGGAGAGGGGGGAAAAAGCAACCTTGTCATGAGGTCTATCAAGGAGCAGGTGGATTTATAGCTCCAGAAATGTCTGCAAAACAATGCAATTTTAAAGGGACACTACCACGTACATAAACTGTAACTAGATTACTTGTGTAGTACAAATAAAACCACTTCATAAAACACATGATGCAGTTTTATAAATCTTTAAGTAATTGCATGTAAAAAGGAAAACATAAGATTAAGATCTTGTTTCCTATGTTTGTATTTTTCAATTATGCAATATTTACCAGAAATTTTGCGGCTCTTGTTTATTTAATCTAGATTATTTAACAGTTAATGAGGTGAAGGAGGAAATGTTTAGATAAGGCTGCAGGGGTGTATTGTTCTTCAGACTACTCCAGATAAGAGATAGCAGCTCTATGAGATAAAACAGGGAGTTTAAAATACTTCTAATCTACCCCATGGTGATGCCCGTCGAATACATCTCACACAATACAATGATGTGAATCAGTGACTGACCCATAGACTCCACTCTATGACTAAAGCCACACAGTGAGGAGCAAGTGATGGAAAGATATGGTGGGGGAGCGGATTACAACACAAAATATCACACAATGGATGCACCCAGTGACACATACAGTCAGGTGTAGAAATATTGGGACATCAACACAATTCTAACATCTTTTGGCTCTATACACCACCACAATGGAGTTGGAATAAAACAAACACAATGTGCTTTAACTGCAGACTGTCAGCTTTAATTTGAGGGTATGTACACCCAACTCAGGTGAACGGTGTAGGACTTACAGCAGTTTGCAGATGTGCCTCCCACTTGTTAAGGGACCAAAAGTAATGGGACAGAATAATAATCATAAATTAAACTTTCCCTTCTTAATACTTGGTTGCAAATCCTTTGCCGTCAATCACAGCCTGAAGTCTGGAACGCATAGACATCACCAGATGCTGGGTTTCATCCCTGGTGATGCTCTGCCAGGCCTCTACTGCAACTGTCTTCAGTTCCTGCTTGTTCTTGAGGCATTTTCCCTTCAGTTTTGTCTTCAGCAAGTGAAATGCATGCTCAATGGGATTCAGGTCAGGTGATTGACTTGGCCATTGCATAACATTCCACTTCTGTCCCTTCAAAACTCTTTGGTTGCTTTTGCAGTATGCTTTGGGTCATTGTCCATCTGCACTGTGAAGCGCCGTCCAATGAGTTCTGCAGTATTTGGCTGAATGTGAGCAGATAATATTGCCCGAAACACTTCAGAATTCATCCTGCTGCTTTTGTCAGCAATAACATCATCAATAAATACAAGAGAATCAGTTCCATTGGCAGCCATACATGCCCACGCCATGACAATACCACCACCATGCTTCACTGATGAGGTGGTATGCTTAGGATCATGAGCAGTTCCTTTCCTTCTCCATACTCTTCTCTTCCCATCACTCTGGTACACGTTGATCTTGGTCTTATCTGTCCATAGGATCTTGTTCCAGAACTGTGAAGGCTTTGTTAGGTGTTGTTTGGCAAACTCTAATCTGGCCTTCCTGTTTTTGAGGCACACCAATGGTTTACATCTGGTGGTGAACCTTCTGTATTTACTCTGGTGAAGTCTTCTCTTGATTGTTGACTTTGACACACATACACCTACCTCCTGGAGAGTGTTCTTGATCTGGCCAACTGTTGTGAAGGGTGTTTTCTTCGCCAGGGAAAGAATTCTTCGGTCATCCACCACAGTTGTTTTCCGTGGTCTCCCGGGTCTTTTGGTGTTGCTGAGCTCACCGGTGCATTCCTTCTTTTTGAGAATGTTCCAAACAGTTGTTTTGGCCACGCCTAATGTTCTTTCTATCTCTCTGATGGGTTTGTTTTGTTTCTTCAGCCTAATGATGGCTTGCTTCACTGATAGTGACAGCTCTTTGGATCTCATCTTGAGAGTTGACAGCAACAGATTCCAAATGCAAATAGCACACATGAACTCTGGGCCTTTTATCTGCACATTGTAATTGGGTTAATGAGGGAATATCACACACCTGGCCATGGAACAGCTGAGAAGCCAATTGTCCCATTACCTTTGGTCCCTTAACAAGTGGGAGGCACATCTGCAAACTGCCGTTCACCTGAGTGGGATGTACATACCCTCAAATTAAAGCTGCCAGTCTGCAGTTAAAGCACATTGTGTTTGTTTCATTCCAACTCCATTGTGGTGGTGTATAGAGCCAAAGATGTTAGAATTGTGTCATTGTCCCAATATTTCTACACCTGACTGTAGAGTAAAATATTTTCTTAACTAAACATACAAGAGAAAAACAAAGCACATTTTAGATATCAGCAACAATCAGGGTCTTGGCAATCTTTTTATAGCCTAGGTCATCTTTATGTAGAGCATCAATTATTTGTTTCAGATCCTCAGAGTTATTGCCATGAAGTGCCATGTTGAACTTCCAGTGACCAGTATGAGAGAGTGAAAGCGATAACACCAATTTAACACACCTGCTCCCCATTCAACTGAGACCTTGCAACACTAACGAGTCACATGACAAAGGGGGGGGGGAAATGGCTAATTGGGCCCAATTTGTACATTTTCACTTAGGGGTGTACTCTCTTTTGTTGCCAGCGGTTTAAACATTAATGGCTGTGTGTTGAGTTATTTTGAGGGGACAACAAATTTACACTGTTATACAAGCTGTACACTCAACACTTTACATTGTAGCAAAGTGTAATTTCTTCAGTGTTGTCACATGAAAGTATATAATAAAATATTTACAGAAATGTGAGGGGTGTACTCACTACTGTGAGATACTGTATATAGGATGTCATTGATCATTATAGATATGCCTCTGTCACCTGTAATTTTGCAAAGCTCTACCATACCCACCAGCCTTTGTCATCCTTCATTGCATTCACTGTGTCCCAATGGTCTGTGTGCGCAGTGCAGGTTTTCCACCTTTTCAGCAATGTGCTGAATCCCCCCTTCCCTGCAGACTCTATCCCAGACCCCTTCCCTACCCGATATCAGCGGCACATCAGAGGATCTTCTGTTCTCTGATCTGAGGAGGAGGGACCTGCCAAGGGATAAGGGGGTCTACAAGACACAGGCTGCACTCACCACCATGATCCGGGAGCCGCATGCAGAGACTTCTGAGACCTGAAGTTCAGGCTCCATTTGGCGTCCGAGTCCACTCCGCAAGAGAGAACTAAGCCTCCCATTATGCTTTGCGTCCATGGAGGGGAGAACCACCACATGACAGACATCCCAACCTGCAAAAACTAATTTCAGGGATGCTGTTCACCCACTTTCAACCCCCCTCTTCCCTTTTGAGAGTGTTTTTGAGGGGGGTTCACAATTATTATTTTTTCCAAATCAAAATTTTAAATAATTAGAAACAGCTTATATAAAATAGGTAAAATCAAAAGGGATGTAATAAGACCCAGAATGGGGTATGGGAGGTCTATAGGGGTATTAGAGTCTGAGGTTCTCTTCACAAACACAGTCAGGGTTACCCTGCAGCCAGATTAGGACTCTTTGGCTTCAGCCATGACTTTGCCACTGTCTGCATAAGCCGCCACGCAGTGGGAACCCCAATACACAGACCCACAAAGATCCCCCTGGAGCCAAGACCACTCCACCTGGCCTGAGAGTCGCCTTCAGTCGCCATTAGCTGTGCTGTTAGACAGAGAATTGCTATGGCAGCCTACCATCAGTCATGGTATTGGTCCCCTGCCAGCCCTCTCTCCCCTCACCCAATTCTCACCTCCACAGACAAGAGCATCCCACTCCCAGCACATACAGGAGGAATGTGGCGGACTTGTAGGAACAAGCCAATGATACAATGAGGTCCGCAGAATAAAAGATGATGTGTGAGTGACAGCGGCGGGAGTACTTCCGGGGTCAGTGTCCATCGCTATAAAAACACGTACTGCCATTGCGTCTTCCGCTGCCATATTTCTGCAGGGCAGCGGCTGCTCTGGCTGCATGGGGAGTTTCCTGTAACCCACCTAATCAACATGTGCTCCACAGGGAATAGCAGGCACGAATCCCACCTCTCCCAAATGGAAATCTGGGAGTTCCACATGTGTTTGCGGGCATCAGAGATCCTGCGTTCACTTCAGGGAGACTCCCGGAACTTCCAGGAGACTTGGAATTCCTGGATTTGTTTTGTTTTTGAAGCCTTACAATGGCCTGTTCCACTTGCATGGACAGTTCCTTTGGACACATGATGTAGGTTCACAGCAATAGATTCCAAATTCAAATACCACACATAGAATCAACACCAGACCTTTTACCTGTTTAATTGATGAAGGACAAAGGAGTAGCGCCACACCTGGCTATGAAAAAGCTTTTGATTCAATCGTCAAATTACTTTTGGTCCCTTTAAAAAGGGGGAATGGCTAATTTTATAATTTTGTAATTCCTAAACTCTTCCTCCAATCATCTGGACGTATATACCCTCAAATTAAATCTAAGAGTGTGCACTTTCAGCTCATATCCATTATATAACTATAGCTTGTATATGTTTTGTTAAATACCTGAACTATATAAGGATCTAACTGTAGATAACTGGTAACCAATAGATGAAAATAGACAGATGGATTTGGTTATATTGATTAGAGAGATAAAGACAGGTATACAAAGACATAGACAGGGAGAAGAAGAAATACTTTTAATACAAATATAGTACATATCTCAAGCAATAGCTGCTTTTGTTTACTGGATTCACATATACTCTTATTTCACATGTGACTGGTTGGATTTAACACAACAATGTGACATCGTGTTAGCTGCAGAGTGCCAGTTTCACACAGACCCTCAGAATGCCACTCTTGTATCTGGTGAATGAGTCCCCAATGTGTAGTCGCTTTTGCCTTGGAGAACGCGGCGTAAGATGTGCAGGAGCGCAAAACATTCTTACTGTTTGCCCTGTATCTCCCAGGCAGTGGCTGCTAAACGGCTGTCTCAAACCCTTTATGTGCCCACACAATACCATCGTACAGAGCTTCCTTGTACGGCCCCCCCGCACGGCAATAGGAGGCATTCCCACAGCTCCAGCTTCTTGCTTTACCCTGCCAATGCTTTGCAGCAGACAGTGGGAAAACGTGCTGTATCTCTATTCTCCCGAACTCTGATATAATCTCACCAAGCATGCAGCATTGGGTATGAGTGAACATGCCCCCCATACGTAGGAGAATTGGTTCTGGCCAAAACAGTCATGGTCTAAATCCATGTTTGATCAGTTGAAGAAAATTTACATTATAAACTGCTGATAAAAGGTCAAAATAAAAATGACTGCCCATATTGGGCACTTTTACACTCTTCACGCAAAAACACATTAATGCGAGGGGCAAAACCCTTCTCGCTGAACGTCGTATTGCAAGTGTGAAAATGCATCATGGGCATAGGCGTGCGCAGGATGTGTGCCTGGTGTGCCCAGGCACACCCTAATGTTGGGTGAAGAGGTTCTCTTTCACCTCTTACATTGATATTTTAGGTGTCCCTTATCTGGTTCATGATGAAATAGCATAAAACTGACTGTATCTCTCATTACATACTTGTTATTTCTAATACAAAATGTGCATTTTGTGCAAAATATTCTAATCATAAGTTTTCAATTAATAAATGTTGCATGTGTGCACACCCTAAAGTAAGGGGCTGCACACGCCATTGATCATGGGACCTTATTTCAGAAATTTCTGGTGTGCCAAGGTTCACCATGACTGGTCTAGAGTGTCCGTTATCTCCTCATGGACAGAAGATGGTTATAATGTTAAATTAGTTCTACCTGGCTGGATTCTGTACGGCTTACTTTAAAAACACTGGAAAGACCCTTCAATCCATCCGCGAGGTTACCTTTAAAAGGTACATATGTCAATTTAAACTGCAATACCACCGATCAAATGTATCACAAGTTGCAAAATGTACTGGATAATGAGCCAAATCCAACATGTCCCAGCTACAAACAAAATGTATCTATTGGTAATAAAAGTGAAATATTTTGCAGAAGTGATGGATGACCAGAGGTAGAGATGTTTTAGGAATGCAACTTATCCTTACGCATTCTATTGACCTTGGAAGTATGAAAGACTATATGGAATCAGCCAAAAATCTAAACACTAAATACTACAGCCAGTGAAATATCCTCCAAGAACTTAAAACAATAATGTGTGTGAAGAAGAGACTTGGCTGCCTTTTCTGCATGCTGCAGTCTGCAGCAGCGACTTTCATGCACGTCACTAGAACCATGGTATTTGTTGTTAAATGATTAAACACATAAAACACGAATAGGTTTTAAACCATGTATTCATAAAAACATAACTTACACAGAACAAATAACACTTTGCACGTCAGACAGCTGAGCTGTGACTTAAAAAAGCTATATAGTCTGTTCTATATCAATGCTTTGCATATGGAATGTTCTTCCACGCTCACAGTTCGTACATATTGTGCACTTATGCATTGCAAACTCTCTTTCTGACTAACACTTTGTTCATTTATGATTCTGAAGTGAATGACCAATTAAGGGACACTCTAGCCTTCATGTCCATTTAAGTGAATTTAAATGGTAGTGGTATCAGGGGTGGAAATCAAGAAGAAAAGGTGGACATCCATCTGTTCCTTGCCTCTGTGGCAAATGTAGGTCTTCTCCAACTCCGATTGAAGGCTGTCGATCAGTTTTCGCTGGACAACTCATGGGGGTTAGGACCAAAAATTATGTCAGCAATCGTAATTTAACAATGTTTCTGGTCGAGGTGACCAACACCATGATAACATAAAATAGCATCTGATTGGCTATATACGTGTCAGACATGCACATCCCAATTGTCCATGTGGTAGACCAAGCAACCAGTGCTCAGCAGAAATCACAACATGGGTAAAGAAGTATTACACTCTAGGTAATAAACGGAGGGTAAGAAATCTGGGGTAGGGGTCAGAGGCAGGTAATAAATAACCTCTCTAGTCCTCCTGATTTTGTTTTGACTAGAGTGCCCATATACTGCATCAACTGCAAATTTTGAAAATGTCTAATTTTACAATAAGTGATAAACACGATAACTTGGATTATGCTAAAACTCTGATAAAATGCACTGTTGGTGAGCTGTTTTAATGTTCTAGACGTGCAGCAATTTCGAGCACAATGATACATGCTATGGTTTGTGGGATGTGTTTCTCCACAGCTGGTATAAAGGCAGCTCCGGAGTAAAATAAGGCGGTGTTTCCCAACCCTGTCCTCGGGTACCCCTATCAGGCAAATTTTAAGGATCACCTTGGGGAAATGCAGACTGAATTCTGCAATCACTGAGCAGCAAATCATATCACCTGTGCTGAGCTTCAGATATATGTAAAACCTGGCCTCTTAGGTGAACTTGAGGACCAGGGTTGGGAAACATTGACACAGGGGTTGTTGGAGCTGCAGCTGCAGACAGATGTCCTAAAGCATTCCTAGTGAAAAAGGTAACTATTAAGTCATCATTTCAGGTCTGTTTAAGCCAAAGAGGGATAGTATAAAGGCAAAATGGGAGTGGAAGGAGTGGGGCAAAGTAGACGTGGGACTGGGAGCAGCTGGACAAAATAACATTGGGTAGTAGAAGATTATCTTGGGTAAATGAACACCAGGTTGTAAATAGAAAAGGAAATGCATAATGGGGTGACAGCAGTGGGACAAAGGCACACTGAGCAAGGGTATAATACAGTGGATTATGTGGAACATCAGGATGCAAAGATTGAGACAAGAGGCACAATATAGAGGGAGAAGTGGGACAAAGTAGAAGCGGGAGGAGTGAGGTAAAATAAGAGCTAGAGAAAAAGGACAGGTATATTCACATGATAGAAATGGAGCAGGACCCATCGAAATCTTTATCTCCAGACCCATGATGCCCTTAATACAGCACTGCCCATGGCAAATTAATAAAAAAAATTATATATATCAATATTTGCTAATATTAGGACCGTAATAGAAGCATATGGCACCTTCATCTCATTACAGGACATAAGAGGCTAGAAGGAAGTGGGTCAGGAAAGACATCAATGACTGGACATAAGTCTTCACCTTAAATGTGGACATGTATGCCTTGTGTACATGAGAAGCTAGCCAACAGGTCTATGGACATGCCACAATTAGGGTATTCTTGCCCATACCCGAGTACTCCAAAGCGAGATTATGCAGGGCTCACAGCCCAGCAGTGGAACCTGCCACGGAGTCCTATGGGTTACAATAGGTGATACGGTGGCGCGGAAGCGCTACCATGAGTATCATTGAGGTTAGTGCATGGTTCCGGAGTGAGGTTCTAAAGTAGCATCTGCCCCAGAATCTCACGCTGGAATGGGGACAATACGGGGGATGCTTTTCCTGTTATCGTCCGCATTTTAGCACTACACACGTAATTGGGCCCATTAGCTCTTTAAAAATTGGGAGAAATGCGAAAACCATAAATCCCTTGTTGGCCGTACATACAATGCATAGTTAAAACTGTCTGATTACATCATGTTTGCAGAGGTTTCCCGCCTTCCCTGCAGTATATCACATTTTTGGCAAGAAATGTGACGTTAAAATGACAAGGAAACCAGACTAACGTTTACCTCCCATTTCCTTCCACAACAGGGCCAAGTATTTCAAAGGGAAGAAGGTGAACAAGGACTTTGAGATTCGGGTGGAGCAGGTAAGAGTCTATGAGATCACCACACAGCTGTTCACCAAAATCAAAGTAAATTAACGGTCTCTAGGCGTAAGTAAAACAGAAGTGTGGAAGAAGAAAACCTCTTTATTTAAAAGTCAGCGGCAGACTACAGGATCTCGAGCTCCTTTAAATGTTAATCCACTTCTAGAAACTTTGGAAAATTACCTCTTTTTAGCACTTTCCATATACATTAAGTTTAATTTATGTGATGACAATAGTATTGATATGTTGCAGTTATTATTTTAAACTGATATAGCTACATAAAAAAATGGCGACAGCACTGCAGACTGGTGGAACTATTAAAACAAATGTTTGCACTATCCTAATCAGTATCAGGTGCTCATAATTCATCCCAAATAACAAAATTATGGGTTACACCCCTCCATGGAGCTTTATATTAATAACATTTATTTGAAACATGTGGGGCTCTATTATATTCTCCGCACAAATTCGTACGCGCAGCGCAATTTTTTTGCGCGCAGCGTTAAACGTTAACGCGTGGAAATTAACACAGGTATTTGATCCAAGCGCATTTTTTCATCCGTCAAAAAATAGCGTGCGTAAAAAATACGTGCAAAAACGCACACACATTAACGTTGCGCGCAGAAATCTGTGAGCAATCAGAATTAAGAACCACAGTTGTCTCCCGTTCAGTTTTAGTGCCTGTCAAAATCAATCTGAGTATATATATGCTGCAGCAATAATAAAAACACGCACAACCTCTCTATTTTATTGTTTGGGTATGTGTAGAATGTACAGTCAGGTCCAGAAATATTGGGACATCGACACAATTCTAACATCTTTGGCTCTATACACCACCACAATGGAGTTGGAATGAAACAAACACAATGTGCTTTAACTGCAGACTGTCAGCTTTAATTTGAGGGTATGTACATCCAACTCAAGTAAACGGTGTAGGACTTACAGCAGTTTGCAGATGTGCCTCCCACTTGTTAAGGGACCAAAAGTAATGGGACAATTGGCTTCTCAGCTGTTCCATGGCCAGGTGTGTGATATTCCCTCATTACCCCAATTACAATGTGCAGATAAAGGCCCAGAGTTCATTTCAAATGTGCTATTTGCATTTGGAATCTGTTGCTGTCAACTCTCAAGATGAGATCCAAAGAGCTGTCACTATCAGTGAAGCAAGCCATCATTAGGCTGAAGAAACAAAACAAACCCATCAGAGAGATAGCAAGAACATTAGGCGTGGCCAAAACAACTGTTTGGAACATTCTCAAAAAGAAGGAACGCACCGGTGAGCTCAGCAACAACAAAAGACCCGGGAGACCACGGAAAACAACTGTGGTGGATGACCGAAGAATTCTTTCCCTGGTGAAGAAAACACCCTTCACAACAGTTGGCCAGATCAAGAACACTCTCCAGGAGGTAGGTGTATGTGTGTCAAAGTCAACAACCAAGAGAAGACTTCAGAGTGAATACAGAGGGTTCACCACAAGATGTAAACCATTGGTGAGCCTCAAAAACAGGAAGGCCAGATTAGAATTTGCCAAACAACACCTAACAAAGCCTTCACAGTTCTGGAACAAGATCCTATGGACAGATGAGACCAAGATCAACTTGTACCAGAGTGATGGGAAGAGAAGAGTATGGAGAAGGAAAGGAACTGCTCATGATCCTAAGCATACCACCTCATCAGTGAAGCATGGTGGTGGTAGTGTCATGGCGTGGGCATGTATGGCTGCCAATGGAACTGGTTCTCTTGTATTTATTGATGATGTGACTGCTGACAAAAACAGCAAGATGAATTCTGAAGTGTTTCGGGCAATATTATCTGCTCACATTCAGCCAAATGCTGCAGAACTCATTGGACAGCGCTTCACAGTGCAGATGGACAATGACCCAAAGCATACTGCAAAAAAAAACAAAGAGTTTTTAAAGGGACAGAAGTGGAATGTTATGCAATGGCCAAGTCAATCACCTGACCTGAATCCCATTGAGCATGTATTTCACTTGCTGAAGACAAAACTGAAGGGAAAATGCCCCAATAACAAGCAGGAACTGAATACAGTTGCAGTAGAGGCCTGGCAGAGCAACACCAGGGATGACACCCAGCGTCTGGTGATGTCTATGCGTTCCAGACTTCAGGCTGTGATTGACGGCAAAGGATTTGCAACCAAGTATTAAGAAGGGAAAGTTTGATTTATGATTATTATTCTGTCCCATTACCATTGGTCCCTTAACAAGTGGGAGGCACATCTGCAAACTGCTGTAAGTCCTACACCGTTCACCTGAGTTGGATGTACATACCCGCAAATTAATGCTGACAGTCTGCAGTTAAAGCACATTGTGTTTGTTTCATTCCAACTCCATTGTGGTGGTGTATAGAGCCAAAGATGTTAGAATTGTGTCGCTGTCCCAATATTTCTGGACCTGACTATATAACTATACTGTGCTGTATTTGTTTTTCGTGCTGGTGTCTTTCGTTTTGGCCAGAACGTTCAGATTTGTCGTTACCACCAGCTTTTCAACGACATTAAAATTATGCGCTCAAACGTCGTTCGTAAAAAGTTGCGCATTGATTGTAATACCATCTGCGTACCAGCGCACGAACACATTTGCGCTCACAATGTTAAGTATGGGATTCGCGCAGGGTGACTCGCGTTAGACATTAACCCGCATCGTATGCGCGAACATCGTTATACGACGTTCAGCGCGAAGGGTTTTGCCCCTTGCGTTAATGCGTTTTTGCGCATGCGCACATTTTTGAGCGAACAGTGTAATAGAGCCTGTGATGTGTAGCTAACAATTAAATATAGGGTAAATGGCAATTTTTGACTCTCCAAGGTAGTAAAAAAGACAAAACTGATGTAAATTTGCTAATTTTTAATTGTCCAGATATTTGTTAACCCCTTAGTGACCGGGCGGTTTTACACAAATCCGTCTTTTAGTGACCGCTGCTGTTTTTACGTTTCTGCGCTGTTAGAGTTTAGGTCAAATTTTCCTCTTACTCGTTTATTCAACCCACACATATTATACACCCTTTTTCCCGCCATTAAATGGACTTTCTAGAAATACCATTATTTCCATCATATCGAATAATTTACTATAAAAAAAAATATGAAATATGAGGAAAAAATGGTAAAAACACACTTTTTGTAATTTAATCCCCAAAATCTACAACCACCGAAAACGACCCCAGCTAAATAGGTTTAAAATTTTGTCCCGAGACTAGAAATACCCAATTTTTACATGCGTTTGCTTTTTAACCCCTTCACTGCTGAGACAGTTCACCTATGTGCGCTGCGCTCATTCTGACCATTTTGTGCTATTTATTTTTAGATGACAGCCTAGGTCCTATTTAATTAAACTCCCCCCAGACAAAAAAAACTTTTAAAAAAAAAAACATTTTTTTCTTTTATTTAATTTTTTTATTATTTTTCTTTTATTTAATTTCTTTTATTTATTTTTTTGTTAAAACCAAACCTGGTCATGTTTGGTATCATTTGAAAGGCCATAATCAGGCCTTTCAAATGATGGCAAATATGACAATCTAGCTGCCATGGATCGGGAGATAAAGGGATCCTTAGGATCCCTTTAACTGGCCCACTGACATCCTCACACATATGGTGAGGTTGTCAGTGGGTGGGGGGGACCTGGAGGCTTGGCTGACATCCAAGATGTCAGCCCCCCTCCAGGTTTGAATCGCGTTTTGGCGCCAATTGGCGCCGCAACGTCATCCGGCGGCGAAATGGTTAATGCCATACACCGCTGGAAAGGGGAGGCTCTCCCCTCTCCAGCGTTGCAAACGGCATCTCCCTAGCTTCAATGGTTGGGGAGATAGAGGGCTCCGAAGGAGCCCCCCCCTCCCCTCCATTGAAAAGCATGGGGACTCCTGCTGATGACGTCACCACGCAGCGTGGCGACGTCATCAGCCTCGCCTGCCCATGTAAATCACATGGGCAGGCTTCCTCCCTGCCAGATCGCCGTGAGTATCGGGCGGGAGGGGGATTAGGCGCCGCTGACGTACCCTGTACGTCCGCGGGTCTAAGGGAGACCCGAGTACAGGACGTACAGGGTACGTCAGAGGTCCTTAAGGGGTTAATCCGTTACAGAAATATTGCTGGGATGAAAAGATCTAAACTCTAGATGGTGTCCCTCATCTTGCACATTTTCAAATGCATTTTTATTATTGGCATTCATGCAAAAATAGCCTTTGTGTCAAATACAGTATATGTGATAAAGCTGGATAATAAAAATGGCAGATATCCTGCTTATAGGGATTTGTAGAGATCATAATGATCTCAGATTATTAGCAATGCAGCTTCCAAAAAATACCAATAGTATTTAAAAATAATATCTGTCTGTGGCACGATGACTGTGTATGGAAATTACACTTACATTCACTGCTGATACAAGGTGTATTATTCCCTCTTCCTGGATGTTGTAATGTTGCAGTACAGTTTGCTGAACTTTTTGCTACAGTGACTGTGGGGCTGCTCTTTGTAGCTTCTTTACAGTAATACAGGATCACAGGAATGGGAGTTCTTCTCCCCAGATTGCACACTAATTGTGCATTAAAAAAGTATGTAAATTGTATTTTCTATGCTAAATTTTGCAAAATACGAGAGAAATCTCAATGTATCCTTCCTGGTAAAATACTTTCTCAAAAAAAATAATATATATAATTATGCAAAATTGCGTTTACACCATTTTTGGTAGAGAAAGGGTTAAATGTGATTGGTCAGATGAGTTCTCTGCAATTTTAAAAAGGAATTGTATGAAATAATAAATTCATTCTGGTAAAATAGGATAACAATTTCAACTGCTAAATTGCTTATTTTTTGTCTACCATGAGTTAATCCTAATTTTTCAACAGCCTACAGCTGCTGCAGAACTCAGCTGTGATCCTTCTGTTTTCGCTTCACAACAAAGGGGTGGCAATTTCTGCTGTCCTGTGTTGAATGGGGGAGGGGAGGATTGAGATAATTTTAGAGAGAAAAGGTAGGAGAAATCAACAGGGTGCTTCGGTGTAATGAGTTTCAGTCCATTTCCCTGCGTTTTGGTGATTCCATTACGCAGAAAATACAATGGATTCCCTATTTAGCGAATGGTCACCACATTGACATAATTGGAGTCGCCGGAGCAGTTATCGGACGTCAACGAAAACCGCTGAAGTGCATCAATACCCATTCAATTGCGCCAAATTGGCATCGGCGAGTTCCGTCAAACTGCCAAAAATAAAGACATCTCCCATTCTCTTAATAGTAGTATAAATCAGGAAAAATGTGTCCAAATAATAAAAAAATCCTTTAATAACTTATAAAAAGGTCTGTTTAAAAATAAAAAAAGTCATATAAAATAAGAAAAGCAAAAATGTTTTCTAAAAGATATGAAAAAACAAAACAAAAAGGTGTTCTGAAAAATACCAAAAATATGAAAGTCCACATTAATGCAAAGTGAAAATCTTTGCGCTAAGCGTTAAAGTTTTGCGTGCGCAAATCACCGTTGGAATTACAATCTTCAGGCGTGTTTTTATCCGCCGATCAATAGCGCGCGCAAACAGGACACGCCCAAATGAACACGCAGTACCGTCTCACGCAAAAACTTTTGCGCACAGTTGTTTTTCATGATTCAGCCAATCAGAATTAAGAACCACACCTGTCTCACGTTAATAAATTGCGTCTGCCACATTCAATTTGAGCATATTTGCTGCAGCAATAATACATGCACACACATCTTCATCCATTGTATTGGTTTGGTATGAGTTGAATGGGCCACTGTGCTTTGGTGCATTCCTTAATATGGGCTTGGATATTTGGGGTTGGCCAAGTTGTTCAGATATGCCGTTAGCACCAGCTTTTAGGAGTTGCTATAACTATGCACGATAAGGCCATTCGGTAATTACCACAAATAGATTGTAATACCTTACTTGTCCCAGCGCACATTCGCATTTGCGCTCACAATGTTAAGTATAGGACGCGCGCAGTACAGTAAGCTCGTGCATGGTTCGCGCAGGTTCACACGCGGTAGACGATTGTGCGCGGTTGTTGCGCTTAGTATGTAATTCAGAATATGGCGCAAATGGTTTTACTCCACGCGATGAAAATTACTTATGCCGGCGCAAACATTTGCGTTAAGAATGTAATTTGACCCAAAGTTTTTTGCTGAAAATGAAAAGAATACAGTCTTTAATTTAAAAAAAAAAAAAAAAAAGATCTATTACGTTTTTACATTGAATCCTATAGGGATTATTCAAAGAGAGCCAAGCTGGCTACGAAATTGCACCGAACAGCGAATTTCCATGTACGGTGCAATTTCGTGGCCATTCGGCTGTTCAAAAGCTGGCAATTCTTCAAATATTGGTGAAATGCCAGAAAATACGGTGCCTGTTCGACAGCAGTGAAATCTCCATAGAGAAGCAATGGTTAATCTATTCAGAGAACACTGAACAGCACCAAATTGTCAGTGAAATGTCCTGATGTTCAGTGGTTTCATTCGGCAGGTTTAATCAGATGAACCCCAAAGGTTTCAATGTAAAAAATATTCCCCGTTTTTATTAAATATTTATTTAATTGCTTATTCTTTTAACAAGGTGGAAAGCCTGCCCAGAGGGCAGTCTATTGTGGATATACTGCCCCTGCTCATGGATATATGCCCCAGCTCATGGATATATGCCCCAGCTCGTGGATACTGCCCCAGCTCGTGGATACTGCCCCAGCACGTGGATATTGCCCCAGCACGTGGATATTGCCCCCCAGCTCCTGGATATTGCCCCCCAGCTCCTGGATATTGCCCCCCAGCTCATGGATATTGCCCCCCAGCTCGTGGATATTGCCCCCCCAAGCTCTCATGGATATATGCCCCAGATCAGACCCCAGATCAGACATGGGGCGGCTGTTCGAATGCTCTATCGGCATTCGGACAGCCGCCCCATGAGCTCCGGCATACTTACCTTTCCGAGCGGCGCCGGGGAAGTGAAAGTTTCCCTGCTTCCGGTCGTTGAAGGACCCAAGTCGCGGTCACGTGGGACTCCCACGTGACCGGGGCTTGGGTCCTTCAAAGAGCGGAAGCGAGGGAACTTTCCCTCCGCCGCTCGGGGGATGGATGCGCGCGGCAGCCGGGTAGAGGCTGCAAGCGCAGCCTCTACCCGGCTGCCGCGCGCATCCAACCCCGAGCGGCGGAGGGAAGTTTCCCTCCGCCGCTCGGGGGTTGGATGCGTGCGGCAGCCGGGTAGAGGCTGCGAGCGCAGCCTCTACCCGGCTGCTGTGTGCATCTTGTAACCGCCGCAGCGAGCGCACAGCCGGCTCGTGCCGCGGCGGTTGCATGCGAGCGCAACCAACCGCCGCTGGTTGCGCGCGCATGCGCAGAGTAAGGCTTGGCGACGGACACGCCAAGCCTTACTCAATTATAGTATAGATTTGCAGCAAAAAGTCTCTTCATTTATTTTCGTTTCAGGATTTTTTAGGCATGTTTCGGTGAATTGCAAACAGCTTTTAAAAGTTGCAGTGTTTTTTTTTTTTAACCTCGGTCGTCGGCTGGTCGGCGCTCAGTTCGGCGGATCGTCTGCTATTTTCAAATGTATTCGTGGTTTTGGGGCGGCTTAATGGATTGGATCCGATGCTTTTGGCGTGTCTACAGCGGGTTAAAGGATCGGATCCAATGTTTCGCGGTCGTTTTTCAGTTCGTTTTGCTTTCTTTAAATGCAAAAGCTAGCCAGAGAATCAGAAACATCTGGAGGGCTGAAGATTGAATTTCCTGGTGTAAATGCATGTTATTGGACTTTATTGTATGAAGGTAAATAGCGTTATCTTTAATCCAAATATTTTGTGAAGCACAGCAGAACTGCTGGTGTACTGCAAATCAATAAAAAGAATAAGTATATCTTATGTATACACAAAATGTACGCTTGTGCTTCATATTCTAGAGCAGGGACCTCAAACTCCGGCCTTCCGATGTTGATGTCCTACATTTTCCAGAATTCCTGAAAGCAATAGATGATCGGCGAATCATGAGAGTTGTAGTTCAGAGACATCTATCTAGAGTATCCATGTTTCTTGCTTAGCCAATGAGGAAAGTGAAATACAAGTTTGTTTTCTTTGTAGATGAAGTGCTGCTGTAATATCCTGTTTGTGGACTGAAAACTTACGTTTTATAAACAGGATATCTGGGGCTTCTAATACATGTAGCATGCAGAGAACATGTGTCCTGACTCCTGTGATGCTGAATCAATGCTTGGAAACTATGGCTATTCATTAATGCTGTTCAAGGCATATGGGAAAAAATTAGGAAAAGGGAGTTTTGTGAGGGTCCTGAGAACGAGCAACAGCACTAGTGGCCTGCTCTACGGTGGGTGCCCGCTCAAGTCTCACAAGGTTTTAACTTGATTGTGCCATTACAGAGACGACTGCTCCATATGCAAATTAGCCTGCTCTCACCCAGAAAGGGTGGTCAGTACTGAAACGCCACGGAGGTCATCTCTCCACGAGAGGTGCAGCAACCCCTGGCAACCGTTTCGGCCTTGTAAAGCCTCATCAGGCCTGTACAGGGTTATCCAGACGTGCACCCCTTGCTTGATATGCCTAGAGGGGTGTCGGCTATACCCTACTGACGAGGCCTAACAAGGTCGACACGATCGTCGGGGGTTGCTGCACCTCTCACACAGAGATGACATCCTTGGTATTTCAGCACTGACTACCCTTTCTGGGTGTAGCAGTCTGATTTGCATAGGGAGCAGTTGTCTTTTTAATGGCACAAGCAAAAACCTTTTGAGACCTGAGCGGGCACCCACCGTAGAGCAGGCCACTAGTGCTGTTGCTCATTCTCAGGACCCTCACAAACCTCAATTTTCCTGGGAAAAAATGATTGCAGTTTTTGTGCAGAAAATCTTCTTCCAACATATTGTATTGTACTAAATTTGGAAATTTTGCAGCTTCATCTTCTTGGCGTTCATTTTCACCTGAAGAAAGTAGTGCTACCTGCCTCAAACCAATCTGCAGCACTAGAAACATAGAAACATAGAAAAATGTCGGCAGATAAGAACCTTTCGGCCCATCTAGTCTGCCCAATTACATGGATACTTTACCTGGATTTATCTTTTGTTTAGGATAGCCTTATGCCTATCCCATGCTTGCTTAAATTCAATTACTGTTTTGGCCTCTACCACTTCTACTGGAAGACTGTTCCATGTATCCACCACCCTCTCAGTAAAATAATGCTTCCTGATGTTACTTTTAAACCTTTGCCCCTCTAATCTAAGACTATGTCCTCTTGTTTTGCTACACACAAACATCCCACCCCCTAAGGTGGAGTGTCATCCCGGGGTGTTTGCACACCAGAATGTCAGACTGCCTGGGCAGGCAGCCCAGATTTTAAATTTTAACTTTAAGCACCACTTGCACTTGTTTAATGGATTGCATTTTCCCTTTTCCTTCCCAGAAACCAATTGACAGCCTTGGGCTGGCAAAATAACGGGAGAAACTGGAACAAAACGGTGTTTCACACAGTCAGACTAACGAGAAAAGGAAATTATTGCACTTATTCATGCATACAGAGTAATACAGTACCAGTAGTGGGTCCCCGGGAGAAACCTACTCCCAAGCAGGGGCGGATCCAGGGGGGGCAACAGCGCAATTGCCCCCCCCCCCTGAGAAAATATTACCGACCCGCTGTGTGCTTTTTTCCTACGAGCAGCCGCCGGCATGAAGCTCGGTCGCTCGCCTGGGATCCACCAGCGGAGATCTCGCAAGATCGCGGAGTTCACGATTTCTGCCTGGCAGATGGCAGAGGAGACCGATTGGGACCATGTGAGCTGGGGGAAAAATATAAATGTGAGCTGGGGCGCAATAAATAAAATGTGAGCTGGGGTTTATATATAAATGCGAGCTGGGGCAATATATAAAATGTGTGAGCTGGGGCAATATATAAAATGTGTGAGCTGGGGCAATATATTAAATGTGAGCTGGGACAGTATATAAAATGTGTGAGCTGGGGCAATATATTAAGTGTGAGCTAGGCCAATATATTAAATGTGAGTTGGGGCAACAGTGGGGTATTTTGGCCTAGGCCAACAAGGCCTAGGCCTAGGGCGGCACTTTCCAGGGGGCGGCGGCCCGCACTGGTGGCCCCACCCCAAAAAACTTTTTGTTATTTTTCTTTTACTTTTGCAAAGTATTTTGCCAGGAAGGATACATTGAGATTTCAATAATTTTCAAGTATGTCCTGGGTAGGCAAGGCCTAGGCTTTCACTTTCCAGGGGGCAACAAAAAAACTCACCACTAAATGGGCTACTCACAGAGCACCGAAATGACGCCAACATGTTGGTGTTCTGTAGTTCCCTGCACTTCGGGGAATAAAATTTCCCCACCCTGCAGTGAATTCACCATTCAACGCAGGGTCCCCAAAGTGCATGGAGTCGGCCGCTGAATGCTGCCACCGCAAACCCGTGGCCTGCTGTTTTCAAAAGAACTACTGAACAAAAATGTCTGGAATTTACATATAAGATCCTATGATTGATAATAAAAAGTTCTGTTACAGAAAAAAGAAAAACCGCTATTAAAAAAAAAAAGAGGGGGGAATTTTGCTGAAAAATGACTAAAGGGTTCTAAAAAAAATAATCAAAGACTTTTTTCTGCAGATTAAAATAATAAATGGTTTATTAGATATTGTATAAAAACGGGAATATTTTTAACATTGAAACCTATGGGGTTCGCCTGAATAAACCTGCTGATTGAAACCACCGAACATCAGGGCATTTCACTGCCATTTCTCTGCTGTTTGGTGTTCTCTGAATAGATTAACCATTACTTCTCTACGGGGATTTGCAATGACTTCAAACAGCACCGTACTTGCTGGCAGTTCACCAAACTTGTGTGCGAGCATATCACAGAGCAGTGGTGTACTTAGGGCAGTGGTGGAGGGTGGGTCGCCCCAGGTACCAGTGATTATTTGAGTGTCATTAGGGGGTACTAGGAGGTGCTCCTGTCACTGTGTGTCAGCTTTGAGCTGTGTTCTCAAACAACGAGCAGCGGCGCAGGGCGTTTGCATACGGAATAAAATCGAATATAATAAAAATCCTCCCTCTCCTCCCTCCATAGCTCCTCCCCTGCCCCGCAGCAGCTCTAGGAGAGGGGAGGGGGATGTGATTTGTGTGCAGAGAGAGAAGATGACAGTAAATGGCAGGTAAAGGGGGGTATCAGCAGAATATGAAGCCCTGTCTGCTTACTACTGTTTAAAGTGGACCTTTCCTTAACCAGCACTGCACTGATAGAAATTTGTCATTGAGCTGCCTGGCTCCTGGTGAGGCTTCGTGCGTGCAGGTCACGCGGTCCGGCCAGTCAGGTGGTACTGAGTTTACTTATTTTTTTCTGTACCACCTGACTGGCTGAACCACGTGACATGCACGCAGCTGCCCGCCCTTTCATTAACACGGACTCTCACTCTATTCTGGACTGAACACCCACCGGAAGGGAATCAAAGCCACGGTGCACCCTCTGGCAGTGGCACCCCACTGCTGACAAGATGGCTCCACGCACAGACACAGCCGCGATCCTGAGTCCGTACACAGTCCCTGCTGACTCTGCACACAGCCCTACCGCAGACAGAGGCCGGTAAATATAGAATAAATAATTGCTGTGTGCTCATATTCACTTGGTTTGCTGGGAGTCTAATTGCAGTGGATTCTGATGCACTCATACACACCGCACATTGCATTTCTGGGAGTTTTATTGCTGTGGATTTTGATACGCTGACACACATACCGCACATTGCATTGCTGGGAGTTTAATTGCTGTGGATTCTGATACACTCATACACACTGCACATTGCATTGCTGGGAGTTTTATTGCTGTGGATTCTGTGATACACACTGCATATTACTGTGAGTTTTATTGCCCTGGAGCTCTGGGATACGCTCATACACACTGCACATTACTGTGAGTTTTATTGCTGTGCAGTTCTGATATGCTCATACACAGTGCCCATTTCTGTGGGTTTTATTGCTGTGCAGCTCTGTGATACACTCATATGCAGTGCAGGTTTCTGTGGATTTTATTGTTCAACCAATTAGAGCGGCTGTGATCCAGTATACTTGACATGCGTGGCTGTTCTTTGTAAAAATGCTTGAATTTAAACATTTCATAATTTTATTTATCACAATAGGTACATTTGAAATGGTATACAAAATATACAAGTAGGCACTTGGTATCCACTTTTAATATAAAGAGAGGAAAAGGCGAAGCTCTAAGAGGAAAAGGTGGAGCTTAAAGAGGAAAGGTGGGGATTAAACAGGAAGAGGTGTGCCTTTGACAGGAAAGGGTGTGTCAAATTTAAATTAGGGGGTGCACGAGTTTAGTCAGGCCTAGGACAGCACAAAACCTAAATACACCCCTGTGGGGCAATATATTAAATGTGAGCTGGGACAATACATAAAATGTGAGCTGGGACAATACATAAAATGTGAGCTGGGCCAATATATAAAATATGTGAGCTGGGGCAATATATAAAATATGTGAGCTGGGGCAATATATTAAATGTGAGCTGGGGCAATATATTAAATGTGAGCTGGGGACAATACATAAAATGTGAGCTGGGGCAATATATAAATGTGAGCTGGGGCAATATATAAAATGTGAGCTGGCAGGGGGTACCCTGGTATGGAAAGGGTTCGTAGGGCTGCACAGATGGGGTGCCACGTGTGTCCTGCCAGCATGGAAAGGGTGCACTGGGCAGCCCACACCTGGGTTACCCTACACTGCATAGCTTCAAGAGGTATGTGCTGGGAGGGGGGTACCCTGGGCCCCTTGTATGGAAAGGGTTCACAGGGCTCATGAGCCACATGAGGCCAGACCCTCTGCAATGTTCTGGGGAGAGTGAGTGTGACGAGCACAGCTTGTGATTAGGCGCATCTCTGCCTGTCACTGCAAACACAACACCAGCTCTTAGCCAAAACTGGTAGTCGTCCCCCCGAAACCTGTGTCTGGATCCACCCCTGCTCCCAAGAAAATCAAAAACAGCCCTAATCATATGACACAGAAGCCTAACCCTAGCTCTAACTTAACCCTAGCCCTTACCATAACTCTAATCATTTGACACATAGAAACTGTAATCCTTACCCTGACCCTAGGTCCCCTATACATAAAGGTTCCAAAAATCAGAAAAAGAAATTGGACATTTCCTATATTCCCAATCTGGTATATACCGAAATTTTGGAAGCTTCTGAATTCCGTTATTTCTGGATTCCAAAATAATCCAAACCAAGCCGAATTATTCTGCTGTGCACATGTCTAGTGTTTACTGTGTGTGCATATACTGTATGTGTATGTATACTTATGTGTAAATATACTATATGTGTGTAGTATGCACAGTGTGTTGTGAATGCAGTATGTGCAGCGTGTAATTTATGTGACGAGCACTGTGCGTGGTGTGTGTTGTGCCTGCAGTGGGCCCTATACTCTCCTTAACGCTAGCGCTCACATCAATAAGCATTAGCGCTAGGTTAATTGAGGTGATAGCGGGACATCTGTGTCACGTAACAACTTCACTCCAGAAGGGCACGTGACTCGGCGAAGTGGACGCAGGGTTAAAAATCACTATCCATCTGCACTAGACCCAGAATAATGACTACGTTGCAAACAATCCCTGCACCCACTTTCCTTGTAATTTATCAACACTGCCACCACAGGTCCCCGGATGCCTAATCTCTAAACCAGAACGGACCTGGGACTTTGATTATGCACCCCAAATCAGAAAACAGTTCAAGCGACTGATTTCACCCCGACTCAATATTAGTAGATTGTCCCCTGCTAACACAAAAGAACAACTATGATAATCCCGTCTCTTCGATTAACGAGGTTCTTATATCAGACAGAGGCAGATCTTAATAAATTTTAGATTTATTATGACGAAAAATGTCACAGGCATATAGAACAAGATATTACAATTAATAGTTACACACAAGCAGCAAAATGAAAAAGGATTAAACGCACAGAACCTACTTACGAGTCAGCAAGCTAAAAGGATACCTGTGATCCCTGAGGCTGGGATTGGAAACACGGCAAATTCCCACTTCATGTGGACCTCATAAAGAATAACCCAGGAGCATGGCTTTGGCTACACAATTTATACATTTCTTCCGCTCCCCCAGCGTCATGCCCATAGATGGTACCGACCTCCCACTCCTGGTAATTTGTGGGCATGCTCAGTTCACTTATTTAATTTAATTCGAAGATATCATAAAAATTATCAAAAGATAGGTTCTAGCTACAAAGGACATAATTGCTTCTTTTGAAATGCACTTTTGGCCACGGCGGTGCCGCTCCGACTGGCTTTTACCCCTCTGCTTGTAACGTTGGGGGCTTCCAGCCTTACCTGTGTGCTTGAGGGCAGCATGTCTGATGCTGCTCGCTGACCAACACCTGGTTTAAATGGAGGCAGGCAGGGAGGTGGCTGCATAAGGCGCGGCCTGAGTGGGGGGGCGCGGTCTGGTGAAGGTCTTTAAAAATCCTCAGTTAATTCTCAGCAGTGCCAGATCGTGGTTATTCATACCTGAGCTCCTTGAACCTGAATGCTATTGTGATTTAACCTGTTATTGACCTCTGCTTGTTTTGTGACTATTCTGCCTTCCGTTGCCCTAGACCATTTTCTTGTACTACGCTACTGCACTGATATCGACCCGGCTATTCCATTTGACTATTCTATACTCTGTATTCCTGATTCTGGCTCGTCTGACTACCCCCGTGTTGCTAACCTGGTTTTGTTACAACATTGTCTTTTGCTTAACCCTTTTCTGTCTAGCTAGTTTACCTGGCCAATTCTAAGGACAAGACAGGGATTCTTCACGGCTACTCTGTTGGTAGCTTTTGGGCTCTGTGGAGTGTTGGGTGTTAAGTACTGCATGGTGGGATCCGGGAACGTGACATTACGATCAGGCCAATATGGATCCTGCAGACTTAACACAGCATTTGAGTAACTTTGTATCCAGACAGGATGAGCAGGACCATAGGATGGATCAGTTTGCTCTTGCCTTACAAACTATCCTGACTCGCACTGCTCACCTGGAACCAGCTGGGGTTGCACCCCTGCTTGCTATACCTGTGTCCCCTGTCGTTCAGACATCCCAGGTACACATGACCGCTCCTATGAGGTTAGACGGTACTCCCTCGGAGTGCCGGGGATTTTTGGTCCGTGTGGATATTCATTTTAAATTAAATCCACAAATGTTTTTCACTGACATCGCCAAAGTGGGGTTCATTATTAACCATCTGTCTGGCAGAGCGTTGACATGGGCGAATCCTTTATGGGAGGCAGAGAAGCCTATCGTACGGGATTATAAAGAATTCATAGCCGAGTTAAAATGTACATTTAATTCTACCAGAAAGGCCAAGGTAGCTGGCAAATCCTTGTTCCGCATACGTCAAGGGAACAGGACTGTGTCTGATTATGCCATAGAATTTAAAACGTTGGTTTCTGACGTGAACTGGACAAATGAGACTCTGGTTCTGGTTTTTATGGAGGGGTTATCAGAATCATTGATGCATGAATTGGCTCCACGTAAACTACCTGAGATATTGTGTGAACTCATTGATTATTGTATAGATCTGGATGATCAGATAAGGGAAAGAAGAACTCCAAGAGAGAAACCTAAGCGACCGTTACCTAGGTTGGCCCCTGTCTTTCAGGCACCACCCAGAGAGTTATCTCCTCCCTCTGAGCCTATGCAACTAGGCCATACTAGGCTTACAGAGGAAGAGAGAACAAGGCATTTTCGCGAGGGATTGTGCCTGTATTGTGGTTTAGAAGGATATTTACGATTTCAATGTCCCACTCGCCCTAGAATGCATGATAAGTCGGAAAACTACCGCACCTAAGGCAGCTGAGGAGACAGGCCTTGGGTGTGACGTGCATGTCTCCTGTCAAAGACACTAAACTTTTGTTACCAGTATCCGTGGCTTGGGAGACCAAAACCACGCATACTACTGCTTTTGTTGATTCTGGGGCTGCTGGTAACTTTATCGATGTTGAATACGCTTCTTCCATTTCTCTACCTCTGGTTGTAAGAGAGATGCCCTTAGCCGTCGAAGCCATAGACGGCAGACCGTTATCCTGCCCTAGGATAACTCACGATACAGTTACAGTGGTTCTTACCACTGGTCTCTTGCATAAAGAAGAAATCATATTTCAGGTTATCCATTCACCTTCCAATCCTGTTGTGCTTGGTTTCCCTTGGTTGGTGGAACATAATCCTGTTATTGATTGGGCTAAGGGAGAGATACTGTCTTGGAGTCCTGCTTGTTTTGGGACTTGTTCAATACCCATTCAGCATGTTGGTGCCCTGAACACACCTACAGCTCCTCCATTGTCTACAGAGGTTCCTGACCAGTATGCCGACCTCAGGGCTGTATTTGATAAAAGAGAGGCAGAGAAATTACCTCCAGATAGACCGTATGATTGCGCCATAGATATTGATCCAGGTACCATGCCTCCTCGAGGCAAAGTATATCCTCTTTCCATAAAGGAGAACCAAATCATGGAAGAGTACATAAAGGAGAATTTGGAGAGAGGTTTTATCCGACGTTCCTCTTCTCCAGCAGGGGCTGGGTTCTTTTTCGTGTCTAAAAAAGGAGATTTACGCCCGTGTATCGATTTTATAGGGGGCTTAACAAGATCACCATCAAAAACGTGTACCCTATCCCTCTCATATCAGAACTGTTCGACAGGTTAAGGGAGTCAGCAGTATACACTAAACTCGATTTAAGAGGGGCTTACAACCTGATACGTATAAAAGAAGGGCATGAGTGGAAAACAGCATTTAACACCAGGAGTGGGCATTATGAATATTTGGTCATGCCTTTCGGTCTTTGTAATGCTCCAGCTGTATTCCAAGATTTTATTAATGATGTGCTCAGAGATTTCTTGCAAACCTTTGTTATAGTATACCTAGACGATATATTGATTTACTCTCCCGATCTGAAAACCCACCATGAACATGTCAGACAGGTATTAGCAAAATTACTGGACAATGGTCTTTATTGCAAACTGGAGAAGTGTTTATTCGACATTACTAGGGATGCATCGATACCGATACTAGTATCGGTATCGGGCCCGATATTGCCGTTTGCACGAGTACTTGTTACTCGTGCAAACGGCCCGATACATCCCGCCGATACGGAAGCCGGCGCTGGGCCGGCTTGCCGGTATCCGCGGGGCTGGGGAAGCTGGCCGCGTGCATGAAAAGCACGCGGCCAGCGTTCCCCTCCGGCACGCCAAATACTCACCCTTCCTGAAGTTCCGGTCTCTGGGCAGTGATGCGGTCACGTGGCCGCCGGGCGCTCCTGTGACGCGGCCTCTCGGCTGGAGGCAGCGTCACAGATGCGCCCGGCGGCCACGTGACCGCATCACTGCCCAGAGACCGGAACTTCAGGAAGGGTGAGTATTTGGCGCGCCGGAGGGGAACGCTGGCCGCATGCTTTACATGCACGCGGCCAGCTTCCCCAGCGTTCGAGCGGGGGGTAAATCGATGAGAGCTGCGGGCCAATCCATGAGACCTGGGGGCCAATCCATGAGACCTGGGGGCAAATCCATGAGACCTGGGGGCAAACCCATGAGACCTGGGGGCCAAATCCATGAGACCTGGGGGCCAAATCCATGAGACCTGGGGGCAAATCCATGAGACCTGGGGGCAAATCCATGAGACCTGGGGGCCAATCCATGAGACCTGGGGCAAATCCATGAGACCTGGGGGCCAATCCATGAGACCTGGGGGCAAATCCATGAGACCTGGGGGCCAAATCCATGAGACCTGGGGGCCAAATCCATGAGACCTGGGGGCAAATCCATGAGACCTGGGGGCAAATCCATGAGAGCTGCGGGCAAATCCATGAGACCTGGGGGCCAAATCCATGAGACCTGGGGACCAAATCCATGAGACCTGGGGACCAAATCCATGAGACCTGGGGGCAAATCCATGAGACCTGGGGGCAAATCCATGAGACCTGGGGGCCAATCCATGAGACCTGGGGGCAAATCCATGAGACCTGGGGGCAAATCCATGAGACCTGGGGGCCAATCCATGAGACCTGGGGGCAAATCCATGAGACCTGGGGGCCAATCCATGAGACCTGGGGGCCAATCCATGAGACCTGGGGGCAAATCCATGAGACCTGGGGGACAAATCCATGTGAGCTGGGGGCAAATCCATGTGAGCTGGGGGCAATCCATGGGAACTGGGGGCAAACCCATGTGAGCTGGGGGCAAATCCATGAGACCTGGGGGCAAATCCATGAGACCTGGGGGCAAATCCATGAGACCTGGGGGCAAATCCATGAGACCTGGGGCAAATCCATGTGAGCTGCGGTCAATCTCATATAAATTTTTATATGAGGTCTGTTCCTATTGGAAAGCGTCACATGATATTAAATAAAAGTATCGGTACTCGGTATGAGTACTTTTAAAAAGTATCGGTACTCGTACTCGGTCTTAAAAAAGTGGTATCGGTGCATCCCTAGACATTACTACTGTAAAATTTCTTGGGTACATTATCACTCCAGAAGGTTTTGAGATGGATCCTTCCAAACTCACAGCCATCTCAGAATGGCCTCTCCCTCAAGGTCTCAAAGCCATACAGAGGTTTCTGGGGTTTTCCAACTATTATAGGAGATTTATCAAGAATTATTGCACTGTAGCCTCTCATATCATTGATATGACACGTAAAGGTCTGAAGAACCAGGTCTGGTCTTCACAATCCAAACAGGAATTTGAAGCTCTCAAACAGGCTTTCACTTCCGCTCCTGTGTTACGGCATCCTGATCCCAGGATTCCGTTTGTTCTTGAGGTTGATGCTTCCAAGATAGGCATTGGGGCTGTCCTGTCTCAAAGAGAGTCTCCAGGGAAACCTCTACATCCTTGTGGGTTCTTTTCAAGAAAATTATCACCAGCAGAACGCAATTATGATATCGGTAACAGAGAATTGCTTGCTATTGTGTCTGCCCTGTCAGAATGGAGACATTTGTTGGAAGGTACTCTTGACCCTTTGTTGATAATCACTGATCATAAGAACCTTACGTACATCGGGGATGCTAAACGTTTGAACTCGAGACAGGCCAGGTGGTCATTGCTACTGTCTCGGTTTAATTTTGTATTGACTTACAGACCAGGTGACCGCAATGTAAAGGCTGATGCCTTATCTCGTCAATATGACCCGTATGAATCAAATACACAAGACCACAATCCTATAGTCCCTCCTGAACGTATTGTGGCTTCCACGGTCTTGTCTGTCTCCTCGCCTTTCCTGGAACGCCTCCAGGCAGCTCAAGAGGGGGCTCCACCTGACAAGCCTCCAGATATGTTGTTTGTACCTGAAAAGGAAAGACAAGAATTACTCATAATGTTTCATGATTCTAAACCAGCAGGTCATCCTGGTATTACTAAGACTCTTACCAGTATCTCCAGACAGTTCTGGTGGCCCACCATGCGACAGGACGTACGTCTGTTTGTTTTAGCTTGTCAAGTCTGTGCCAGAAGCAAAACCAGTAAAACCTTGCCTGTCGGTCTATTGCAGCCTTTACCCACGCCTAAGAGGCCTTGGTCTCATCTATCTATGGATTTTATTGTGCACTTGCCGAAGTCCAAGGGTCATACTGTGGTTCTGACAGTTGTAGACCGCTTCTCCAAAATGGCTCATTTTGTTCCTTTACCTAAGCTTCCTACAGCCAAAGAACTGGCGGTTGTCTTTGCTAGAGAGATTGTACGAATACATGGGGTTCCGTCTGAAATCGTCTCTGACAGAGTAGCTCAGTTCGTCTCTCGTTTCTGGAGGGATTTCTGTGCGGAGATGGGGGTGCGATTGGCCTTCTCTTCAGCATATCATCCACAAACCAATGGGGCAGCAGAGAGGCAAATCAGGGTCTCGAGCAGTACATACGTTGCTTTACCACACAACAACAAGACAATTGGTCGGAGTTGTTGCCCTGGGCTGAGTATGCATGTAATAACGCCGTTAATGAGACCACTGGCCACTCTCCTTTTTCTGCCATCTGTTTTTTTCCCTCCAGCTCTACCGCTTCAGTTTGCTGAATAGGCCATTCCGGCTCTCGATGAACATCTCACTCAACTACAAGAGATTTGGAGACAGATTTGCGACAACATGGAGCGCAATCTTGCCGTCCAGAAACGCAAGGCTGACAGGCATAGGTTACAAGCTCCTTCCTATAACGTGGGGGGATAGCGTTTGGTTGTCCACTAGGAACGTGAAGTTGCGGGTGCCTTCTATGAAAATGGCACCTCGGTTTATAGGTCCATACAGGATCATTCGCCGCATTAACCCTGTGGCTTATGCTCTTGCCCTTCCTAAACATCTTCGCTTGCACAACGTCTTCCACACCTCCCTACTGAAGCCTTTGTTGTGTAACAGGTACACGCGGGTCGTTCCTCCTCCTCCACCTGTTCAGGTTGATGGAGAATCAGAGTATGAGGTTAGGAAGGTTCTGGATTCTAGGCTGTGCAGGGGTGCTCTGCAGTACTTAGTCAATTGGGTGGGTTATGGTCCGGAAGACCGGTCCTGGATTCCGGCTTCCAACATGTCTGCCTCTAGGTTGGTCAGGGCGTTACATGCCTCGCACCCCGAACGCCCTGGTGGTCGTCCTGTCGCTCGCCCTGGTGGTCGTCCTGCCGCTCGCCCTGGTGGTCGTCCTGCCGCTCGCCCTGGTGGTCGTCCTGCCGCTCGCCCTGGTGGTCGTCCTGCCGCTCGCCCTGGTGGTCGTCCTGCCTCTCGCCCTGGTGGTCGTCCTGCCGCTCGCCCTGGTGGTCGTCCTGCCTCTTGTCTTGTTGGTCGTCTGGTGGCCTCCCGTGGAGAGGGGGGTACTGTAACGTTGGGGGCTTCCAGCCTTACCTGTGTGCTTGAGGGCAGCATGTCTGATGCTGCTCGCTGACCAACACCCGGTTTAAATGGAGACAGGCAGGGAGGTGGCTGCATGAGGCACGGCCTGAGTGGGGGGCGCGGTCTGGTGAAGGTCTTTAAAAACCCGCAGTTAATTCTCAGCAGTGCCAGATCGTTGTTATCCATACCTGAGCTCCTTGAACCTGAATGCTATTGTGATTTAACTAGACTTGTGCACCGATTTTTTTTTTTTTTTTTTTTTTTTTTTTTTTTTTCAGTTCGATTCGTTCGGATGTTTAAAATTTCGATTCGGCTCGTTTCAGCCGATTTCTATTTCAATTCGGTTCGGTTCGGCTCGTTTTTCGTATACATTTTTTTTTCGGAATATCGAATATTTTTCGGGTCACTCTGCTCGTTTTTTGTGTCGACTTTTCGTGATTTCGGAAATTTTCGTTTTTTTCGGAACGTCTGTTCTCCTCATTTCAAAGTGTCTAACTCTATTCGTTTTGACGTAAACTACTATGGTTTACTTTTTTTATACTTTATATATTTTTTTATAATTAATTTTTGGTTCGTTTTTCGGATCCGATAATTCATTCTGTCGATACGATAATTCTGGCGATTCTATCGTGTTTTTTTTTTTTATTAAATAAAGATCCTTTTTTCCTTATGAATATACATTTCACAACTTTATTTAATCATGTTAAAATGGTATGAAAGCCAAGGAACAAAAAAAATTAACAAAACGATTTAAAAAACACTAAACTGACCCAAATGGTCTGACTTTAAAAATAAAAACCAGAACAAAAAGGTTTTAAAACAGAAAAATAGTTGATCAAAATGATCTGAAACGAAAAAAAAAAACAACAAATAAAATGATTTATAACAGACAAAAAAAAATTAACCCTTTCGCTGAGGCATTTCACAGCTTCCCTTCACGCCTGTGTGCGGTCTGCTGCTGAGCTAATTTTTAACAGTTTCGCTCCTCTTGTTTAAACGCGTTTTTTTGAAGCCTTATTTTATAATATGACCTAGACATGTTATATATCGTTCTTTCCGGCAGACTCGGCAGATGATTCATAATAGATCATTATCATATGTATGCGTCATGTCCTGTCTGTATATTATAACAAAAAATGCAATAAAATTAGAATTTTCAATGTTTATTTTACAAGGTGTAAAGTGTTTTTTCACATTTTAACATGCGAGTGTTTGCGGTTATATTTTATGAGTTGCGTTTGTTAAAAAAAAATTAAATGGGGACTTGTTATATTTTTTTTGGGTGAAAATTACACTATTTTTAACAAACGCACCCCATACAAAAATCCTTAGTGCAGCATCATTGTTCACATTATAATTGAAATGGGAACAATATTGCTGCATTAACAAAACAAAACAAAAAACCTGTTTATTTTTTTTATATTTTATTATATTTTAATTTTTTATAATTTTTAACATTGTCATGTTTGGTATTGTTGGAAAGGCCATGCTCTGGTCGATCCAAAGATACCAAACATTAACCGATAGCTGCCGCGGATCGGGAGATAGGGGGTTCATTGGAACCCCCTATCTCCACCATTGGTCGCAGTTAGGGGTTAACTCCAGAACTGACGTCATTGTAACGAGGTCTTGGGACTGTCGGCAGCTGCCGTTCCCCCACGCTGTTGTCTTCCTGCAAAGACGTGAGCATGTTGGCGGGCAGCGTCTTAGCGGGCAGCGTTGGGAGAGAGAGAGCTCATAGCTGGGAGGAGGTGTCGCGTGAAGCTGCAAACAGGGACAAATAAACTAGACCTGAGCCGCACTGAGGATCTTTGGGTTGTGTCGAAGAAGACTTCACGCAGTGCTGCCATCAATATTTTTTGATAAATTCTTGGTTATGCAATGAATGTGACTGTGGACAAAAATCCATGTTGTTGTGACATCGCCTAAGCTTAACAAAACCATGCCACGTCGGTAATCAAATCTCAAGGCAGTACAACAAGGTTGTGTTAGTGTGTGACATTTTTTGGCCAGGCAGGAAGTGTAGAATGTGCACAGTCACATTCATGGCCACAAATATGTTGACAAATTTATGACAAAGGGTCCATAGAAATGTCAATACATTTATGTACATATAATTTTAACAGTGTGGACACCAAGCAATACATATTAACTTATTAAGTAAGGAAAAGCAACGCACACAAACAGGAAAATATAGAAAAAATATAAAATGTATTTACAACATGCCACATGGCATTGGCAAACTGCCCAACAGGGGCACAAACATAGGGGAGGAGGAGGCTGGTGTCTACTGCTGCTCCAGGATGTCAATGGCATTATTAAAATGCTCCTTAAATTCCTGGAGCAACTCCTGTATGGCATCGAGGTTGCTGCCAGCCAGGCGTAGCTCGCCGATTGCCATCCTGACGCTGGACCTTTCAGTGTCCGGTCTGGCTTCTCCTTCTATATATCCAATAAATGAAAGAAGGAAAATACAGTAAGTAAAGCAGGTTTCTATTTTTGACTGAAAGTCTTGAAAAAATATAACAGTAGTATATACCAGAGCTGGCGGCCTCTTGAGGCTCTGACTCCTCCGACTCCGCCGACTCCTCCACCACCACCGTCAGCATCTCTTCCGGTGCTA
Source organism: Leptobrachium leishanense (assembly GCA_009667805.1). Taxonomy (NCBI): domain Eukaryota; kingdom Metazoa; phylum Chordata; class Amphibia; order Anura; family Megophryidae; genus Leptobrachium; species Leptobrachium leishanense. The sequence goes on along the minus strand of CM019065.1, from coordinate 285,749,060 downwards.
TATCTAAGAAATTAAAGAAATAAAAAATACAGTAAACAACAAAACTGATTTATTTTTGAACAAAAGTCGATGCAAAATAAAACAGTATATACCAGCGCTGGTGGTCGCCCGTGGCTCCCCCTCCTCCTCCACTGGGGCACTGGTGCCCGCCGGGGCAGATGCTGCCTTTGCCTTCCTGTCTTCTGCCAAATCCAAAAAATAACACGTAAATAATGCAGACTGGAAAAAATGGTATATCTATACAATATATTGCCGAAAGTATTGCGACACCACTACTCCCATCTCATAGTTCTAAAGTCACAAAATATTTATTTATTATTCCCCTGCACATAGACATATATTACCGTTCAATTATATATTTTTTTAAGAAGTAAACATTACGTTTATTCAATAAAACTATTATTTGTGTTGTGTGCGTAGTGCGTACAAAACGGATTGTGCCGACTGCTTTTAGTTATTTTATAGAAGGCCTCAGCCTCAGTTTCACTTTCAGTTTCTGCTAATAAAACTGCAGATATTGCAGAAACAACAGAAATCGTCCATTTTGTTTTGAAATTCGCATCCAAAGCGTTCAATGACACTGCTGCTGCAAACTGAATTGCTGCGCTGCAACAATTCAGCAGCTGCTGAGGACGTATTGAACGCGGCTCTGTTTGGATGCACTTTCCGAAGAACTACATGTCCCATCCTACCACTTAGCAGAGACGCAGAGATTTTTGTTGATGCACAGGTGGGAGCCAATATTGGGCAAGCTGCGGGTCATCTCGTATGCATCACTCAATCATAACAACCCCCCCCAGCACACTACAGTACATACACAGTGCCAAAAGAAATCCAGCATTGTAACTTCATCTACATACATCAAATGTCACAATTTTCATGAATACGTAAAATCCCAAAAAAGAAGAGCTATTGCAAAAATGCATGTATAACGAGTCGTGAAAACGCAAAGCTATACACCATCACATTGCATGAAAAAAGGACTAGATAAATCAACATATTTCTGTGCACATTAGCACATGCAAGCACATTATTATTATTATACAGGATTTATATAGCGCCAACAGTTTGCGCAGTGCTTTACAATATAACATGACACTTACGTTTGGCTATGACGCGACGGATGTGCCTCAGCTGCTCCTCCTCGCGTGCCTTGAGGTCGGACCAGCGTTTTCGGAGCTGGTCCTTCGTCCGGTCTTTCCCAAACAACTCCAGGATGGTGGTGCGTAGCTTATCAAGGATACGGTCCTTGCGCGCATTATTCTTTCTGCCGTAAGGGCCCTTACGGCAGTCGTAATCTTTTTTATCAAAGATGCAGACCAGCTCCAACATCTCCTCAAATGCCATGTTGCTGGCCCGCTTCTTCCTGGGTGTCTCTGGGGTGGAAGCAGATGAGGAGGTGTCCGAATGGGACTCTGTCTCTTCCTTCAGCCATGATAAATTATAAATAATTTCTATATTTTTTGGCCTGTCAAAAAATTGTCAAAACTCTCTACAAAAATGGCTCAATAAAGTTACGACATCCACGAGCGCGCATGCGCGACCCGCGGACGAATCGGATCCGACTACGACAGAATTATCGTATCGACAGAATTATCGGATCATTGGAAACAAAAACAAGTGATATGCATTTACAAATACAAAATTTACAGAATCAGCGATATAACCGATAATAGTTAAATATACGATGTCCAGAATTACCGAAATGGAACCGAAATCATGAATAGAGCAAAAATAAATTTCGATTTGACACATTTCAAGTCCATTTGAAAAATCCGAAAATTTTTCGTTTCGGCTGGGAAAACCTTTCGGATCTGTCGGTTTTCGGGTCCGATCCGATTCGGAAATTCGTCCGAAGACACGAATCGCGAAATTTCGTGAAAATTCCGAAACCCGAAACGCACATCCCTAGATTTAACCTGTTATTGACCTCTGCTTGTTTTCTGACTATTCTGCCTTCCGTTGCCCTAGACTATTTTCTTGTACTACGCTACTGCACTGATATCGACCCGGCTATTCCATTTGACTATTCTATACTCTGTATTCCTGATTCTGGCTCGTCTGACTACCCCCGTGTTGCTAACCTGGTTTTGTTACAACATTGTCTTTTGCTTAACCCTTTTCTGTCTAGCTAGTTTACCTGGCCAATTCTAAGGACCAGACAGTTAGGATTCTTCACGGCTACTCTGTTGGTAGCTTTTGGGCTCTGTGGAGTGTTGGGCGTTAAGTACTGCATGGTGGGATCCGGAAACCGTGACACTGCTGAGCAGACCAAGTGGCAATTTCCCCTAGCCTGCAGATACGCTTTGACTAGGTCTCGTAACCCCTTAAGGGCCGCTGACGTACCCTGTACATCCTTTCCACAGGTCTCCCTTAGACCCGCGGACGTACAGGGTACGTCAGCGGCGCCAAATCCCCCTCCCACCCGATACTCCCCTCCCTCACTGGATCCCTCGGCGATCTGGCAGGGCGGAAGCCTGCCCATGTGATTTACATGGGCAGGTGAGGCTGATGACGTCGCCACACTGCGTGGTGACATCATCAGCAGGCGTCCCCATGCAATTCAATGGAGGGGGGCTACTTCGGAGCCCTCTATCTCCCCAACCATTGAAGCTAGGGAGATGCTGTTTGCACCGCTGAAAAGGGGAGAGTCTCCCCTTTTCAGCGGTCTATAGCATTAACAATTTTGCTGCCGAAAAACATTTTGGCGCCAATTGGCGCCAAAACGCAATTCGAACCTGGAGGGGGGCTGACATCTCGGATGTCAGCCAAGCCTCCAGGTCCTCCCCACCCACTGACAACCTCACCATATGTGTGAGGATGTCAGTGGGCCAGTTAACCATCTAGCTGCCATGTAGAGATAAGGGGATCCTAAGGATCCCCATATCTCCCGCTCCATGGCAGCTAGATGGTCATATTTGACATCATTTGAAAGGCCTGATCATGGCCTTTCCAATGATACCAGACATGACCAGGTTTGGTTTAAAAAAATAAATTAAAAAAATATATATTTAAAAAAAATAATAAATGGTTTTTTTTTTTTAAAGTTTTTTATGTCTGGGGGGGTTTAATTAAATAGGACCTAGGCTGTCATCTCAAAATAATTAGCACAAAATGGTCAGAATGAGCGCAGCGCACATAGGTGAACTGTCTCAGCAGTGAAGGGGTTAAAAAGCATACACATGTAAAAATTGGGTATTTCTAGTCTCGGGACAAAATTTTTAACCTATTTAGCCGGGGTCTTTTTGGGTGGTTGTAGACTTTGGGGATTAAAATTACGAAAAAGTGTGTTTTTACCATTTTTTCATCATATTTCATATTTTTTTTATAGTAAATTATTCGATATGATGGAAATAATGATATTTCTAGAAAGTCCATTTAATGGCGGGAAAAAGGGTGTATAATATGTGTGGGTTGAATAAACGAGTAAGAGGAAAATTTGACCTAAACACTAACAGCGCAGAAACGTAAAAACAGCAGCGGTCACTAAAAGACGGATTTGTGTAAAACCGCCCGGTCACTAAGGGGTTAATTACATCCACCATCCACACCTTCCATGACCCAGGAATATTCAAATCTTTGAACTAACTACTCAGGCTTCAAAAGGAACTTAATTGTGTTGCCACGAAAGAACATTCCCCTTTCATCCTCAGAAAATCAGGCTTGCCTATGCAGAAGCGTTGTATCTCAATTTATATACAAGAAATAGTAACAATTGTTAATGTCATGCGAAGCATGACCAGCTATCCCTGTCACAGTCTATATCACCTCCCAATCGCTAATGGGTTAAAAAACCCGTTAGCACATCTGAGCATTTTTCAGAGCGGAAGGAAAGTCCATGAGAGTGGACGCTCCTTCCACTCTGACACCCGTGTGGCCGCCTCGCTTAGTGCACTTAGTGCGCTCAGAGCTACAAAGCACGATCCTCCTATGGAGGATCGCGTTTTGTAGCCCCGTCAGCGTCCATCGTAGCTTTTTGACGGGGAGGCTGAACTCACGACCGGTGGTAGCCCACGCAATTCGTGCGCACGCTACCCCATGTGGCCCTCCACGTCCAGCCTTCACAAAGCTGCGACGGACACAGGGAAGTGTGGTCACATGGATGTACTCAGTGCGCTCGTGTGACCGCAGCCTAAAACTGGAGTGAGTGTGCAGAGGGACTCAGGAGAGTTTAACGTTTAACCCTCCCCCCGATTCCCTCCCTCTCCTATTTTAACATATCCTTTTAACAAGTTTGACAGAGGACAATAAAACAAATGGACTATCCTCAAACTAATTAACATTTGCAACTGAGATTCTTCAAAAATTTATATATTTTTCTTATTTATTTGTAATATGCGAACATATCTTGTTTGGTGCTTTGAAGTTACACTATGTCTATGTAAAATTTACTATAAAAACTTTGCTTGTTATATATATATATAAATATGAAAAGCATGATTTATGCATGATTTGCAAATTTTTTATTAAAATACTTCTCATACTTTATTAATATTAGATTAGTTCTTTTTTTTAAATTACGGTACGTGTTCTTGGGTTTGATTTGTGTTTAAGGTAATTGAATCCAGTGTTAGTCCAGTCTTTGGTATTTGATACTGTGCACCTGCTGTCCTGTAGGCAGAATATGTACATTCAGAGCCGGCGTAGTGTGTTTTTAGAAAAGATATATATATTTTATAGAGAGAGCCTATGCAGCTGCTGGATAGTGTAGAGTGGGATGGTAATAAGGGCAGAGGGCACAGCACAGATGTCCGCCTCTAAATCTGTTTGTAAATGTACTGCTTTTCATTCAGTATCCACAATGAGTGGTTATTGCAGTTGTCTGTACACTCACATAATATTTTTTATTTAATGAAATATGAGTGTATTATCATACAGTTATTACATAAGCATTGAAAATCAATTGATAGGCGGTGTGCTCACTATCTGTTTATATGCCAACCATATTGGACCTGGGACACAGATACAACCTGTAGCAGGATGCCAGTGCTGGAACATGGTCGAGGTGACAATAGTGTGGAATAGACATGTGCCATTTTTTTCATAACGAATCGCAATACGTCTGAAATTCTGTTTGCTATTCAGAAGTAATTCTGGGGGGCGGAGCTAGCTGTGGAAGCGAGCGGCAGCACTTTGAAGGAGCTCTGTGTTTACCACAGATTTTTACTGCCTTTTTCGCCGTTTGCGCTGACCTGTGAGCTTCCCGGTTGACTCGAGGGATCCTGGAGAGTTGAGGTACCTGATTTAGCCCTGAGTTTCGCGCCCGGGGACGGATTACTGCCGGCAGCACGATTTGGGCCTAATCACCGCGGCCATCTTGGAAGCCTACTCGAGGCGTATTGGAATCCCCTCACCGCCCTGCGCCCACGTGCCAGCATCTCCGGAATCATGCCTACCGGTCGTTCCCAGCGACGGGCCCCCCGACAGAGGGACATTCGGGATGTTCTGCGAGGTGGGTCCGCTTTTACGGGACTGACTGCTTCTCCCTCCCTCCCCCCCGGGCTATGGCTCCTCGGAGGCTGACAGCGACTATGAACCTCAGGGGGGTATTACTGGGATGCCCTGGCTTGCCCCGCAGTCACCGGCATCTGACTCCCGACCCCTCTCGGCGGCTGCTAGGAAACGGGCACAGAAGAAGAGAAAAGCAGCACTGCGGACATCGTCCGGGGCATCGCCGGACACAGAGGACATTTTTGATGGGGACCCGGCTGAGATTCCCCTTACCTCCGCCAGTAACAGTGTGACCTCGGCTCATCAGTCTGCAGTGGAGACGGGACCTCGACAGCAGCAGGTGCAGGAGGAGGACAACCATCTCCCCTCCACGAAGGGGGATCTCCGCAGGATCTTGGAGGAGCTCCTGGTGATGCGTGAGGTGTGGCAGCCTGAGGTGGCGGCGGTCCGCACGGAGGTGGCGGCGCTGCGTGCTCAGGTGAAGGTGGTGCAGGAGACGACCTCTGCTGTGACAACGGAACAAACTCACCTGTCTGGTCAGGTCGCCAGTTTGCGATCTCAAGTCGAGCTTCTGACACGCTCTGTGGAGATGCTTGAAACGAGACACAGACGCCGAAACATCAGGGTCAGGGGTGTCCCGGACTCTGTTACCTCCGACGCTCTGCCATCCTACGTGACCCGTCTTGCGCTTCAGGTCACGGGGCTTCCCCCTGACATGCTTGGGTCGGTGTTCCGGGTCAGGAGACCTGCGACGAACCCACCTGGGGCTCCTCGAGACATCGTGGTGGTCTTCCGTGACGTGGCTTTCAAGGTCAAGGTTATGTCTGCCCCGGGCACGAGGGATCCCGTACGCTTTGAGCGCTCCACCCTGGCATCACGATCACGATCTCCCATTCCAGACCCTGATGGCTCGCAGGCGATTCCGTGAAGTGACATCAGTTCTTCGTCGACAGGGTGTCCGATATCGCTGGGGTCTGGCAGGAGCTTTGGTGGTGACCCACGCCAACGTCCCCTATACCATCACTGATCCCGCGGCGGCCTGGATTGACCTTGCAGCTGCGGGCCTCTTCCCGGATCCTCGGCCGGATTGAATGCTGGTTTCTTTGCCCTCTACCTCTCCAGGACGGAGCTTCACTGAATTACACCCACCCCCCCTGCATTTTTCTTATATGCTTATGTGTCTCTGGTCTCTAGCTTGGCCTAGTGTCTGGACTCTTAGGACGGTTCGTAATTTGCTTTGATAAGTCCCGGCCTGCATTTTATAGTTTGTTTGCTTTTTTTGCCTGCACATGGTACTTTCTGCCTTTTTATTACTTTTTACCGCCCTGTCCTTCTTTGCGCTGCATGTTTTCTGACCAGCTGACCGTAGTTACCTTGGCCGGCCTTAAGTGGCTGCATTTCTATATGTTTGATTTCGTGATTTTTCTGTATTGTATAAATTCACTAAATAAAAAAATAAAAAAAGTAATTCCAAATAACAAATTGTTTGACAAATCGCAATGTGAACGAAATAACTTATAACTTATATTCGTTAAAACAGACAGATCCGTTAAAATGAATCGATTCATTATACCGTTTCACTCTGGTGGATTGATTAGCTTGAAAAAAGTTAACAGTGTTTGGCCAATCACCGTTCTGTATCTGTCTTCACTCTGGTGCGAACGCAGCTGCCGACCGGCCAAAAAAACGCCGAGCGCACCCGACGATCATCCGAACGACCGCCAAACGCAGTTGACGAACGCCAAAAAGTAGGCAGGCGAAAAAAGCCAACCAGCCGCTGAGCAGGGGTATAATAAAACAAACAAAAAACCCACTGCAACTTTTAAAAGGCATTTTAAACAAAAATAATGCACGAAAATGCCTGGAAATAATATATAAAGGTCCTATGAATAACAATAATGTCTGTTACAGAATAAAAAGAAAGCCATTTAAAAAAACAAATCTGAATAAAAAACTTAAAACTTAAAACTTTCTAAAAAACAAATTAATAAAGAGACTTATTGCTGCAAATGAAAAGAATACACTGTGGAATAAAAAATTATAAAAATTAGGATTTTTTTTACATTGAAACCTATGGGATTGTCCATTTTAAACCTATCGAATGAAAGCACTGAAAATCTGGGTATTTCAACTTTTCTGTGCTGTTCGGCGTTCTCTGAATAAATTAACCATTACTTCTCTATAGGCGAATTTCACGGCCACTGATTTGCACCATATTTTGCTGGTAATTCCAAATATTTGGCGAATTGCCAGCTATTTGAATAGCCAAATTACCCCCGTACGGTGGCCAATTTGGTAGTCTCTGAATAACCCCTTTGTTTTACAGCCAGTAACTAATTCAGATCATGAAAAATACAAACAAATTTGTTGTGAGCGCAAATGGGAAGTTTGGCGTTTCTTCCAAGAATTTTTCTGATGATCAGCTGTATCCAGCAATGAGTACTAAAATATACAAAAATGCAGATAATCGCGCAGTATAGTTACATAAAGTTTATATAATTTATTACGGATATGCGTATATATAGAACCACTCACAGAGTCTACTGGCTCGTGGTATTGCGCAGATAAGCCTCTATGGGGGCTCCTCCCATCAACCGATCTTCCGAGTGTAGTAGGTTGTATTGCAGCAGTCTATCTTCATAATGCGATTATCTCAGACACAATAGAGATACACATAGCACAACACCAGTGGTAAAGATAGTACATATAAGCATAGATCAGAATACTCACGTATTCCTGAGCCTCCTTTACAAGTGGCTCAATAAATAAGCATGGGGACACTCACAGGGTTATCCAAAGAGCTCCGAATTGCTTGAGAAAGGTAACCGAACGCTGAAAATCAGTGTTCGGTTACCTTTCCTGACCATTCGGCTATCCAGAGAGCAGGCAATTCGCCAAATCCTGGCGAATTGCCTGAACATACGGTGCCTGTTCGAGGGCAGTGAAATCCCCATAAAAAAGCACTGCTTCGGCTATTCAGAGAACACAAACCAGCAGTGAAAGGTTCCCCTAATGCCCTGCCATTCGGTGGTTTAATTCGGCAAATTTATTCAGGAGAATCCCATAGGCTTCAATGTTAAAAATATTCCCGTTTTAATTCAATATCTAATAAACCGTTCATTATAAAATTCTGCAGCAAAAAGTCTCTTTATTTATAGATTTTTTAGGATACTTTAAGCATTTTTCTGATTTTTTTTTTTTTTTTTTAAAAGTCCGATTTTTTTTTTTGGATTTTTTTTCAGTTTACTTATTTATTTTGTAACAGCCCTCTTTATTATCATTCCCTGGACCTCCTGTGAAAATGTCAGACATTTTCGCTCAGTAGTTTCTTTGCAAACAGCGTTTCATTTTCCCAGATTCATACAAATGGTTTTGCTAATTTATTCACTGCCTCCTCTACGTCACAGCTGCTTCGGCTCTGTGTGATTCGGCTCATGTTCGGCTCCTGTTCGGCTTTTTCGAAGGTTAATCCAGATGTTTTTTCTTGTTTTCAGCATGCATTCGGTTAGTTTTCGTCAGGTTTGCGGCAGCTTTTCCCTGCAATTCGGGGACCCTGTGGTGCTTGCTGAATAAACCGCAGGGTCACCGAAATGCAATCGGCAAAAGGAACCGAATTATTTATTTATTTATAAAGGATTTTACCAGGAAGGATACATTGAGATTTCTCTCGTTTTCAAGCATAAGTCACCGAACGTGCGGTGACTTTTCGAATCTCTTTGGATAGCCCTGTCAGTATTCCGTAGAAGGAATCAAAAGATCTTCGAAAAAAATAGAAGCTGGAAATCTTTTAATAATAAAAACAGATTACAACTGATAAAATATAAAAGATAAAAAATATATATGGGCTGAACCGAGCCACGTTTCACTCGCTTCCCTGCGAGTTTCATCAGTCGGTGATTTTTTTCTTTTATACACACCTGTTGGCTTTCTCCTCTGGAGTATCTGATGACTTCTTTGTCATTTTTATTATGCTCATTTGAGGATGCTATGCTGATAATATTACATAAACTCACCGCAGACTCTTTATTCTGTGCGACTACATGTCAGTTTTTTCTGGTTTTGCCTTTGTCTTTTTCGCCTTTACTTAAACATTATGTATATGTTATTAATCTTCATATTGTCTGTATTTTTGCTGTGGGTGGCAAACTGCGAACATTTGTCTTCCTGAAAACTGAGTTGGATGGCATGTTAGGTGCTCCCCTCTGTACATATTTCAATGATTTATTTTGTCCAGGAATATCCATCCACTGTATAATCACATTACTGAACCATTTTCATATGATGTACCTTGTGTGATTGTTACATCTACTTACTTAACCCCTGCGTTATATTGCTGAGTATGTCTAATATGGCTAAAATTCAAACATAAGGAATTAAAAAACTATGTTTGAAAAAATATGTCCAGTTTGAACATCTCCACATTAGTCAACGGCACGCACATAAAATAAATGCACAATGCCAACATTTCATAGGCAGTTTATGACATTAACCATACATTTCAATACAGAAAAACAATGATGCACACCAATATAATAAAATATAACCTTTATTCCAGAGCAAATAAAATAAAATTATTTTATCAAAAGTACATACCGTACTCGTATATATTATATAATTAAGCTCTATACTTGAAAATCAAATAATAAACCCAGACTCCTCAATGGAGTAATCGAAAATAAATTGAAAATAAAAACCGAATCAAAAAAAAAAAACGCTGCAAAACCGCTGAAAGTTTTGGAGCCAATCCAATAAGCTGAAAAAACCCCATGGAAAACATTGGATCCGATAAGCCACCGCAAACCCGCCAAAATATCTGACAAAAACCGACGATCCGTGAGTGAAGAGCAGGACCACGGCAGTCACGTGAGATGCCAAGGGGCGGGGCGCGGCCTGATGACTTGACGTGGGTTTAAAGCCCAGCGTCTCACTTGCTCCAGTGCTCTGACGTGGTTTTACATCCCTCAGTGTTCTGTGACAACCCGCTCTGTATATGGACTTTTGGCTGTTCCTGACAACCCGCTATGTGTGCTGACTTTTGGCTATTCCTGAGTACCTTCCATGTGTATCATACATGGCAAGTCTGAGGATCGGAAGGGTAGATAGCATTCTGCGTACAGGCACCGTACCATAGATCCTAGGGGAAACCATGACACTGACAAGTCACCAAACTGAGTAAAAAAAACAAAAAAAACACTGGAACATATGAAAAGCTGTATGCAAAAAAAACACCTGAATGAAAATGACTGGAATATATAAAGTCCTATGAATAATAATAGAAAGGTCTGTTACAGAAAAAACAAATGCTATTTAAGAAAAAACAATGTAAGAAAAATATTTCGCCAAAAAAATCCAGAAAAATGCCTAAAAAATCCTAAAATAAATGAAGAAGCCTTTTGCTGAAAAATAAAAGAATAAATGGTTTAATAGATATTGAATAAAAACAGAAATATTTTTTACCTTGAAGTCTATAGGACTCTCCTGATTAAACCTGCTGTCAGGCTCGCGCCATGAAGGAGGCACATGAAGGAGGCATGGCACAGCCTCTGTGTAGTGATATATAACCCAAGCGCTGGGGGTAAGCAGGCACACAGACACTGGAGGCAGTATATGTACAAGAAGGCTGTATTGTAGAATGGTTACCAGCAAACAGTTCAGCACAGAACAGATAGTAACACAGTAAATACAGGCAAGTGGATGGTGGGCCACGTAGTCACTCTCCAGATCCGCTTGAGGAGAAGCAGGAGCCTTAGGCAAACGTACCTTGATAGAAGGTTGGTCTACTTGGAGAGAGCTTGAGGGCTGGAAGCCACTTGAGAGTCTCTGGACCCACAGGATAGTGGGCCAGGCAATGTATCGTCCAGCAAGCAGGAAACAGCTAGTGCAGACACAGCAAGGGTGGAATAACTGGTATACACCACACAGCAGGTACATCAAGGAATAAGAAATAACAAGAGGGAGCTCTCAGGACCTCTGAACACAGGAAGGGAAAACACAAAATGAAAGAGCAAAGGGGAGGAGGGTGTGGTCTGGTTTTATGCAGAACCTCAGGTTCAGACACAGGAGTTAACCCTTGTGTGGGAAGCAGGTATGGAGAGCTAATGACCCAGGCTGACCACAGCAGGCTCTCAGGGCTGAGGCATGACACCTGCCAAATGAAACCACCGAACACAAGGTATTTCACTGACATTTCTCTGCTGTTCAGTGTTCTCTGCAGGGCTGGATTAAGATCTCTTTTGGCCTGGAGCTGAATATTTTGGTGGGCTTTTTTTGGAATTTAGTGAAATGAAAACATATTTTAGGTTATTTAATAGTGCAGATACAGGTATATCTAGCTAGGCAGATACTGTGCGAGGAAATTTCTAGGGCTGAAACAACTAATTGATTAATCGACAACTAATCAGTGATTAAAATAGTTGACAACTATTTTAATAATCGATTAATCGTGTCGATTAATCGTCCTGTGTACAGCACACTCTATTAAGAGTCAGACTTAGTTAAACGTAAATAACGTCAGCTTCGGAGCTGATTGGAGAAGACGCGCCGCTGCTTTACTAGGTATGATTTAGTTCTAGGGTTATGTCAGACACAACCAGTTTGTTTTTATTCCGTTTACAACAGCAGCAGAACTATAACACAAACAATAGGATACTGTGACTGGGTGAAGGAGCTGTATGCCTGTGTTTTATCTTTACTTGAAGCTGGAGTCTAGCGCCACCACCCCATCCTCCCTGCCACACCATCTTTGGTTGGGAACTGCCATTCCCTCCCATTGGTCTGGTCCCTTTCCCCAAACTCACTCCCACACTCAGATCCGGTCTTTTATTCATACCCACTCCCTCACGCACTCAAGTCAAGTCACTTGAGCAAAGTCACTTCCACCTCCAGTCCCTCCTCCCACTCAGTTTGTTCATGAAATTAATTAAAAGGGACACTCTATGCACCCTGACCACTTTAACTTATTAACCCTGATTTCATGCTGACATCTATGACCAAGTGCTTGTAGCTGCCTTCATTTGAGAAAGCAAACACGGGCTTTAGCTACGCATGCAGCATCAACCCATCCCTCTGACCAAACACTCACAGCATCAACCCATCCCTCTGACCAAGCACTCGCAGCATCAACCCATCCCTCTGACCAAGCACTCGCAGCATCAACCCATCCTTCTGACCAAGCGCTCGCATACCTTGTGTGAAAAGTACACAAGATACGCAATTTGCATATGTACGTACAAATGTTACATACTGTACAGTACGCAAATTGTTTATGAAAAAAGGGGGAGGGGTTGTGGTTATTTTTTAACATAATTCCTTTTAAGTAAACACCATTTTTTTCTTTTTTTTATCCGATGAATCGATTAATCTAAATAGTAATTGGCCAACTAATCGATTTATGTAAATAATCGTTAGTTGCAGCCCTAGAAATTTCCATTCAGATTTCAATCATTTACAACGTGTAAAATCTTTTTTTCACATTTTATCCAAACCTTTGTGGTTATTTATTCTATAGGAAATTCTTGTTAAAAAAAATTGAAATGGGAACCTGTTACTGGAATTTTTCTGAGAAAATATACAATTTTAACCAAAAAAATTTAAAATATAAAATATTTCCCTTGTATTTTGGAGGATGGTGTTTTATGAATAACTAGGTGGAAAGCCTGCCCAGAGGGCAGTCTATTGTTGCCAGCTCAGAATTCATGTCCACCTATTTGTTTTTCAATGTCCTATCCAAGAGTATCTCTCTATATAAATGCGTTTGTAACGTGTCCATCGCCATCCATCCCATCCGCAACAGGAGGGCCAACTGAGCAGCTCTGATGGGTGCGTGCACAGCTGACAGCGCATTACAAAGGCATTTATAATAGAGCAGGTTCCTCTTCCCTCTTAGATTGTAAGCTCACGGGAACAGGACCCTCAGATTGTAAACTCACGGGAACAGGACACTCTTAGATTGTAAGATCACGGGAACAGGACCCTCTTAGATTGTAAACTCATGGGACTCCCTTAGATTGTAAACTCAAGGGATAGATTGTAAGCTCGTGTGCCCCTTAGAATGAGTTGGGCTTGTGCGGCCATTTTTTTTGTAGCATATACATTATGCATATATTTACTTTATGCGTATATATAATGGCACGTGGTTTGCATGGCATGTCAGGCTGGTAGTTAGGCAAAATGGTATTATGACATATTGGTATTATGCATGGCAGACCGGTAATATGGCTGGCAGACTGGTATTATGGCTGGCAGACTGGTAATAAGGCTGGCAGGCTGGTATTGTGCATGGCAGACTGGTATTGTGCATGGCAGACCAGTAATATGGCTGTCAGACTGGTATTGTGCATGGCAGACCGGTAATATGGCTGGCAGACTGGTTTTGTGCATGGCAGACTGGTATTGTGTCTGGCAGACTGGTATTATAGCTGGAAGACTGGTAATAAGGCTGGCAGACTGGTATTGTGCATGTTAGACTGGTAATAAGGCTGGCAGACTGGTATTGTGCATGTTAGACTGGTAATAAGGCTGGCAGACTGGTATTGTGCATGGCAGACTGGTAATATGGCTGGCAGACTGGTATTGTGCATGGCAGACTGGTATTGTGCATGGCAGACTGGTAATATGGCTGCCAGACTGGTATTGTGCATGGCAGACTGGTAATATGGCTGGCAGACTGGCATTGTGCATGGCAGACTGGTAATAAGGCTGGCAGACTGGTAATAAGGCTGGCAGACTGGTATTGTGCATGGCAGACTGGTAATATGGCTGGCAGACTGGTATTGTGCATGGCACACTGGTAATAAGGCTGGCAGACTGGGGGAGACTCTGGGCAGGGGGGATCCGTGAGGGACACAAAATGATCCGATGCATTGGCTCTGTGGTGGAGGTGCTCTGAGCTTTGTGGGCTCAGTGGTGTTGGGGGGGCACAACGTGTGGTTTTTTTTGTGCCTGGGTGCTCCTAGCTGGTGTGGTGGAGTTGCCGTTCGTGGTGGGGGCTATGTGCTCGGTGTTTTTTTTTGCTTTGGACGCTGCAGGGGCTGCTAGAACTTCAGTGGGGTCCGGAGTCTGTGCTGCCTGTGGTGCATCTTAGGCGTTTTGGCACGCCTCATATTATTTGATCACGTAGGAGCGTGCTGCGGCGGTTGGCTGCGTGCACACCCAGCTGGTTGCACACGCATTCAATCCTCCGCCATCTTAGGCACGGCTGTGCGCGGTTGGCTGCGTGCACGCCCAGCACTACGCTGGGAGAGCACACATTCCACACTCGACCGTCTGTTTCAGCGGTTGGATGCGCGCGCAGCCAGCAATACGCTGGTTGCGCGCGCATGCGCAGGCCGTTTTTTGGCGACGGACACGCCGGACCTTATTCTTTTATGTTATAGATATGACTATGTATAAACCAATGACCTTGCTCCCAGCGTGGGAAATGAGAAGGTGAGTAATAGCAGTGGTATTGCTCATTCTATACGTGACAAATGGACAATGCCATCACTTTGGAACTAAAAGTAAATAAATAAAAAAAGTTTTTTTTTTCTTTTCTTTTCTTATAGATTTTACATGGTCACGTTTGGTATTAATGCAAAGTCCAGACTCTGGCCTGTCCAATGAGACCTCCCTTGACATTGTGAGGTGTAAAGATTATTGACGCAGGGTTCCAAAGTCCCCCACCCCAGGACACTTGGCTGCAGTGCGGCGGTTTAGGTTTTAGATGTAACAGTTCATAATAACGGATTGTGCCATCACCTCCACACTTGAGATGGTGAGTTAGTGCAGCATCATTGTTCCCTCTATAATTGAAAAGTGAAAAATATTGCTGTTAGAAAGAAAAATAAAAAAATATTTTATTTTTATTGTTACACAACACCTGGTCATGTTTGATATCATTGGAAAGGGCATGCTCTGGCCTTTCCGGTGATACCTCACATGTCCCTGTAGCTATGGAGCTGGAGATATAGGGGGACAAATTCCCATCAATGCAGACATAGTTATGTTTTCTCTGGGCCAATTCTGTGGCATGGGCCTGGAGTTGCTGCTCCATCAACCCCTATGTTAATCCGGCCCTGGTTCTCTGAATAGATTAAAACTGAATAGATTAACCATTGCTTCTCTATGGGGATTTTCTAATTTAATTTAACAATTAAATTTTTATTCAGGAATAAAGGTTATATTTTATTGTATTGGTGTGCATCATTTTTTCTGTATTGATATGTCTTGCAGGTTTTCATGGTTAACCCATTGTGATGATAGCACATTAAGAGTATATATATTTTTGCCGCAAACACGACTATTGGATTTTGAAATTATTCATCTATTTCCACATTTCTTCATGCATCATTTATGATTTGATGCCATCATTAGAGCTTTGGTTGAGGGATTGAATATGATAAGTGAAAGGTTGGGGAGACCTGGAAGTTACCATTGTTCTCTTACGCTAGGTTCAGACGAAAGCATTTTTCCCCGCGAACGTGAAAAAGTGCGTCCGAACGCATTGACGTATTTTTTCACGGAATGCGCAAAAACGGTCAGACGACGCTCATTTTCGGGCGTGATTTTGTACGGATCGTCAATAAAACTCTTTTTGCGTCTGGACGTTATGTAGGCTGGACATTAGCAGCGTCTGACATCTCCTAATCACGCAAACACGCCGCTATGCCGCAGCTGCGCACTCAGTACGTCAGTACTAGCGGTTCAGCGTTCTCAGAAAAATGCGTTCAAATTCCACTTGCGTTGCACGGCCGGACTTTTGTGCGGCCGTACATCGTATATTGGCCGTCATTGCCCGTCATCTGCTGCTAGTGTGGCCGTAATTATGTGCGCCAGAACGCACGTTAAAAGTGCGATGGTCTGACCCCAGCCTTAGTTGCATTGTCTTTGTTTCACTGACAGAAAACACCCATTTTGTCTTCACTTTGAAACACCCCTGAAAACCAGCTAGCTTTCAAATCCCACAAAGTCGCCTGTGAGAGCAGATGCCCAGGCAGTTACAAAGAAGTAGTTAAATTGTTTTAAGGAATATTTTCATCTGGGAAATTGTGTAGAAACATGATGCCAGTGCCAAACGTGGTCACAGATTACAGCAAGACTACACTGAAGTCTTGCTCACCCATTGCCAATTCTGGGCAGTACTCGGAGATTATGCCATGCTTGGCAACCGTTGTGCACAGGGCACAGAGATTTGTCTTGGCACCAATTAAGGGAATATAAAATTCAGCTTGTTTACTGGGTTTCAATGAAGCCTCTGCCCTATCTACATATAATCCTCACAGCAAGCCCCCCACCCTGCTATTCACCCTTGTAACCATGGCCGCCTCACACCAAGCACCTCCAGCCGCCCTTTGCATTAACTTATTATTCTCTGGAGGTAATTTTAGAACAAAACCCCTATTCATTGTATTATCCGTTGGACAATGTACTGACAGAAGGAAGGCACATAGAAGAATGTAGGAGAAGGCAGCGCTTTGGGCTAAGAGAACGGCCTTTGGAAAAGAGACAAAAATCTCTTATTATTTTTTATAAGTTCTGTTTTCTTTGAAAAAAATATCAGAATTGAACAGAAAATCATATAGGCTTTAGTGATAGGTGTAGAAAATGCCAGATCAAATGACATATGGAGGCAGTGTATAATACAATGACTGAGATGTGTACATAAAATGATGTTTTTGTATCCAGAAGAGAAAAGTAATAAATTAATTAAAGGGCAGGATATGGTTTCCTAACCAAGGGAGCCACACCTTAAGGTAAATGTGTGGGGTGTCATTCAATTGTACTGTAAATTGTTCCATTGTTCTAGCGTCTATAAGGAGACATTGCAGTTTTTGATAATATATTTATTATTAATCCATAAAGTATCAACTTAGTGTGCAGCACTTGAACTAAATGCAGCCCAGTATAGGGCCCTATCACCTCCTTAACCCCTTCACTGCTGAGGCATTTCACCGCGTTGTGCTGAGCTCATTTTTACCGCTTTCGCTCATCATGTTGAAACGCGATTTGAAGCCACATTTTAATAAATGACCCAGACATATTATATATCGTTCATTCCGGCAGACTCCGCAGATTCATAATATATCATTTTTATATGTATACGTCATGTCCTGTCTGTACATTATAACAAAAAATACAATAAAAATTGAATTTTTAATCATCTGCAGTGTGTAAAGTGTTTTTTTTTCACATTTTATCACATGAGCATTTGCGGTTATGTTTTCTATGGGGTGCGCTTGTACAAAAATTAGAAATGGGGACTTGTTACATTTTTTGGGGGGAATTACGTGATTTTTAGCAAACGCACCCGATAGAAAAAAATCATTAGTGCAGCATTATTGTTCACATTATAATTGAAATGTGAACAATATTGCTGCATTAATAAAAACACAAAAAAAAACATGTTTTTTTTTTTAAATTTATTTATTATTTTTATTATAATTTTTTTATTATTTATTTTACTTTGTACCTAGTCATGTTGGGTATCATTCGAAAGGCCATGCTCAGGTCGTTCAAATGACACCCTCCAAAAAATTGGGGGGGGGGTTAGCTGGTGCTAAGTGATTCTGCAGAAGCGGAATAATCTAGCACCAGCATCTAGCTGCGGTTAACGTTTTTGTTACCACATCACTGCGGTAATTAGCGTTAGGACTTTGTAATCCTAACGCTAATTACTGAGTTTGCTCACCATGTTAAGTATATGGAGCGCAAAGTACAGTAAGTTCGCACAAGCTAGCGCAATCAACGATGTGGCAACAAATTTTTTTAACCCGTTAGCGTTTGGGATGTATTATGCTGGGCATGCGTTAAAGTCACTTAACCTAGCGTTAACACTTACAAATTTAGCACTTCTGCTAGATCTAAGATTGTAATAGTGCCCAGAGTTTCACAAAAAAATCCATAACAAACCAAAGACAAAAGAGTTTTGCAAAACATTAACAACAGCATAATGAGGTGAAAAGAACCTAAAGTATAAAAAAATATATAGTGCAGTATATTCTAAACAATTGTAAAAAAAAATGCGTCAGATGTATCAAACTCAAGAAGTCAACAATCCCGTTGCTTGGCTTTAGGAAAGTCTGAATTCTCAAAGGTTTTGTCATGCAGAGTATGCATCTAATCAACAAACACTGGACCTTATAATGGCTGGACGAAATTGTGGTTCCAGGGGTATAACAGAATGGTCAAACAACAAAGCCAGAGTTAAGGACAATAGAGAAGCACAAAAGTGATAAAATGATATCAGACAACAGAGAAACAGAGTGGTCAATAAATAAGCCAAGTCAATATGCCAAAAGTACAATAGATAAACAAAAGCAATAAAGGGTCCAAGAACAGAACCACAATAGCGCACTGCTGAAACACACTGTAGCAGTTTATATAGGTTAAGAGCTTTTGCTATTGGCCCGTACACAGCACGAGAATGTGTACGTGTGGAATGACGGACAATGTCCTGCCCTTGCATTGATGCACACTTGGATTCCTGTTAGTGGAATTCTTGGTCAAGCATTCCACGGCAGTTTGTATAATGCTCAATATAGGTGACACCTCAAGTTTCTCTGCATCAAACCGAGGACATGAAGGTAATGCTTCATCAATATGAAGACACAAAGGTAATGCTGCATTAATCTGAAGGTGGATAGATGAGACTGTGTCATCCTGAGGATCGTGTAGGAGGTAAGGCATAATAGTCTTGACAGTCCGATTAAGCATGAGAGGTGTGCAGATCTCTAGAGGAGACCTAGGAGCTCTCCACAGGCCTATACCCACACCAGTGGATCAGATACTGCAGTGACCCATGGAAAAGGTGAGATTGAACACTGCATTGAACCTCATATTCAAGTACACCTTCGACAAAACAGGAGGTAGACAGTAAATCAGATATAGGAGAGATACTTCTATAAGAATTTGGGTATTTTCATATCACGAGGCAGTAGCATAGTAAATGTACTGTCCATGAAAATTGATTCCCTACATTGTAATGTTCTGAGACAAATTTTCCCTGTTACATAAAGGCGAATATTATTACTGCTAAGCCACACTCTTGGTAAACTGAGGATGCCATTCATTTAAGGTCAGTGTGGTGCTTTTATTTATTCTGAGTATCTATAAGGTTTTTCTGTGTCTAAGGTTTCACTCAAGTTAGTGCCATGTTTTTCTTAAATAGATGTAGCATATACTGTAGTAGAACATGCCTTAAAAGTGGAATGATATGTATAAAGATCAAAAAAGTGACTGGATCTTGTAGGCTCAGAGTCAGCAGGTGCATTAATATGGGCCCATGGGACACCATCTAGAGTTCAGAACATTTCAACCCAGCAAGATTTCTGTAAAGCATAAACAAATATATCAAAAATGAAAAATTTGCAAACCTACATTTTTAAAATTAGAAAGATTTTAAAAAATCTTTTAACTATCTCAGAACAGCACTTTGAAAAATGAGCCTACAATTAAGTTTTGACTACACATGTTTCAGATAAATGTTAAGCTAGTACCGGCTAGATGGAGTAGTATGGGCTGGATGGAGTAGAGGTAACATCACTGCTATATAACTGGGGAGACACAGGTTTGATCCCGGCAAGAGCACCTCTCCAGTAAGTGTCCTTTGGCAAGACCCCTAACGGTACATACTTGCCACCCATGACATACTTGAAAGCGAGAGAAATCTCAATGTATCCTTCCTGGTAAAATACTTTCTCAAAAAAATAAAATATTGCTTTCAGCATAAATGCTTTTTAGTGAAACGATTAACAAAACAAAAAGTAAAAACTTATTAACTTTCTGTTCCTGAAAAAAAATGTTTTGCAACAATGTTATGGTTTCAGACATTTAGTGACCCTTTGTGTCTGAAATGTGTAGTATCTCAATGAGATATGCTATGATTGTACAGCTTTATCTTTGTAGGTGCTTTGATGCATTTTTGCAGAGGTGCAGAAGTGACTGAACACATGCCTATGTTTAATATTCAAGGATAAAGTTCAAGAAGGGATTTAACGATGAATGAAAACTGACAGGATCTGGATATAACTCAGGGTGTATATATATATATATATATAAATACCTGGAATCCCCGCACTCCAAGTGTAGATTCAAAAAATGCTCCGGTGCTGGAATCAGGCCGATGCATAAATAGAAGATCATAGAAGAGACCGCATCACGGAGTCTGAGCCAAAAACGATTTAATAATTATAGAAGTTCTTCAACGTTTCAGTCCAACATGGACTTTCTTCAGGAATATAGAAAACACCCATACAGAGGTACATTTTATAATAAAATGAGAACACATACACACCTGTGATTGCTGATGAAAACGCCGCTCCGCGTACGCCACCGGAAACCGGAAGTCCAGTGCCCGGCGGTTAGAAAGCCGCAACCATGACAACAGGACGCCGGCTCCGGAAAGCGAACGCCGGGCAGCGTAAGACCAGCGCGATATAGTGGATTAGTATGGGCTGGATGGAGTAGAGGTAACATCACTGCTATATAACTGGGGAGACACAGGTTTGATCCCGGCAAGAGCACCTCTCCAGTAAGTGTCCTTTGGCAAGACCCCTAACGGTACATACTTGCCACCCATGACATACTTGAAAGCGAGAGAAATCTCAATGTATCCTTCCTGGTAAAATACTTTCTCAAAAAAATAAAATATTGCTTTCAGCATAAATGCTTTTTAGTGAAACGATTAACAAAACAAAAAGTAAAAACTTATTAACTTTCTGTTCCTGAAAAAAAATGTTTTGCAACAATGTTATGGTTTCAGACATTTAGTGACCCTTTGTGTCTGAAATGTGTAGTATCTCAATGAGATATGCTATGATTGTACAGCTTTATCTTTGTAGGTGCTTTGATGCATTTTTGCAGAGGTGCAGAAGTGACTGAACACATGCCTATGTTTAATATTCAAGGATAAAGTTCAAGAAGGGATTTAACGATGAATGAAAACTGACAGGATCTGGATATAACTCAGGGTGTATATATATATATATATATATATATATATATTATATATATGTATCAGTGACCACAAGAAGGTCACTGATAGAATGTCTTACTCTTTAAATGGCATTTCAACTAAGGCTGGGCGCATTCTAATCCCTTTTCACCAGCGCCTGTTTGATTTCAGGCAGACCTGTCTAGTTTTTTGTTTCCTTTCCTAACTTTGTCTCGGAAACTTGGCAGAATGTTAAATGCCAGAAAGCCAAGTATTAACCTGTTTATGAGACCATGGAAGCTGCAAACATCATACACTTTATTCTCATTCTCCAGTCTTCAACTTATTTGAGTGTAGTATTTAAAAGTGCTGTCACTTTTTGATGCTACTGCATGAATAGGGCTTCTTTGTGGGACATTTTCTGATGATGATCATATCTGTATTATATAGAAGTATTGAAAGAGACTGAACTGTAGCTAGATGTCGAGGTGAGAGGACGCTGACTGCAGGAGCTCCATCCTGAACTAGACCTTTTGGTGATTATTCACCCCATATTTGTGTTTTTTACCTCACACCTCGGTCCAATAGGGACTTCTTTATGCCCGCATCCTCTCAGGATTTGTTCTGAGGTCTGGCCCGAATCTGAGGTAGGTGATTTTGTGCTCCCTGGCTGATGTGTTGGGGCGGTGGCCATATTGGGGCCTACAGAGCGGCCTTCCTCTGTGGCGCCCAGTTGCTCTATGCCACGACACTCTCCCATCTCCCCACAAGCTTTCCCTCTGGGCAGAAGTGGCGGAGAACTCCAGTTTCCCGACCACTTCAGATCTCCGGATGGCGGGAGCAGATGGGGCACGTGAGGATTGGTGGCGGGATGTTCAGCCTTGCCCTCCCATAGAAGAATCGAAATAGGCAATGTCGGCCCTGGACGACTGTTTGATAATGCTGTTGGGGAGGATGACCATCCGCTGATGAGAGGTGACTTGGATCACTTGATGTCTGCAGTTCAGATCTGCCGAGGAGCAGGGACTCCATGCAGGAGTGCCTCTGTAGACACTCGGCATGTACACTGTGCAGTGTGCACCTTGCTGTTTGGTCGTGGGGGGAGATGAGGAGCAGTGTTCCAAGTATGGTGGCTTAGATGTTGTGGCACTACTGGACTTTCTACCTCTGGTGGAGTTTCTGACACCGCATGGAGAATACCTGCCTCCTGGCCGAGAGTTGCCTTCCAGGCCGGTGGTCGCTGTGGCTGTGGTAGCCTCTGATGGATTTCAGCTGGTGTCTGGAGGCAGTTGTATATCCCTCCAGAGATGCCTATGATGATGGCTCTGTCTGGGCTCACCGCATCAACTCGTGTAGTGGGGCAGTGTGGAGTCTAGCCCCAGGGCCTGAGAGAAGAGTATTATCCGGAGCCTCTTACCATGCGAGTCCCTCATCAAATTTCTGTACTTGAGGGGGCAGTCTGCCCCATTCTAACCTTCGGTGCCTTACCTGTTATGGCTATGATAATATTCCTGGATGCAGGTTAGTGGGACCCATTCGTTTTTTCTTATTTCTTCCTCTTTTTTGTGGCTTATTTGACGACGACCCCCCCTTTTTTGTGTTCATTTACCTTCCTCTTGAGACTCACCGAGAACTAAAGGGGATTGGCTCCATGCTGAGTTGTGAGTTGTTGGGTTCCAGGGTGCCCCCCTTTTTTATGTGTGGGGACATGGGATGTCTTGGGTGAGCCTTGGCCCTGGGACTCTTGGCCATGCGGCCTCTGTTTGCCTTGCAGACATTCGGAGTGAGCCAGGAATGCCATGTATTTTTTGGTAGTCCTTCATCCATTTTAACCCCTTTTCCCATCCCCTCATGTGGTTTTTTTTTGCTTATTGTTTTTGTCCCTGGGCACCCCTCGATCAATTCCTTATGAATTCAGCCTAATTCCCTGTCATTGCTGTTTGGATTTTTGATTCTCACTCCCTTTTATTTTTTTTCTTTCTCTAGTATGTCTCATTTGATGACATTTATTGGTCCTGCGTGACCCTTCTCATTTTGTGGTAATTTGCATATGTTTGAAACTTTAAACAAAAATAAATTAAAGTAAAAAAAAAAGAAAAAGGAAAGGGACTGAACTCCTCAATAACTGAAGCTGTATTGATGGATTCTCAGTCTATACCTAATGAAGCTGAAGGCATTGGTAACAATAGAGATTTTTTTCATTAAAGGAAAACTGTCATTTTTATTATTGTTGAAAGTTCAAGTAATATGATGTCTTTAAGGAATATTTTGCAGGTTATATAACACTCGCCAGTTTTGAAAATGTTTTCATAGAGTGCACTCTTTTGCATATTTTGGGTTGTCACTGGTAGGGGTGTCACATAGAATATTCTATTAATTTATAAAAGACAAATTGATAATTAGATTTTTGTAGGATATATATATGTATATATATATATATTTATCTTTATTTGTGAGTCTTTGTGGGCTGAACGTCAAGTGTACCTGGGTGGTGTGCAGGGATTGTATGTGAGTTATGACATTTCTGTGTGTGATTAGAGTTAGAAATCATTTTCATAGTTGAGTCTTTAACCTCCCTGACAAATGTTTTGAAGCAGCTGAACTCTCCTATGCTTTACTTAAGCCTGGAATAGAGACCGGGGAAGTTGTATGTTTGGATGGAGATTAGTAAATTATTTCGTGGGAATTGGATGGTAATTTTGCTAATCATGCCAGAGGGAAGAACTGGTCTCTTAATCTAGATGTTAGAATCAACAGGGCCAGGCTGGCTCTTATTTTTGCTAGCCTGTCAACTCTAGGAGACCTGAGTTTAAGAGTGTTGGGACATGGCCACTGATGAGGCATGGTTGTGATGCAATCTGCATCAGTGACGGCGCTCCCACTCTAAAAGGGGAGTGTCATCCCAATGCGCATGCGCTCCTGGATGAATGATATCCTGGCTAAGCAACCAATCATGGCGTCTCATGCATGAGCAATGCATTAATGCTATAATGCTTGTGTATGAGCTTAAAAGCACTGATTTTAAATATTTCAGTACTACAAGTGTAATAAAATAGGTGGACATAGTTGTCCCCAAGTCCTCCTGAAAACTGTGACAGCCAAGGGCTGTCTGGTGATCGGTAGGACTAAGGGAAAATCTTGATAGGGCTATTTGGAAACCTCTTTAATTGGAAGAGCTAGTGTCCTAATTCCTTGAGATAGAGCTAACAGTCGTTCAAATTATACGAAAAAACACGGAAAAAAGTATTGTCCTACAGATCGATGAGGGTAAAGGGAATAAAGTTCTTATTATTTTCATACACTCACGAAATCCTTGGAACGGTCCATGTCCTTGGTAAATTCACATTAAAGAATATTTGTGTTGATAAAGCGAATCTCGCCCTTCTCTCGCCCTTCTCTCGCCCAAACGGTTCAAATTTCCCCATTCAGCTGTTCACAGGAGGACGCCACAGGATGCAGTATTAAAAATAAATTTATTGTGCATATAAAATAAATAAAATCAGCTCATAAGATCAGCTTTTAAGATAATAGATGCCCAACGCGTTTCGTATGAAACATCAGACTTCCTCAGGGGCAATGCATCAATCAAAAGTATCCAAATAATAAATAAAATACAATTTCTCCTCTCATGTTATATTTCCCCAAAAAGTTTCTGATTGGTCCTTAGTTAATAGGCTCTACTCCTTGACATCTTCCATATTGGATACTTTTGATTGATGCACTGCCCCTGAGGAAGTCTGATGTTTCATCTATTATCTTAAAAGCTATCTTAAAATTCCTTCAAATATCGTGCCTAGGAGGTCCCCATAACCTGTCCGTGAAATCGCAGATTTGTAGGTTGTATAGAAACATTTAAAAACAAAAAAATGACATTTCAAATGACGGTAAATGTTTTTCCTTTTAATCTATTCATAAACAACTGCTTGGGGCGGCAGCCTGTATGAAAAGAGGAGACATTTTAGGACACGCAGAACAAGTTTAGTGATTTTTTTGGCTAAATTATGGTGACACTTATGCAGGCTTTGGATGAAAGTAACAATAGGTGCATTAAAATTGGGCCTTTAGTGTCGGCAACAGTGCCGTCACACCGTAACCCCTCTGTGGTATTGTGGAAGAGTGCAGGGTTGGACACTGCTGTCGAATATTAAAATGATATGAATCTGGTACAGGCGTCAGTGCTCCCAAATATTTTGCCTTTGATGGCAGCAAGTGCCTTTACACGTAACCCCTCTGAGGTATTGTGGAAGAGTGCAGTGGTGGAGGTTTTGGTAATGTAGAAGAGATCCCCGATCTGTTCAGTTACATCAGCAGCTATAACAAAACCAGGTCAGCAATGTTTAGGCACTTGTACTGCGCTACTGTATATGGTGAGAATCGGCGCACACCAGTAGCAACAGGAAGCAAACAGAACAGGCAGGGAATACACAGAGAGAATTGTCAAGTGGCAGGTAAAGTCGACAACAGATCGGGTCCTTAGAACAAGCAGGGTCAGTAACAAGTATACAAACTGATTCGGTAAGCTAGCGATGCGGGAATAAAGGCTGAGGCACACTGAGCGTGCAGCGACGCACAGCGTAGCGAACCAAAGAGAAGCAAACATTTTGCAGGCTTGACTT